>JAJMDB010000001.1:0-600000 GCA_030573315.1 Osmozyma mogii
AAAAAAGAAACATGAAAAAGAGGTTCAATTTGACTACATTATACCCTGAGACATAAAGAAAAAAAAAAGTACGCCGTAATAAGAAGAGATGATTCTTCTTATTGACTCATATGACTCATTCTCAAACAATTTAAAAACACTTCTTGAAGATGTGTGTGGAGATGAGGTTCAAGTAATTCAGAATGACTCTATTGCAAGGGAGGATTTTCCAAATATTTATCAGAATTGGTTCGATAGGTATGACTTCATAGTCATCGGCCCTGGACCCGGTCACCCTACGAGCGATAATGACACTGGTGTCATCAAGTGGCTTCTACAGCATTACAAAACCACGTCCAGTGCTGTCATTCCAATATTAGGTGTATGCTTAGGGTTTCAATGCATATGCACTGAGTTTGGAAATGAGGTTACTGCTCTTGATGATGTCAGGCATGGCCAGATATTCGAGATTAACTGCCAGGAGTCCGAACTCTTTGACGCCAAATCTTTCAGAAGTGTCAGATATCATTCCCTTGGCGTGGAATTAAAAGATATCAATGATTCCATTATACCTTTGGCTTATTGTGAAGATAATTCGAAAAGAATTTTGATGGCAGGGAAACATAAGAGCCTACCCTTGTACGGTGTGCAGTATCATCCCGAATCAATATGCTCTGAAAGAGGCAATGATCTTATTCAAAAATTCAAAGAAATTCTGTCAAAATACAATGAAAAGTATGAAAGAAGCCCTTCATATTTTTCTAGTAAGTCTGGAAGCAGCCACCAAGATAATAATATGGAGGAAAAGAGACCCAAGAAATCTTTCGAGAAGGTTATCCGGGTGGAGCCTTTGAAGATATCAAATCTGCATGTTGATGCCTTGGATATGGCTGATTTTGTTCGTAGTGACGGGAAAGATATCCTTTTGTTAAATTCCGCAGCGTCTCCGGGAAGCTGGTCTTTCATTGGCCTTCCAATCAAACATCACAGTCATGTTGTGACCCATTCCATGAAAACACCTAATTTGATAAAAGAAAGCATGTATGGATGTACTGCTGTGAAACAGACTTATAGCTCCAGTATTTGGTCTTACACTGAAGACTTCATGAAAGACAAAATAATTGATCGTAATATTTTGGAAACCTTGTTTATTGAGTTTGGAAACGTTCCCCCATTCATCGGCGGTTTGTTGGGGTTTTTTTCTTATGAAGAGGGCCGTTATGTCGATAGTTCCTTGAGTTCAGACGATACATATCCAGACACTAAACTCATATTTATTGAAAGGGTAATTATCTATCATCGTCCTTCGAAAAAATGGCTCCTTGTATCCATCAAGGATCAAGATGACGAATGGTTGCAAAATTTCAAAACTTATTTGGAATCATCCCTGATTCCAAAACTCTCAAAAGAAAACACACCCACTTCTTTGCTGAGATTGACCGGTTTAACCTCTATTCAGAAGATTTTACCGGAGAAAGAGATCTATGAAAGGCAATTTGAAGAATGTCAAAGGCTTCTTCGGTCTGGGGACCTGTATGAGCTATGTCTCACAACACAACTGGTAATAAAAACACCAGTATGCATTAATGCATGGGACATGTTCAAAATTTTAGCAATTCACAAGAATCCATCACCATTTTCATCGTTCTTGGAATTCGATGATAGCATCCTAGTGTCTTCATCCCCAGAAAGATTCTTATCTTGGAGTCGTCATCCCACAGACGACAGAACTGCAATTCTTGAATATCGGCCCATAAAAGGCACCGTACGGAAGAATGAGTTCATGACTGAGTCAAAGGCTAAGACTTTGCTAAGAACTCCCAAAGAGATGGGTGAAAATTTGATGATAGTTGATCTTATACGACACGACTTGAGTGAGTTTTCTCGTGACGTGGAGGTTGACTCATTAATGGCAATAGAAGAGTATGAGACAGTGTTTCAACTAGTTAGCGTCATAAAGGGTTCAATTGATATGTCACAGACATCTGTTCTTGATGTTTTAGCAAGCTCGCTTCCTCCAGGGTCAATGACTGGAGCACCAAAAAAAAGGTCCGTTGAGCTTTTACAATCAATTGAGTCTTTACAACCATCAATGTCGAGCCGTAGAAGGGGGCTATATAGCGGCGTTGCTGGTTATTGGTCGATTACAGATGAAGCGGATTGGTCTGTTACTATCCGCTCACTTTTTCACTACAAAGCTGACTTAGAAAACACTTCTTCACACAATGTGTGGCGCATAGGTGCCGGGGGTGCAATAACAGTTATGAGTGAATTTGAAGCCGAATGGGAAGAAATGATGGTCAAATTAGAGAGCACTCTTCGCATATTTAGTTAGTGTCAACAAAAAAATAAAATAACAACAACAACAAAAAAAAAAAAAAAAAAAAAAAAAAAAAAAAAAAAAAAAAAAAAAAAAAAAAAAAAAAAAAAAAAAAAGTACGTGCGCGTGTAAAAATTGTCGAGCACAGACAAAAACTCTTGCGCAGTTGAGATTAAGGTATTACTTGTCAATCAGGGATATGTCGTACCTTAATTTTGATAATCCGTCTTCGAAGTCCGGAAATATGGAACCGTATGACTTCCAAGAAACCTACGAAGGCTTTGGGGATCTAGAACCCGATGATGCATTGAATGATGAGACCTTTGGAGTAAGCCAAGTTGGAAAGGATTTTGACTTTTCAGGATCCTCGCGTGAAGCAGCATCCAACCTGGTTAATCCAAGCATCAGCTATGCTCGTGCAGCAGCAAATGATGATGAGTTTATGAAGGATCTCTGGGGTGTCCCATCTGCTCCCATTGACCGGGGACAATCGCAGATGCCTCCCTCGGCAGAGGGAAAAAGATTCTTGAGTTTAGAGGAAATCGAGGCGCAACTTACAGCCATTGATCCCTCTCAGGGTATGGGACCACGTTCGGCTCCACAATCAGGGATGAATCAAGCAAATTTTGGCGCCTACCCATCTTCTCAGTTTGGAGGTTCTTTCATGGCTCCTCCTCATGGGTTCCTTCCTCCTCATGGTCAATATCCTGGACCATTTCCGGGCCAATTTGTTCCCATGCCCCCAACTGGTATGCCTGTTCCTCAATTCGGGATACCACATCAGCCTCAGTTTTCTTCCATGCCTTTCCCCCAAAACCAATTAAACGGAGGACCCGCTTTGTCGAATGGGCAGCCAGTGTCATTACAGCAAGGTGGTGTTCCCAACAGTAGCTCCTCAGTTCAAATTGAAGATCCTGTTCAAGCTGGGCTCTCTCACTTGAGTAAGAATGAGGTCTTGCAAAGAAATGAGCCCACTTCTGTTTCACAGGGGCCCGTATCTTCTCATGAGGGGAAAGATCCTTCGCTGTTTCCTGTTCTTGGGTCTCAAGCTCAAAATAAGCCTCGGAATGTACAGACAAGGGTGAATCATCATTTGCATGAATCTCGTGAACTGGTTCCTGGCAATAAGGAGAATGAAGCTCCTACGTTACTGCTTGAAGATCAAGGTCTTTTAGTCAGGCGTCACGAGAAGGTCTCGAAAATAATCAGACATTCTGGTGTTATGAACCCGAAAGATAAAGACTTTGTTACTCGCTTTCAACTCTCACAAATCGTGAGTGACGATCCGTATAATGAAGACTTCTACGCGCAAGTCTATAAGGTTATTCATCCTAAATCTCCTACCACATTGGGTGAACTTTCTTCGAATCAGGAACCTAATTCTATTGCTCAGGCATACTTAGATCATAGTGGTCACAGACTTGGGGGAAGGTTCAAAAGAGCTGACGTTGCTTTGCAAAGAATGCAACAGCAGGTACAAAAAGCAGTTTCTGTTGCAAAGGAGAGACAGGATTTACCTCAGCAAACAAGAGAAGGTGTTCTTGGTAAAGTCTCCGTGGGGTCTGGAAAAAAGCCCCGGCAGCAATTAGTGATTTTGAGCAAGGCAGCTCAGAAAGCTAAGGAAGGCGAATCTAATCAAACGCCTATGCAACATCTCACAAAGCTTAGATCGGACTCAATTTCTGCTCAGTCTCCTCCCTCCAAACGGTACACCAAAAAGGATATTATGGCAATTTTGGAGAACATCATAATAAAGCTAATGACCGCTGAAAGTGACACAAATGGCAACAAAGATATGGTTACAAAGGAGTTATGGGAGTCACTTCACATTCTTGATAGCTCTTCTTCTTCAGGAGATGAAGCATCATATGTGAATCCATTTATTCAGTGTCTCAATTTTGCTAAAACATTGAAGATACTCCCCAGATTGTTCAATTTCCTCACTCGTGAACAATCGTTAACTGTGGTAACGTTAGTGATGTCGAACTTAGAAAATCTTTCGGTCATAAAGGATGGCTCTTACACAACATATACTGAGAAGACTATTCCTCATCACATACACAGACTAATTGACTTGTATAATGCCACATTTTGCAAAGTTTTAATGAATGTTGTGCAAGAGTTCAAGTTCCATGAAATTATTGGTTTATTGGTCATTCTTATTCAGCACAATGCTGTGTCTTTTGTCTCTACGACAAGAATCGGCTTGTCCATCTTAACGACTCTACTCTCCAGAGCCGAGCTTATAAGAGGAGAGGGAACCATCTCAGCAACAGATCTTTCCGAATGGACATCTTGCTATGATGAGCTTTTTACCGCCCTTGAGTCTAGAATAGCTGCTGTTTTCCCACCAGGCCACGGAGATAACGAGAATGATGGCTATATATGGCAATTTTTAGCGACATTGTCTCTTGGGGGCAAATTGAGCCATCAAAGAATCATAGTTGATGAAGTTAGGGATGAGATCTTTGGCGTGATGAACAAAGCCAAGCTCATTGATAACTCTGACTTGGTTAATTTACACAGGAAGCAGACAATGTTGAACAATCTCAACATGTACTTAGTTGTGATGGGATTAGTTGCAGATGAGAATGAAATCCAGGAGCTCAGTACCTGATTTTCTTTTGGCCGTTTTCGCATGGTATTTGTTTTACATGCATTTTTTTTTTTTAATTCATTTTTAATTTAAAATTTTTTTGATTTGTCTGTAGCAGGAGAAATTTGAACTTTGGAAACACTTATTTTATTTATATTTAGAACTGCTTACGTAACAACTGCTCTTGATTTTTACACAGGTGTGCACATAACATCCCTGCTCGACCAAGAAGTTTGACCACCAGGGTACCTTTGTAGATGCAGTAAAGTGTGTCCCCTGCTTTGACCAATTCAAGAACTCCACGAGATCTGAGGAATCTAGATGCACACTCCCCGTGTCTATTAGTTCCTAAGACCAACAATAGCTTCAAACTAGATATTTAACCTTCATCTTTGTTGAGTTGCTCAAAAGCACAAACAAGTATGACAGTTGGAATGGATCCCAGTTCGGAACAAGGTCTTGAACAAGTGCTTGACCTACCGCAACAAAGAGACTTACAATATTTGTCCACACATGGATATATTCATGGACATGTTCATCGACATAACGATCATATGCATATTCATGGACATATCCACAACCATGATCACCAGGGCCATGCTCACGAATTAAGTGAACCCTGTTCACATTTTGATGAAGTGTGCAATGAAATATTTTGTGATGACTTGGATGACTGCTATTACGAATCGTGCGGGAACTCCAAAGTATCTGAATGTGCTGACTGCTTTCCTGGAGAAAGTGGAAATCAGTGCTGCGATGAAGAAGATTGCGGCAAACAGTCTGATGTCGAGTGTTGTGAGGACCCTTATTGTTTACATGATGTTGAAGCCATCTGTAATGATCCGGGCTGTCTCGATCACCTGGAAGCTACAGATCATGAAAATAATCTCTGTGATTATCAGGCACAAAGAATGTCTATTTTCAAAAATATATTGGAAAGTGTCCAGCGTGGGGTCGAAAAGCCGCAAGCAAAAGAACTAGCAAGTCCTAATGTTAATGATTCAGGAACCAGCAAAAAGAAAAGAAGGATCGAGCCTTTAGAAGATGAAAAGTTTCAAATTCATTTTCCACATCGTTGCCATGCGGTTGCACAAGCGCCTCAAGATAGCAATATAACGAGTGATAAAGTGCTCAGGCGGTCTGAGACCCCTATTTTGCCATCAAATGGAAATTCACCAGTCAACAACCATCATACTCACCAATCATGCTTTCATGCTCGCATTCCAAATTCTCAACACGATTTTTCTTCTTCGCTAGCACCACAGTCTGAGAAACAACAAAGCGATTTTGATTTCTTTATCCAGTTTAATAATTTCAATCTGATTTTTGATAGCGATGAAACGAAGGTTCAACAGCAGCACGAACTTTCGGCCCCGTTAATTGGAAATGAGTCCCCGAGTGCTCCATCATCCTACTCTTGCAAATGGGAAAATTGCTTCAAGAAAGTTGACGACCACACTTTATTGGATCATCTTATTGATGAACATATCAATACTGAATATCATTTGGACAATCGCGATAAACTGAATAACCAGGCTTTTCAATGTGAATGGGACAATTGCAGCTTCAGCAACCAGAATTTGAATTCCTTTATTTCGCATCTTAATAGCCACAAAGGCTTTGTGGACCCGAAAAATCGGTGTCTGGCAGATTTTGGCCAACAGGGCATTCCGTTGGCTCCTTCGCCGTTACTCACACCAAATTCTGCTAGTTCCTCAACGGGCTCACCTCAACAGACTAAGAAAGAGGATGGGAATACGGTGCAAAATCCCATCAATATAACTTCGATGGAGATACTCCCCAAGCCAGAAACTAAAAGTGAACCGTTAGATAAACAATTCACGTGTCGGTGGCAAGTGGGAACAACCCCTGATGGCGAACCTATGATCTGTGGAAAGACACATTCATCAGAGGGAGATTTGCAACATCATTTGCAGCAAGATCATATTGGTCTGGGTAAATCACAGTACAATTGTTGCTGGGTTGGATGCGAGCGTTGCGGAGGGAAGCCTTTTGTTCAGCGTCAAAAGCTCTACAGACATATTCACATTCATACAAACTATAAGCCTTGCAAATGTGAAATTTGCGGCGGCTCTTTTGCTGTACCTGCAACCTTGAGACAGCATATGCGGACACATTCGGGGGAACGGCCATTTACTTGTACCTTTTGTGGCAAGAAGTTTACAACAAGCTCATCATTATCGATTCATAATAGGGTGCATTCTGGAGCTCGTCCTCTAGAATGTAAGTGGCCTGGTTGTGGGAAAAGATTCAGCGAGAGTTCAAACTTGGCGAAGCATATGAGAGTACATACAAAATCCTACAAGTGTGAAGAGTGTGGTGAGGTGTTTGCATTAAAAAAAGATTTCACGAAACACAAGAAGACACATAATCGGCCACCCAACCATGACACTTTAATTCGAAATGATGTGATACCTGAAATTAAGAGAGGAATTAGTGGGGAAAATCAAATAGGTGTATAGGGGAATTTAATCACTTAAACAATATACAGGATTATGAACTCACGTAGGTGCGAGTAAAAGAAAAAAAATCTTTAGAGTGAGGGAAGTGAAGATTGTAACGAACAACTGAAGAAGTACAACAAGCAAAAAAGGACTTTCCGTAATAAGTGGAAGATACTCAACAACAAAAGAGAAAAAAATCAACGACACCCTCTCTCATCACCAGTTCGCCTCTTGGAAACTACAATGAAACCAAGCACACAATTTTTCAGATCAGCTCGTCTTCCCTTTGTGGAGAAGGCTATCTACACCCCACCAACTTTGGGACTGATTACGATGCAATCTCTTCCAAATAATGATTTCGAAAAGAGGAACCAATATCATGTGAAACGGAGTAAGACTGGTGCATGGCCAGTTTACAAAAAAATTCAAAATACAAGAATCAGTACCGAAGTTAAACGAGTGCAGGGAAATGTGGAATTACTCGCTCAGCACATTACCACTAATATTCCTGGTTATAACTCTAAAAAGAACATCCTCAAAATTAATAAAGCAACAGGTGAGATTAACATAAAGGGTGATTTCGTGCCTCAGATAAAAAGTATCTTAGAGGAAGCATCATCAGCCCTATAATTTATACAGGTTGAGTTTTAAATATTTAGCAATTTCATGTACATATAAAGAAATAACATATCTCATTTTACAATGATCAATTAGTTTCATTTGTAAGCTCAGGTGCGGTCTCTGATGTCGGCGTCATACCAAATGCGGACTCCGAGGATGGCGTCGAACCATCACTGGAACCAAAGGCGGCTTGTCGAATCTGAATAATCCAAGGATCACTTAAAAGCTCTACTGCACTAGGCCTCTGAGCAGGATCATGCTCCAAGCATCTGGAGAGGAAGTTGCGACCTGCTTCGCTCAATTGTTCAGGAGATGGTAGCTGAGGTTTATGTCCAGCTGCAATGTGATACATAATTGCCCATTCATTGTCCAAATTAGCCCATGGACGTCTACCAGTTGCCATTTCCAAAACACAACATCCGAGAGACCAAATATCCACAACTCCATTTTTGGCAGTTGATTGACCAGTGATGACTTCAGGCGACATGTACATTGGAGTACCAGTCATGGAATTCAAGTTTTCTGGTTTTCTTTCAGGGTTAGAGCCCTTCCTGTTAATGGTGTTCCTTGTTTTTCCTGATGCGGCAATCACTTTAGCAGCGCCGAAGTCCACGAACTTGATAACGCCGTTGTGATCAAGTAATATGTTTTCTGGCTTGATATCACGATGAACAACACCAGACTGGTGAAGATATGCCAATCCTTCAAGCATCTGCAATGTATAAACCTGAATAACCATCTCATCCTCTATTCTTCCATGAGCTAAAAGACCTGAGAGAGAGCCACCTTCACAAAATTCCATAAAGATGTAAACTTTATCCCGATGAACTTCAACACCAAAATACTGCACAACGTTAACGTGATTTAACATCTCCAAGACAGTCATCTCATCTCTGATAGATGGAATGATCTTAATAGAATGACTGTCATGAAAGCGTATTTCCTTCACCGCCATAACACCACCAGTATCAAGATTAACCGCAGCGAAAACCTGACCAAAAGATCCACCACCGATAAATCTACCTTTTTGCCATCTGATAGATACACTAGAGAATGATGACGCAAGTAATTTGACAAACTGATATTCTGAGTCGGAAACATCCAAGACCCTTCCGATTGAATTCAACTGTTCCTGAACTTCAGTTCTGTACTTCTCAATTTCAAGTATTTCCTTCATGACATCCTCACGGTAAGCTGCAAGAATATGTTCATCATCAGCAGTGTTTTCTATCTTATGTCTCTGTGAAGACCATTTGAGTAGCTTTCTTTTCTCAGCTTCACTCGACCTGGCCCCCATAATATCGAAATGGGAGATAAGCAATGACATACAACGTGCCACCTTCAAACGCAATTTACTGAACTGATCTTCGTTCAAAACTAGCACATTAAATCCTCTGGTCATTTCCATCGAAAATTCAAGTGCAAGCACACACCATCTGAATGTCTTCCTATCAGTGGGAATACAATCATCGCATATGAAGCTAACCCATTCAATCGAGAGCTGCATGAGTTTCATGATCACAGTTGATTTTCTCGCGGGATCCGCCCATTTCACGGAACTTTTCCCATAGTTTCTGGCGTAAATGAAAAATGAGTTTACAAGCTCCTGATAACCACCGTTAGGTATAAGCTTGCGCGATTTTTCTTGAATAATCTTAACAGAGTCCATAATGGTTGTAGTCATCCGAAAGAAAGTTCGATTAATTTTTGTGAGCTCGTGATGAACCTTTGTTAATGATGATCTTTGTTCCACAATCTTCATACTTCCTCCAATTTCAGCCACGAGATCTAAAAATCGATCTCTGCACTCAGCTAAATTGTAGTACGGCTGATTTGTGATGAAAAGCATCTGGCCAACTTTTACATCAGAAATAGGAACCTCATCAATGTCAAGCGAAATCATCTCGCCTTCCCAAACAATAGGTTTTGGGGGACACAAAGCTAATACATATCCCTCTGGACGCTGCTCTTCAGGCTCGAATCTTAACTCATCATCACATTCCTCAGCACGGATAAAGTCTAACAATATAGAAAACTCCTTAAAAGTATCACTTGATCCGACACCAATTCTGGAGCCGTTAATAATCCTCAATATCTCAGCTTCATTATCTGCGAGTTCTGGGCTAGCGAAGAAATACATACCTTGTACCTCCACCGTGCCCGTGTACACAAGAAAATGATTTGTAGACTTAAGAACTTCCAAAAGAGCCTTCGTTCTGCTCCCGTTACTTGTTGGAATCTCAAAAACCAAAGCATTTGTAAAGCTCCGTGATAATTGTGAAGTAAACCGAGCAAGTTTTCTTCGTAGTTGACCAAAATTCTCTGTTGTTGAGTTATACCATCTGATTACATCAGAGGAGTTTGAGGTTGAGCTGGGGGGATTTTTTATCTGATTATTGAGGTACGCAAGCAACTTGTAGCATAGTCTCAGTGTTATCCAGGTTATTTTCTCAGCCACCACAGTACTACCCCCATCTATGTACTCACCCAAATCTTTTAGAAAAGTCCATGTTGCTTCCAATTCCTCAGGCTCTTTGTTTGTTCGAAAAGTGTAAGGCGTGCGAGAACTATCTATGAGCTTCCTATTCAACAAGACGAGAAAGTACCGAACACATTGTAAAACAACTTTGTCAAAATCTGCAATATCGTTATCAAAAAGATCCTTAATGAGCCAAGTGCTATTTCCATCGGGTTTGCAATAATCGATTATTGCACTCTTGACTTCCAAAGCAATTGTGATATAGGACCTAAAGTCTTCGATCATTTGATCTATCATCATAAGAGTCGGATTCTGTAATTTCATTGCGTACTTCATTCGAAGATTGATGATTTCTTTAATCAATCTTAACGGGACGAGACACAACTGTATTAAGCTGTGAATACAATCGGGAAGTTTAAGAAGTTCAAGAATGTGACCCAATCTGATGTGAGCTTCCTTTGACTTTGTCATCCAAGGAGCAAGCGGAATGAATATCCGTTTGCGAAAAATGGTGTGCACATCTTTCTCCTTCATCAATCTTTCAGCAAGGGATTTGTTATCTTCTTCAAATATTTTCTTTACGACTTTGTTCCTTGAACTTGTAAGCCCATTGTCAAGTTCTGTATCAGGAGGCATTGATGTATCCACAATACCTTTCACGATATCTAGCTCTTCATTTCCAATCCAGAGACGAAAAGACTGCAATTCTCTCTCGATGGCATCGGTGATGCCGAGCCACGCATTCAATGCGTCTATTCTATTCTGGAATGCTTCTGTTCGGCATATTGGTTTATCATGCTTCATATCTTCAAGGGAACGCCATTGGTCACAAACTTTTTCATACTTGTCCAAGATATCCACCACTTGCTCTCTAGGGGACTTATTGTTACCCTCGTCATAAGAAACTTCGTAATTCATTATTTCATCAATCAATTGATCAACAAGAGTCCTCCTATAGTAAATTATTTTCTTCTGGTCGTCTTCGGATCGATTAAAGAGCTTGGCATTGATGCCAAACCACAAGTTTTCTTTGTAGTCAGTATGAAGAAACAGCTCTTGTCCTTCATTCAGGCGATTATTTCCAATAATTTTAGTCTTTTCGGAACGAACAACATCACCAGTAAGCACTGATGAGAGCATGGCCTGCCATTCTAGCCGCTCAACGAGAGCGGGATCCTCAACTGTGTCCTTGTTTATTTGCTTCGAATCGTGATCAATATTAATTTTTGAGTTTGAGCTCTTCATAATATCAAACGCCAAACTGTAATCAATTTGGTATTGTTCATCATCCATATCTGTCAAAAGGTCCGAGTTGCCGTATGTCAGATACTCTTTTTCTTCATCATCATCATCAGCCTGATATGAATCACTTTTCATTGTCTCGTCGTCAGCACTAACATTGCTAATTCCTTTTGTATAGTAGTCATCAACCCACTGATTTCGTATCCTCCGAAGATATGCCTTTTCCTGGGCGAGGTATTGATTTGTATTATGAAGATTGTCAGCCAAGGTTTGAGACATTGCTTTGGTGCGATTCTTTCTTTCTGATAGTTGAGCTGTACTCAAAACCGGCGATGCAGAGCTTCCATTGGCCGCAGAGGTAGTACTATCAGAGCGTTCTCTTGTGACTCTTTTTGTTCCTGACTTTGAGCTGTTGGCGCTTCCAATAGCAGACAGGTCCTTGAGACTTGGAGCAAAATTAGACTGGCTCCTGGACAAGTGAGGGCGTCTACCTGATGCACTCGACCTATGATTGATTCCATGGCGTGAAGGAACCGCCGTGTGTTCCTTAGATTCTGGGTGGTTTGGCATTTAGTGAAGTGAAGAAAAGAACTGATTATGCCACGATATTTCGAGCCATACGAAGCTGGGACAGTTTCGAGTCGGGACTGGGCTATGTGTGTGTCGAAACTTTTTTTATTTCTTTTTAATCCACAAATAAAAGAGACTTAATACTCTTGAACTTGTTCTCCGAACGATCTCAATATCTTTGTCAAGTGCGTCCCTGAGTCGATTTTGAGGTCGAGCAGGACGGATGTATGGATTTCCGCGTTATTGCGAACTCACTTTTTTTTTTTTTTTTTTTTTTTTTTTTTTTTTTTTTTTTTTTTTTTTTTTTTTTTTTTTTTTTTTTTTTTTTTTTTTTTTGTGACCCTTAGATACTCTTTAGTCTGGCTCACTGAAAATAATTTTGGAAAAACTGTGAGAAGTATAAAATTTAGATAACGTATTATCACTTTTTGACCTCTTGAAACGTAGGTTCCTGATAAGGATTCAATGGTCGATATTTACTTGGCTCCTGCGTGTTGTAACACGCGCTCAGTGCTCAGAGAGGAAATGTAATCAAGCCGTCAGTTCTCATTTAAACTTTGCTAATGATTTGACACCTCGAGAAAGATTATTTAAACGTTGAATTTTTGTGACATCTTTAATTTAAATACTGACCGTATGTCCAGCTTGGAGTAGATGGTTTCACTTTTCGACCTATGTCTGCAATTATCGCCATGGGCTCATTTATCAACAGGCCTACCGTCTTTGGATGCGTTGCTTCAAATACATAGCTCCGAGTCAATTCTTGACTTTCAAACTGTCCCTCTAAACAACTTCATGCATGCAGTTTTAAGTAACCTCATTGCGAGTCATTTGAAGAACACAACCCATCGAAGCGTGATAATAATTGAGACTTTTAATCCATTTCAATTCTCACAATTGCACCAACATCCGGACTTTGAGCCCTCTTGGCTCACACGTATCAGACGTTTTAAGCTTGATTCGTTTCCAAGGGTGCTATCCTTCTTCCTTTTCAACCCCTTAAAGGACGAAGCCAAGTCAACTTTGATTCTCATCATGAATTTCCACGAAATGCTCGAATATTATAAGCTTCAACTTACTGTGACATATCAAGAGGCTCTATTGAAACATAGAATAGAATATAATGGCACAGTTTTGGAGAACAAAGAAAGAATAAAAGCCGATGGCTTAGATAGTGTCGATCTTCCAAAGATTCCGCCTAATTCCGATCTCCTTAACATGAATCCTATTCTAAAAAACCAGGAGCATATTAATGAGATGTTCAAGCAAATCGGTAAATACCTGTTCAGGAATTCACTGCTTGTAATTTTAGCCGGTGGTATGAACACAAAAAGGGTTCCATCTGGAAGTGTGGGTGTTGGTACTCCCATGGCACTATCTCAACTGGCATCCTTTCTACTGACTCAAGATATTCCAAGCCAGCACCAGGACATCGGACAGGGGCTGTCTCAAGTATTTGATCCGGTTAGCTTTGACCGGTTAGGGGCCCTGCGTAAAGCGTTGAATGACCACAAAATCAGTCATCGGCTTCTTTTCTACTACGATTCCTACACACATACTCCTCATTTTCAGCAAGGTATCGTGAACGAGACTTCGAAAAGCCGGTCAGTTGGGGCCGTGAAGGTCTCTCGTCTCTTGAGAGGAGGGAACATCAGTGATCCGGTATATTTTGACTTTTATGATGGTTTTTATAAAGACAACTTGTCTGCAGAACTATCACAAGAGAAGAAAAACATACTAATTGATCTTCTGCATTTGGGCGAGTTGGAATTCTCGTCTTTCCTTGAAGAAACAATTAATCTGACACAGCTGCAGATGAGACCCCTGTCTGAAAGGAGGCTGCATCGCTCTCAAATTCTGCAAATTGCTTCTTCTCCTGTGGCTCCTGATAAAGCCAGAAAAAGGGCTTCATCTGATCACGATGAATCAGAAAAATTTCCTCGAAGAAGTTTTTCCATTGATGATGAGAATTTGGTTATAGAGGCCTCTGACAATGAGCTGACAGGGACCTTTCTAGATGATCTTTTATGACCTAAATTAGATTATGACTTTGTGGGAAGATCTCAAGATAGCGATCTGTTTTTCGTAAAGCTCATTCTTTTTTTCGTCCGACATTAGAGAGTACTGAACTATGTCCGTTTTGAGTGCTTGAAGCTCATTCGGGAGTCTTATATCAGATATCAATACACGATTAAAGGAAATATCCATGTTCCTGATTGATTGTGGAAGCGAGTTCAACTCTTCGAGCTCGTTGTGGTTCAAAACTAACTCTTCAAGGTTTTTGAGGAAGTCAATGTTTTCTATGCTTGAAAGGTTGTTTGAGGAGACATCTAGGAATTGAAGTCTTCGAGGTAAAAATTTGCCATCGATAAGAGATAGAGCATTGCAAGAAACATTTAATTTCTTGAGAAATTTAGGTAAGCTCAATTTGGATACATCTATGAGTCCCATTTTTGTCAATTGGAGCGACGTGAGGGACTGAAAGCACTCTATTCCTTCAATCGCTGATGTAAGGTTTGTATCATAGGGCTCGTGAGGGGAGACTCCTGCTTCAATGGAGAATATGTCCACGTTTTTGATCACAGCGTCACACATTACCAAGTTTGTGCAGAATATTAAATCAAGTTTGAGATCAAAATCCAGGAGCTCGCTTATGGGCGGCGATTTGAGATGGATTTGTTTGACAGAAGTTTGAACAAACTTTGGCATTTGACGCATAATTTTGGCCATCAATCTAATGTATTTGTACCTTGACCCTCCCCTTTCATTCTCTGTACTTAGAATAAACTTTACAGCCCGAGGTATGGGGATTGTCTTATCTATCTTGGACTCAAGCTCGAACATCAACTGAAAGAACTCGTCGAAGCTGACATGAAGATTCTTGGATAATGACTCCACTGTCTCAATTTTTAGGGCTCGTGGTTGCAAAAGTAGCAGCCCATACCACTCATTGGTAACTATAATATTAGAGTAAGTAACAGCTTGTATGACCCTGGCAATGACATTATCATGATCATTATTTATAAAGTTGGACCAGGAAGCAAGCACAATTGAATCAATGTTACCGAAGATCTGTACTAGTACATTCAAAGGAAGATCATGTAACTGCATCAGACATCGAAATATGTAGGGTTGTAGAATATAGAAGTTTAGGAGGATGGACTCACTAGAAATCGGTGTGTGCATCAATATGATATGGTTCGGTCACGTGCCGATAAGCGGGCATGATCTTTCTACTAGGGTTCAAGTAATGACGCGAGGTGAAGAAGTTGAAATTCTAAACGTGAGGTTTGATCGATTACATCCGATAGAAAAATTCAAAAGTTTGCCCAAGCTCTGCTGGTTCTTTTCTTTATTTTTTTTTTTTTTTTTTTTTTTTTTTTTTTTTTTTTTTCCCAAATGTTGTGGAAGGCTTACCAGATCATACCCCTAAAAACAAGATAAGAGCAATTTCTTCTGATGAGTCGAGAAGGACTTCAAAGCTCGCTTTATTTTTGACAGTCTCTACTTACTTCATCGGCCTGTGAAATCATCTCATTAATAGCTTGTCCCTCAAACATTTAGCAGCCGCCCGCCTGCATGGAGGGGGATGAGCATCGGCAGGCAGATTTGTATGCGAACAAGTTTCGATTAGCTGGTAGACAATGGCGACAGTTGTACCACCACCATCTAAGAAGCAAAGAAAGCAAGCTCAGGAAGTGAAGGAAGTTAATATTATTCCTGAAGACTTACCGAATGTTTTGATCAAATTCCAAGCCGCTGATACCGGCGAGTCTGTTGGTGGCTCAGTTCGTGTTCCGGGCGGAATAACAGAAAAGCAGCTTGAAGAACTTCTAAACCAGTTAAGCGGTGAACTGGAAGAGCCCGTTCCATACTCTTTTGCTCTTCTTAATCATACGAAGAGTGATGAAAAGGAACCGTCGCTTGTGGAAATCAAAGATGACTTGTATCACTCTGTGCTCAAACCGGGAATTAAGAGCACAGAAGATTTTCTTACTATCGTTTACACTCCAAGGGCAGTTTTTAAAGTGAAACCTGTGACTAGATCTAGTGCTGCCATCGCAGGTCATGGTTCTACAATTCTTTGTTGCCAATTCGCTCCAAATGACTCTGGTAGAATGTGTTCTGGTGCTGGTGACTCAACAGCAAGAATTTGGGATTGTAATACTCAGACACCTTTTAAGACTCTACAGGGTCATACTAATTGGGTTCTTTGTGTGAGCTATTCTCCATGTGGCACCATGATTGCTACAGGGTCAATGGACAATACAGTCAGACTTTGGAGTGCAGAAACTGGGGAGGCTTTAGGTGGCCCCTTAATAGGACACACCAAGTGGATTTCGAGCTTGACATGGGAGCCATTGCATCTCGTTAACGAAGGCGACACTCCTCGTTTAGCAACCGGCTCTAAGGACAACACTGTTAAAATTTGGGACACAACAAGACGAGTATGCAGCCTTACTATGAGTGGCCATACTAACTCTGTCTCATGTGTAAAATGGTCAGGATCTAATCTTATATATAGTGCATCTCATGACAAGACCATACGAGCATGGGATATAGCTGCTGGTGGAAAGTGCATTCAAGTGTTAAAAAGCCATGCTCACTGGGTCAACCACCTTGCTATTTCCACCGACTACGTTTTGAGAATGGGTGCTTTTGACCACGCTTCAAACAAAAAGACAACTAAAAATGCTTCTCCGAGCGAGCTTCGAAGAAAAGCTCTAGAGCAATACGAGAAAGTTGCAAAAATGGGAGGAAGAATCAGCGAGAGACTTGTAACAGCAAGTGACGACTTCACTATGTATTTTTGGGAGCCATTGAAATCCAGCAAACCCGTATGCCGGATGACTGGTCACCAAAAGCTCGTCAATCATGTTTCTTTTTCTCCGGATGGTCGCTACATAGTTTCTTCCTCATTTGACAATTCTGTTAAACTCTGGGATGGGCTCAAAGGCCAATTCATTGCAACTTTCCGTGGACATGTCGCCCCCGTATATCAAACGGCATGGTCTGCCGATAGTCGTTTACTCGTTAGCTGCTCCAAAGACACAACGCTCAAGGTGTGGGACATCAAGACGAAGAAACTTAACACCGACTTGCCAGGTCATGCAGATGAAGTCTTCGCTGTTGACTGGAGTTTAGATGGCAAAAAGGTCGCATCTGGCGGCAAGGACAAAATGGTGCGTATTTGGTCGAGTTAATGCCAATGCATAGATAAAGAGCATTTTTTCTTTCTCTGCATGTTTCCTCGTAAGTCACTATCTCTACTTTCATTTGTGTATGGTTATCTTTATGTAAACTGTATTTCTTCGGGCTACTATTACTTAACTTCAGGCTCTTCTGTCTCTTCGTTGTCACAAGTTGCAAATTTTGCAGCCGGGACCGAACCAGAGACTTGCCAAGGCCAAGATTTTCGCGAGTACCTATCCGCTTCGAAATCGGAGACTCCCGCACTTGTCTCATTTAAAATTGATAATGGCACTACCAAGACAGACCTACAACCCGAGCATCCGACTACAGCAACAATATTTTAATTCCTGCTAAGAAATTGATTGTACCATGGCCATCGTGAAAAGAGGAGGCCGCACAAAAGCCAAACAGCAGGAGGCTCCTGCAAGATCAGGCATCAAAAAAGCTGAATTCGATCTTACAAAGAAAAAGGAAGTTGGCGTTTCGGATTTAACCTTGTTATCTAAGATATCCGATGAAGCTATAAACGAGAATCTTAACAAAAGATTCATGAACGGAACCATATATACGTACATCGGGCATGTATTGATTTCTGTTAATCCTTTTCAGGATCTTGGAATTTACACCCAGCAAGTGTTAAACTCATATAAGGGCAAGAACAGGTTGGAGGTCCCTCCACACGTTTATGCAATTGCTGAGTCCATGTACTACAATTTGAAGTCCTACGGCGAGAGCCAGTGTGTCATTATCTCCGGTGAGTCTGGTGCTGGTAAAACCGAGGCCGCCAAACAAATCATGCAATACATTGCGAATGTCTCCGTTGATGATCAGGTTGGCACCAGCTCTGGCTCCGGAATTTCCAAGATTAAGGACATGGTTTTGGCTACAAATCCTTTATTGGAATCTTTTGGCTGTGCCAAAACTTTGAGAAACAATAACTCCTCAAGACACGGGAAATACCTTGAGATATTCTTCGACCCTCAAACCTACCAACCTACGGCAGCACATATTACTAACTACTTGTTAGAAAAGCAACGTGTTGTACAGCAGATCACTAATGAACGAAACTTTCATATTTTTTATCAGTTTACAAAAAACTGTCCTCCACAATATCAACAGATGTTCGGTATCCAGGGCCCTGAAACCTATATTTACACCTCAGCTGCTCGTTGTACCCATGCAG
Organism: Osmozyma mogii; assembly: GCA_030573315.1. Classification (NCBI taxonomy): domain Eukaryota; kingdom Fungi; phylum Ascomycota; class Pichiomycetes; order Serinales; family Metschnikowiaceae; genus Osmozyma; species Osmozyma mogii. The sequence goes on from JAJMDB010000001.1 coordinate 18,649, forward strand.
ATGGTATTGATGACAGCAAAGATTTTGCTGGAACATTGAATGCTATGCAGATTATCGGTTTACAACAACAAGAACAGGACAATATTTTTAGAATGTTGGCTGCCATATTGTGGATCGGAAACATCTCATTCGTTGAGAATGAGGAAGGAAATGCCGCTGTGAGAGATGAAGGTGTCACGAACTTTGTTGCTTACTTATTAGAGGTAAATGCAGAGATTTTGAAGAAGTCAATAGTTGAACGGATAATTGAGACTTCGCATGGTATGAGGAGAGGATCTACCTATCACGTACCGCTCAACATCACACAAGCACTGGCAGTTCGTGATGCTCTTGCAAAAGGCATCTATAATAATTTGTTTGATTGGATTGTCGAGAGAGTGAACCAGTCTCTCAGAGAATCTCAGCAGTTAGAGAAGAAGTCCATTGGTATTTTAGATATTTATGGGTTTGAAATTTTCGAACACAATTCCTTTGAGCAAGTTTGCATCAATTATGTGAATGAGAAGTTACAGCAGATTTTTATCTCCTTGACATTAAAAGCAGAGCAGGATGAATATGCTCAAGAGCAAATTCAATGGACGCCCATAGAATATTTCAACAACAAGGTTGTTTGTGATTTAATTGAGGCAACTAGACCGCAACCAGGATTGTTCGCAGCTTTGAATGATTCTATCAAAACTGCACATGCCGACTCTGACGCTGCTGATCAAGTTTTTGCACAAAGATTGAGTATGGTTGGGTCCAGTAACAAACATTTTGAGGATAGAAGAGGTAAATTCATCATCAAGCACTATGCAGGTGATGTCACATACGAGGTGTCAGGGATGACGGATAAGAATAAGGATAGCATGTTACGTGATCTTCTTGAGCTTTTAAGCACATCAAGTAACGCTTTCGTAACCAAAGAATTGTTCCCACCAGACCTCCTTACTGCTCTTACAGACAGCAAGAAAAGACCAGAGACGGCATCCGATAAGATAAAGAAGAGTGCTAATGCTTTGGTCACGACGCTTTCTCAGTGTCAACCTTCTTACATCAGAACAATCAAGCCTAACCAAACAAAGAGACCAAAAGACTACGACAATCAGCAAGTTTTGCACCAAATCAAATATTTGGGATTAAAAGAGAATGTGAGAATCAGACGTGCTGGTTTTGCTTATCGTGCGACATTCGACAAATTTGTTCAGAGATTTTATCTCTTGTCTCCAGCGACCGGATATGCCGGTGATTATATCTGGCAGGGCGACGACACCGCAGCTGTGAAAGAAATTCTCAGATCGTGCCACATTCCGCCCTCGGAGTTCCAGATGGGTACAACCAAAGTCTTCATCAAAACTCCAGAGACATTGTTCGCGTTGGAAGATATGAGAGATAAATATTGGCATAACATGGCTGCTAGAATCCAGAGAGCATGGAGACGTTACATGAAGAGAAAAGAGGATGCCGCTAAAGTGCTTCAGAATGCTTGGCGTAATAAGACTCACGGGAATCAGTTTGAACAGCTTCGTGATGAAGGTAATGCACTTTTGGGAGGACGTAAGGAAAGAAGAAGAATGTCTTTGTTAGGATATCGTGCCTTCATGGGTGACTATCTTGGATGCAACCAAAAAAGTGGATTTGGTCGTTTCATTGTTAACCAAGCCGGTATTTCAGAGTATGTGGTGTTTTCTCTTAAGGGTCAAATTTTGGCATCCAAATTTGGTCGCTCCTCTAAGAGACTCCCGAGAATTTTTATTCTTGGAAAAAATAACTTTTATGTTGTTGCTGAGGTTTTAGTGGATAAGCGCTTGAAACTTCAGATCGAGCACTCGATTCCAGTTTCAGGAATTAAGTACATTGGTATGTCATGCTTCCAAGACAACTGGATGGCTATTTCATTGCATTCTCCGACTGCTCAGGTTCCAGATGTGTTCATTAACTTGGATTTCAAAACCGAGTTAATGACCCATCTTAAGAAGATGAACCGAGGAATTGAAATCAAGATAGGCCCTACCATCGAGTATCAAAAGAAACCGGGCAAATTCCATACTGTGAAAATCATCATGACCGCTGCAGGCTCTAGTGACAACTACAAATCCAGCAGTGTTTCAGTTAGCAAGGGTCTTCCACCAAATAGCCGTAACCCGAAAAGACCAAGGGCCAAGGCAACTGCTGTTGATTATAGCAAGTATTACAACAGAGGTGCTCAAAGGAGAGCAGCTACCTACAGCTCACCTACCCCAGTGAATAGATCTGGAGTGACTGCGCAGAGATTCCAACAACCTACCCAACAAAGTGGGCTTTCACAGCTGGCAGCTGCTTTTGCTTACAACAATTCGCAGGATTCGCACGCAGGTGACCGCAACGAAGGTTCTAGGGCACAAAAGAGAGCTCCTCCAGCTCCACCTGGAATAGGCCAGGTTAATTCACAACCCCAAGCCCAAGCACACTTGCAACATGCTGAGAGTTCGGCTCAAGCTCAGCCAAGAGTGCAGCCTCAGACACAACCACAAGCCCTGCAGCAGAGAGCAGTTCCGCCTGCAAGACCTGCAAAGAAGTCTCCAGCTCCAGCTCCTCCGGCGAAAAAGACGGCACCGCCGCCTCCACCACCAGCACCACCAGCAGCAAGCAGCAAACCAAAACCAAAACATCCTACTTACCAAGCTTTGTACGACTACGATGGTTCTGTGGCAGGATCTGTTCCATTGAAGAAGGATGATGTTGTGTACGTTGCAAGCGTTAATGGCCAATGGGGTCTTGTGAAGGATCTTAAGGAGACTTCTGAAGGGTGGGCACCAATGAATTACATGAAGGAAATCGATCCTCCTGCTCATCTTTTCGATGTGGGTAATGGAACCCCAGCCCCACCACCACCACCACCAGCGGCTCCAAGCTCCTCAGCTCAACAGTCATCTCGTCCAACAACGAGCGCTCAGCCTAGCACAGAAAGCGCAGGCAACCTCGGAAATGGTTTGGCTGATGCTTTGAGAGCAAAGAAGACCGAAGAAACCACACTAGCTGGATCCTTAGCGGATGCTTTGAACAAACGAAAAAATGCCACTGGTGATGATAGTGAAGAGGAAGAAGATGACGATGACTGGTGATCGCGTCATAGACTAAAAAGAAAAAAGAAGAGAAAAGAAAAGATTTGTGAAGATAAATTGTAAAACTAAGCAGTTCAGTAGACTAATACCGGAAGGCACTCTACTCTTGCAGCGTGCAGTGCGAAACGTGCGATAAGTACGGTAAGACCGATTGCGGATCACTGTGAGCACGACAGATCAACGGCATTTGAGCTTCCAAACTAGACAAGCATTTGATTATTTGCATATTCATATATTGACTACATTTCTATAGCCGATGGCTGAGCCGCGCATAAAAGACATGGTACAGCCTGGAGGCAACCGCAATCCCGGCGTTTCTCTGATGAGGGACAAGATATTATCGATGAAATGTGATATGAACAAGCCCGCTGGGTCAATCTTTCCTTTAGATGATGAACTGACAGATCAAACATATCCTGACTTTGCCCCATGGAAAGATGATCTCAATTCCAAGGAAAAATTGAGTAACATGAACTATCTCAATAAGGGATACTTCGAGAGCCCACAGGTCCCAAATGAATACTACTCTGCTAGAAACATCATCCAAGAAACCATTTTCTCGTCCCTGAAAAACTGTCCTGCCATTTTGAAGGAGCTTTCTCAACATTTGACGAAATCGTATGAAATCAGAAACGAATCCATAAACAAAATCCGAGCATCATCCAGTAATTTCAAGATTCCACCTCGTGTCACCTTGACAGCCCACAAGAAGGAGGCATGGCTAAGAGATCTTGCGAACCCTGACATTCCTTTGTCTTCTTTTGCATCAAAGATCCCACATGGTATCAGGAATAAAGTGCTTGTCGACGCCATGTGTTCGAAGCGTGTACCTTTAACGCGAGCTATTTGGTTTACAAAGGTTTCTCTACTCAGCGAATTGAGTCTCCTAAGAAAGAAACTCAAATCCAAGTTATCAAACCATAGTGGACAGTCGGTTGTGCCAGCACATTTGTTTGAAGAGCTTGAGGTTAGGCTTCTTCAAGAATGGACCCAGCAAGTTACCGACCACATTTTCAAGTTTACCAAGGACTTACATTCGGTGACTAGCCAAGAGCTCAAAGCACGCTATCAGAGCAAATTAAATTATCTTCTTGTCTTTGTGCAGACGCTATATATCGAAGATTTGATTGACAAACTATTCTTCTTGTCTTTAACTCTCAAGGGCTTAAGAGATGTCGTGCCATTGAAACCCTCAAATATACCTATCTTGTTTGCACTATCTAAAGCTGACCCTGAAGAAGAGGAAGAGCTTTCTGTCGGCTTGTTCGATAACAAGCAACTCCCCTTGAGCCAAATTCTTACTTCCCTAACGCTAGTGAACATCTTTTGGCAAGATTTTCTAAAAGAAGGCCTGCTTTTAAAGATATTAGCCGAGTCTCTTCTTCTAAACTACCTACTTATCGAGAAGACGCCAACAACTCAGACGCCTAAGCATCTTATCTTTATTCCTGGCCCTTTGAAAACAGAGATACTCACATTGATTGCCAGCTACATTACAAAAATATTTCATCAAAACTCAAACGCTTTCATTATTCCTGACTATTGGCCTATAGTGTCAAATATTTTCCTTCGCATACTTGAAGATGATTTAAATCATCTAAGCGACGATAAGGAAAGAAATCTGCTCTCTCGAACATTTTCTTTATTAAATCTTCGCAATGAGAGCTTGATGCTAAACATGAAACATGATTACATTACAAATCCAGACTACAAGGAGCAGCCAAATTTTGGTGGCTTTGGTATTGACCAGGTTTCTGCCAGTAGGTCTAATGATGATGTAATGAAACTCATCGAGCAGCTTGACAAGCATAAGTTAAAACAAGCAGTTGAGCCTATCTTCGCTAGGGCTCCCACTTCAAAGATAACAGTCGAACAAAGATCCGAAAAACTCAAAGTGATTGTCTTGTGGTGTATATCTTCACATAGAAATATGGGGTTGTCCAAAGAGTGGTTGCTCATGGTCTGTAACTATATCAAACAAAGACTTCTTGGGTTCTCAGGGAAAGGAAGTTCGCGGCTTAAAGCAGAAGTCGAAAATGAAATATTGGAGGCTATTTTCATGATGGGAGAAGTTTCATCAGAATCTATTTCCTTCCCAAAGTTATACGCATTTATTAATGAGCTTTATCAGCTTAAAGTCATAACGATTTCAGCGTATCTACGGAAAGTGATAGCGAGCGGCATATTCTATCATGCAGATGATATGGATGAGTTTGGTCATTATCAAATTCGATTTCATCTTCTGATAATCAAAAATCTTCCTGTGTTGAACAATAAGCAAAGTGAGCATTTCTTAAAGAAATGGGATCAAACATCGAGCGATTCTTATGAAAAATTCAACAAGTCAATCCAAGCACTACAGGAAGGCTTTCTTAATGCAGTGATCACTAACTCAACCGCAAGTGTCACCGAAGAAGAATTTGATTTGCTTACAGATCTCAGCGTGGGTATTAAATTTCTTCTTGCAAACTGGGTAACTTCCACGTTTAAAGAGTCTATATCAAATTCTCCCAGATTAGTACACTTGACTCCGTTAGTTGTCACAAAATTCTACAGATTCTATGAGTATACTGACAATTTGACTGTGTTTTTCAAGGCTTTTGTCAAGTTTGTTCTAAAGAACGAGAACAAGATCATAATCTTTTACTTGGATACACTATACTTGCTCTCAAAATTGATTATGCAACACTACAATCTTATTAAATATAGTGCCGGGGCTTCAGCAGACTCCTCTCCAACGGTCATTGAGCTCTTCAAATTGCTAGTCTCAAATTATAAGGATCTTCTGTCAAGAGAGACAAGCTATCATATGTTTAATGATGTGTGGTCATTTATTAAGAACATTCTTGAAAAGCAATCCGTTAATGTGTCTACAAACCAACAAGAGAGCTCCAATTTGCCTTTTGACAAAGAGCTGGTGGAAACCCCTATGTACACTCAGCTCTCTGCACTTCAACAGAAAGACCCTTATACAGTCGAAACATTGAGCAACGATCTTCAATCAATACAAGGAATTACGCCTTCTCTATCTCCTGATGAAAAACTGGACATTGTCAACGAAGTTCTTGGAATTCCTCTGCTATCTCATATTCTGCCAGATCAAGTTCTTTCACAAAAGCATTACGGGGAATATTTAGACATATTTTGTGCACAATCCGCAGAAAACAGTTCAGACACAGAGTCAGTTTTATCAAGAGTAATGCACCAGCTGCTTGACGAAGAAAAATTTCAAATATCTTTGAAAGATATTATGAACGGTACAACTAGTGCGATGCAAAAAATGGCCATTCTTTCTAAGCTCATAGTGAATGATTTCATCAGCTTTTCTAAATGCCTTGAGATGATTGATAACTTGGGTGGAAAGACTCCACAGATGATGCAAGACTTGAAGGGTTTACTTATATTCAGTTCTGAGGAGGCGTTTCCAAATCTATCTGATAACCAATATCTCCTTTTACAGTATCAAAGAGAGTATTTTCTTACAGAGAATAGGAATGTCGCGTTGGAGCTGGCTTTGACGTATGCTCTCAGATGTATCCAGTCGAATGAACCTTCAGTTTTACCAATTATGTCATTTATTCGTGGTTGTCTCATACAAAACACAATGAGAACGATTCAGATGTTGACTCTGAGGACAACAAGTGATGAATTAAGACAGGTTACTGATGAGATTTGTGAGAGCAGGTTGTCTGGCGATCTGATGGAAGATCTTAGATATCATGCTGAAAGAATGGATGAGTTCAATCTTCCTATGATGCAGCTTTTGATATGTGTTGCTACGAGAGACATGTCTAAACAAAGTTTTGGAGCAAGAAATTTGGTTGAAACGATTTTGGGAAGTATACGAGTTGTTGGGAAAGGCAATATCTCGTTTTTTGGTGAGCTATTTAATTTTGTCAGCTCTGATGTCAAAATGAGCATATTTCAAGTCATGGAAGATATTTTCTTGCAATACACCAAGTTCTCTAAGGAAAGCGCAAGTGCATCCTTGACAATCCTTTCTAGGCCCGACCATGCAAACTTGATGCCTGCTTTCAAAGAATACTTTAAAAAGTTCACTGGCTCATCTGTGAGTCAGATTGAGACCAGCCGTGATCATTTTCTTAAGTTCGTTGATTTTTTGCGCCAACTCATGATTGTCATTAATGATCATCCGGGAGAATCTGAAATTATTTCTGACACCATATCTATTTTCCTCAGATTACTTATTATTCACAACTCTACCTTGGTCAACTCGATACTTCAGCTCGATGCACCTGAGTTCGAGTTCCTCAAAGGACTTGTCAGCTTGTTCAACTCTGAATATATCTCAGCAGGGCTGGAAAAACTTGAAATTGTTCTCTACGATTTGTTAAACCTAATCAAGAACTCATTGATGCAAAAGCTTACATCTAGCGGGCCAGAGGACGTTTTTTCAGCAACATCCCCAACACCTGCCAGTGCTGGAGACCAACAGCCGACACCTGCGGAAGAGAAAATAACAAATGAGCTGGTACAAAATGATAGAGGACTATCGGTCAATTCTTCATCAATGATGCTTATCTCTGAACTATTGGACTTACCAGAGCCAAAGAGGATGAAAGAAGGGAAAGCACTTCATGTCACTGAAGACCTTGAGAGTGGGCTACTGTTAGATGAGGACGAACTTCGCAGAAATGGAGATGTGAAGGAGTTCAATACACCAGCATTGATGATGAAACCATCCAAGTCAGAATCTATGACTCTTGACGCCACTTTCGGAACCCCAGATAAACCGGACGAGATGTGGAGACAATTTTGCATCAAAAGCTTTCGTCTCATAGAAGATACCGGAAGAGGCATCAACGATGGGTGTGTTAATTTGTCGATGTTCGAAGCATACACTACAAAGGAAAACCCAGCATAGTGGATGTTCGACCTGATTTCTAATGATGTTGAACGTGTTTCTAATTTTGTTCTGCGACATGCATGTGCTGTGCACAGAGAGCGAGGATTACGTAGTGTGACGCGACAGGAATGCGCAGTGTTTTTGGTTCAATAAAACCACTAGCGGAAAAAATAGAGTAAGAAAAGTGTTACACAATAAAATACGCAACTTCGACCTTGTGATATTGAAGAAAATATCTTCTTGTTCCGGAAACGGCAGTAATAGCAGCTGAAGACCTTCTCATGCAAAATTCTTCACCTAAATTCTTTGCCAGCGGTGGTGAAGGAGATGAGGTCCTTTCTCCTTCTCCGATTCCTGAAGAAACACCACAACCGGTGAGATCTCCAAGCAGGATCCAACCTGAGAGGGTACCTAACCTTTCTTTTCTAAGTGCAAACTTCTCAAGTGATTCCATCGATGCAAATTCTTCTGTACCGACTCCCACAACCCCTTCCAGACAGACGATGGGTGATGATTACTCCCGAAACATGTTATCAGCACCATTCAGCCGAAGAAACTCAAATTCATTCCAAAATTCATCGACTCCAGTATATTCGCCCCCAGTATCTCGGTACTCCCATCTGCATCACCAAAGAACTGGCTCCAATTCCATGGCCGCACGCCCAAAGTCAATGCTAGCTTTCGATAGTTTAAGCAATGCTATTTTCGAAAGTGAGGATGCAATTCAAAGTCATGACAGAGTATCAAAAAGAGACTCCTTTCACTCTACTTCCAGGCCTTTGTCCCAATACATTCCTCAGACTATTCCAGCTCCCAGTACCCCAGATACACGGCAGTCTCGATCTCGTTCTGACTCTCCAGTTAGGATGCCATCTCCAAGACGTAGATCGAAGTCACCAATAAAGAGATCCACATCACCCACAAAGGCACCTTTCAATTTCAAGTCGCAAGAAATGCCTATGATGCACAGCAATAGCTCGAATTCGTCGCTAGTGGTGAAACCAGCTCATAGAAAAGGTCACCGTTACAAGCATTCTTCTGTGTCCATGAATTTGTTTCAGGAGCCGACTCCCCTTGGCGACGTGAACACACAACAGAATCTAATTCCAGATCTGTATCCTATTCCGAGCTTGCGGGAATCTTGGAGTTATGCTAAGCCCGCCCAAAAGTACAAAGCTGCTTTCTCTCTTGCGCACTTTGTTACCTCCATCATTGTGTTCACTGCCGGTGCCAAACTAAATGAAGCTTCTTTTTCTACTCTTGCACATTTAGTGTTTTACGATTCCCTTGGATCCATCATGGTTGCTTTCGTGGATATCATGTCAAACTTTGAGGTTTGGAATAAGTCTTCTATCGCATATCCTTTCGGGCTTGGAAGACTTGAAGTTCTTTCAGGTTTTGCATTGAGTGCGTCTCTTGTTATGGTGGGTTGTGATCTTGTGAGTCACTTTGTCGAAGAAATGGTATTTTCCTTTGTTGAGCATTCGGGAGATGAAGCTGGTCACGGCTCTCACCATATTCATGACTCAGAGCATACCATGATAAGTCCTACTATTTACGCCTCCGTACTTCTACTCGTTATGTTGATGACATGGTTCACTTCAACGAAGATATATGATAAGGGCAGCATTTCTGACATGATGTCAGATCAAGATACCAAAAGCATGCTGAAGAGCGAAGGCCTCTTATCGGGACTGACGGCACAATCTTCAAACAACAGAACAATATTCTACTTGCTCCGTCAGATAGTAAAGAACCCGATCCGTCTTTTGACTCTTACTTATTGTCTATTCCTCCTTATTATTCCTGTGATACCCAAATCGCTCACTGATACGTTGGAGCTTGATGTTGACGAGGCTTCAACCTTGGTTGTAGCTTCATTCCTTTGTTATGCCGGATGGAGGCTCGTCAGCACACTAGGGGGAATTCTTCTTGTCTCGTTCCCTTATACAGACTATGACTACCACTACTTGAAAGCTGCAATTACCGATCGCATATTGGATCTTCCCAATTTTAGACAACTGTGTTCTTTGGACCATTGCTTTCTCACTAAAGTGAACTATCAGCTTTACATTGTTGGAGCAAAGGTGACTATGGTTGGTGGCAGCACAGACGACGAGTCTCGACTTATTTTTGAGATGAATAGAGTTCTCAAAAGAACAATCACGGGATTCGACTCGGACTGCTCTGTGGAGATCACTATAGATATCCAAAGATCTGTTCAAATATAATAGAAATGATGATATGACTTGATAAGCTTCTCTGTATGCAATACTACATTTACTCTGTGTAGCGGCTTTCGATCGATGGTCCCAAACAGGCAACTAAGACTCATCAAGCGCGGTGCGAAAAATTTTCGATTTCACCTATAAATACCTCTTGAACTGGTTCTGACTCAATTCTGATATTTTTGATCGATATAATGTTGAGAAATATCTCCAGAAGAGCATTCAAAGGCTCGCAGCTTCGGAATCTCTCCGCATCTTTACCTAAATTGTCGTTTACTGCCATTCCTGACGCAGACGCCCACTCGGTTAGCGGCAAGTTTATTGACGATGTCTCCAAACCATACACTGTCACTACCTATTCTAGGCCCAATTTGGTCATTGCTAGAGGCAAAGGATCCTACCTATATGATCTCGAGGATCGCCAATACGTTGACTTCACTGCTGGCATTGCAGTCACCTGTCTTGGGCACAGTAATGAAGAAATCACTAAAATAATGACCAAGCAAGCTACGACATTGACTCACTGCTCCAACCTCTATTATAACATTCCTGCTGGTGAGCTTGCAAACAAATTGGTTGCAAAGACCATTGAGGCCGGAGGTATGCAAGACGCTCAGAGGGTCTTCTTGTGCAACTCTGGTACCGAGGCCAACGAGGCAGCATTGAAGTTTGCACGGAAGTATGCTAAGTCGAAGTCCGAAAGCAAAACCGAAATCATTGCATTCGAGAACGCTTTCCATGGTAGGACACTCGGTGCCTTGTCTGTGACAGCCAATCCAAAGTACCAGGCTCCATTTGCACCATTGATTCCAGGAGTGCACACTGCACAAGCCGGAGACCTTGAGTCTGTCAAGAAAGTTATCAGCAAGGACAAAACAGCCGCTGTGATCATTGAGCCAATCCAGGGTGAAGGAGGTGTGAACGTGGTCGACAAGGACTTCTTGGTTGAACTCCGGAAACTCTGTAACGACAACAACGTTGTGTTGATCTACGACGAGATTCAGTGTGGTTTGGGTCGTACTTCCCAACTTTGGAAACACTGCAGCTTGCCCTCTGAGGCCCACCCAGACATTGTCACCATGGCCAAGGCATTGGGCAATGGGTTCCCAATTGGAGCAACAATGATCAGCGAAAAGATCGAAGAGGCCTTATCTGTTGGTGACCACGGTACTACCTATGGAGGAAACCCACTTGGAGCCGCCATTGGGTCTTTTGTGGTGGAGAGCATCAGTGAGCCTAAATTCTTGGAAGATGTCAGCAAAAAATCAGAGCTCTTCCACAAGCTCTTAAGCGAGATCCAAGAAAAACACCCAGAAAGTGTGAAGCAGATCAAGGGTGAGGGTTTGCTTCTAGGACTCGAGTTGGCCCCAGAGGTGGATATTGGTGCAATTATTGCTAAGAGTCGTGAGTACGGTCTTCTAGTGATCAGTGCTGGAGGCAATGTCATTAGAATTGTTCCTGCCTTAAACATCCCAGAAGACGTTATCAAGCAGGGTGCGGCTATCTTGGCCAAGTCTATTGCCAGTATTGTTGGCTAAATTTTTAATTGCTACATAGGGAATCAAAAACAGTTAACGGTAGATCTAGCATGTATGCTGCTAATGCAGGTTCCAATGCTTAATTCGCGTCGCGGTGGGCTCAATTTGTCGAGTGGAGCGGTGCACGGATGCATGGGTCTCAGCCATTATCTGTTACTTTTTTTTTTCTTCCTCTGTCATTAGGTATCACGGATCTCACCCACCAGCGAATGACGGTGCTTTTTTCCATTCCCACCTCGGATCTAGACTACTGCCTTGAGCAGCTTTTAGAACACAAGCCTCCCAGGCTCCTACCAGAGGAAACTGTTGTGCAATTATGCCATCAGCTCAAATCACAGCTACTTGAGGTGCCAAACATCATGTCTCTCCAGTCTCCGTGCACAATAGTTGGTGACATTCACGGTCAATTTCATGATCTTCTTGAGATCTTCCAGATAGGCGGGTCTCCTCCCGAAACAAACTATTTATTTCTCGGTGATTACGTCGACCGCGGGTACTACTCTGTGGAGACGATCTCCTTGTTGATTGCATTAAAACTCAGATACCCGCATCGCGTGTTTCTCATTCGGGGAAACCACGAGTCCCGTACTATCACCACAAATTACGGTTTTTACACTGAGGTTTTGAACAAATACAATGGCTCCTTGAAAGTGTGGAACTGCATTACCGATCTATTCGACTATCTCCCACTTGGGGCCGCAATCGATGGCAAGATCTTCGCTACACATGGCGGCCTCTCACCTTCCTGCCAACAGCTTGATCAGATACGTACTGTGGATAGGTTCAAAGAAGTCCCCCACGATGGTATCATGGCAGATTTGGTGTGGTCCGACCCCGATCCAGAGATTATGGATTTCAAGATGTCCCCAAGAGGAGCAGGCTATTTATTCGGTTACGATGTCATGAGAAAATTCTGCCACGATAACGACTTGATTCAGCTCGTACGGGCCCATCAGCTCTGTAACGAGGGCTACGTCAGTTACTGGAAAGGCATGTGTCTCACTGTGTGGTCTGCACCAAACTATTGTTACAGATGCGGCAACCGTGCCAGTGTGCTAGAAATCGCTCATTCAAACTATACAGCCAAGACTAATAATGACCAGGGAGTGTTGCCAGGCCAGTACTGCAACGTGTTTGAGGCGTCTCCAGAAAACCACGAAGATACAACTCAGGGCCGCAGTGTAAATGGCATCAACTCCAATGGGCCCGCCAAAGATATATTCAGCTCCTATTTCGAGAGCAGACAACGCTCTCGCCAAGTGGAATATTTCCTTTAATTATGTTGCATCACCCACTCTCCTTTAAGAATCCTTTGCATTTTAATTCTCCATGATGTTTTACTAATGATTTGCATGAAAGCTCTGTTGAGAGCTTGACAGCTAAAAAAACCGTCGCATGAAACTTAATAGATAATGACTCAAAGTAACGACGCATTCAATGATCAACCGTAGTACAATTCGAAGTTGAACCCATCGTGGACCTCATAGTCATCCAAGGAGATGTGGTCTTTGTAGATCTGATGACCCTTTTTGAGAACTAATTTCTCTGGAGCTGTTCCGATTTGAAGCGAGATGATCTTTTTCAAATCTCCAATACTGTCCTCAGGAAGACATTTCACTTTGATTTTTTTGCCCAAACGGTCGTTTGCATTCACCTCTATCATTGTGTAGGTTTTGGGTATCGCAGAAGAGAAAGCCGTTTTAGTCTTCGCGTACATGCAGTACGAAAACGTGCTAGCCCTTCATCACAAATGCCGCAAATTTATGGCGGGGTCTGATCGTGGGCTAGTGGACCAAATCTTTGGTTATTGTCAAAGAGTATATTACGCCTGTGCGTTATTTTTCCAATTGCTGTATTCAGTTTATATTTTTGTTTCATTTCTTTTTTTTTTTTTTTTTTTTTCTACTTTTTTCTTTTTAATTTTTAATTTTTATTTTCGTGCTCATTTGGAATTTGGCGAACAAAATCGCCTCCTGGGCGAGAAAAAAGCCGCTTGCAAAAGAAGCTTGCTAACATCCGGTAACTGCGAATCAAACTTCCATCAGCTCAGAACAATCAATGCCAAGACTACTATGAATTCTTCTGAAAATAAGTTTTTCAATCAAGAGATAAGAGAAACTTCTGTATTGCTTTCTCCAAATATAAAAAAAAGAAAATGAAATTTTTGAACGTATCATTTTATCTCTAATATTATTTTCTCTTGCCCCGCTTTGGGAACGCATCTCAGTTCGGACGATGTGGGTAACCTCTTATCTTGCATGCGGCCCGCATACATTATCGCTGAGTGCCCTTGCTCACCGTTTTAGTCAATTCGATAAAAATGACTCCTTCGATCTAACGTTTCTGTTTTTCTTGATCTCTCTTTTGCTTTCTTGCTACTTCTTCTTTTCACTTCATCTAATCCACACCAAACTCAAAAGAAGGGCATGGAATTATGTCCTTACTCTATATAGCGCAAAGAACACTCCTAGTAACGCCTACAGAATTAGGATACATTCGGAATTTCTCGACAATATGTGGAATAATATCTCTTAGCATCTGGTTTGTTGCACAACTACCTCAAATCATCCATAACCATTTAAAAAGATCTGTGGAAGGGATTTCTCCAGGCTTTTTGACCTTCTGGATAAGTGGTGATGCCTGCTGTCTCGCTGGATGTCTTTTATCAGAAGCATTGCCCTTTCAGATCGGTCTTGCTGCTTACTCATGTTTTGTTGATACAATTCTTATACTACAATATTGGTACTACACCCGTGTTTATCCAAAACAAAAGCACCATGTGGACTTATACCTGAGTATAGATAGATACTCCCCCTCAACTACTCCTTTGTTGAAGAAGAGCACCCAGGCTCATGAACGTGCCAATAATTTTGAAAGGAGTCATTCCAGGAACGTGTCTGCAGCAACAGCTAAAGCATTGGCAGTATCTGTTCTAGGCAAGGCCTCTGCATTCCCCATCATTGCTTCTTCAACACTGCCAATGAGCGACAGTACTTGGCTCCAACCTTTTCTCATTAGCAAAGAATACAGGAAAATACTAGGGATGATTTTTGGTTGGACTGCTGCTTCTTTCTTCGTTTCATCAAGAGCCTTTCAGATCAGAATGAATTTAAAGACCGGAACAGTTGAAGGCTTTTCCCCCTTTCTTTTCATCCTTGCTATTCTTGGTGACACATTCTATAATCTTTCCATTCTTTCTGACTTTGTTTTTATCTATCAAACAGATCAAGCAAACGGGGAAAAGTTCTTTTCGGAGGTATTCTTTGCTCAATTGCCATATGTTGCTAGTAGCTTGGTGACAATCTCGTGTGATATGTTCATTTTGAGTCAGTACAGAAGAGTGCAACGGAAATCAACTCCACTCTCTATGAGTGAAAGCTGTGAGTCTGAATATACATTAGTTGGACGAAAGACTTATGGGTCCATATCCTCACCAGAATATGGAAACGACAACAGTAACGAATATTTCAAAAAGCCAGATTGGTGTATCAGCAACAATATTTATCGTACGGATGAAAACAAGCAGATACTCTCATCATCTGCATCCACCAAGGTGGAAGAATATCGAAGGATTCCACCAAAATCTGCATCCTACAGCCAGGCTGATCAGAACATAAAGCCCCGCAAACACAAATGGAGTGATAGCACCATGCACATGTCCAGTTCAGATTTGCAAGATACAAGAGAGAGCCCAGTGTCCATGAAAAACAACTATGCTATAATGTCGAACAACAGTCCTTCTTCAATAGGGCCACTCTCTCCGCTGGACTTCTTATATCACAATTATCTAGATGGAGGGACTTCGCCTAAACTGAAGGAACTACTTTATTCGCAAAAGTTACCAGCATGAAGCCATGATTATGAATTGAATAAATAGATCATCGATTGAGCGTTTCAATCGATTTAAACTGCATATTTCTTGACTTACTTTCAACTTTTTTTGTCTACTTCTTGACTCTCCAGGCACCCTGAGGGAGAGACTGAAGATGCGTAGCCTGCTTTTTGACCCAGAACCAAATGACAATACCCAAAGAGATGCAGAGGGTACTTGTGTAAAAGTAGCCATCACGAAGGATGCTCACTTGTCCTCCTGAAGAAATACATCTCTGCTTTTCGTCTTCAGAGAACAACTGATAGGGCTCAGATGCGGTAGAAGGAATGCACTTTGCCACGGTGAACTTGTCGATCAAAAAGAGAATTATCAAACGAGGCCACGTGCCACCATAGTTCGAAAGGGTATTCAAAGTTGTCATGTAAGTGCCCCCAATGGCAGGGTCGGCGATTTTGGTGAAAAATGCACAGAGGGAGACGAATTGAACTGTAGACATGAAAGAATTGAGTAAATGCTGGCAGATAATGACGAAGAACACACGAATCGACACTCCATTCTCGTTAGTTATTGGGAGGAAGAGGAGGATCATGTGGGCCAAAAAGGCCGAGAATAATCTACCAGCAAACCCTAGAAGCCAAGGCCTCAAGGGACCCTTGCCAGATGACCAGCGACCTGCGTAGTAGCCAAAGATAAGTTCAAAAGGAAAGTCAATCAAGACCGTGATGGAAAGATCTTCTTTCGATAAGCCTTTTTCGAGAAGCTTCAAATTGGTGGCAGCCTCATTGACCTGGAACCCAAGTTTAGCAAAGAGCAAAATGACCACCAAAGTCTGCACGTTCAGTAACTTGAGCACCTCGTACATCAAGCTGTAGACGCGGAAGAGCTCACGGAAGTAGTATCCCCGGTCGGTTTCTCCAGAAGGTTTGTTATAATGGGATTCTTCTTTGTAGTGGTCAGCAGAGTGCTTATCATGAATGCGCTTGGCAAGATGCGGAGGGTCCTCAGGGATAAAGAAGAGCAAAACCGTGACCAAGATGTACATCCAGCCCCAAAATGCTAGGTAACCGCTTAAGGAAAAGAGACCAGTGCTCTTGGGAACGGAACGAAGGTATCTGTTGGCAAACTCCGGAGAGCTCAATGCAAGAAAGACGGTGAAACTCGAGAAATAACCACAGTTCATTCCGATCGTCTGGGCTGTGGAGGC
The DNA here is from genome assembly GCA_030573315.1 of Osmozyma mogii. NCBI lineage: Eukaryota > Fungi > Ascomycota > Pichiomycetes > Serinales > Metschnikowiaceae > Osmozyma > Osmozyma mogii. The sequence goes on from JAJMDB010000001.1 coordinate 35,401, forward strand.
AAAAGACAAGCATTCAGGAGACAAGCATGTAAGAGCCCAGCCATCGACTGCGATATCCTGAGTAGCACAGAACAAGACCAAAAGAAAGAAACTTGCGGTAATCTGCGAGAGGTACTTGTTTGGATCAAGCATGTAGTGGTCGATGGTGAGTCCAAGGTACAAAAGAGTCACACCAGAGACAAGCTGGACCGGAATGATCCAAGACTTCCGTCTGCCGATTTTGCGGTTATAGACAGCATCCACAATCGGCGACCACAAGAGCTTAAGGGAGTATGGGTAAGACGCTAGCGAAAAGACACCCACTTGGGAGTAGGAAACCTTGGTCTTTAATATGAATGGCACAGACCCAAAGGCCAAGCCGACTGGAACACCTTGCAAGGTGTAGAGGATGATGAGCACAATAAAGGCCTTGTAATCCTTTCTCAGCAATTTAGCCTTGCCAGGCCTCTCCGGAGTCAACGAGGGCGAATCTTCCTTGCTTGTCGGTAGCATGGTGACATTATCACCAGAGTAGGCAGTTTTGCCCTGCAACATCACCTCAGGAAGCTTGGGGTGGTGTTTTTCGCCAGCACCTCTTTTGTGGACGTCCATGGCAAAAATATCGAAATCACCACCAGCAACTGAAGACTTTGGAAATTTTAAACAAAGTTTATGGTCGTGGAATTTTGACCTCGGACAGTTGAAAGATCTACCCGTTTTTACGCGCTGCGTGTTCTTTTTTGCGTTGTTCGTCTACTGTACACGCGACCAAAGGAGATTAACGTCGATTCGAGTGAATAGTTTCCGGACATTAAAATTTCTATTTATGACACAACCACGGAGTGGTTTTATTATTACCGTAGCACGTTTACAAACCCAACACCTTTCTGGATGCTCTCAAGACAATGTTGGCGTCTGGGAAGGCAAAGTCCTCCAACTCCTTGGCGTATGGAGTTGGCACCTCGCAACCGGTGACTCTCTCAACAGGAGCGTCCAAGTAGTCGAAAGCTTCGGATTCCATGATTTGTGCACAGATCTCAGAACCAACACCGAAACCAGGGAAGCCAGCCTCGACGGTGACCAAGTGGTTGGTCTTCTTGACGGACTCGATGATGGTCTTGGTGTCCAAAGGCTTGATGGAACGCAAGTTGATGACCTCAGCGCTCACACCGTACTTCTCCTTCAAGATCTGGGCGGTCTCGAGACAGTGGCCGACGTTTCTGGTGTGGGACACCAAGGTGATGTCAGAACCTGGGGTCTCGATCTTGGCCTTACCGATTGGGAGAACAAAGTCTGGGGACAAAGCCTCCTCGGAGATCTCGAAAGACTCACCGTAAAGCATCTCGTTCTCCAAGAACACAGTTGGGTTAGGGTCTCTGATGGCGGCCTTCAACAAACCTCTGTAGTCCTCAGCGGAGTATGGGGAGATAACCTTCAAACCTGGGATAGAACCGTACCAGGAGGAGTAGTCCTGGGAGTGCTGGGCAGCGACACCGGCAGCAGCACCGTTAGGACCTCTGAAGGTGATGTTACATGGCTGCTTACCACCAGACATATACAAGGTCTTGGCGGCGGAGTTGATGATGTGGTCAATGGATTGCATGGCGAAGTTGAACGTCATGAACTCACAGACTGGCTTCAAACCGGCCAAGGCGGCACCGACGGTAAGACCGGTGAAACCCATTTCGGTGATAGGGGTGTCGATGATTCTTCTCTCACCGAATCTGTCGAGCAAACCACGGGACACCTTGTATGCACCGTTGTACTGGGCGACCTCTTCACCCATCAAGAAGACGTCGTCATCCCTGTCCAACTCTTCAGCCAATGCGGAGTTGATGGCGTCTCTGATAGTAATTGTCTTTGGGCCGGCGGCACCGGAGGCCATTCTGAGGGAGTTGCTGGCCTGCGACTTGGCAGCCATCAAGGAAGTCTTGGCGACACTGGACAACTTGGACATTGTTGATGTTTGGCAAAGAATATGTTTATGAGAGCCGAGTTTTTTTCTTACGGTCGAGAACGGAACGATGAGGACCGCACCTACTCCGTCGGGAATACACCACCGGAGAGGTACGGGTGTCGGGGTGCGAAACCCTGGTGCTCGGAGTATCCGCCGAATTGCTTCCACCGATTGGGTGCGAAACACCTCACGCAATTTTGGGCACTGGCCAATTTAGCCTTGTTTTTTCGTCCCAATGTTTACGTGGGAGTGTTTTTTTCGTGGGATCATTTTTTTAGCCCATGTGTTTACGCTCGAATGGGAAGTGATAAGATTCTGGCAGTACCACCCCTGGATTCCTTGCTACCCAACACCGTGCCTGCATCAACCTTTGTTTACATCTGACGAACCGAGGGTCAGAATACAAAAGGGAACTAAAAGTAGACTACTTCGAAAATTGGGCCCATAAGATCGTAACTAATCTGGGGTGGTACCTGGATCTACTGATTAGCCGGAGTAGCCGGCCTGAATTGACAGAGCAAGTGGGGCGCACCAACCCACGAGCCCGGACGTCAGACTGCATTTAGTGCCATTGTACACGCAACACCATAGCGAGATAAGCCGGGATTGGGGAATTACGGCTGTTCCAAAAGAACAAGCAGCTCAAACCGTAGAATGCCAAAGCAAAGACCAACAACAAAGTAGTATGCTTGCCTGCCTCGGAGCTACCCCACCCAGCGGGGCCCAACATTGGCTCATTGCGGGTTTCTCCGGGACACCCTTACACCAGCCCCACATATATATCTCTGACTAAGGCCATTCTGCTCAACAACCATGATGAAAGCTACTTTGTCCCAGGTTGCAAGGGCCAAGGTGCCTTTGCGGACACCATACCGTTTCTTGAACATGTCCGGCGTCAACCTCAAGCTGGACGCCGGCTCCTCTGTTCCTGCCGAAGCTGCCGATGCATCGGCTACCATCATCTCCGACGCCAGAGATATCTCCAAGCAGTACCACACGGCCACGTGGATGGATGCCTTGACCGAGAGAGCCAAGCAGTTGGCTGATGGTAAGGTGCTCGACTCCTACAGCTATATCAACCCTAAGACCACCGAGATTGGTGAGAAGACCAGGGCTGAGTCCTTCTCTTTCCTTGTTCTTCCTTTCAAGGACGACAAGTGGCTTTGTGACACATACATCAACCCATTTGGCAGATTGAGAGCTGGTCAATTGTTCCAGGATCTTGACGCTTTGGCCGGCAGAATCGCCTACCGTCACTGTGCTCCAGCTGAGCCTGTCAATGTGACTGCTTCTGTTGACAGAATCTACATGGTCAAGAAGGTGGACGAGATCCTGAAGCACAACTTCGTTCTTGCCGGTGCTGTCACATGGACCGGCCGTTCTTCGATGGAAATCACCGTCAAGGGCTACTCTTTCGATGGCTCTGTGCCAGAGTCCATTGACGAGGCCTCTTTGCCTGATGAAAACGTTTTCTTGACTGCCAACTTCACTTTCGTGGCCAGAAACCCAATTAACCACAAGTCCTTTGCCATCAACCGTTTGCTTCCTGTTACCCAGCAAGAGTGGTTGGACTACAGAAGAGCTGAGCTGTTCAACTCCAAGAAGAAGCTTGCTGCTAAGCACAAGGACGTCATTCAGCCTACTGACGAAGAGAGCAGGCTTGTGCACGACATGTGGATGGCTTCTAAGCACTCCTCTTCTCAGTTCAACCGTCATGTTTCCTTCATGAAGGACACAAAGGTCAACTCCACCTTGATGATGCAGCCTCAGTACAGAAACAGACACTCCTACATGATTTTCGGTGGCTACCTTTTGCGTCAGTCCTTTGAGTTGGCCTACTGCGGTGCTACCGCTTTTGCATCTGCCAACGCCAGATTTGTCTCCTTGGACTCCACCACTTTCAAGTCTCCTGTGCCTGTTGGATCTGTGTTGTCCATGTCTGCCACTGTTGTGTACACCGAGCACGTGCACGGCACCAACGAGGATGCCGACGATGTCTCTCCATTCAAGCTTCCAGCCACGAACAAGCTTTCTGAAAACCCAGAGGCTTTCTTGTCTGAACCGGGTACCGTGATCCAGGTCAAGGTGGACACCAAGATCCGTGACTTGAACCTGCCAATCTCCAAGGAGTCTGGCTGCTTTATTTATTCTTTCTTTGTGCCTAAGAAGAGCTACTCTGGCGACGAGCCTAGCTACTCTTCTGTCGTGCCTCAAACTTACTCCGAGATGATGGAGTACGTTGAGGGCAGAAGAAGAGCCCAGGACACGGCCCACTTTGTGTCCACATTGCCCAGCCATTTTGTTGAGGCCAAGTAGGGAAACTAATAGATTATTTAATTGTCATTATGTAGTAACTAGAAAGAGCTTTTAAATCAACTTTTATTAGTATTATTAATGAATGGCTAGTACCATGACGGTAAAACAAATAAACCCATAACTCCGGAAACCACAATAAAACAGCGTATGAAGAAATGCAAGAATAGACAAACGAGCAGGACCTATTAGTCGCTGTCACCTTCGTGTATCGCGGCAGACTCTTCAGGGTACTCCATTGTAGGAGTATGTGCGGATTGTCTAAGGGAGCCCTTTCTGGTGAACTCCACAAGTTTGGCTTGGGAGCCTAAGTCAGCGTTGTTGCCGAGAATGCCGTGGTTTTGATCGTTAGAGTAAACTGACGAATGCGATAAGCTGGCCTCGGCCGCTGAGCGGGCATTGTTGACCGGAGTCAGTTCTCCTTGGAGGAGGAATGTTTCTGATGTTGGAGAGTTCATGTACATTTGAGGGTGGCGCAATGGATCAAGCAGCCTGTGAGTGGTATCCTTGTGGATCACCAGGGACGACGATCCGTTTGCGTTTGAGTAGAACGTTTCAGTGGTGTCACCGCTTGTGTTGTGAGACTCCTCAGCAATGTTATTGAGCAGAGAAGAATGCAAGATGCGTTTTTGAGGGCTTATAGGGCTCTTCGGACTCTTTGGCGTTGGTGTTTCTGCAATGTTACCGTCGCTGTCGAGCCGCTGGATGTTCAGAGATTCTGTGCTCCAGGAGTCCCTCATCATGGCCAGACGCAGCAATTGCTGCAGCAGGGCTCTGCGGAACTCGTCGTCGACGAGTCTCACGGAGAACAACTCGTCTGTGTTGACGGTACTTGTGGAGATCTCCGACTGGTGCTTCTCTTGGAGCTTCTGCTTGATTGCCGTAAGATCCGACGCGTCCTGCGCTCTCCACGACTTCATTGGCTTCTCGCTGGCATCGAAGAACTCGTTATCGGTGGACTCCACATGCGTGAGTGACAGCAGTGTGGATGCCTGGTCGTCATCGAGTTTGAGTGCGTTCAACGCACCAAGCTTGTGAGCCTGCTCTTCATCGTTTTCATGAGATTCGCCAAAGCCAGGTCCAGTGAGCTCTTCCCGGGAGCCCGTAGCTCCAGCTCCTGCTGGGGTGACTTTCTCGTTTTCCTCGTCAGACTTGTTGTTTCTGCGTCTGAAGCAGCAGAGGAAAAGGAGAAGTGCAGCTAGAAGCACAAAGAAAACGGGAAGACCAACAGACAAGCCGATTATGAGTCCTTTTCTGTTGCTCAGCTTCTCCTTGTGATTAAGAGCGGCTGCCGTAGTAGATGCAGAAGCAGCAGCCAGGGTGGAGGATGCAGAAGGAGTGGAAGTGGCAGATGAAGAAGTGGAAGAAGAGGAGGACTTGTGGTGGGACAGAACACCAAGAACTGAGAACAGATGCAGCTCTGAGTCAAACGCAGACTTGGCGTTGACCTTGACGGAGGTCTTTTGGAAGTGAGATGGCACTTTGCCCAGCAACGTCATGTTGGAGCTGTGGTAAGACAACCAGGAGGAGTTGTCACCGAGTTGCACGTCAATGGTGGTGTCATTGAGGTCAGTGAAGATCAGCTTCATGAGCTGGTACTGGAAGAACTCTCCTTGGGTGGCATTCACGTCTGGCAAGCTGTTGACGGTGAACACAGAGCCAAAGGACTCAAAGTGGTAAGGCAACTCTACGGAATTGCCAAAGTGGTCGTTCACAGACACCGAGAAGTTGTCAAAACGGGAGGAATTGGGGAAAACACCCGAGATGGTGTACTTGTCCTGGTCAAAGTGGGCGTAGTCAGGCAAGTCGGTTGTCTCCACGGAAGAGATGTTGGAACGGTCAATTGGGGAGCCGTCAAGGAACACCTTCAGCAAGATTGGCACCGAAACATGGAAGTCTGAGTCAAAGGTGCCGTTGATCTTGATCAGCTCATTGAGAGAAGTGCTCAACTCATGGGCACCGACCAAGATCTTGAAGATGCCCTCTGCACCGGAGTAGCCGTAGTAGTCGGAAGCCAAGAAGCTAAAGCCGTACTCAAAAGAAGGAGCAATGTCGGAGGGCATCTTTGGCACGGTACCGGAAAAAGAAAGAGAGTTCAGGTCAAAGTTGATCCAGTTTGGAAGAGACGTTCTGTCCTCGGATCTGCCGTAGTAGGCGATGATGGGCCGCAGAGAGTCGTTCTTCTGCTCAAACACGTCCTTGGAGAAAGTAATGGAAAAGTCCTCACCTTCACGCAAAACAAGACCACCTCTGCCGTTGGTGTTGCCGTACTTGGCCACAGAGGTGAACATGACGTCAGGAGAAGAGAGCTGGATGCCGGAACTGTCCAGCACAAGCATTGTGTATTGGTTAGACATTTTGGAGGAATCCTTGGAGTCGACTCCGTTCAAGGTGATCTGGAACGAGCCTGTGTCCAGCAGAGACGGCGTTCCGGAGAAGGTTCGGGAGGACAGGTCGAAGTGGAGCCAGGAGGGGGTGTTTTCCACAGAGTAAGCCACGGTACCCCCAGCATTGGAACGGTAGGTCAAGTCAGCTATGGTGAACTGGTAAGGTTCATTGACGCGTGCCACGTTGGGGAGCTGCTCATTCAAAGGCCATCCTAGGTAGATAGCCTGGACGGCAGCTAGTAAGAAGAACACCACGATCATGACGGGTGACACGGACTTGAAGAAACAAGAAAAACCAGGCAAATGGACAAACGGCGGTGGGAGTGTTGGCAGAAAAAAGGAAAAAAAAAACTTTTGGATAAGCCCAGGATGACATAGAAATGTGCACACACACAAGGCTGCAAGCAGGCCGCCTATACAGCACACAAAACGAGAAGTGTTATAGGGCACGGCGGCCGAAAAGGGAAAAATACGCCTGCCTCATTGCAGCCAAAATCGGTGTTTCAGGCACGCTGGGGCCAAACTGCGAAAACAATTCCCGGAGAACCGCTAAATTTGCAACCGTGTTTCGTGTCCATAAACATTCGCGGCGCGTCTCCACAGGCGGGAGACTGCCTTACCTCCTAGTACAAAAATAATGAAAATAAAAAAGAAAAAAAAATAAGAAATAAGAAATAAGAAAATAGATAGCTGATACCCCAATTAGCATAGATCGAACGAATTTTAGCAACTCTAGCAAAGTGGATTTACGATTGATTTTCGGGTTGGTTCTGTTGTGACACGCGGTTTTGCAGCAAAACCGTCCGCGCTGATCCCAGGTCCGCGACGCGACTCCTTGTGAGACGACGGCAACCACCTCATGTCTGAATGCACAGAAGCCCCCGAAGAAGAGATATTTTTAGCGAAGGGGACCTGGCAACAGCACAAGCCACGTCTCGAAAACGGAAGCCGCTCGCCTCATCTGGGTAACCTTACCACTCACATCCGCTTATGTAAGGAGCCTCCTCAGATCACGTAACCACACCACCTCGTCATCGTCTATATTAATTATTACTCTATTTCGTCCGTTGCACCCACCGTGGGGCAAGGTAAACGGCCACTATGCCAACGTAGCCAAACAAAAGCCCAACAAACTTCTCCGCAAGCGAATGGAAGTACATGTTGGTCACAAGAAGCATGAACCACCAGAGCCCCATCAACGCAACCGCACACGCATAAGGAGCGGACTTAACGAATGCCACGAGTTTGCCCGGGTTTGGTGCTCCGATGCCCGCCACACTCTGCTTCAAGTGCTGCCACCCTTGCCAGTGTGGTCTAATCTCCTGGAAAAGGTACAACGACGAGTGGACCAAAAGGAACACGTGCCCAGATGGGTCGTGTCCGCCTTCCCAAGACCCCTTAAGCCGACGGCACCCATACAGGCTGAGTGCCAGAGACTCCCACCGGCCTTGCAGCTCGAGAAACCCGGCTTTCGGCTCATTCGCCACACATTTGCCACCAGTAAGCAAAAAGATTCTGTCCATGATCGGGAGGCCAAAGCACCACTGGGTAAAAAGAACCCACCATACTGTTGCCACCACGTACCGCACAGCGGCACCGAGCAACACATTGGCGTTTCTTCGCTGGTCTGTAGGGCTGGCCTTTCTCAGCACCACCACGGCGTAAAACAATGCCACCACCAACGTAGTCCACAACCAGCCCTTTTTCACAAATAACTGGTTGAAAACATTCGATTTGTTGTTGTAGTAGTTGTACACCTCTTCTGGCGTGGAGTACAAGTGGATGAGCTTTCCAAGCACAAAGTTTATAACGAAGGACGCAAAGAACACGAGCTCACTCAAAGAAAGCCTCGTGGACTGGGTGACTTTCTGACTTAGCAGCTGCACTCGGGCCAAGTCTCTGTCGTAGCGATTGGTTGCCACCATTGCCGATAAGTGGTTGCTTGAGTTTGCTGGCGATATTTCGCACTTGTGCCTGCCCATAGTACTGGTCCAGCCAGAAGCCCAACAAATCACGACTTCTTGAGCATGGAATATTTGGCCTTGGAATTGGGCTAATGGTGTTCACGGAAACTGTTCTAGAGATGTTCTTTGGTTTCTGCTTGGTATGTCTGTAGTTGGAATGCCAGCTGTACATCGACGCCTTATCTACTGGGTTCTCAATACAGCCGTATGCTATGGTGTCTAGGTAGACACTGGACGGAGGCTCTAAAGGCTAGAAGTTGGAGCTTCCGATATGCTTTCCCATGCGTAGCATGCTTATTTCTGTTCTTCGGGCTGGGCCGGCAGAGCTTCCTTTTCTTTGCTTTCCTCTGTGCCCTCTGTGCCTTCTTTGCCTTCTGTCTCTTTGCTCTCTTCTTTGACTTCGGGCTCTGGTTGGTTTCCAGACAAATCGTCGGAGCCCTGCCACTTCTTGACCATATCGTTCATCAAGGTGTTCATGAGCGCAGGATTGACAATTTGCTTGCGGAAGTCCGGGCTCTGGAGAAGCGTCAAGATGTGAAGGCAGTTCGGATACACAAGGTACTTGGCATACTGGGGCTTCCGCCAGTAGTTCAAGTAGTCAAGGTAGGCTAGGAAAGAGGGGTCGCTTAGGTAATCGTTCTGAGCGAGAAAATGGACATACTGGATGTTGGCAAGCGATTGCACAAACTCCAACTCCACCTCCCATCTCGTCGGGAGCTCCTCCTGTGGCTGTTCCTGCGGCTGTTCCTGTGGTTCCGACATGGCTAGCTTTAGTTGTAGCTGAAGCAGAAAAAAAGGCTCACCTTCTTAAGCGCGCTTGTTTACCTTCAACTACTACATCACCACATTTCACCATGTCTCGCCAGACTGCTCTCCAGAAGGAGTTGGAGCAGGTTACCAGCCTTAACAAGACGGTGGATGCACTTCTAGAAACGATTGAAAAAACTGGCAACGATATCGGCACAATTAAAAACGCCACATACAGCTCCGGTGGGCTCTTGGAGGACTGGATCAAGATCCTCAACCAGGCCAATTTTGCTCAGAATGCCTTAGCCGATCCCCAGTGGAAGGACCCAGTCGACGAAGATGCTCCCCAAGATTCAGACATTGCGCAGGCGCAGAAACTTCAGGCGGAGCTAGACGCTTTGAACAAGCAGAATGACTCTCTAAGGCAGCGGATTCAAGCTCCAGCCGAGAAGAGACGGAGAATGTGAGAAGGCTGCAGTGACTGTGCTGCTGTTCTGAAGCAGTCATGGCTGCATCGACTAAAGGTTTAGATAGTGGAGTGTAGAGAGCTCGTTAATAGAATACTCAGTTTGGGCCTGCTTAATAAATAAACGTAGCACTACATCTCGTTAACTTACAGTCTATTGAATCGTACAAATTAGGCGTGGATGTGGGCAATCAAGTCACCAGACTCGACAGAGTCACCCTCGTTGATCAAAACATCGCCAACCTTACCCAGGGCAGGAGCAGAGATAACCATCTCCATCTTCATGGCGGACAAAACGGCAATTGGGTCACCCTTCTTGACCTCGGCGTCCTTCTTAGCCTTGATTTCCAAAACAACACCGGCCATTGGAGCACCGACATCGTTGGCGTGGGAAGCCTTTGGTCTGGACTTGGTCTCGATGTCGACAGTCTTGTCGGCGACTCTGACAGATCTCATTTCACCGTTGAGCTCAAAGAACACCTCTCTGTTACCGGTCTGCTGGGAAATCTCACCAACAGCCAACAACTTGATGATCAAGGTCTTACCCTGCTCAATGTCAACATTGACTTCCTCACCAATGGTCAATGGCTTGAGGAAGAATCTGGTTGGCAACACAGACAAGTCACCGTACTTCTCAACCTGCTTCCTGAAGTCCTCGTACACCTTAGGGTACATAACATAGGAAGCAACATCGAAGTCGGTGATGTTCTGGCCGTAGCGAGAGACCAAGTCCTCCTTGACGGCCACAAAGTCGACTGGGTCCAAGGTCAAGCCAGGTCTCTTGTCCAACTTGGCTCTCTTGGTGCCCAACATGTTAGTTCTCAAAGGCTCTGGGAAACCACCGTATGGGGTACCCATGAGACCCTGCATGAAGTCAAGAACAGAGTCTGGGAAGTCGAGCTCGGAGGCCAACTTGAGCACATCTTCGGCAGTCAAGTTGTTGGCCACCATGAACTGAGCCAAGTCTCCCACCACCTTGGAGGTTGGAGTGACCTTGACCACGTCTCCCAAAAGCTTGTTGGCAATCTTGTACTTCTCCTTGGTAAGGAGCCACTTTTCGCCCAAACCAAGCTGCTGGGCCTGGAAAAGCAAGTTGGTCAATTGACCACCAGGAATCTCGTGCTGGTAGACCTCTGGGTCTGGACCCTTCAAGTCTGCCTCGAAACAAGAGTACAAGAGACGCATCTGGGCCCAGTAGTTGTCCAACTCACGGACCAAGCTCTCGTCCAAGCCGTGGTTGACCTCACCCTCGAAGGAAGCGATCAAAGCACTGATGGAAGGCTGGGAGGTAGTACCAGACATGGCGTTCAGAGCAGCGTCAACAACATCAGCACCAGCCTTGGCAGCAGCATCCATACTGGCAACACCAGTACCGGCAGAGTCGTGGGTGTGCACGTGGATAGGCAAGTCTGGGTACTTGGCTCTGATGGCAGACACAAGGAGAGTGGCAGCCTTAGGCTTCATGACACCAGCCATATCCTTGATACCCAAGAAGTGGGTGCCCATCTCGACAATCTTGTCAACAACGTTGAGGTAGTAGTCGAGGTTGTACTTCTTGCCTGGGTGCAACATGTCACCGGAGAAACAAACGGTGGCTTCAACCACACCGCCAGCCTTCTTGACAGCGTCAACACCAACCTTCAACTGGTCCAAGTCGTTAAGGGCATCGAACACACGGAAAATGTCCACACCGGCCTCCTTGGCATTCTTGACAAAGTGGTCAATGGCGTTGTCTGGCAACGAGGAGTAAGCCACACCGTTGGCACCTCTCAACAACATCTGGAAAGGAATGTTAGGCACCAAGGCTCTGAGCTTTCTCAATCTCTGCCATGGGTCCTCGTGGAGGAAACGCATACTCACGTCGAAAGTGGCACCACCCCAGCACTCAAGGGAGAATGCACCGTTCAAGGCGTATGCGGTGGTTGGGGCAATGTTCAACAAGTCGATAGTTCTGACTCTGGTGGCCAAAAGAGACTGGTGGGCATCTCTCCAGGTGGTGTCAGAGATCAAGCAGCCTCTGAACTCACGAACCTGCTGGGCAAACTTCTCTGGGCCCAGCTCGAGTAAAACCTGTCTCCAGCCTCTTGGACGCACAGGGGCATCAATGTCAATTGGAATGCCGGTCTTAGGGTCGTGCAAGGTTGGAATCAAAGCCTCGGTCAAAAGCTTAGGGTAGCCGGACTGGCCCTTGATGGAAGAACCGTTGACAGCCAAGTCACCGAGGTAGCTCAAGAGCTTGGTGGCTCTGTTCTGCGAGTTGAGCATGCGGAACAACGACGGCGTGTCGTCGATGAAGGTGGTCCAGCACGAGCCGTTGATGAAGGTCTCGTTGGTGATAAGAGCCAAAAGGAACGGAATGTTGGTCTTGACACCACGGATACGGAACTCAATCAAAGCACGCAACATCTTTCTACGAGCAATCTCGTAGGTGGAACCGGAACAGGAGCACTTCACCAACATGGAGTCGTAGTGCGGAGAGATGACGGAACCGGCAAAACCGTTACCACCGTCCAATCTCACACCGTTACCACCGGCGGATCTGTACACCTCGATTTTACCAGTGTCAGGCTGGAAGTTCTTGGCTGGGTCCTCGGTGGTGATTCTGCACTGGATGGCAAAACCACGGGTGGTGATCTTGTCCTGGAGCAAGCCCAACTGGTGCAAGGAGGCACCGGCGGCAATCTGGATCTGGGCAGCCACAATGTCCACACCGGTGATTTCCTCGGTGATGGTGTGCTCCACCTGGATTCTTGGGTTGATCTCAATAAAGTAGTGGCGGTTCTCCTCGTCCACAAGGAACTCGGCGGTACCGGCGTTTCTGTAGTTAGCCAGTCTAGCCAACGTGACGGCGTCGGTCAAAATGGCGTCTCTAACACTCTTGGGGAGCGTCTTGGCTGGAGCAATCTCCACGACCTTCTGGTGTCTTCTCTGCACCGAGCAGTCTCTCTCGAAAAGGTGCACCACGTTACCGTAGTTGTCAGCGAGCAACTGCACCTCAATGTGTCTTGGTCTGTCGAGGAAACGCTCAATGAAACAGGTACCGTTACCGAAAGCGGTAAGAGCCTCGGAACGGGCTCTGTTGAAGGCATCCTCAATGGAGTCGCCTTCTCTGACCACTCTCATACCACGGCCACCACCACCAAAGGCAGCCTTGATGATGACGGGGAAGCCGTACTTTTCAACAAACTGGACGGCCTCCTCGGTGGAGTCGATCGGGCCAGGGGTACCAGGGACAACAGGCACGTTGTTGGAGATGGCCAAGGTTCTGGCGGAAACCTTGTCACCGACGGAGTCGATGGTGGCGTAGGAAGGACCAATCCATGCAATACCGGCCTCCTCGACCTTGCGGGCAAAGTCGGAGTTCTCCGAAAGGAAACCGTAACCCGGGTGGATCATGTTGACGTTGTGCTTCTTGGCGATGTTGATAATCTCGTCAATCTGCAAGTACGCCAGGACCGGGGAGTACTGGCCCTTCTTGCCAATGACGTACGACTCGTCAGCCTTCAATCTGTGCATGGACAATCTGTCCTCGTGGGCGTAGATGGCCACGGTTTGCATCAGGAGCTCGTGGGCCGTACGGAAGATACGGATAGGAATCTCGCCTCTGTTGGCCACAAGAATCTTGTTCATGGGGCCCAACACCGTGGAGTGTCTCCTCATCTCATTGATTCTACCACCGTCCAGGTTGGTCAGGTCAGACATGATGAATGGTTAGAAAGAAGCCGTTGGTTGTTGTGTTTCTGCAGCAAACGATGCTGATGCTGGAGTGTATGTAGCGCAGGTGCTAATAAATAGATCTAGATAAACCTAGAAAACGTTGGAAGTGGCCAAGTGGGATGACTAGGCTAGACAAATGCAGAAGTAAACTAAAATTAAAAAAAATAAAAAATTTCTCTGGCTCTTCGCCGGGGAAACGTGGGGTTAGCGCCGTCTTATACCCTTCGATTACTCACTCCCAGACGCACCACGGCACATTGTGTGCGTCGGCGAGAAAACTCCGAAGCATCATTGACGCAGCGGCAATTACGCTATTGTTTGGGGGCTTTTTTGCACCATTTCCGTAAGTTTTTCCGGTTCCTTAGCCGGCCCCCCCTGACCGGGGTCCCCATTGTGCCAACCTCCAAGGTCGCCTCGGGAAAATTCCGCTTTCCAGCTCGGACTTCCCCCGGCTACAACGCATGATAGGCGGATCTGTGAGACAATCTGCCCAGGAGGCACAGGACAGCGAAAAAAAACTGTCTGGAGCACAGGTCTCTCAGATGGGCCTACTCCGAGAGCGAATCACATTTGAGCGATGTGCTTGGGCGGGTGTGCACATTTCCGCTTAATAAATACGAGAAATGCTGCGAACCCCCAGCGAAAGCCGAAGCTCAACCGTTAGCTCGGAACCTCCACGGATTCAGCCTGTCCTCTGGCGCGGCGGTGCACCACCGACAGCAAGAGCTTTCATGTGAAGAGCGCGACAGATAGCTCTGGGGATGCGGATTATTGGCTCGCTAACTGTTATCAGTTGGGCTGTGTGCAGGCATTGTGCAATTCCTGGGCCAACCGCGCCCGGTCGTGCCGGGCCCAGCCTGTCCCAGGGCTGAACCCTCGGCAGCCCGTTGTACTGTGGAAATCACGCCAGAGACCAGGCCAACTCAGGGAACTCCAGGAAATACCCCTCCTGGTTCCCCGTGGTACTCTAAAATACGACCGTAGATAAAATATTCTTTGTTTTGTGATTCGTTTTTATTTTGTATTTTGTATTTTTTTTTTTTTATTTTGTATTTTTTATTTTGTATGTTGTTGTACTTTGTATTTTGTGTTGCGTTTGTATTTGAATATTCCGTGTTGAATTTTCCTTTGTTGTTTTGCTGCCATCGCTTTCTGGGCAGCAACAGCCGGGTTAATTCTCGTGGAGAATTCCCCAATGTATTTCTAAGCCTTCCTATTCTACTCTACTGGTGTGGTCTACTAAGAATTCTAAAATAAAATAAGCAACTACTTTCCTTGCCATGACCAAAAAGCACCAGATTTTCCTGGCTCGCAGTTAAGAATTTCCCCTCCGCATGCAAATTTTTTTTTCACCGCTCGGCTGATTCTATGTGCGCATAAAAAAGGAGTCTGTCTTAGAGTATAAGAAGCCGCTTAAATCCGCCTCTTCGAAAGGACTAAATTCTGAGACAACTAAAAAATAATGATTAGAGCATTTTCTACCTCTGCTGCCGCTGCCTTCAAGAAGGAATCAGTCACTCAATTCAGCAACGTCATGAAGGCTGCCACCACCGCTGCTCCAAAGAAGTGGCAGCCATCACAGGGCAACTCGTTCAGATCCTTCGCTGAGTACAGATTGAAGGCTGTGAACCAGTCCCCCTTGACACTCAGATCCAAGGCAAAGAAGAACTAAAGAGTTCACGATACCACGACGGCTACGTAGCTGTCTGGAAACGGAAGTTTCCGAAAAGCATGATTATGAGGTTCTAAAAAGGGGTGGCCCGCCACCAATTGGTACAGCTCATGGGTCGGATAGGCAATGGGTTTGGTTTTTATTGTACACTACTTCACTTCTCCGGCATTTTGCCGTTTTTTACTAGTCAATACATTTACTTCTCTTGATGGAGCTGTAGAGCCATGCACGTGATTGTCACGCGAGTCTCATCGGAACTACGTGCAGGAATCACGTTATGCAACAGAGGGCATGACACGCTAGACCCGGCATCACGAGATCGAGCGAGCCTGTTTCACCTGCAACCTCTCGAGGACGTGGAGCCGGGGTTCCGTGCGTAATCACTAAATTGCGTGGGGCGCACGTTGCCTAAAGCGGCAGCCGGCCGCCGCGGTGCCAGATCAACCAGGCTGTTCTGTATACAAGCCGTCCAGGGACTGGGACACCAGTTGGTCCGGCAGTGTCTCAGGCTGTCTGGGGCTGAGGGGGGTGACGATACTGGGCAGATAGAGCGGCTGCCGCTTGGTGGCAGTGGTCGGACCGCCAGGGCACGAGTCCCGAGCCCATAGAGCGGTCCTTGATAGGATCACGTGACATTGCGATGTTATCTATCGGAGATTGACTGATGAGATTAGGTGCGCACGTGACATGGCACAATTTGAGAAGGCAAGAAGAGTGCATTGATAGGTTAGCGCAGCTGTGTGTGCAGTACTGACGGGATTAGGCGAAGGAAAATGGACTGTGGATGAAGGGCAAACCCACAGTTTGTGTTGTTAACCCCGTTTCAGCGTACCCTGACCTGCAGGTCTGTGCCCGGTGCCACCACATTGTATATAGCGCAGAGGAGACCACCTTCTGGCAAAGCAAGGCCAAAATTGGACCCACATTCTAAGCTTCCCAGTGCAGCATACTAGTGATTTCTGGATCCTTGACGGATCCCTTCAATTCTACCTGATTTTAATTTTCCCCCTAAAATTTTAAGCCATGCCGGAGACATCGGCAGCCTTGATAGACCAGTTGGTCTACATTGATAACTTTATCAACAGCGCAGCGGAGGAGACGCCGAACCTCGATATGGACGGCCAGTTGCTGCTTGACTTGGCGGCATTTGCAGACGATCTGTTTGTGTTTCCCGACGAGGAGAAGCGGAAGGAGGAGGACAACGACGATTTTGGCAACCACGACGTGCCGCTGCTGAGCCAGGACTTGAAAAACAGCTGGTTTGTAGAGCAGAACGACAGCCAGCAGTTCCACGATGTTTCCGTGGTGGACAACAGCAACAAGGGAGCCCGGAGTCTATCGAGCATCAACGAGCGGACCAAGATTGCCAAGCTCAACCGGATGAGTCAATACGGGCAGCCGGAGAAGGAGGAGGGCACCAAAGCAGACAGCATTCCCAACTTGGCCCTGTTCCTCCGGGAGCCAAGCTGCTGTTGCAGCAGGCGGGACTTCTGCAGAACCAGATAGATCTTCTTAGTGCGCTTATTGCGCAGCACCAGAGCTTGCTTGACAAGAGCGGGCAGCCGGAGGAGGAACTTTCGGAAAGATATGCCATAGCACCTACGCTAGCATCGAGTGCGAGTGTGGAGACGCCCGGGCTGGCTGTTTCGTTCAGTCTGGCGAGTCTGGTGACAAACGACTTTGCCACGCCGACGTTGGGCAGCAGCTACGGAGAGCGGATTCCGCCGGAAAGCGACAAGCGGAAGCGCAACACGGCGGCGTCGGCACGGTTCCGGATCAAAAAGAAGCTCAAGGAGAAGGAGATGGAGCACAAGATCCTGCACTTGGACGAGCTCATCAAGCGGTTTGAGAAGAAGGTGGGAGAGCTCGAGATGGAGAACCGGCTTCTCAAGAATCTCATTATCGAAAAAGGCAACCGCAACTCGGAAAAGGAGTTGCTTCTGCTCAAGCAGAAGGTCAAGTTGGAGGGCAATAAATAGTATGTCTATAGTCTATAAAAGTAAAGGTTGCTAGAGATCGGAGGCGCGGCGGGAGCGGAGCCGGCGGACGGCCTTTTTCACGCCGAGGTCCACCAACAGGGCCAACGACGAGCGCAGAGACGAGCCGTCGGAGCTCTTTGAGTTTGCTCTTGACGAGTTGGCCTCGGAGCCGGACGAGTAGGCTCGGCGGAAGCTGCCTGCGGTGAGCTCGGGCATCAGTTCCCGGGTCCGGCCCGGAACCGGCCACGGCAGAAGGTCCAAGTCGTGCGCGGTGGGGCCGTTTTCTGGAGCCGCACTGGGGCCCGGCCCCAAATTATACGGCCGCGGCTCCGCACCAGCAGGCAACAGGCGCTGGCGGGTCGGCCTGGGGGGCAGAACTGGCAGGAGGAAGTAGCTGGGTGGACTTGGCCCAAAATTGGGGTCGGCCAGCTCCGGCGGCACGGCTTCCAGTCTTCTGCGCCGCACAGCCGCATCCGACGACAGCTGGCGGGTCACCAAGACAAAATCGTTGTAGCGGTCGACCAAAATGTCGTAGATGTTGGAGCGGAGGCGGGCTAGCAGGGCCATGGGCGGAAGCGACTCCGGCCCCAACGAGGCGCGGAGCGCGCACGGAACGTTCACCTCCTTCATGGCATCCTCCTCGAGAAAAACAGAGTACAAGACGCGCCAGTGGCGGAGGAGGGCGTCCTGGCGGCGGATGTTTTCGGTGGAAAACTCGGCGGAATTGTCGGCTTGCTGGAGTATTGGCACGAGCCGGTCGAGTTCAACGATGAAATCAAGGTTCTCCATGCAGTGGTGGCGGGCCAAGTAGGCCACGAACGCCAGCCGGTTGTAGGGCCCGCAGTCCGGAAGCGGCAGCAGGAGGTGGATCATCTCCTCGAGCAGCGGGATCTGGTGCTTAGGCGCAAAGTGGAACTGGTCCATCTTAGTCGTCCTCAGATCATCAATATTCGCTATACCAGGCAGATGTGTTTGCTGAGCAGATGCGGTAATTTTGGTGGCCACTGGCACTGCGGGCGGCACGCCTATATAACTAGCCGTTTGCCTTGGACGGTGGAGCCCAACCGGTCCCGGCTGCACGCGCATGACCATGCCGATACTCCTGCATGCGACTGAGTTGGTCCTGGCGCAATGTGCAGTCCGCGCACCGCATTGTCCCACCTGCAAAGCCTCCACTGTGGCCGTTTCCACCTGGCTGGCAAGGCCGCTCTTTGTGCTGGCACGGTTGTCCTGGTCGTTAGGGCTTGTTTACGCGGCCCCGTTTTGTTGTTGTACTGCACACAACTCCGCCGGAAAACTCAGCCCTCCGCGTTATCTCCGCATCTCCACGTCCCCTTATCACCTCACACCACCGGGCTAAAGTTTCTGCGCGGCCAGCGCAAAAAAGTACATGTCACAGCAACGGCTCTAGATCTGCCTAAACGTCAAGCTATATGCGCGTCTGAGCAAACCAGCCAAATCAGCTGTTTTATTGTTCGCCGCAGTCGGAAATTGCCTGCTTTTGTTGTTCAATGCCCGTCCTTGGGCTTATTGGCTGCTGGCGGTTGGTTGTGGGCTTGCAACTGTGGCGGTTTGTCTCATGTCGGTGATCTCAAACTGCACAACGGCCGGCCCACAGCCAGCGTGCTTCGAAAGAGGGGATTGTTCCCGCTCGCTATGCCTTAGTCCTGTAGTCTAAACGGCATGACATCACTGGCACTGCACACATCCCACCGTTTGGCCTTCCACTTAAGCTTAAATAGGCTGTTGGAGTCGCCTCCAGCTTTTATTTTTTGGTTCCCCCTCCTTCCTCTACTCCCGTGCTTGTGTCTCTGTCGCTAAATCTGTAGCAATAGGACTTGAAACGCACAACGCCCGTTTCACGCTCCGTCCCCGATGCCGCTACATGTCCGTTACCCGAGATTATAGCCCATCCTGCTTGGGCCTCGAAGGTTTCGAGGACTCATCTTTCCTTCAGCATCGCGTTTAACTTAGTGCGGGGGGTTTCGCAGCCCACCGTTGGTGATGTATTTTCCAAACGTAGCAACCCTGTGGTGCTGATGTTAAAATCTTGGCTCGAGCTTGTTCCACGTGATTTCCAAATTGGTACTTTGGTTCCTTCCGTTGGTTTGGCTCAAGTCCGGGTGCGGACGTCATCACGCAGCCGTTTTCTTGGAAAATCCTTGGTGCTTGTTCAGTGCCAGAAAAGTACATGATTTGCCGGTCGCTGCCCAAACCAGCCAACCGGACCAGTGGAACTTGTTTCAATGTCTAATTTGCTGGACAGTAGGAGGCATCCCACAGCACAATCATGTGAGCGTTATTTTTAAGTTCTGGCTCTAAGTAGCCTAATCTGGAGCCTCTAGATGTGTATTGTGGAGTAGCTATGTAGCTTATGCTAATGTGGATGGTAGCCGCTATCGTACCGACAGTTTCTGTTTTGATGGCAATTTTTCAACTCGATAGTAGAATTCGCTACACTGCTTTCGTAGGTTGTATAGGTCTACAGAGATATGCGCATCCACCAAGAAATTGCAAATTCAATGGAGCAATTTAGTGACTATGAGAGAGGTTCCAAGTAGACTGGCATTCACGCATTTGGTGTTCCGAAATTCTGGAGTTCTGGAGTTTTGATATTCAGACATTTGGTGGAGCACATGGTACATGGACCACACTATGGCCAATGACCAAGACAACATGCTGAAAGTGGAGAATGCCAACATCCTATGGCTAGCAATGGACTCCTCGAGTCCAAATATTCAAGTTCCAGAATTCCCAGTTGGACACCTCACTCAGTTGTGGACACCTCAGCCATTTGCACCAGATCACTAGACAATGGTTGCTTTCGATTGGCTTCTCGGATCCTGCTTCTTCTGCTTCTTCTTTCAACACCAGACCCAGAACAGCTCCAGCTTGCTGGATCTGGTGCTGGTGGTGGCGGCTACAGCCGTTCTCAAATGACATCTATTAGTTATACACTATTCGGAGTGGGGCTTGACATTGGTGGAAATGGCGTGGTAGACGAGCACAAGGGCAACAGACACAAAGCCAAACGCCAACACGATCGTGTTCAAGTCTCCGTCGGTGATCATGGTTGTTTTTGGATAAACGTAGTCGGTGAGGATGTGCAGGTTGTCAAATCGCACTTTGCTGCAATGCTCATACTAATTACCATTTATTAATCATACTATACATGTCGCTTGAGGAGCTCCTATACAAGAAGCTTATGACGCTGCCGGCGTTCCACGCATGGGTCCGGCGTGTGCATGCCCGGATCAACCGGATTCCGCTAGAAGAGCAGCCTTTGGAGCGGGGCAGCACCGTATATGCCCAGGACTACAAGCCCACAGCATGGCATAAGGTGAACGCTGCACGCATCATCTTCTGGGACGAGTTCAAGAAGGCCATCACCTTCCGCTAGATGCTGTTTTTCGATGCCGGCCGGAACTGGTTCTTCTGCACAAGCCGGGCATCGTTCTGCAACGCCGTGATGATGGTGTCCTGCGACCCAAACACAAAGCTGTCTGCCACCACGTTCTGCGGAAGCTTGAAGATCTTGTACACCAGCTGGGGGTCCTTCTTTCTGATGATCTGCGAAAGTGACCACTCCACCACGTACGGGCCAGTCAGCGCCACAATGGTGGTTTCCTTAGACTGCAACGATGTGTTGAACACAGCCCGGGTGAACTGGATCTTCTCGTTGGTGGCTCTGGTGATGTGCAGCACGTGCTCTGGCTTCAACGTGAGCCGCTTAGGCACCGGCTTCTTGGCTGCATCAAACGGTTTCTCAAACCCGACGCTGCCGGCGTTCTTCTGCCCGCTGCCAATCTTCAAGTCCACCAACAAAATGTACGTCCGGCACGTTGCAAGCAACCACCGTCCGTCTTTAGACACATCAAGGCCAATAAAACCTTCTCCCAATGCAGGCAACGCCGTCTTGGCATTGAGCCCAAGCTTGTCGTAGAGCCGAAGCCCTCCGTCCAGGGACCCCACCGCCAAGTATCCGTCCTTGGTAGTTGTGAGCGTCTCAAACCCGTTCCGCTTGGTCTTGTACTGCTTGAACGTCTTGTCCTTCACCACCTTCTTGCCTGCAAGTCTCGGGTCGATCCGGAACATCCCGTTTTGCGACAACCCAATGAAAGTCTGCTCGTCGGTCAAGGGGGCAAACTTTGCGTTGGGTCCAAAAGCAACGAGTTTCTCCTCGTCGTCGGCGTCCAACAGCTCCACGATCTTGCCCCGGGCCAAGTCCACCACGTAAACACGTGAGTCGTCACTGGCTGCATTCGATGCCAACAACTTGTTGTCCTGCTGGTGGAGCATCATCTTGTCCGGCACAAATCCCTTCTGCAAGTTCTTCATCGTCGTAACGTACTCGAGCTTGTCTTCTCCTTGCTTGTACACGCCGATTTTGTCTCCTCTGCTAATATACGACCGGTCGTTTGCAAGTCCTGCCGACATGCCGGTGTTTTTGCCTCCTCCCGCGTAGAATGTAGCTTCTCTGCGTTTCTCGTCGTCATCTCCGTACTCGTCCTCGCTGTCGGAGGAAACAAAGAGTTTCCGCTCCAGCTTATCACGGACAGAGCCTCTTATGACTTTTTGGAGTGCTTCATCTTCATCTTCGGCCAGCTCTTCAAAAGCATCCTCTGAGTACTCATCGGCTGTGCCATCCTCGGTTTCATCCATGGAAAGACGACCAAAAGCATCAGCCAAGTAGTCCTTGTCTGATTCGTCAGCGGCAGCAGCTGTCACGGCAGCATACAAGGTCAGGAAAAACGTGGTTTCAAACCGGTGGAACTCGGCAAAGTCCTCAAACCGAAGCAAGAGCGAAAACGCCGTGTCTGCCTCATACAAGTTGAAGATGCAAGCCAAGTTGTCGTAGTTGAAGCAGGGGTTCATCTGCTGGCCGAACGGGGCCACAAAAGCGTACCGAGGCGTCTCCAGCACAAGGAAGTAGCCGTTTTGCTGCATTATCGACACATGCACCTTGCTGAGGAGCGCAAAAACGTCGTTGTCGGCGTCAAAGTACCGGAGCTCCACTTCGTGCTCGTATAGACGTTGGCCGGAAATGGGGCACTTTTCCTTCAAAAAAAGGTGCACAGGAAGATCGGTGGCGTCCTTAAAGTCGTCAGCGTCATCCTCGGAGTCCAGGGAAAGCACAATGGGCTCCTTGTGGGACCCCAGGTAGTTCCGGTGCAACAGCTGTAAACTCCGCTCAAACGGAGCACGCTCGTTATCGGAGTCAGCCGACGGATCGTACACAAACTCCGAAAGCTCCAGGTCCGGCACGTCGTTGGCAGAACGCTGGTACTTGAGCTCAAACAAACATCTGTGCACCGCCAACATAAAGTGGTTCACCTCTGTGTTTTTAACTGCTTCGTCCACAACAAACTCAAAGCGGTCTCCAATATCCCCCGACAAGTCCTTCCACGAGATGACCTTGGTGCCGTCATGTTTTGTGTGGACCTTGGTCTTGAGGTCTGGTGCAAGAACAAAGAGCTTTTCGTCGGAGTTACCGAATTCGTCCTCATCGGAGTCCAGCTTATCTCCGTCGTCCTCATCAGCAGACTCCAGGGCCGCTTCACCCTCTTCGTAAGCCCGGATCACCAGCAACTGGTAGTAGTGCCGAGTAGTAGTTTTCTTGATGCTGATAAGCGCATCGTTGTAAAGACACTCTAACGCCCCCTTCGGCAGCCGAGGCAGCCGTGTGAGGAAGAGCTTTCCCTGAGGAATCTGGGCAACTGTGTCTGTTGGCGTAGCTCCAATGAGTTTCCTCACAAAGTTCATGCCCTTTGGCTGCAAGTGTATGACAGCTGCTATGTTTGCCCCCGTGTGCGCGGCACGTGACCAGGTGGTCCCCCGGTGGGAGCACAGAGGTTTTTACAAAAAGTGGCTGCTGGCGGTTTCAGCAGGCGAAATTACGGAAATTTGGGCTTTACTGAAATTCTACTGGAAATTCCCGTGGTTGTTGATGATCTTGCGCAGCTCGGCTAACCTCAGATCCGATGATGTTGACGCCGCAGCGTCTAGCCAAACGTGGCAGAAATGGCGAGAATGATTCATTGCAAATTTTTAATTTTGAGACTTTAAGTGATTGGAAAAGAATAATGGTAGATTGGTACTTGGAAAACAGAGAAACTATACGGGGGACTGGGTTCGTTCTATTTTGAGTGCAGATGACCCCAGATTACATAAGCAGGCTAGCCGAACTGAGGTCCCTTTTGGTACTGCGACGTACCTTTTCGCCTGTTTCTTCCGCCAAGTCACTAGAGCCACTAGTTAGAATGAAGCTAGCTGCAAAATACAGATACTCGTGGCCTTCATAGCCTAGTAGCTAGCCACCAGTTGGCAACAACTGAAACATCTCGTGGCTTTGGAACGGATCACGTGCTATAGCACGTGATAATGGCCAAACCGCCTCTATTCTGTCTATTTTCCAAATAAAACCCGGATCAGGCTCCGGCCCTCGTAAAATTCATTCAAATCACCTCCGCTTACCACCACAAAGTGCCTTGTGCTCATCCCTGCAAACCCCATATCTCCTGCACGGATCTCATTGAGACATCCCAGCTACTACCACACCATGTTCCAACGGCTCTGCCAGACGGCACTAAAGCCGAGAATTCTACCGAGATGGCAGCTCCAGTTTTCAAGGCTCAACTCTGACAAACCTGGTTTTGACGCCTTCCGCCAGAAAGTCCAGGAACGAGAAAAACGAATGAAGGAAAACGCCCCACCATGGATGAAGCGGGACGAAACGATCAAGAAAAGATACGGACATTGGAATCCTACGAGAAAGCTCAGCAGGCAGCAAATCAGTGATATCCGGCAGTTGGTTGAGCAGGCTCCGCAGGTCACCACAAAACAGATTGCTGACCATTTCCAGGTCAACCCAGAAAGTATAAGGCGGATTCTCAAATCGAACTGGGTTCCAGACGAAGACGAAATCGACCGTATCCAGGCTCGTGCCCAGCGACGGAAGGAGCGGCAAACAGAACAACAGGAGCAGAAAAAGGCTGAGGTGCCTGAAATGATTGAGCTCAAGCTGTTTGTCACCAAACGGCAGCAGCAGCAAAAGCATCTCATCGACAAAGGTCGGACTTCTCGTCACCGCCAGTTCCGGCAGAAGCCCACGAAGAAGAACGAAAAGTACGTTCCCATCGACAAACTCATAGACTGACTCCACTGCATAGTTGTACATAGAACTTGAACTGCATTACGTATTAGGTTGTTGTAGCATAGTATAAAGATTGGACAGAGAAGGGGTTATTGAGGGGAAGGCAATCGGCCTGTTCTCGAAGGTCTTGCTGTTAAGGATAGCCAGATATTAGCTGAGGTATCAGTGCAGACGATATCCTCAAGAGACACAACTTTTCTACTTTTTATTTGATAATCCTGGCTGGTTGATTTTTAATTCTGTTTTGCATCTAGCAAGGAGCCAATTTACTATTTTGGGCAAAATTATTTTAAAAAGGTAGTGACTCCCACCGCCTTTGGACGTTTGGGTAGTCTCTCCATTATTTCGCAATCATGACAAAACACAAACATCACCACCCAATGAAAGACAATATCCATACAGGTAAATATTAATGCTAAAAAACAAGAACAGACCCAATTCCACCTAACAGAAGGGCTCCGTTAGCACTACGTTTGTTAAACCCAAATCCAAAACGTCACGTGATACGTCACGTGACCATTCCCAAAACCCATTACTAGTCCTCCAAGTACATATACCCCATTGAGCTCTCCATATCGCATCCCATCCCCCCTCAGCAATCTCTCCCTTTAAGTAGTGGCGGCACCTCCGGTGGTGCACCGAGTCATGTGCGGACCTCGGTTCCCCACATCAACTGCGACCAACTCTTTGGAGGACCCCAAAATTCCCAAAACCCCAAAAACCCAACCATGTCAGTGCCACGTCTCACGATCCCAGAGTCAGCATTCGACCCAGCAGCGTTCCTGAGCATCCTGGCAGCCCGCAGGCGGACCAGCTTATTCCAGTTTTTGCTCAAACTCACCAACGGCTCAGCCGCATTCTTGGTGCTAGCATACGTGATTGGTCTTGTTGGACTTAAGCCACTCATCGAAACCACAGCGTTCAGAAGACTAGACTACCTTGAGCACTACCGCAACAAGCTCCGGGATCTCTACCTTAACATCATCAACAGAGTGAACCATGTGCCTATTATAGGGCTCCACCACGACGGCAGCGGCAAGATTTACGCCGAGGCAGTGTGCCAGACGGACTTATCACAGGCCAATGACCACAAGGGCAACAAAATCAACGAGCTTGGGCTGGCCAACTTGGCAGAAAAGCTCCGTGACCTCCAATCGGTGCTTTCCCGGTGTCTGAGCTTCTCTCTTGACCAGATGCCCCACTACCGGCTGGCGGACTTTGCCTTGAAGGACTTCCAGCTGAAAACAGACATGACGTTTTTCTCCCACAAGGAGCTTTTCACCAAGAACTTTGTTGCCGACGGCAAGCCTCGGCTGAAGCATGTGGCCCAGGAGGCCAAGGGTGAGATCCGCAGCATCAAGGGGCTCTACATGAGTGGGCAGGTTTAATCTGAGCTCGACGAGGTGACTCGTTGTGTGTTTGACGGGCTTTGACAGCTCAGAGCCAATACCTCAGGGCCAATAACTCAGGGCTAAGAACTCAGAGCCAATAACTCAAAGCAACAAAGTTAAGCATACACAGTTCTACTAAGAGTTCTTAAACGAGCTCAAACCAAGAATTTCTAAGCGACTAAGCATTGAGCTAGGATATTTGAGCTTGCAGCTAGGTACTGGTGTACGGGTGTCACGACGGCTCAAACGACTTCTACATAAGTATACGTAAATCCGATAGCTTCAGAATTCTGGCAGCTTCAAATTCTTTGTAGTTTCTGTGATTCCTGCGGTCCTGCGGTCGTGGTCCTTTTGTTGTGCAGTTCTGTAGTGACTAGATCCTGTGCTCATTCGCATCAAATCAACTCCAACTACTACAATGCCACCCAGAATAGCAGTCAGCGACGATGACGTCAGCGACGATTTGTCGGATATCGCAGATGAGCAGCTTGAAGACGAGGTGAATGACCTCGATGACGAGCCAGAAGAAACCGAGGAACCAGAGGAAACAGAAGAACCAGAAGACGAAGAAGAAGACTATACGCCGGAAGAACCGGTCAGAAGACCCAGCCGGCGTTCGGCTACAAGAGAAACCCGCAAGAGACAGTTGGCTATGTTCGGAGAAGACGACATTGAGTCCGAAGAACCAGAGGACTTGGAGGATGAGCCGCCCAAGAAGAAGGTGTCTATCAAGCTTAAAATCCCCAAAAGACCAAGCCGAGAGGCCAGTGAGGAGTACAAGCCAGACATGCTGAAACTCACGGAAAGACAGAGAGCTCGGTTGGCGGAGGAGGAAAACGGGTCACGGAAAAACGACGATTCTACATTCCAGGAAATGGACGAGCAGTTGCTTGCACTTAACCGGAAAACAGCCAAAAAGAAGGAGACTGCCGAGCAGATTGCACTCCGGAAAGCCGAAAATTCCCGTAGGAGAGCTGACTACAAGACCAAGCAGCTTGAGGAGGAGAAACGGGACACCTTGAACAAACTTCTTAAGAGAAGAGCCACAAAGACAAAGGATACTGATGACGAGGACACGCCGGAGAAACTGTCGACGTTGAAGCCTAGACGGCCTGTGGCGTCGCATCCGGCTTTGTTTGCCTGGCGGTGTGGCCTTGAGAAGTCCGTTTTGGGATTTACCCCCGCTGACGCTAACTAACGGAGATTCTTCGTTCTGAAGGCTACACGAAATATGCTATCTTCATAGCACCACGTTCTCAAGCTGGCTGCCAGCTTAAATACGAGTAATGAGACTAAATGGGTTGATTTGTTGTAGAGTCGGTATTTGTGGTGGTTAGCTGATAATTCTATTCAGACACCAAATTTTCTAGGATACCATGGTATTCAGCTTAATGCCAAATGTTGTTAGTCCTGGTGTTAGCCACATGTTGCAAAATCGCCGGCAGTTGAAGAATTACGAGAACTAGCTAATTTTCTCAAAATCGGCTCTACTGTGCTATTACCCCAAGACATGAAGGTTCCGAAAAAATTATACACTTTTAAATAATTCAGTTCTTTGCTTAGCCTTATAGCACTTAGACCAGAGCACACGCGGCCAGACACCCGTACACCATAATTATCAATATTCTGCACACTTAAAAATTAGCCATTACAAGCTGTCCATTCGCTGCGCTCATGGCCAGGAAACCAGTACCTCCGCTAGCATTCCCGATAGCAGGATTATGCTCTAAGCCGTTCTAAAGCATAAATTCCCAAAAGAGTAAAAATTTCCACTTTGATTTTTTTTTGAGTTAAGTAGTGTTGACAGGGTCCGCCCAGTAACCCACCCTGGAAAGCTTCGATTTAAAAATTTGTCGCCTTCTGTGCGTCGGTGAGGCGTCCTGCACACACGCCGGCTTCTGAGATGGTCCCACTTTGGCAGCAGGCGGAAGATCGGGAATGTCGATAGAAAACCCGTAGCAGGCAGTAGCAGCAGGACGTAGCAGTGGCAGCGAAAGCCCCCCGAGGGAAACGGCAGCAAAATCGGGCGGAAACGGTTCCACCAGCGGTGGGCCCGCTGCGAGGCCTCTCTGCAGGACACACTCCGTTTTCACCCCCAAGAACCACTACTTTTGCATGGACGAACCCACACAGCCAGTTGAAGGAGGCCGTGACAACCCAGTGCGCAATCTCTCCTTCCAGCCGAACGACCAGTGGCCGCCGCAGGACCCATCAATGCCTGTTTCCGTACCGAATGCCGGCCCGGAGCTCCAGAACTCCGTTGTTCCAAACAGTGTGCCAAATCAGGTCCCCCAGGTGCCAGGCCAGCCGCAGAACGGCGTGGCTCAGGCCCCGATGAACTTTCTGCCCGTTGTGGGCCAATTCCCGATGCCCAACCGGGTTTCCCACGTGCTGCCGCAGTTTCCTCCCCAGTTTCCGCCTAACGGCATGGTGCCCCAGATGGCCCAGCAGCAGGCTCTAGCTAGACAGAGAGCCATTCGGCCACAGCCCCAGGGCCAGAATCTACAAGCTCAGAGTCAGAATGCCCAGAATGCTCAGAGTGCCCAAAATGCACAGAATGCCCAGAATGTACAAACGCCCATGATGGTGCCCCAGTTCAGACAACCGTTTTCTCCGCAGCAGAGACCCCCGCTCCAGGTCCACCGAGACCTGGTTCTGGAAAAAGGCACTCCGGCCAAGGAGGAAAGTCAACAGCCGCAAAACAACCAGCAAAACCAGCAAAACCAGCAAAACCAGCAAAACCAACAAAACCAACAAAGCCGACCACTGGCTGGTCGGGCCAACGCCCAGACGGTGCAGAACGAGCTCCATGCCCGGATTTTCAAGAGAAACCTCGGAAACGCAGCCGTCATCAGAATAGTCGATCTTATCGACCACGTGTGCAACGAGTCGTTGGAAAACCTCCTGACGATCGACTTCTGGAACCGTCTTTTCTCCCTGCTGTTTGTTCCAGGCGGCGTGGTGAGACTCACGGTGGCTGCAGCCGGCGGAGATAAGCCCGGGCTTCTCCACAGCAACCCAAACATGCCCCGGCTGTTTGAGCTCGACACCCAAACGGCCCCACGGTTTTTCCTTGCAGCCGTTTTGGCCCGCAACGTGGCCAGACTCAACATGTACCTCACCGGTACCAAGTTCCAGGTGATGAACAACGGGCTGATTTTCATAGCGTCCCGGGTCACCATGAACTACCACTACGTGGACGGCTCGTTGGCCACCGCCAACGGCATCTGCCGGTTTCTTCTAAGCCGGGACTTCCGCATCGACTGGGTCGACTGCCGCATCATGCACTACCAGAGCTCCATCACCCTTGCCTCCTTGGAACGCCTGTGGCGCACCTGTGATGACCACTCTGCTTTCCTTTCTGATCTCTGTGAGTCCGCCCAGTGCGTCAAGATGGCCTCGAATTTCGGCATCTCCGACTCCTCCATGCGTGTTTTGCACACCGGCGACATGATGTCGTTTCTAAGGCCTCTCATGGCCCACTGTGCCGCCACAAACGTGCTGCCGTTGAAGGGCTTGGAGACTTTTGCTTCGGCCCAGAAAAACGGCACCCCCATGCTGCCCAAGAAGAAACGCCGTGTTCTGGGCTTAGAGAGCCCCATGTCCACCCGCGGTTAGCCACTGCTATTCAGACTTAATTCTTAATGGCTATTCTTGTGTAGGCCTGTTTGTAGCTGCAGTCAACTCACTGATTATGTAATCACAATCTTGGTGTATTATTACAATATTCTGTCTACGAGTGATGTCTATTTTCTATTTATCTGAGTGAGTCAGTGGAAGGTACTGAGACCAGCTATCTAGCCCACTGCCACCCACAACAGACTACACAGCCTGCCAAATCCTATAAATTTAGAAAACAGAGTGAATTGTAATTATTAGAATAAATTTCATTACTTCAATCTTTGGCAAAATCCATTTACTGCCATTGACTGCTTTACTGGTGTATCTAGACACTGGAATTCGCGGATAACTCAGCATGAACCTTGATGCACCGCTTTCTGAGTTTATCCGGCCAGACAGCCTAGACAGCGTGATTGGCCAGGGGCACTTGCTCAACCGGAAAAACGGAACAATATGGAACTTTGTTTCCTTGGGGTACATCCCGCTGATGGTACTATACGGCCCACCGGGAGTGGGTAAAACCACCCTAGCACGGATCTTGGCAGAATCCACAGGCTACGTTTTCGTCGAGCTCTCGGCTACGGATCTGACCGTGGGAGAGCTCCGGGAGTTGCTGGGCGTCATTAGAGCCGAAAACCGCCAACGCCGCATCCTCGGAGATAAGCGGCTCCGAGTGGCCATTTTCATCGACGAGATCCACCGCTTTTCCTCCACCCAGCAGGACTTCTTGTTGCCGTTTGTGGAAAACGGAGACTTTGTTTTCCTTGGTGCTACCACTGTGGAGCCCCACAAGCGCATACGAAGAGCCATTCTCTCCCGTTGCCAGCTTTTCGAGTTATCTCCGTTGCTGCCGGAGGAAACCGCTGCTGTTGTGCAGAAAGCCGTTGTTTTTGAGAACATTAGACGGAAACTCAAGCACTTGGAGCCTGTGTCTTATGACCAGTTTGCCATAGATGCTGTGGCAAAGCATGCCTCTGGAGATGCCCGGACGGCTATCAATTTTGTGCAACTTGTGAGTGCTACCAATCCGGGGGAATGTTGCATCCTGCAACACAACGTTGCTGGGAAGATCCGGCAGCTTACGAAAACCCAGGCTGGTCTTGTTCACCAGAGCAGCGTGCCTATAATGGCGGAGATGTTCCGGCGGATAAACCACCGAGGTTTTTCCGAATCGTGCTGGCCAACTGCAAAAAAACAGCTTGTGGAAGTCGACGGAACTTCCGTTACCATCCGTTTGGCCGACGCTGCTGCCCAGAACGAAGACCTCCGGCCAGAAGAACCGGAAAAACAAAGAAATATCTTCAGAAACGGCACCCCGGCAGAAATCCAGCTTTCTCGTCTGGAAAACAGAGGAGATTTGTCTGAAGACAGCGACTCGGAGCCGGGACCTCTCTACGACTTTGAAATGCCAAAATCGGATTTTTCCAACCGTCTCTCCCGTTCTAATTTTTATGCTCATACTGCTGTGGCTCTTCTTCTCCAGCTTTTGGCTTCTGGAGAGCTGCTGCTTTATATTCTCAAACAGCTTATCTTGTTTTCCTGTGTTTTTGTGGACGGAGATACCCGACAGCTTCCTATTTTTATGAGTTTCAAGAAGATTTTGGCGCTGGCCGCCGCTGACGAGAAAAAGGTGTTGGCTGACTTTGTGGTAAAGTTAGCTCAGCTGAGGAAAATTAGAGATCCGCCAATTACTCGCCAGCTTCTTGAGCTTTTGGAATATTTTGAGAACACCCAGGTTGAGAGGCCCCTGAGTACGTACGAGCTACCGGATGTGGAGTACGACGATGAGTTGGTGGGGGAGTTGCTTACGGAGCCACTGAGCCCTCGGAAGTCGCCAAAACCAGTACCGGTGGCTGATTTGAGTGAGTTTGGCGTGGTTAACGAGGGAATATCCGGGGGCGAACCCCCGGAACAGTATACCCTCGGAACGGACCCAGACGGACTGCGCTTTGCCTTTTTCTCCCTCTAATTGCTCATTGTTGCAACCGGTTGCAAATAAAAAGTTCACCTTCTTGAAAATGATGGTCTTTCTTGGCCTCTTGCTAGCGGTGAAAGACAAAATCCGGGGCCTCCTCCAAAACACACTTCTAATTTTGGGAATCTCGTTTTTGTACTTGAGAACGATTTTGGATGTATTTACAGAATTTGTCCACACGTTTTTGACGTTTCTTGTCAATCTTGCCGTCATCGTCACCTACCTCTGCCTTGGATCAGTGAAAGGGCTAGACCGGGCGGAAAATGAAGGCGTTGGCGCCCGTCTTAAAGAGAAATATGTGGAAAAATTGGCAGGAATGCTGGAGGAGACCATGGAGCAGATTTTGCCAAGCGCAGACTCCCAGCCAGACCAGCCCGAGCAGCCCCGTCACCGTTTTTCCCAAAAAATTCACCATTACTTTCCCAAAAGAGAAACCAGAGAGAAGTGATTATGTAATTTTTTGGCTTCCACTACTACAGTCAAGTTAGTTTGGCTGATCAGGACCTTCAGCAGGAATGAAGGCTATAGATTAGTGCATTATAATACAAAAAAGTAGGAACTGAATTCTAGTTTCAGCAATCTTAGAAAGCTGTAGAGATCAAGAAATTAAATCCATAGGAGCTTTGAACCAGTCTTACTCTAATTGCTGGCTAATTTGGTAAATCAATACTCATACGTACATGGTTACCCTACAAATGGGCTACATCCAAGTCGTTAAACAACTGTTTATTACTAGAGTCTGCTGAGCAGAGGCCCAGGAGGCCTATCGAGAGCCCAAAACTAAGCGCCGGGGAACCAACGCCCAGTTCTGCGATGCAATGCAAGATTAGTGCTGCTGGTCGTGGTCCTGGCCGTCCAAGGCGGCAAACATGTTGCTGGCGACGGACTCGGAACGCTTGGAGTTTTCACGAGGAGATTTCTCCGGGGTAGGTCTGTTGGATTGGGAACGAGACACCGACTGGAACCCTCTGTTGTCCTTTGTGGGCTGGCGGGAGTCCTTCTTGGAGCCCCAGGAAGAGCCCTGGCGGACAGAGTTGGAGCGGGAGTCGAAGCCGCCCTGGTAGCCCTTGTTTCTGCGCTTTTCGGCTTGCTGGCGGGACTCCTCGAGTCTCTTCAACTCGGCCTCTGTGTGGATCTCCTTGATGGTCTTTGGACCGGACTCTGGCTTGAGCGAGTTCCAGTTGCTCTTACGCAAGTCCTGGAGGTCCATCAACATAAAGCGGATACGCAGCGAGAGCTTGCAGTTGTCCAAGATGAGCTGGACATTGTCAAAGATCATGTTCAAGGCGGCCTTGTTTCTGTCAGAGACCTCGAATCTTGGACCGACGGTCTTGATCAACTGGGCCAAGTTCTCCAAGGAGTCCTCGGATGGGTCTGTCACGTTCTTACTCTGGTCACGCAAGCAGTGCAAGATGACCTGGTCGTTCAACATGTTAAGGATGTACAAGTTACCAATGAACTTGACCAAACCAAGACCTCTTCTCTTGGCGGCGGCCATGGCGTAGTACTCATCAGACATCATTTCAGGCTCCAATGGAGAGCCATCTGGGTTAGTCGGAAGCTTGTCGACCCAGCCCTTCTCGTATTCGGACTGACATGTAGCCAAAAGGATTCTTCTGGCCAAGTCACCACCAGTGGCAGGCTCGCCAGACTTGGTGATGGTGTTGACGTCCTTGACGTCATCGGTGATTTCCTTAAGCATCTTGGCGCAGAACTGGGCGTACACAGAAGACCAGTAAGGCTCGTCACAGGCCTTGGCGAAGGTCAACGAGATCACCTGTCTGATAGTAGCGGCGTCTTCCTCCCAGCGGGACTGCTTGGCGATTTCAAGCAAGTCGTTGGTGATTGGCTCGAACATCTCGAGAGTCAACTTGTTCAAAGAAGACTTGACCTTACGCTCGATTTCCTCAGAGTCAAGCATGACGGTTCCGTCTGGCGCCGTCTTGACCTCAGTCTTCTTCATTCTCAGTCTTGGGACCCATCTGTTGGCCAGGGGAACGAGAGGCTTAACTTCCTCGGCTGGCTTGTCGTCATCCTTAAAGTCCTTGCCACGCTTGCTCTGGTTACGGTTTCTCAACAGCTTGTCTCTTGGACCGCCCATGTTGGAGCCACCTCTTCTCTTAGAGCCCAGTCTGGAGTTCTGTCTTCCATCAAAGGACATGCCACGAGGCACAGGGCCGTTGAAACGGCCTGGCATCTGGCCAAACTTAGACGAGTTCATGCGCTGCATACCACCGCTTGGGCCGCTTCTACGGCTGGCCACACCCAAGCTCTCGAGCTTCTCCTTCCAGGCGTCGTCAATTGGGTAAGTGACGCACTCTCTGAACTGGAGCAAGAACTGTGGGTCATAACGGTATTTTTTCTCGCCAGCCTTCCATCTGGCGTCCACTCCGGTCAAGGGGTAAGGGTATGGGTACGAGAAGGGGTCTTCGATCTCGCGGGCGGTGCTCAATCGCGTGAAGAAGGAGTGGAGATCGAAAACCTTTTCGGTTTCCTTTGGCTCCTCGTCACCGGCGTCGGTGTCCTTTTCTTCGTCGTCATCTGCGTCGTCCTCGTCGTCGTCCTCCTTCTCTGGCTCCTGGGATGGCTCCTTGGCCTCCTCTGCTGGAGTCTCTTCGTGAGTATTAGTTTCAACATTATGGTCGTTAACGGCAGCTGGGGCAGGCTCTGATTTAGGCTCTGGCTGCGACACTGGCACTGGCGAGGCCTTCTTTTCGGTCTCTGGCTCAGCCTTTTCTGGGGTAGGAGCTGGGGTCTCTGGAGTGGAAGCTTCAGCCACTGGAGCCTCTGGGGCGGCCTCTGGCTTTTCTTCCACTGGCTTCTCCACTGGCTGCTCGGCTGGCTTCTCGACTGGCTTTTCAGCTGGCTTCTCAGCCTCAGGCTTGGCCTCAGGTTTCTCTTCCTTTGGCTCAGCCTTGGGCTCGGCCTTTGGCTTCTCGGCCTCGGCAGCCTCGGCGGCCTCCTTCTCCTTCTTCTCCTTGGCAGCCTGAGCTCTGGCGAGAATCTTTCTTCTGAACTCCTCGGCAGCCTGCTTCTTCTTTTCAGCGGCAGCAGCGGCATCCGGAGCAGGCTGTGGCTCTGGGGTCTGGGACTTGGCCATCTGGGCAGAAGCGGCAACAGGGGTGGCGGCAGCGGAGGAGGAAGCGGAGGATTTCTTCTTTTCCTCCAAGTCAACCTGTCTGCCCTCCTTGTCTGTGATCTTCACCTTGGTTGGAGCAGGCAGAGTAGCAGCTGGGGCAGCTGGGTAAGAGTGCAAAGGCGAATGAGTATGCAGAGGCAGCTGGGAGGCGTACCCAGGCATCATATTTGGCACCATTCCCTGGTAGTAGGGGAGGTAGTAAGGGTTGTACATGTTGGGGGCAAAAGCGTAGCCGCCAGAGTACAGGTTCAGGTGCTGGTGGTGCTGGTAGTTGTGGGAGCCTGGTTTCTGGTTGTTGTAGTTACGCTTTTGGTAGTTGCCCTTTTGGAAGCGCTGGCCCTGCTGGCCGGCTGGGGCGTTTTGGGCGTTTTGGGCATTTGGAGCATTTTGGTCGCCACCGGCTTGCTGGCCGCCCGGAGACTGGTTCTGGCCGTTGTAGTGTCTATAAGATTTGCCGTGGAAGTTCTGGGAATGCTGCTGGCCGGACGGGTGGCCCTTTTCTTGGGGCTGGTTCTGGCTGTGATTTTGGGTCTGGCTGTGATTTTGTGGTTGCGATGGCAACGGCACCTCGGGGGAGTCAGACTTGCCAGACATTAGGTTTCTCTGTTTTTCCTGATTGGGGTTTTCCTGTGAAAGAGAGACAGTAGCGTCAACGCCTCAGGTCCTCTAGTTGTTGTTGAGGAAAAGAAAGGAGGATGAAAGGAAGAAAAAAAAAAAAAAAAAAAAAAAAATCTGCCTCACTTCGCACAAAAAAAGTGAGACGACGATGGTCCGCAGATGCCTAAGTCCGGGCCTTAGACTCCGACTTTTTTTTTTATAGGTTTTACAAACTCGTAAAATTTCTACATTTTGTAAGTATACAAATGGGGGGTCTTCGGAAATCCGTGGTTTCTCGGAAAAACGTAACCACTGCGACCGAAAATTTTTTCCGCTGACCATCAGCCTGGCCACTTTTGCCTACTTTACAGTGTGGAAGGTGAGTCTGATGGAATATTTGCCGTTGGAGGGAGATCCAGCTCCGTTTTATGGGTTTCTCCTAAAAATTTCCGTGATGATTTCCCAATTAGGCAACTACACGTCTTTCGCTGGCTATTGGGTGGCATTTGTAGCTATTTAGGTGAAAACGCTAGTTTGGCTGCTACCTCAACATTTGACGTCCTCAGGCTCTTTACAGCTGGGTTGACGCGTAGTTTGCAGAGTTGTTGCTATACGGTTGCTCAGACGCGTCATCTGAATTGTGCTGTGGTGACGTGTTTGCTGAGGTGCCAGAAACCAGATTGCTTTAAGTAGACGGCAGACATGTCAGTGGTACCTGAGTGCCTTCTGGAATAAACATTGGCAGGATGCTGGTCTGGTCTCAGAATCACTACAATCCAGTAGACGACTCCAGACCAGACTAGCGGTTTTGGATATGCCAGGATATCCATGAGACCAGATTGTATGATTTTGACTGGAACATTCAGATCACTAGGATATCCTTTGTTAGGCCTTCAGAGGGAAACCCATTATGCCATCTGTAGTGGCTAAGAACCCAATTCTATTAGGTCTAAGTTGCGATCTCTGAGTTTCGAGTCTAAGTTGTTGCGACCTCTGAGTTTCAAGTCTAAGTTGCCGTTTTATGACATCTTTGGGTGGTCGGAGTTTTGCTTATGGCAATGATCAGGGCCTCCGGAAGCCAGAAACAACTAAAACCAACACGGCAACAACAAAAAGCGAAATGATCCACTTCTCCTTGGCAGACTCGATCTGAAAACACGAAATCAAAATGTC
Source organism: Osmozyma mogii (assembly GCA_030573315.1). Taxonomy (NCBI): domain Eukaryota; kingdom Fungi; phylum Ascomycota; class Pichiomycetes; order Serinales; family Metschnikowiaceae; genus Osmozyma; species Osmozyma mogii. Next base: position 71,631 of record JAJMDB010000001.1, read on the forward strand.
CTGCTTGGTCTCCTTGGGACAGATTTCGCTGTTCTGCTGCAAACACCACTCCTTGTTGCAAAGCCCACATTTGTCGATTTTCTCAATCACTTCGTTTTCCCCACACTGGCATTTGCAGAACTGCTGGTGGGCTGCCGCCACCGCCACCATTGCCCATAGTATGCTTTTCCTCATGGTGTGCGAATGTGTTGTTGATGCAGAATCTGTTGATACCGAGCCAAATGTGAGCCAAGAGGATTTGGAACAAAAAAACTTCAGACTTCGGGATGCCAAAAGGCTGGAAATCTGTGAAAATCGACGAATTCTGAGCTTATAGCAGAACACCCAAATGTGGTAGGTCCGGTGCCCTGAAAATCACGTGGTTAAGTACAAACAGGGAGATTGTTAGTCACTGGGTTGAAGCTGCTGATAATACACCGCTTTACTCCTATCAATAGCCTACCAGCTTCGTACGAGCTTCGTAATCCATACGAACACTATTGTTGTAGTTAGGCCCGTACACCAGGTCATTTGGGCCATGTAATTTTGCCAAAATGTGGGCCAGATCGCCCACAAACAGCTTTTTAGTTACCTTAGGCAGAGGAAAACTCAAAACGGCAACTACAGGGCCCTAGTTCTAGCAGGGCCACCTCTGCTTGATGGTCCCACGAGATCACGTGCCAGTTACAGACCCGTGCACCAGGCTACCCCCGGCAGTTTAGCCCCTACACTTTTCACACAAACTGCCCCCTGTGCTCCCAGGACCGGATTTACTGAACTTCTGAAGGTGCCAGAAGACCGGCTAAGGGGTCTAGAGTCTCTGGAAATGGCACTACGGCGGGCCCGGAGACATCACGTGATCCTTCGACGCACGTGACTAGCCACGTGACGCCGCAACAGATACAATTCCGCTGTCGCCACCAACTCCACCCATAATGACCGCCGTGGAACCCCAGTACGTGCACGAAAGCGGCATCAAGCCGTACTTCGAGCAGCAGATCCAAGACACAGAAATCAAAATCCAAAACACAACACAAAACTTGCGCAGATTGGAGGCACAGAGAAACAAACTCAACAGCAAAGTGCGCCAGTTGAAGGACGAGTTAAGACTCCTCCAGGAACCAGGGCTGTATGTTGGAGAAGTTGTCAAAGTGATGGGCCTCAAGAAGGTTCTTGTGAAGATCCATCCTGAGGGCAAATACATTGTCAATGTGACCAAAGACATTGACATCAAGAAGTTGACGCCTTCACTCCGGGTTTGCCTCAAAGCAGACTCTTACGACTTGCACAAGATTCTCCCCAACAAGGTGGATCCATTGGTTTCGTTGATGATGCTTGAGAAAGTGCCAGATTCCACATACGACATGGTTGGTGGCTTAGATAAGCAGATCAAGGAGATCAAGGAGGTGATTGAGTTGCCTGTGAAGCACCCCGAGCTTTTTGAGAGTTTGGGTATCGAGCAGCCCAAGGGTGTCATTCTCTACGGTCCTCCGGGCACAGGAAAGACGCTTTTGGCCCGTTCCGTGGCCCACCACACAGACTGCCGGTTTATCCGTGTTTCTGGGTCCGAATTGGTGCAAAAGTACATTGGTGAGGGTTCCAGAATGGTCAGAGAGCTTTTCGTCATGGCCAGAGAGCATGCGCCTTCCATCATTTTCATGGATGAAATCGATTCCATCGGTTCCCTGAGAGTGGAGGGTTCCTCTGGTGGTGACTCGGAAGTCCAGAGAACCATGCTAGAGTTGCTCAACCAGTTGGACGGTTTTGAGAGCTCCAAGGATATCAAGATCATCATGGCCACCAACAGATTGGACATCTTGGACCCGGCCTTGTTGAGACCCGGCCGTATTGACCGGAAAATCGAATTTCCCGCCCCTACTGTCACCGCCAGAACCGATATTCTCAAGATCCACTCTCGTCTGATGAACTTGACCAGAGGTATCAATTTGAGAAAGATTGCTGAGAAGATGAACGGCTGTTCCGGTGCCGACGTCAAGGGTGTCTGCACAGAAGCTGGTATGTACGCCTTGAGAGAACGCAGAATCCACGTCACCCAGGAGGACTTTGAGCTTGCCGTGGCCAAGGTCATGTCCAGAAACGACGAGGGTGCTGTTTCCTTGGCTAAGCTCTTTAAGTAAGCCTGCCAAGCGCAGCGAGGCAGTATGAGCATGAAACTGCCAAACGAAAGCCGAACGCAGTGGATGAGAATGAAACTGCACGAAATGAAGTAATAAAATATAAAAATGTAATATTTACCTGTAGTGAAGCGTTTTAATATTAATGTGATTGCAATAAGCTTGAAGGCTGAGCTCTACCATGATCAATGCATAATGTGCTAAACCAGTTGTCTGTGGAACTTCAGCTTTTTCATAATTCCATAAACATAGATATGCTTCTTCTCTACCAGCTTCAAAGTTTAAAGGAAATAAATTTTCCTGGTCTTCCATTTAATGCCAAAAGCGAGAATAAAGCAGAAGTTTGGTACTTACATTGGCAGAATATAAAGCTGCAAATGTGACAGCCAAAATCCCATAGAATATTCCAACTTCTACTTAAACCTTATCTCGTTTCCTACTATAAGCTCCAATAAAAAATTGCCAACGGCACCAAAATCAGGCTGCAAATGTCGTACGACAATGTCGTGGCTGGGGGTGGCCGTTGGGGCCAGTAATTTTCCACAAAAATTACAGCTTAGGAGAGTTTAAACACCTAAGTAAGATACAGTGGCCAATAGAGAAACACAGCCGACTAAGCAGTTCCCAATTGTGGCTGCCAATGCTGATTACGTAATCAAAGATAAGTGGCTACACCTGTCCTTATCTATAGCAAAAGCCCAACCAAGTCCTCATCCTGGTACAAAATGCTGAATCACCAGATTATCCTCCCACCATTTTCTTTCATTTTCTAGTCAAAAACACATTTTTTTGTATTTTGCCGGGTGCTTTGCTGTCAGGCGCTAGCGCCGTTATGGTAGTGGCACGACCGCATTACGTGTAGCCTAGATCAAAAGCTGCAACGGCTTCTACCGAATTCCACATAAAACCACAAATATCGATGGCTCGAACGTTTCTTGTTTCGTTGCTCCTTCCGATTCTCTCGGTCGTGGTGTGCCTGGATTTGGCGCAACGGTGCAAAAATGCCCAGGATTTGCTTCTCCAGGACGGTCCCAGCAACTCAGTTTTGCAAGAATACAACCTGTTGGCGCAGATTTTGTCCAAATCACACGAGGAGTTGCCGCAAAAGACGGCTGCTCAGGTATTCTACAACAAAGCTCTTGTGGAGCTCAGCATGAACAGAATTGGCCAGGCTGCAAATGACCTTCAGAAAACCTTGGAGATAGACTCCCTGATGGTGCCAGCAAGAGCCAGATTGCAGCAGATTTTGATAGAACGAGGTGATTTCGACCGGTTTTTCTCGATCTTCACCAAACCAGACGACCCACAAACGGCAGAAACGGTGGAATCGTGGCTAGACGGCTTTCGCCACGTTGAGGCCACATTGAGCTCGAAAAACACCGGCAAATACGAAGAATCGTTGAAATTACTCGAAGACTTGCTTATACCCGTTGCCCCTAGCAACAGCACACTCTACGAGATGCATATCCAGCTTCTTAGAGCTACACAACTGGATGCCCGCAAAATGACGGATTCCTACGGGAAATTGCTCAAACTAGCTCCGCAGAAGAACTTGCAGTGGTACTCTGAGTACCTGGGGCTTTTGCTCTTTACCCAGCTGAAGTTTTCCGAGAGTTGGAATGCCGCTAAGGCGTGTCTCAGAATAGACAATGACCAGAAACTGTGTGCGGTGCTTTCCAAGACGTATTCTCGGCTTCAGATGATTTTGAGAAATGTCGAGGACTACTCCGTTTTGAACGGTTTCCTCTACAGCTCTGAAGATACCAGCATTGACGATGAGCGTCTTTCTGAGTTCAAGTTTGACTGGGGCAAAATCAACCTGTTTTTGCAAACGGACCCGGTCAAGAGCCCGGCTTCGGAGAAACTGCTGGCCAAAACCAACATGGACTTGCTCTTGGCCAAGGCCTCGGAGTTTAGCACCACTTTCTACGGGAAATCCGTCGATTTGGCCTTTGTGGACGATCTTGTCCGTTTGCTGTGTGAGGCAGCCGTGCATGCTGGCTATTCTGGCCAGAAGAAGGTCTGTGGGGCCGTGGACGAGAAAAACGGCCTTTTCTTCCCCAAACACATGCGTCACGTGGACCACCTTTTGGCCCAGCGCAAGTTCCCCGAAGCCAAGGGTTATTTGGAGAGGTTTGGGCCTAATGTGAAGAAATCCCCGGATTTCAAAATCCGCTGGAACGAAATCGACAAAAGAGAACGTCTCCACAGAGAACAGCAGCAAAGACAAAGGCAGCAGCAGTTCTTCCACCAGCAACAACGCCAGCAACAGCAGCAGCAAAAACCCCAGGGAGATGCTTCTAAAGATTACTACAAAATCTTAGATATCCCCAAGGACGCCGATGAGAAGACAATCAGAAAAGCCTACAAAATGCAGACTTTGAAGTACCACCCAGACAAGTACAAGGGCAAGGACTTGGACGAAAAGGGAATTGAGCACAAAATGCAAGAAATCAACGAAGCGTACGAGATTTTGTCTGATCCAGAGGCTCGGGCCCAGTATGATTCTCCAAATCAAGGCCAGAACGTCCATTTTGGCCAGAACGTGCAGTTCCATCCCGAACAATTCATGGCTCAGTTTATGGGCGGTAACGGATTCAACTTTGGCGGAGGTAACTTTAAGTTCACCAACAATAACTTCCAGAAGCCCAAGGGGAAGAAGAAGAGAAGAAGAGCTTAATTGTGAGCTGGGATATTCTTGGCTTCTTGGCTAAAAGCTTATTCGGAATTATAGTTTTTCCGGACCTTGGCAGCTCGGAAATACTTCACAGGGTTGGGTCGTAGAAGTCAGAGAAGCCCCGAAAATGCCTGTTTCACTTGGAAAGCTGCAGAAGGAAGGAAATTTTCCACAGGCAGTTTAATTAAAAACAAACCCGACGACTGCTTTTAATTAAAAACTTTGCCGGCAGCTCCGAAATGCAATCCAATGAGACTGCAGTTTGGCACACCAAAACTCCAAAAACCCACTTACATGCCGCGTTTACTAATTATGCAAGTGAAAAACTAATGCCCCTTAACAAACTGGGCATATTTAAGCGAGCTCGGACTTTGGGCTGGTGAGTTCATATGTACTCAGCCCAAAATGAGAATGGAACGGCTGAGTTGGTGTATCCGTAGGGAGTTGGAGAATCACGCGGATACTGGGAACAAACTCCGATCTGCGCAGTGCCGAGAGGCTAAAGTAAAGCCGACCCCGGTTTCACGTTTAAGACGGAGTGCTTTTCGTATAGGATGCCGTGGTTAGACCCGTTCACGTGACCGGAGACGGCGTGCGCAGGTGCTAAATAAGATAAGCCACATGGCGCGGGGGAGCGCCTCGCGGGGGGACACTATTTAAAAATCACCACCGTCGCAGAGCCGAATCACCCAATTTTCAGAACATGACATCGAGACCACAAGTATTGAGGCTTGGAAGGTGGCTTAACTCCGAGAAACGCTGGCAGGAGTTGGCCAAAGTTGCGGATATCGTGGACTGCGAGTCCGCCAGCAGGGAGGAGTTCCTCCGGGCTTGAAGGGCAAGTACGCCAGCATCACCAACATAGCACGGACGGTTTCGTCGGCAGCCCAGACCGGGCGGTTTGACTCGGAGATAGCAGCCGCATTGCCCGATTCGGTTAAGTCCGTGTCGCACTGCGGAGCCGGCTACGACCAGATCGACCCTCAGCCGCTCCTGGACCGGAAAATCCAGCTTTCCAACGTTACTACTCCGGTTGAGGCCCCCACGGCACTCACTGCTGTGTTCTTGGCCCTTTCTGCGCTTAGAAATTACCAAATCGGGCACAATTTGCTTGTGGACGGCCAATGGCCAGAAAAGGGTGAAGCTGGTGCTCCACTTGGCAGAGACCCCGAGGGACTCACCGTGGGCATTTTGGGCATGGGAGGCATTGGCCAGGCCATCCGGGACAGGTTGCTTCCGTTTGGGTTTGCCAGAATCGTCTACCACAACCGTCTGAGACTCGAGCCAGACTTGGAAGGTCCAGCCGAGTACCTTAATTTCGACGATTTCTTGGCCCAGCTGGACGTTATCATGGTCACCGTGCCATTGAATGCCAACACCCATCACCTCATCAATGCCAAGACTCTTGCTAAGATGAAGGAAGGTGTTGTTTTGGTCAACACCGCCAGAGGAGCCGTCATTGATGAAGCTGCGCTTATCACCAGTCTTAGATCTGGAAAAGTCGGCTCTTTTGGTGCAGATGTTTTTGAAAACGAGCCAGAGGTGCCTAAGGAACTCCGTGAGATGGCCAATGTGGTGCTGTTGCCGCACATGGGCACGTTTACATCACAGGCCAGAAGAAACATGGAGGAGTTCGTTGTGGAGAACATCGAGCACCAGATCAAGACCGGCAAGGTCAAGACCATTGTGCCGGAGCAGAAGAACCTTGAATTCTGAGCTCCTACAGCCAGAAATCCTACTTAGCATTCTCAGACAGGTCTGATGCCATTCCTTTGTAAGTGAATCGTGACGTAATTGCCTTGTAGCCCACGTGAGACACCAGACGGCTTATTGACAGGAAATATGCCGCTTTTTCGAATATATGGTCGTAGATGTATCGGAACGGACTGCATATAGGCCAGCATTCGGGCCGTCCTGTCTCGGATGTGCAGCATTGCCGGCGAGACATGCGTCCGAGGTGGGAATCAGGAACCTTCCCCAGAGGAATGGATAGATATTAAGCTCTCATTGGCAGAGGTGCTGATTAGGGTTTGTGGCACTGATGTTGAGAGTGGTTTGCGGGTCCCCCACCCGAGATCCGAGGGGTTCGGACCGAGATCCGACGAGAAAATAAGAACGCTTGCCGAAATAACGGCACGGAGATCAAGAGAAGCCTGGCACCACCGGAATTCTGTCCTACGCTTGCACCTTCTATTTTCCGTTGTCTCTTGGCCCAGGAAAACCTGTACACCACACCGTTGCAGATGCACCCGTACCTCCTGTTGCAGCCAAAGAGGCAGTAGTCATGAAGCTGTAGTATCGAAGCTGTAGTATTGAAGCTGTAGTATTGAAGCTGTAGTATTGAAGCTGTAGTATTGAAGCTGTAGTATTGTAAAGTGTGTCTGAAATTGTCAGGGCTGTTTAAAAGTGAACATCTTCGCTAAAGCTCATATTCTGAACAGCACATATTCAGAACAGCACATATTCTCTAAAGCTCATGTGGAAAAGGGGAGAACAGACAGGGTTGAGCTGTTCACGTTGCAGGTCTAAAAGCCTGTTTCTGAGCTGCACCAGCTACAATACGCCCGTTCACCAAGAACCACCTACGTCCTCAATCTCTAACCACACCTCCATACTTACAGCCTAGACCTAGTCTGACGACACATCAACAAATGACCACCGCTGTAAACGTCATCCAATCCTGCTAACTCAATGCTAACTCAATCCTCTTAACTCGTCACTTTTAGGGCACATCTCACTTTACCCACTGTGCCTTTAACTGCATACTGGCGTTGCTCACTTCCAGACCTCCATCGCTTACTTACTAGCCTGCCAGCCTACAATCAAATATCCGTAGCAATTGTAATCTCCACTCTAATCTGCTCTCGTCTGCTCTCATCTGCTCTCCTCTGCTCTAATCCCAATCCCCACGTAATCTGCTCTAATCTCTAACAAACAGCGGCACCGCAGCGGATTACGTCATCGGGCGAGAACGCCGTGTTATGTAAGCGGAAGAGCAGCGGAAGAGCGGCGGAAGGACAGCCTAGACTAGCACAACCCCACCGGCAACCTAGCCCGCTTCCACTTCAAAAGCCGTTGACTCATTTCCTCAGTCTGCCCCATCTCGGCTCCGAGAACCGAGCCAATCACCCACAAACGTAGAATATGCAGATAATTATAAATAAATAAATATATATATATATTTATATATATATTAATATTTATATATATATAAGATATTTAATAATTAGAATTAATTCTATGATTCTACTCCAATTCTAATTCTAATTCTACTCATTCTACTCCATTCTGGTGTTGCTGCCGAGCATATAAAACCTTGCGGAAAATCCTGATATTTTGTCAGCCAGCGGAGTGCACCCTCGGTACCAACGCCGACTACCCCCGAAATTGACCGCCTAGACCGTACCAAGCCACCATGGCCACCCACACACTCAAAGAACCGGTGGAAATCGACTACGAGGCGCTTCCGGAAGACGCCAGCATCTTTGCCCATCTTCTGGCGGGTGCTTTTGCCGGCATCATGGAGCACACGGTGATGTTCCCGGTGGACCTGATCAAAACACGCATGCAGATGTTGGCTCTGGGCCAGCCGCTCAGCCGGTCTGTGATTGCTCTGATTTCCCGGATCTCCTCCTCCGAGGGCGCCTACGCTCTCTGGAGAGGCGTATCGCTGGTTGTCTTGGGAGCCGGGCCTGCCCATGCGGTGTACTTTTCTGTTTTCGAGGCCACCAAGACCACCTTGGTCAACCGCCTCACCAACACCAGAAACAGCAAGATTGTCACCGACGAGAGCCACCCGCTCATTGCCCTGGGTGCAGGTATCATGGCCACTGTGGCCAGCGATGCCTTGATGACGCCGTTTGATGTTTTGAAGCAGAGAATGCAGCTTGGCGACTGCTCGGCCGTGGAGACCGCTGCTGCGGCCCGAGCTGCCCAAAATGCCCCAAAATCGGCTCCAGCTGCCCAAAATGCTGCTGCTGCGGCCCGGGCTGCCCAAAATGCTCCAAAATCGGCTCCAGCTGCTGGTGCTGAGGCTGTGAAATTGGCATCTAGAGCCCCCCAATCGGCAGCCGAATCTGCTAAAACATCTTCATCGTCGGCTCTTGTCTCCACAGCCCGCACCATCTACTCCAAGGAAGGCCTCAGGGCTTTCTACATCTCGTACCCAACCACCCTCTTCACCAACATCCCGTTTGCTGCCCTCAACTTCGGCTTCTACGAGTACCTGCTGCTGGTGCTCAACCCAGACAACATCTACAACCCCTACTACCACTGTGTTTCCGGAGGCATTGCCGGTGGTGTGGCTGCTGCCCTCACAAACCCATTGGACTGCATTAAAACGGCTCTTCAGACTAGAGGGGTCTCCACCCACGCTTCCCTCAGAAACATCAACGGCTTTGCCTCCGCCGCCAAGGCTCTCTACCGCCACGGCGGGCTTTCCGCTTTTGCGCGTGGCTTGAAGCCTAGAATCATCTTCAACGTGCCGTCTACTGCCATTCTGTGGACTGCCTACGAGATGGCCAAGGAGGTTTTGCTTAGGGACTGATTGCCACTCGACTGGGAGTCCAACACTGCATTCGAGCTGTGGATCCACTGTCCCTTAACGGTGTACTCCACTGGATCCGGCAAAACACAGAAGATTCAGGAGCAGAGCCACCACTGGCGAAAGTAAACTGCACCAAAAGTCCAGACCCTGTATATTAGACTGTACATATGATTTCTGTTAGTGTAGGCAGACTTTGAGCGGAGCGAAAAGTCTGGAAGTGACTTGAAGTAGTGCTACTTGAAGTAGTTGTGCTACTTGAAGTAGTTGTGGCTAGTCATGGCGTGGCAGTTCCACGGAGTCCAAGAAGCTACAATTAACAATTAACGTAATATCCAGTGGTAGCTGCGGCTATTGGCTTCGCTAGTACTCATGAAGTTCCTGAGCTGCGGCTATCACTGTTAGTCTTGCTTAAGGGGACTATCGTCTATAGTTGCTTCAATCTTGGCTTCTGGGAGCAGGCCACGAGGTTTGTCTTGTTGAAGTAGACTGGATTTGGTCCTTTTGTGTAAATAGTCCTACGGTACTGTGGGAAGAGTAGGATTCAGAATTCTTGATCTGAAGATTTCGAGGAACGTGGCTACTTGGAATTACAGGTTTGGAGAATGTGTGTAGTGAAACCCTGTGATTCTGGCTCAATTAACTTTGAATGCATCACACAAGATAATACGAAACTACAAAAAAGCTACTTTGAAGGAGGTTATTGTACATGATTCGGGGGTTTCTTCAATTTGGAAAGAACGCTTTTTGTATCTGCTTGGAGTTTGTCAGAATCCTCTGGTTGCAAGACATTTTATTCCGCATTTGCAAATACCTGCCAAAAGAGCAAAAATTACTAATGAAAAAAATTGCCACTTTTGTTAAACCGTCAAAGCCGATTCTCTGCCCATGAATGCAGTAGAAGTTGGCAGAATCTGGCATCTTAAACCATATACTAACAGAATCTCGTACGAGTGGATCTTTCAGAAACACCTTGTTCGTCATGTTGCCATCAAAAGCTAATCTTACAAAGCTTGGTATGATTTCGTCGTTTATTTCAGCACTAAGTATTTGAGTGTTCGTTGGATGCACATCCACCAAATACTAATTATTGGTAGTTCTAGCTACCCAGCAGTCATATTAATAGACTAAAAGTCATAAAGTCCATAAATTTAGAGATCATTAGAGTAGCTTTGAAGCTTGCCATCCATCTGTTTTGGGCTGTGCCCACTGGGACCAGATATTTTCGCCATTCGCAAAGCAATTACCAGCAGTTTTAGCGGAAACAGCTGCAGAGCATGTGTTCTGCCGTAGTATCTTGCTTGTAGCCGCAGAGCTTTGGAATTCCAGTGTCCAGCCAATGCCACTTTGACGGCCGAGTTCGAATGAAGCAGAACAAGGAAGACCCTCTTGTACCTTATAACGAATCTCCATTTGAACCAGCAACCAGTCCATTTGGCAATCACAAAATCCACATTCACACTCTCTGGGTAAGTTTCTGGGCAACAAAGGAGAACATCACACACAGGCCAAGGAACCCAAGGAGATTAAAAAACGCAGCTCTGGAATACAGCCTCTCCTCCTCCTCGGTTCTAAAGGAGGCAAAAATCCGGCGGATACTGGCGATTATCATTTGGGGCTGTTTGGCACGTGAGCAGATTCGGTGATTGAGTAGTTGGTCCTGGTGCACGGGTGCGCGTGTTGATCCAGGCGAACAAGTACCTATGGACCTGTGTTCGGTGAATTCAATGAAACAAATCGATTCAGATGATTCATTGGACTTTGTTTACGTCCCTTCGTAACTCATTACTTTTTTCTGACGAAAAAAATGAAAAAAGTAATCCGGTCGGCAAAAGACTTACTCGCAGTATTGATCGGTATCGGGTGCCAGGGCCGCGAATTGCACTCAACAGCCTTCACTTTCTGAAGACCAACCGTCCGCGCCGCCTCCCATGCGAACCGAGGTTTGCTTGATTTCTGATGGCGACGCCCAGCGTGATTTCCACGCCCAGGAGGCTCTCAGGAGCAGTAGACTACGACACCACCAGCCGAGGCCGGCACTGCCGCGGGACGGAGAGAACCACCGAATTTCCCACCCGCTCATGTGGGAAAATTGCTTTTTCCACGACCAGAGTCGAACCCCAGTCTTTTGTTGGCGGGTACTCGCGGCTTACTGCGGGTAAGTCACCACTGCGCCAAACGCAGCAGTATTCTGCATAGAAGGGCGTGCTTGGCTATCATAGCTAGTTCTCGCCGGCTGCAAATCCTATTTTGTTTCTCTAATTTTTTTCTCCTGTTTTGTGGAATATCCTCTTGTGCTTTTAATATACCCAAAGTTCAACTTTCTTAATATGGGATAAACTATGCATATTGTAGGTTTCGGGAATCCAGCGGCCGCTAAATTTGAAATCCTTAGTATTCGAAGTCAGGGTGGACTTCTATATTTGAAAGACGGTCTCTTTAAAATAGATCTTTCATAAAAATTGGCACAATAGACGGGCTTCTGTGGTAGGCGATATTTGGGAAAAAAGGTAAATTGGACATCTGAAAGAACGGGAACTGGGGGAAAAGCATATATATATCAATTATATATGTTGGGTACTGGGGGATTTGCAGCCGCTGCCTCACCGGGGGCTGTAAATATTTTTGTTTTCATCTGGTGGACTGTCTACCTCACTAGTCAGTAAGCCAGTGTTCTGAAACCTACACTCTTCGCCGAAAGGCTTGGCAACATTATCGAGACATTTTCAACCGATGGGAGTTCCGAGGGTTTGTCGCAGCGCCGCTGGTGAGGCAGTGGTTCTTCTGGTGAGGCAGAAGGAGCCGCGACATTAATGGGCTGCAAATTTGCAGATCCAAATACATGTATGGCTTATTCACTCTACAGCAGTCAAGTGCGTCTCCACTGCTCTACAAGCCTCCCATGTAAGATCTAACGTATACCAGAGTGGCTTCGTATCATCTTACTAATCTACGTCTGCTAAGTAAGATAAATAAATGTCCTTTGCTCTACTCCGCAAGAGAATTGCTTCTAAAGAATGTAGTGTCGGATTGCTGGAGTACGGGATGCAAAAAAGTAGAAAAAGAAAGCGACCTCGGTGAGGCTCGAACTCACGATCTCAAGATTAACAGTCTTGCGCCTTAGCCAACTTGGCCACGAAGTCGAATTCTGATCGACCGGAGCACATAAAAGAGCCCGGACGTTTCTGACCACACATTCAAACTACATTCAAACCGAGCGCAGAAATGTAGGGCGTATATTTAAATCTGGCCCCACTGAAATTGAGGCGGAATGCGCGTCACATTGCTTGGCCATTCCCAAGGCATTTTCGCACACCCCACAGCTTGACAGCCCAAAGTTGCCTGATTGGGAAGTGTGTACTGCACGTAGAGTGAAACCGGCAGCAGATAACCTTCGTTCATACAAGTTTAAGACACCGAGCACAACGGACGAGCGCGCGTGTTTACAGCATCTCAGAAGCATCAACAATAGGGCCTAGCAGAATCCACCACACTCGTTTCCACCCACCCCCAGCCTCACCAAAGCCACTCGCTTCTTGCATTGGATTCTGCGTTAGTCCACTGATTTAAACTTTTAGACCATACATTAGCTGACGATCATTTCTACGCAGCATGGTCAGCTTTGAGCCTCTTGAAAGGCAGCCCGTCCACGGAGCCGTGATGGGCATGCTTGTGAACATCTCGTCGGCATTCGGCTCCTTCTTGTTTGTCATGATTGTGGCCACCGGAGCCTTCTTTTACCATCTTCGGCAGGTCATCACCGGAATTGAGCCGAAAAACAAGCCGAAGGATAACTCCGGTTCCGAATACTATACCCCGCAAGAGCCGTACCCCGACATGAAGAACTTGAAAGTCACCAAGGATTTGCGGTATTACGCCAACCAGCTTGGTCTTGAGCTTGAAGAGTACCTGATTGTGACCAAAGACGGGTTCGTTTTGGTGCTCCACCGGCTTATAGATCCTTCTGAAACGGCCGCTCAAAGACAGCAGAAAACGCCGATTTTGCTCCAGCACGGGCTTTTGTCGTGTTCTGGGTGCTGGCTTGCCCCTGGCGCCAACTCGTTGCCATACTATTTCGTCAAACAAGGCTTGGACGTGTGGATGGGCAACAACCGGCTGCATTTTGAGCCAAAACACGCATATTTGGAAGGCCATTTGGGCCACAACGAGTCCTACTGGAACTGGGACGTGCGGCTGTTGGCAGCATACGATTTGCCGTGCATCATCGACAATGTTCTCTCGCATAAGCCGCACCACGAGAAGTTATTCCTTGTGGGCCATTCGCAAGGGTGTACTCAGACGATTCTTATGCTTAGAAACCCGGAGCTCGAGGAATGGCACAAGAAAGTGGTTCATTTCACCATGCTTGCACCGGCCATTTTCCCTGGGCCATTGTTCCACGAGAGAATGTTCATCAAATTCATCCACAACAGACTGCCACCCGTTTACCGGGCCATTTTCGGCTCTGGTATCTTTATTGGGTTTCTTGGCTGGGCCCGTCGTGTTTTAGGGCCCTACAGAATCTATAGAGCCATGCTGTACCAGATGTTCAAGTACCTATTCGGGTGGAGCGTGAGAAACTCGTACAAGGACAAGAAGATCCAGCACATTCAGTTTTTGATGAATGTTTCGTATGTTTCTGCCCGGTTGATGTCGTGGTGGTTGTCTCATGCTGTGGAGGAGAGTTTTTCCAACAACTTGCCGCTGAAGGAGGACTTCAAGACGGGCCAGAACTACGCCATCACCCCAACCAATCTGATCGAGCAGAATGAAACGGAAAAGCAGAACAACCCGGACGTGGAGGCCAACCCAAACACCACTGAGGAGGAGAAGAACATGAGTTCGAACCAGGAGGGGGAGAAACCCCAGCCGCCAGCAGCAGAGGCCAGATCTGCCCACTTAAACGACAAGACCTTCTTTCCTTATAAGACCGAGTGGTTCCCGTTCAAATCTGCCGAAAACGCCGTCCCCATGATGGGATTCACCTGTGGCGAGGATTTGCTTGTGGACGGACTCCGTTTGACTTCCCACATGCAGCACTACGAGTCCCGGCTTTATAATGAGGGCCACAACTTGGAGATGGAGCACGTGCCGCATTACAACCACATTGATGTTTGTTGGGCCCAGGATGTGATTGGCCGGATTGGCTATAGGATCTGCGGGAAGGTAGAAAAGTATGAGGAGCTCACAAAGGCGAATGCTTGAGTGTAGAGGTCCTTAGCTTGAAGCTAAAACCTTGGAATCTGAGTCAAAGCAAAAGTATGCCCCCTAAAAAGCACGGCTAGAAGTATGTATTCCACAGCTAAGATATGAGTGCCAGACAATTCCCACTTTGAGGCAAACAATATGATTTTTTGTTTGTAGCGTTCTTGAGACCTTCCTTGAGTTGTATCTTGTCCATAGTGTTTCTGATTACGTAATCACAGTATCAATTCGTATCAGTTATCGTATAGTGAATCAGCAGCTTTGCACTTACAGCCATCAGAAATAAGATAACTGTAAGAGTCCAAGATTGTAAAGAGGGCGCCAAAAATTACAGCCGGGATTTCCCAATTTATACTAGTGCAGCAGTGCGGCTGCAAATATGCTATGCTATTAACTAAAACTAAAACAAGCAACTTTTCAATCTAGGTGAATTTAATGCCACGGTCGGCGTTGTCGAGGGCCTCGAGGATGAATTTCCAGAAAAGTGGGATGTTAACACCCTGGGCAAAACAAGCCCCGCCTTTTTCCTTGCCCAAAACGTCCAAATTGTTGCTGAGCACCACCGTAGCCCCTCTTTTGACGTCATCCTGCAAAACCTCGACTCTTTTCTGTAAGTAGTGGAGATCAGCCCGGTACACGAGGTCTGCTAACTCCGGATCCGTCTCATTCTCATAAGCAAACGGCAAAGTGATGAAAAGCGCCAACGGATCGTGAACTGGGGTGCCGGGAATGTCGATTCCGTATCTTTTGGAGTAGAGCTCCACGGCGTAGTTGGACAAAAAGGCAAAAGTCTTTCTGAGAGGCAGCTGTTCCGGTTTCATCAGGGCAAGCACTTTTGGAGTGGCCATGGCGGTATGGGTGACGTTAAGAGGGGCAAGGATGGTCTTTTCGGCCAACTCGGGGTCCTCAAGGACGATTTTGGCTGCATCGGGGTCGGCGTACATGTTGAACTCGGCGTGCGGAGTTATATTTCCGCAGCTAAGTGCACCGCCCATCATGGAAACACACCGGAGTTTAGCTCTTATCTCCGGATACTTCCCCACCAACTGGGCATAGTTCGTCATGGCCCCGGTGCAAACAAGGCACATTTTGCCGTCCTCGGCCAAAATCGCATCCCTCATCGCCTCCAAATAGCCCTTATCCGTGGATGCCTTGAGCTTAGAAGCTGGGAACTCAATTCCTCCCAAGCCTCCTTTCCCATGCACATCTAAAGCATACTGTGGGGGAACTCTGAGTGGGGCAGCAGCTCCAGCATAAACAGGAATCTCGTCTTGCTCAAATCCCAACATTTCAAGAAGTCCCAAAGCGTTTATGGTAGTTTCTGCCAAACTGGCATTTCCATGCACCGTCAGGATTCCTTTAAGACGGAACGCCGGGTGTTTTGCCGCGAGGAGAATGGCCACGGCATCGTCGTTGCCGGGATCACAGTCCAACCAGATGGGAAGGGGCATTTTTGGTTTTTGGAGTAGTACGAAGTGTTGGAAATGCAGCCGTTTCGGAACGCGCCGTGCACCATGCCGCTTACGTAATCGCTTACATAATCACCCCTAGTCGGACTATGTAACCAGGTGATGGCTAGAGCATAGTATTCTTTGGTTTCGGGCGTTCTTGGCGCCGCCGTTTGCCAGCTAGTACTGGCATTTTTTCGTTTCCGGGTTCTTGGCAGATTGTACGACTTTGAAGGGGTTTGTGCAGGCCGCTTGGCCGAAAATGGCTAGAACGCCGGCGGATTTGGCTGGACCACTTGGCCAAAACGGCTTATTATCGGTTTTCTAGGGCTTGGTCCTGGGAAAGCCTCATGGCCGTTGGGGCTTAGCCCGTGCGATTTGGTCCGGGTGGTCTAAGCGCATAGTCTTTTTGTGTGATGTTTACTGTTCTAGCTATAATTAGACGGTTTTGAGTAGTTGTTCGGGGAGTGTATTGCAGGAATATGGGCTGCATAATTTCTAGAAAGTAGCATTAGTGTACTAAATTGTAGAATTTTTGTATTGTGGAATACGGCTGCTCATCAGAAACCTCTCTTATCCGGACGCCTACCCCCTGTGTTTTCGCCATCCACTGCCGAAAATTCCACAATAGTGGTATTTTTCGGGTAAATGGGATCACAGCTTTTATATTGTGATTCTTTTCTGTGGTCAAATTGTGGACTTTCTTATAGGCCAAAGAATATAACACCTCTCTTATCCGGATTTGAACCCGCTACTGTGGTTGTTTGTAAACGAAATAGACATATTAAGAGAAAGTTTCAAAAAAAATAATTTCATAGCTTTAGAAATCAAATATATAGCCACAAAGTGAGAAAATTTAAAAACATTTACAAAATCACCAACATATTACCAAAAACGCCAATGAAAGCACTCAATATTGAAGCGTTTTGCTTCTAGATCAAACGATTACTTTAATGATATAATAGCCATACTACTAACAGAACCAAAAATTGAGAGCTCTACTCTCACAGTATCAACCAGTATACAGCCTGTAGTATCTCCGAACTTCATACTCATTTTTGTTCAAATATTCTATTACTGCTCTAAGATGTCTATTCAGTGATTGAGTGTATGAGAACGCAAACAAAGCCAACCTAAAGTTGAGTCTTCTGAAGAAGTAACTGGGGACTTCTGTTCGCATTCACAAGTGAATGCTCAGTGCTCAGGCATCAGCCTCCTCGACAGGCACCACAAAAGCACCAGCCAAGTACAAAGCTGGCTCGTCAATATTGTGGTGCTGGTAACTCAAAACGCCAACTCCGCCTGCATCCAAGATGAACTTGGGGTTGGTGTTGATTGGAGCATCGACCCAACGGGCAGCCAAACAACGCAAAATGTGGCCGTGGCCAACCACAAGCACGTCGCAAGGCTCGTTCTTGGCAAGAGCAGCAGCGTGGATCTCTCTGACTCTGCCAATAAGACGGTCGACTCTCTCGGTCACGTGACGCCAGTCTTCACCGTTTTCACAGCCGTCTCTCCAGATGTTCCAGTCTCCGTTGTCGATGCCTCTCTCTTTTCTAGAGGCCACAATCTGGGAAGTAAGCTTCCCCTCGTAGTCACCGTACTCCCATTCCCGGAGATCCTCGTCCACGTGTACAGGAATCTGGGGCTTTTCAGCGACTCCTTCAAGAAGCAAGTCGACGGTCTGACGGGCTCTGGTTCTTGGCGAAGTGAACACGTGCTTCAACGTGGCAGGCGTGAGGAGCTCGCTGTTTGGCGATCCAATGAGCTTCTTGCCGGTAGCTCTCATTTGAGTGACACCATAAGCGGTAAGTTCCAAGTCGGTGATCGAGGTGTACTGGCCTGACTTCGACCATTCGGTCTGGCCGTGGCGGACAAATATCAAACGTGGGGTGGCGGCCTTCATCGTGGAGTATGTAGTTGTGTTGAGTTTTCGCTGTCAAGTATGACGTGCAGGGATGCGCTTACGGAACCAAAAACATTCGGCAAAGAACGCGAAGCGTCTCAAGTGACTCAAAAGTTTAAGCAAATCAAAAACATTTGGCAAGACAGCGAAGCGTCTTTTGCGAAGTGACAGAACAGTATAGTCAAGGTGTCTTTTGATCAGCGGTGTTCCTGGTCACTATGGTTGCCATGGTTACAGACAAGATTCACTGGGGGTAACTGAACCTGTCAAGTTAAACCTATTTTTGCTGGTTAATGTGGTCTTTTTAGGCCAATTGAATGTAATTTAATTGGGTTTCTGAATTGATCATCCAAACTTCAAAATTTAGCTTCGGAAATAGAACTTTCTTCGCCGCTGGTTTCTCTCTAGCTGGCCGCTTCTAAAATAGTTTTATTAGCGAATTCTGGATTTTTTTTTTTTTTAACTTATTCTAAGAAAACCAGATATTAGAAAATGAGGAATTGGGGGTTTTTATATACTTTCTCTAGATTAGGAGGATCTGCACCCCCTTGTCTCAGAAATATTTGCAGCCACCCGCAGTGGGGTATATATATGGAAATAATTCCCCATTTTTCTCTGGCGCAATTTTTTCGAATCTACTTCTTTCTTTTTATTCCGATCTCTAAAACTCAAATGCTGTATTCAATCATGATATAAACTTCTTACTGAACATCACTCTAACTCATTTCCCACTAAGTGATTCAGCTTGGAGGTACGTAAGCAAACACCTTAGTTGTTGAGATTACTAATTGAGTCAATTTGATGATTCTCTCAACAATTTCTAATACTAGAAGTCAATATATCAGAAATCCATTAAAATGGTCTAACATGAGTGTCATTATAAGCGCATCAAGAATGGGTGCAAAATCATTATGCAGTATTTCATGGAACAAGACCATTTCTGATCAACATCTTCAGCTTTATTGAAATCCAACCTGTTAGTCCATATCTTGATATAATCGAATTCTTAATTAGCTTTGCTTTTTAACTATTTTCGAAATTGAATGATTACAAAAGAGAACAGAGACCAAGGTTCAAAATTAAACACTATTAGAATTCCCATAATGATTAAGCCTTAAAGCTTCTTCTGCAAATGGAAACTTAAAAATCCATTTCTCAACAACATTTTCCAAACCAACTTGAAAATTATGTGGGATAATATTAAAAATGCGTTTGTACCGTTACCTAGAAACGGCTGAGGCACCGATGTGCCAAGACGGATAAACGGAGTTTCCTTAAAAAGAACTCCAGTTAAAAAATAAAAGTAATGACCCGGAGTGGTGCACAAGTGGATATATCTTGAGTTTGTGCCATTCGCAAATTATTTTCCCTCCTACACCCACTTTCTTCTTGAAACCGCCACAATGAACGCCGTTTTCAACACTCCAAACTCCTCCAACACCCCATCTTCTCTCTCTCTGATCTTTGAGAATTCGCCAGAATGCTCAAATCCAGAGTCCTTTGTTCTGGGCGCCAAAACTTCTTTGAAGCAAAAACTCAAGAAGTACTCCAGAACAAGTCTCTTCTCTTACAAATCCTCCAGCAGCTCAATTGACGAGGTTTTGGAATCCCCAACCAGAAACCTCTACAAAAAGGGCTCTGACAAAATTAAAAATCTCTTCCAAAAGTCTAGAAAGCCAAGATTTGAGTTGTCGCCAACCACTCTTCACAAATCCGCTGGACAACTTTTGGAATACCTTCAATCTCTTAAAATCTCTCCAGAAACCTCCGCTGGAGACTTAGAGCTTCTTCTTGCTGCTAAGGCTGAAGAGCAAATGAAGCATGAATCTTCTGATTTCTCTTTCTACACTGTAAAGAAAGAAATCAAAAGATCTCTAACCCCAATTTCTGTAAAGAAAACCAAATTGCAGAAATTGTTCGACGCTGGAACCGCCACTAAAAAGCTGTACAATAAAAAAATAGAAACCGAATTGGACCAAGCCGCCGAAACTACTCTCTATGACCGAGCCCTCATGCTCAAAGAAAGCACAAATTATCAGAAACCCCCTACTAACACAGACATAGGCCTGCTTGACTTGGCTGCTCCTGAATATCTGGAGCTCCTAACTTTTTTTGCTGGCCTTTCTGTTATATATCTAACCGGTAGGAAACCTTGTGCCGCTGACTTTCAGCAGCCCAAAGAATAGCCGGTCTATTAAGTAACTAATAAATATAATTTCTAAATAGTGACATCATTGTAGAGAAGGGCAATGAACCGAAAAGTATCACATGATGTGTAGCACGTGCACACCAACCGTAGTCAATATGGCCATTTCAGTCAACTTTTCCCCACTTTTAAACCCCAGCAGTCAACAAAAACCACACAAACAAATTCGCTTCCTCTCCAAGCAAATTCGTAGATCAAAAGCCTGCTGATGGCCATACTGGCCATGTGCTCTATATGCAGTACCACTACAAATCTGCAACGACCAACCATCCCACCTTAAATCCAAACAAAGGCAGTATAGGCCAGAATTTCCATAGCAGCCAAGTTTTCAGCTCCACTTCTCCTATTCACCTCTTTTTGGAACCCTCTTTGGACCAAAACTGGTCCTACACAAGTCCGCGAAAATCATCTCAAAAAGCTAACTCAAACTCTCAACCAACTGCCACCATGAAGAAAGAAATCGCTGGGAAAATCGTGCTGCTCCTCAAGACACTCCCGAAGGAGAGACTTGCGCATGTCTCGTTCAAGGACGTCCAGATCGAGCGTTTTTCCAATCCAGAAATCGTCAACCAGATCTCTGAGCTGGATTTGAAGTTGCAGTATGCTTCCTTGAGAGATTTGGTCAACGACAAGTACAAGAACTACTACAAGCTCGACGACAAGCTTGTCCGGCCCAAGGGCAACCCGCAGTACTATGAGAGACTCATGGCTGAAATCAGAGGCGAAAGCAAGGAGAACTGGTGGTCTGCATTCAAGACCGTTGTCCTCAAGCAGTAATTCTATGTGCTAGTGGGCTTAATAGGAGTCTCTCCAGCTGCTAATTTAAGTCTAATATGCTTCTTGGGATCTCAAATGGGGACCCAGGCTTGGGAAGGTGCCGGGGTCGGTTAGCACCTGTACACCACGATGGACACCCGTGCACCAGATTTGTAAATAGAACACTTGGCCGGCTAAGTGGCTGTATTGTTAATCAAATAAATGTTTTAGGAAAGAGTTGCTGTTCTTGTATGGTTTGAATTTGCTGAGCTGTGGTGTTTTGGAGACTTCTGTTGGTTAGGTGTAGACAGCTTTTTTGTAGCTGTTACTCATAAGTTTGTTTGGATCCCAATAGCTTTCCTTATTCGTTGTGGATTTGTCTAAAGCTAGAAAGATAGAAAATGCGCTTAGAAATCCGTTTGTAGCATCACTGTTTTCAAATGTATTACAGTGAGCATTTCCTTTCTCCTCGTTTTGGGTCATTCTATTAGAACATTATCGCTTTTAAAGTCCATTTTTCCAATCAAGAGATACTCTTATATCATTTCTGTGGAGCTTTCATTTTACCAAAATGAAATCAAAAGCAGTTCTGTCGTCATAGTGCATGCCGTAAGACACATGATTTACTATAAACAACTCCTTCTTAACAAAGTAAAAATTGAAGGAGATCTGCCAATTTCGTAATTTGCCTCATAGTAGTTTTCAAATCTTCGTTCCTTGAAATTCTTTTATTCCTCTCCAAATAGTATAAATATATCTTTTGAGCCGTAGATTTGCCGGCCCTCACCTTTAACCCATATCCGCTTCTCTGACTTAAAACGAATCTTCACTCAAACCCATAAAACACAAAAGAAACGTAGTACAAAAAAATCCCAAATGTGGCTGTCATTTTAGGGGGCGTTTAAGGATTTTTTGCAGCCGTGCCTGCGAGCACTATATAAGGCCGCACTTTGGCCACTTTTTGGTTGGTTTTTTATCTCGAAAATCAGCGTTTATGTGCAGAACAACCTTATAATTAGAGCGCCAGGTGATCTGATCAAACCCGCCAATGCTCAACCTACGCCTTTTTACGCTTTTTTCAGTGGTGGCTGTTCTTCTTCTCCTTTTGAACTTTGCTCGCCGCTCAGATCCAACCTACTCTGCTGAGGAACTAAATGCAATTATCCAGGATAGAGAAAAAGATGTTGTTCACGTGAGAAAGGTGCTTCTAAACCAGCAGGAGCTTGCCAAGCCGTACATTGACTCGTCTACGCTCCGGCTGGCCAACTGGAACTTCAACGGTCACTATACTGTCCAGGAGGACTTTGTTCGGCTTGTTCAGGACAAACCGCAGCAGGCCGGTTCTATCTTTTCCAAAATGCCAATTCAGGCAGAGTCCTTTGAGATGGAGCTCACTTTCCATATCCACTCGAAAAACGGGGGCAAGATTGTGGGGGATGGAATGGCCATTTGGTTCAGAGACGCTCCTTCGCCAATAGGAGACGTTTTCGGTGCCCAGAACTTCTTCAAGGGTTTGGGCATTTTCGTGGACACCTACCGTAACGGAGGAATTGGCCTGTTTCCCCAGGTCATTGCTATGGCTGGAGATGGGCATACCGCTTATAATAAGGGAGATGACGGTTTTACTACCAAATTGGCCAACTGCAAAGCCTCCAGAGTCGTCAACAACCCGTCTGGGATCGTCCGCATGCGTATTATCCACTTGAAGAACGGATACTTGTCTGTGGACATTAACTACAATCCTGAAAGACAGGACAAGTGGAGAAACTGCTTTACTTTGTCTAATGTGCACCTTCCTGTGGTCAAGTACTTGGGCTTTTCCGCTGAAACTGGCGACTTGTCCCATGCCGTGGACCTTATTGAGAACAAAATGTACGCTCTCTACCACCCAGAAAAGAACGATTTCATTGGCTCCATTGAGGAGTTGGAGACCATGATTAAAGCCCAATTTGCCGGTAACGACAAGCTGCTGCCCAAGAGAAAGAGAAAATCTATCCAGAGGCTCCGTGCTGCCGAAAAGAGAATCAAAGAAAAGGATAGAGCACGTCGGGCTGAGTTGTACGGAGACCCCGATGCTACATTTGTTCGTCGAACTATTCGGAGAATTCTTTCGTTTATTAAGTTTGTGATTATTACTGCTGTGGTGTTGCTTTTGGTCTATATTGCATGGAATGTTTACAGGACGTCGAGAAGGCGGAAGGGAAAAGCCGGGCTTTTAGACTAAATGCTTAATTGGTACTCTTTGCAGGAACTTCAAGCTGGTAGGTGTTTCTCCGGATGCCAAAGAAGTTCTTGGCAAATGCATAAGGACCGGCTTTGCTGTCGGAGAGTGGCTCGAAGTTAGTAGAGGTGCTCTCCAAGTGGAAGTTGTTTTTGAGGAAAAGATTGTTCAAGATCGGGTCAAAGGAGTAGGCGTCTGCGTCAAGGAAAACAGCAAGAGTGCCGGAAATCCGGTTGTCCTTTTTATAGCGAGCAGCCAATACACGGGCTTTTTCCAACGCAAGCGCCAAGAGCTCGTTTTCCAAGCCGGCGTTCTTGTAGACTTTCCTCACGTGCAAGCCGGTGATTCTGCAGAAGAACTTTTGCTTGTCGGACTTGGATGGTTCTGGAATCACCGTGACAATGGCAATTGGAGCCTTACGGTACACCATGACGTCAGAGCTGACTTCAGCAGACTTGGCTGCATCTCCCTTGAGGAAGTTGTTGGCGTACAAACGCAATGGGAAACGGAACACCTTCAGGATGTATCTGTCGTCGGCCAACTTGTCGGAGATAACACGGAGTTCGTCGGAGATAAGGAAACTGGTGATCCCCACAGTACCAGCGACAAAGATCAAGCTCGGGAACATGTTGGTCACAAGATACTTGTTGTACCACACAAGCAGCCAGAACTCAGACATGGTGTCGGAGATCTCCCATAACTCCGCAAACTGGTACATTGCGGTGATTCCCAAAACTCCGATCATGAATGCCTGTGTGACGGAGTGCCAGAAAATCTTGGAGTTGCACCGGCTCTGCATTTGCCGGTAGTAGTCTCCGTGGAGGGTCAAGGCGGCCACTGCGAGGTCTGGCTTAAGCGGGGAAACCTCTAGTTTTGGTTCTTCGGCCAAATCCAATGGCTTGTGGAGGTCTAATTCGGCCATATTCCGAGGGTGGAAACTGAGAGAGATTCGAGGGCTAACGAGGGTAAGTCGGTTTTGACCTTTTTCCGGGTGGCTTGTGGAGATTTCCAAATCGCTGGTGATATATACCTAAGGCGCACGTGGTCGATGCGCACTAATATTGATTAGCGAGATGGAGACAGAAATGGAAAAGCGTCGAAGGAACTGTGGAAATTTTTCATTTTTTCACCAGAAAAAAGCTTGCAGATTACTAGTCATATGTTAAAGCCATTTTTTCTTTTAATATTCTCTGACTTTTGTCTGCTACACTCTAAAAACTTGGGTGGCGTCGATGGTGCGGCTGAAAATTAGTGTCGTAAGAGCGAGCCGATCTGCATCTAGGTCACACGACAAGTATTACTCAAAAGAGAATAATTACTTGAGAATTTGGTTGAGATGATTTTGCAATTTAGAGATTGTTTTGGTTTAGACTGCCCTCGAGGGGCACTAGAATAAGTCATATCTGCTTTTTTAGGTGCTGTTTTGTAAAAAACATTCACTGCCACGAGTGCAATGGCTTGTGATTAGATTAGGCACTGCACACAAGGCCTGGCCACTTAAGCGTGTTGCCTGGCTCAACAAATTAGTGCAATAGCACATCGTGGTATCGGGAGAGCATACATAATAGATTTTTCAAGCTATTTGAGCTAAAACCACCTCACTAAAAGGACATCTACAGGAACACACATGAATTTTTTGATTACCTAATCACTTACGTAATCACTTGCTGGAGACAGTCACCTCCAGGCACTTGCCCTCTGGTTTCTTCTCGGCATTGTGCAAGAAGTAGGCACTGTTGTCGTTGGTGCACACCCAGAAAGGCTGGCCAGTCAGAATGGTGCCGTCGTCTTCAAGAGTGACTTTATATGGGTCCACAGAAGGACCGAAAACAGCCAAAGAGTCTTCGCCTGGACCAAAGTAGACCAAGTCACCCAGAGGTTCAAACCAGATGAGTTGCTTTCCAGAATCGTAGTTGAAGGTAGAACCACCACCTTCTTCAGTGGTGGTAAGTTTGTAGACGTTGTCCTGGTTAAGAATGGAAATCTCCGAGTTGACGATTCTGGGGATGTCAGTTTTCACATGAAACTTGAAGCTTTTTTGAGCGGTTGGGGCTGCGCAAACAGCGGTGGCGAGGGCGGCGAGAGAGAAGAACTTCATGATTTTTGGTTTATTGATGGATAAAAATGGAGGATTTGGCCCGGCTTTATAGTTTGCCACCACGACATTTATTCTTTCAGATGGAGATCTGCGATAAACAAACAGCCCGCTGCATGGTTACGCAGGTTGCTAAAAATAAGGCGGAGTCAATCTCGCAAAGCCGACAGAAAAAACAGTAATAAAATAAAATAAAAATAGAAAATAGACAAAATCAAAGACAAATATAGAATTAGGGACCAAATACAATGAAAGTAGATTAAAAGTGAATAGAATAGATAATACTAGAAAATGGAAAGCTGGGGAATGCGTACCTGATCTGGGGCCTGTGCGGCTTAGACGTCGATCTTGACGAAAAATGCGGAGATAAAAATAGTAGCGAGACGGGGAAGAAAGCGGCTGTGACGTTTAGAATAAACAAATCACGACGATCTTCTATATTAGCAGGGAATCAATGACCACAAGCCTCCCTCTTGCCGAGGGTTTAACTTTTGCAGTCATTGGTTGTTTTCAAAATGTCGCAGTGACGTATGGCTTTACCATAGGGCCAATCCGGAAGCATTACTCCTTCTGGCATTAGAAGGTGTGTCAAGGTGGGGTCATGCGATACTAGTTTTTAGGTTTGACCAGAGAGAAAGCTTAAGTTGGACGAAAAGTGCAAATTGCAAATTTACTGCAAACTACCTACTCAATAACAAAAACATCCAGAGGTGAGATACTAAGGGGAAGATGCAATATTACTGGATACAAGAGTTTACTAACGAAAAGGTTCAATCTTCGGTTCTACCTTTATTTCAGAAGTATTTGTTTTTGTGAGAATATCGTTTGCAACCAGTCTCACTCAGAAACAACCATCCACGAAAGACGTGCCAAAATATACATTTCTGGAATCTATTTTGCTAGTCAGAATATCATCTTATATACTTTTATAGAAGTATGTACACTTTTGATCCTTAAAGCAATTGTCTCAATTTTAGGGAATCAAGTACACACTCTATTAAAAAACATGAGTATATGAAGTTCATTTGTTTTCCTGTTTAGCTCAAGGAGATATTCTATTTCAGAATTATCGATCTTTGCATGCTCACTGTCAGCATAGACTAAGTAAGGATAATAGAGATCCTATATTCGTTAGTCTACCAACTACAACCTTTACTGCCAACTCAGTAGACCTCCTAAACGAATAACCAAGTAGCTACATCAACTTAAAACACTAATGGCCCAGTAAATCAAACTATAGCAGTAACCTGATAAGCGGGGCTTATCAGGCTTACCGGGTGAAAGCTGCAATAGAGTTTCAGATAAGCTTCGGTTCCTGGGCACGTGACGGTCTAATCGGAAAAATACTGACAACTACGGCGGCGGGACCCCCACGAAGCGCGAGGTGCGTCGGATAGAGGCAGCGAAGGTGCTTGTGTGCAGGACGGCCGGTTCAGGCGTTCGCTCGCATAGACGGCCGTTGGAACAACGAATGGTATTCTAGAACGGCCCGGCAGCGACAGCAGGCCCCCAACGCGTTGCCTGAGGCACCTGCCCACATCGGAGCCACCTTGCCAAGCCAACAGCACATTCCTATAAATAAAAACCTCCCCGCTGTAGACTCCCTCCAACTTTACAACTATACCCCCACCATGAAGTTCCTCTCCTTGACCGCCGTTTCCGCCCTTGTGGCCTCCGTGTCCGCCTTCAAGGCCGAGCTCACCAAGCTCGACAACCCAGAAAACATCGACGCTGCCCACTACGTCGCCTCCTACGGCTGGAACGTTCCTGTCGGCACCAAGGAAGGCTACAAGTTCTCCGCCCACGTGCCTTTCAAGGAGCAGTCCCAGGGCCTTGAGCTTGCCTTTGAGGGTAAGCTCTACGCCACCTGCGACTTGACCCCTGCCTCCCCCGGCCAGGAGGGTGGTCAGTTTGACTGTGTCACCACCAAGGAGGGCGAGACCTCCTCCGGTATTGGTATCATTGAGTTTGTTGTCTAATCGATGATTCTTTCTTGTATGTGAGCTGGCCAAGAAACCTTGTGTATTCTTGTGCAGTGTAGTTTAACTGTAGCTATCATAGGTAGAGCCGCTAATAGTCCTAGGCATCGATTCCTGCGTTTTTATCTTGTGTAATATCTAGGGTACTACTTTCTATTAGTGTGCCAGTGTAGGCCATTGTCTTGATTTGTAGAAGAGGAATCATTTTGTAGATACCCATAAGCTACAAGTGGACCCTTTGTTTTTGCTGTTTTGTTGTCAGTATTGGTGCTACAGCATTTAGATTACGTTATAAGAATTGTCAGTTTGCCGCTTTACAATACTTTCGATAAGTGACTTGTAACCTTTTTTCTTTTATCTCTTTGTATGGTTTGTTGTTAATCGTCAATTGAGGTATGCAAAACATGCTATTATCTCTGGAATGTTTCGCAACTCTATTAAAAATACTCTGATGTCTATTTGTCTATGGAACTTACAATTTTCAAGTATTTTGAAGCCACTTTCTGTATCAACTCAATATCTACCATAATACAATATCTGCAAATCATTAAAAATACATCTCGTGCTATGATCTCAACTCCGTGAAGGCGCACGTCTGCTTACATACTGGAATGTCATAATATCAATTACCGTTATACCGCTTGGCCCCACTTGGACTCCCCTAGCAAGGCTGTGTGCAACAACTGCCCCCGCATCTCCTCTCGAAGCCTCTTGCACTCCTTCATGATTGTCCCCAAGTACTCGTTATGCTTTTCAAGGGCTTCGCGGAGCGAAGGGTAGCCTGCTGGGTAAACCTCCTCTGCAACACACTCCTGCAGAGTGCACCACCCGTTTCTCCGGCAAAAAACCTGGTAAAGCTGGCACAAGTGCACTGCAAGCATCTTGGTGCGCTCGTAGACTCTATCAAACCGCTCCATCTTGGCCCCAGCACCGCCAACTAGTGCGTCCGCCTCGTGCGTCCACAAGCCCCAGTTGTGCTCCGCTTGCCGCGCCGCAGACGCTTCCCTCACAAACTTCTTCTGCCCAAACGCCGCCTCCCACTGGCACAAATGGGCACTTGTTTCGCGCGCAGCACAAAGCGACGCTTGAAACTCGCCGCCAATCTCACTGCCCCGTTGAGCCGCACGAGAAAGCTCCCTGGCAAATTGTGCAAATCCCGCCTTGAACGGACCGTGTATCTCCTCCTTCATCGCCACAAAAGCAGCCTCAAACATTTGCTCAGTGGCTTTGCCAGACGCATTCCCATCGTCAAGCATCCGCTCCAAAAGCTGCAAAATCTCAGAAACATTCTCAAACCGCACAACCGTGCTTCCTTCTGGCGCCTGCTCCCCAAGATGGTCAATAATCTTGGTTTCTTTTGAAATTGCAACCTTCCTTGTCTTGGGCTTTCTTTTGGCCTCGGCTCGGCTGGCCGCAATTGCAAGTGCCTCGGCCGCCTGTTCCACCACTTTCTCAGAAATGTGAGGCCGGATGCATGGCATTTTAGTTGGTGGCTTAGGAAGTCTAATTGGTTTAGCCTGCGGCTTCCGGGGCTTTGGTTCTTGAGTTTCTTGAGGCTTTTGGAGCTCTTGGGGCTCTTGCGACTGGTTCACGGCCAACTCCTCGATTCTCTTCATGTGGCCTTCGAGCGCCGCACGGTGTGCGGCCAACTCCTCGGAAAATCCACTGTGTGGTTTTTCCGTCCCCCTAAGCCACTCCTTCGCCATTTGTCTCTTGGACTTCTTTTGGTTAGCAGCCCCTCGGAGACTAGGCACCCCCTCAGCGTCTCTGATCAACTCGGTTTTTCTGGTATTTCTCCGTGCAACTCTCTGTGCTGCGGCATGTGCGTGTTGTGTAGCTCTAAGCATTTCTGTGATAGTTTGGATTTTCTTCTGAATGGGTTCTGACTGGAAGAGTAGAAGAACTTTTTGATTGTGAAAAGGCGGACATTGGGGCTATTTATCTTCGTTGGGGCTGTCCTGGAGTTTCTCAATTGCTGCAAAAAGGAAGAACAAGAAAAGTTCTGGGAAAGACAGAGGAATTAACGGTTTATAAATAGAAGCGTCACTAGTACCCCAGCCTCTGTTGTTGCTTCATTCTTCTTTTTTTTTTTTTTTTTTTTTTTTTTTTTTTTTTTTTTTTTTTTTTTTTTTTTTTTTTTTTTTTTTTTTTTTTTTTTTTTTTTTTTTTTTTTTTTTTTTTTTTTGTCTCTTTTGGGGTGCTTTCGAGATTTCCCTCGTTTATATAACTTTTCTCAGAATGTCTCAGGTAAGTACAGCACTAAGCGCGCCAGAAATCCTTGCACCTTCTCCACCAGGTGCAAAAGTCATAATAATAAAATCAAGGAAATGACAAAAAAGGTAATAATAAAGATAAGAAATAAAAAGAGTTTCAATTGGGCAAGAAGAAGAAAATGCCGTCATTGGAAGATGGATAGAATGTAAAGTAGAGTGGAAATAATTACCAAATTATCCTCCAGTTGCCCTTTCAGACAATACCAATAAACCAGTCTTAAGAAAGAACAAGCAAACGACGGAAAACTGGCCTCTTTCTGCCGAAAATAAAGGTAAATTTCAAGAAATTGCATCCTGTGCATAGCCCAATCCAGTGTTTTTTAGCAGTCTCCACAAAACAATGTATGCACGGATGCCCCGAGATTTTTTCCCCCAGTGCGTTGATGCCGTCTGAAGCAGACCAAGGGCAGACCAAAATCAATAATCCTTAAAAATAAGGAAATGCAATATCCACAAAATGGAGCCCTTCTAGCATACTTCCGCTAATTCTGGGTTTCTCCATGTGAACCCTGGTAATTTTGCGGAGCGTCAGGGGCACGTCACGTGCTATCTGCTAAAGCGGCCACATAGTTGCAAAAAGAAGAAGTCTCCATTTTCAAGAAGCCTTAGACTCTGCTAGATATTCTGATTCGTCAATCCCTCCTTATCTGCTTGCTTTTCTTTTTTTCTTTTGCTTTTCTTTTTTTTCTTTTTTTTTTTTTTTTTTTTTTTTTTTTTTTCTATCCCTGCTTTTGTGATGTAGTGTTCCTGCCTATCAGTGTCGCAATTGTGGCTGCAATCCACAGCGGGTAGATAACAGGCGATGATCGGCGGATATAACAAGGCCATTTCGCCCTGGGGATGCCAAATTTTACCAATTCCCCATCGCTAACTTCCTAATTGGGATCACAAAAATCATGCCCACAAGCACAGTGGAAACAGACGTGTGGGTGAAAGACGCCCGCAAAATCGCCATCATTGGCGGTGGTGCCCTGGGGGCAATCACTTTGGACAGTTTGGTCCAGGAAAACAAATTTTCGGAAATTGTTCTTTTTGAAAGGAGAGAGGATTTTGGCGGAGTGTGGATTCTTGATGATCCCGTCAAGGCAAAGTCGTCGGTTGTTCGGCCCGGGCTCCGTCCCGACCAGCTAGACCCACCAATTGCCAATCCTTTTATCAATAATGAGCAAAAAGAAGGAGAAAAGCTAATCACGGAGAAAACCCGCCAGGAACGGTTTGTGGAAACCCCCAGTTACCATGGCATGCTTACCAATATTATTGAGCGGTTAATGACGTATTCGGACGAGACCCGCTGGCTGGACCGGGATATAGCCAAATACGCCGACAGAGAGGATGTCCGCCAGTACATTGAACGGTACATTTTAAGGCATGCTGATCGGGAAAATGTCCGTGTGGAGCGGGGAACTGCTGTTGAGGAGGTTGTGGAGAACCAAGACAAGCGGTTTCTTTTGACTCTCCGCCATTCTCTGGGAAATCAGGATGAGTGGTACCAGGAGAGTTTTGATGCTATTGTCATATGCCTGGGACACTATCACGTGCCGTTTATTCCGAATGTTCCTGGGCTAGCGGAGGCCCAGGAACGGTTGCCTGGGCTAATTGAGCATCTGAAGTGGTTTAGAGGCGGTGAATCGTACAAGGAGCAGACGTTGGTTGTTGTTGGAGCACGGACGCTGGGGGCGGACGTGACGCGGTTTGCGGCCGACTGGGCGCATAAGGTTGTGCAGCTGGTGCGGCCTACGGAGAAGCCGTTGAAGGTTTCACGCAAGGCCAATGTGGAGATTCGCCCCGAGATCACCAGGATCGACGTGGCTAAAGACACTGAGACGCCCGCCTCGCGCCTCGTGGTGCATTTCACCGACGGCTCCTCCGTTTCCCCCGACCGCATCATCTATGCCACTGGCTACCAGTACCTGTATCCGTTCCTCCGCCGGCAATATGGCGATATTACCGACGACGGTGTAATGGTACCAACGGCTTGGCTCCACACTTTTCTTATCAACCAGCCACGCATCACCATTGTGGGGATCCCCACGGACGCCATTTCTTTCCGGGCATTTGAGTACCAGGCTGTCTTTGTGGCCCGTTATCTCGCGGGACGTGTGCTGCTTCCGCCAGTTTCCCAGCAACGGGCCTGGGCCAGAGACCGGTTGGAGCAAAAAGGCCGTCTGCGGCTGTTCCACACCGTTGGAGCTGAGGAGGCGCTTACTTATATGCGCACGTTGGCGCAGGCGGGCTTTTTGAAGCCGTCGCATGTGGTGGGGCGGGATTTCCCCAATATGTCCGAGGCGGACGTGGCCGAGTATGTCGAGAACTTGACGTACTTGCGTGACCACTGGGACTGTCCCCGGGTGTAGCCGGATGATCTTTCCCACAGTGGATAATTAATGCCGCCAGGAGTGGCTAATCGCATACTGTTTGTTTGTTTTTGTAGATTCAGGGGTGGCTGCAAAAAAAAAAAAAAAAAAAAAAAAAAAAAAAAAAAAAAAAAAAAAAAAAAAAAAAATGCCCCTGTACTTTCAGTGGCAAATTTATTTAAAGGCGCCAAATATAGTGTTAAATAAAAAGAAGCTTTTTTGGCGTTTTGGTCAGATTTAGATAATACTTTGGTCAAAAGATTTGGTATAAAGTGGGTGATTCCGGCCAGCTTATGAAATCTGAGCTATAGAGAATCAAATAATTAAATATGGTAAAATTAAAGAAAGAAAAGAAGTATAGTTGAAGTTAAAATTAAAGAAAAAGGTGGTAGTAAGGGTGAGAAGAATATTTGCAGCCGTCAAATGTGGCAGATCACGTGGATGGCTCTAAGCCCAGAACCGTCATTTTTGACAGAAATATAAAAGGGGCAGAATCCCCAAAGAGACTAACGTGAGGAATTTTTTTTTTTTTTTATTTCTTCTTTTGCTTTGGCCAGCAAATAGTCTTGGTCGAATGAGAGAAGTTGACGTCAACAGGGTAAGGCGATAACAGAACTTCTGGTAATTGTGTTTATAAAAGAAGTATCCCGGTTTAAGTATGGCCTAATAAAATTAGAATATTTAAGTAACAGAAATGAATAATGATATAGGTCATTTTTGCAAAGACTGGGGAAACCTGTGCTAATATAACAAGGATTGAAGGAACAGGAGGTAACTGGATACATTGGTCAAAACTTGGGAAGATGACCAAATATTTCTCTAAGCTACAACTCTGATAACATTGACTTTAGAAGATCTCTTCCAACTGTTCACACTATGCTAAACAAACTAAAAGGGGAGCCTTCCCTGGTGGTTTAAACATAAGCTTAGTGTTCAAAGGGGTCTTTCCTGCCACATTTGGCTCACAACATTCTAAAAATATTAACTTTTTAACCCAAATTGTGAACAAAACAATATTAACTATATCAGAAGCTGGGTAAAACAAGGGAACTGCCCGATCAACAATAGATCCGGATAACACAGGTTTCCCTATTCGGGCACCCCTGTTATCCGGACTAATCCTAACCTGAACACTCTTCAACCCCGTTTGTACTGCTATAGCATCTGCTTTCGACTAAGCATACTGTGGTGATTTTTCCGCTAGCCTTTTGCTGCACATTCAGCCCCAAAAGAGCTTTGCCACTATCTCCGCAAGCCTTCAACAACCCTAACACGAAAGCGGAGATTAACGGAAAAGTACCAGGCCAACTCAGACAAAACGTTGCCTTCTACAAGAAAACAATAAATATCATCGATTCGTGGACGGAGTGACTAGATACAAGATGCTGTGAGTAATCGACGCATAGCGGGCTGAGCAAATTGAAAACCTGCCATTCTGCAGAAGTCTGACTCAGTCAAAGCCATTTGCTTCAAATTTGCTATCAAACTTCCTTAGCCAGCCCGACTTTGCTCAAGTTCAGACTTTTCGCTCAAAGTCTTCATTTATGACCCTTCAAAGGCTCCACAACAAGCTTGTCGAGGGTGAACATCTGGGAGATGGCGGTCTGTCTCTCCAAAAGAGCCAAGTTGTTGATTCCGTCGTTGTAAAACCGGATTATGTCATCTTCTTTGCTGAGATTCTTGTTTTCTCTGAAAGCATCGTGGATTCTTCTCTTGCTGTACTCACGGAAGTTGTAGTTGTCGAATTTGTATGCACGGCTGAACAACTTCTTGTACAAGCTGAGGATATCTCTTGGAGAAGGAGCCATTTTTGGTGTGGATTACTGTGGGGCGAAAACGGAGCTGAGAACTAATGAAGGCGGGTCCTGCATGCAGGAGATTATTCAGCATGCGGGCGGAGACCGCCATTAGTGATCACTGTCGATGATCCGGGTTGCTACAGACGCTGATTCTGAGTGGATTACCGTATAAACCAGGGGGTGTTGGAGATATGGGGCAGATCGATGACGTCACGTGGATGCCCCATCACGTGCTACTACACGTGATGGTCACGTGCGTGGTTACTTCTCGTGCTCCGGCTCCGGGTCGTTATGCTGGAAGAACATCTCGTAGTCCCGCTCGGAAACGGTGTGTTTGCGGCCCTTGGACTTCTTGGCAGAGGCGTCGGCCATCATCTCCTCGAAAATCTGGGCCTCCTCGTCCTCCTCGGCGGTTCTCTGGGTGGCAAGCAACTCCTTGGCAATAAAAAGCACCGCCTCGGCCCGGGCGATTCTCGTCTTTTTCCCGAGACTCTTGTCGTCCAAAACCCGGTGGCACACCTTGTTAAGAGTGCCGGTGATCTCGAACTTGGTGGAGGCCCAGGCGGTCATGAGGAATTTTCCGGTCATAAGCCTCTCGGCCTGGACTTGGCGGATCCGGTCTTCCTCGGTTAGCTCTCCGCCGGCCTGCTCACGTGCTGCCTGTTCTTTAAGCATGGCCTCCATGGAAACCTGGGTGTCGATGGCGGTTTTCAAAATCAGCCACCCAGACTTGACCCGGCTGGTCTTATTCCGCACACTGGTGTAGAGTTTACTCACACCGAACGTCTTGCACGCCAGAATGGTGGCCTGGGCCTGGGTGTGGTAGGTTTTCCCGATAAGATGCAAGATTTGGATACCGAACGACTCGATTTTGAGGTCCTCGAGCTCCTGGCGGAGTTGTCTGACGAAATGGGCCTTGGCGTCGGCGTTGCTGACGGCAGCAAGGTACTTTTCGATTCTGTTTTCGAGCTCGGTGGCGAGTTCGGCCACTCTGGCCTCCTTGTTGCGTTTCAGTTCCTCGGCGAGCTCACGGAGCTTCTCACGCTGCTCGGGAGAGGTCTTTGGACGGGCCTGTTTCTTCTTGTCGACTTCCTGGGCAA
Source organism: Osmozyma mogii (assembly GCA_030573315.1). NCBI lineage: Eukaryota > Fungi > Ascomycota > Pichiomycetes > Serinales > Metschnikowiaceae > Osmozyma > Osmozyma mogii. Next base: position 106,307 of record JAJMDB010000001.1, read on the forward strand.
GCTCGGTGAATGTTTTGCCCTCGGAGTTATCGGAGTTACCGGCGTTAGCGGCGTTAACGGTGTTACCACCCTGTTGTGCCACCGCCGTCTCCGTCAGCTGCTCCGGCTCCTCCTCTTCGTCCTCCCCAACAACCTCCGCCGTCTTGGCCATGTCCGAAAGCATCTGCAAGTCGCCAATCCACTCCTTAAAGGCTCCGCCACCGAAAATCATCCGGAAAAACTCCAGCGGCTCAATGTCAGCCGCCTCCTGCGCCACCTTGTTGTCCTTCATTCCTTCTTCTCCCAATTCATCATAGAGCTTCCGCAGCTCCGGATTTTGCAAGATTCCATAGGCTTCTCCCAACTCCTGGAACTTGGCGGCCGCTTCCGGATCATTCCCGTTTTTGTCCGGGTGAAGCCGGATCGCCTGTTTCCGGTACGCCTTCTTGAGCTCCTGCTCGTTCGCCGTCGGCGCAACCCCGAGAATGTCGTAGTATTTTGTGTCCTTGACCATGCTGTTGTAGTTGAAGCAAGATTGTTTTGCCGCGATCACGTGGCTTCCGGTGGTTCCGAGGTGGTTGGGGTTTCCAGAGTTGGTTTCTTTTTTTGGATTTTTTGATGGTTGAATTGGCTGCTTAGTTGCCGTTATTTACCGATATCTGTTAGGTTACTGGTTTTGGGGTTTATTTATATGTTCTACTGGCCTAGGGACGTTGAGGCGTTACGGAGGTACGGGTGTGGCGTAATCAAAACGGCTCCACCAGGGGCACAAATTGAGATGCCTAAACAGGGATTTGGTTTCCTTCAATTTTCTTCGATTTTTCAATTTCTTCTGCTTTGATGATTTGCAGAAGCAACACTTTTGGAGTTTAGGAACCTTCATAGATTGCAGTTCCGGTTTTTCCGTTCTTCCGATTTTGGTTTCAGCCTTTGCTAAATGTACTGATTGCTGAGATTTTGATAGAATTCTTTTAAGCCATTAAAAGATTCTGCTGATCTTGGAATTTTCATCCATTGCAGCCACTTTGTTGTGTTGGTGTCTATTGCTGCAAATACACCCGTACACCAAGATCTCCCCGGCACTTCAGGGGTATCATTTTGGGCCAAAACTTAAGGTATTGACCTCCAACTGAGTATGGAGATATTTTGAAGGGCTGGACGTCTACTGGTAGGTCTGGTTTGTCTAAAGGGACCGAAAATATTTGATTATGTAATCGGGTTACGTAACCATTTAACAAGTGTCAACCGTTGAAAACCCAATCGGCAAGATAATTACAGTGGGGATCTGGCTATTCCCATGCGATTCCTCAAAATTCTAAAAGAAAAGTGGCATTCTGAATTCCTCCCGGGATCTTCCTATTCATGACTTTGGATTCCCGGAATTCTGGCTCCTCAATTACGAAATAAGATCCAACAATGGCAAAAAAATAAAGTTTATGACTTGGAGAAACCCCGGAGTTCAAGAGATGAAAAGAAAAGTTTTTCGTTAATTGTTAATCAATTGGCAACGAAAAACACTACATTCTGATCAGGAGTAAGAACGGCCAAAAATCGACAAAATCCGGAAAATGTGCTCTTTGCTTCTAACAATTAAGTCGTTTTGGCCTTCAGTTATTTGGCCAGTGTGCTGAGTAATTATCTCTACCATAGGTCTTGACAGCTTTTAATCTCAAAAGCATCTCAAATAATATCGACAGCCGTGCAATGCAACTTGCTGCACCCGTAGATCCTTCTAAGACATGGCAAAAATGAAACTCTGAAGGGATTTTATCGGGTGATTCCGGCTTGGTGTTGCTTAAACACGCAGATGGAAAGGTACAAGCGGCCAAAATGGCAACGGATCCTGGCTATTGTTGAGTTGCTGTCGTGTGCCAGATTACATAAGCACCGGGCGATGATTACATAATCCGCGGGTCAGTGACGTCAAATTTCCGTTCCCCGCCTCCACACCACCAATACTAAGGCCTTCGTGACACATATATTGGCCAACTCCGCATCAGTGACAGCTAGACTATCTATCAGTACGGAAAATGCCGGGATTTTGATAGCTTGGTCCATGCGGGGACCGCCGGCGGGCCCCTCAGTTGTGTGCAGGAAAGGCTCGGAGGGCCGAACATGTACACCGAGGGTCCGAGCATAAAAGCAGACAGCCTGCTGGGTGGTTAGGAGGGTAATGGAAAAAGCGGAAAATACGGAGAATTCGGATATAAGCGGAGATAAGGTCGAGCGGCGGCTCGAGGACCGTCTTGGCGATGTTCACGAGAACATTCTCCCGACCCGGAAGCTCATTATCTGCTTTCTCGCCATGGCCATGGCCCTCTTGGTGTGTTTCATGGACCAAACCGGAGTTACCGTTGCACTTCCGTTTATCTCCGAGAGTCTCAATGCAGGCAACACCATCAACTGGGCCGGAACCCTGCTGTTGATGGCCAACTGTGTGTGCCAGGTGCTTTTCGGCCGTTTTGCCGACATTTTTGGCCGCAAATCCGTGCTTCTAGCGCTGATGGTGCTTCTCTGTGTGGCCAATATGCTCTGTGGCTTTGCTCAGACCGGAGTTCAGTTCTATGTGTTCCGGGCTTTTGCCGGTATTGGTTCCGGCGGAGCTCAGCTGTTGGGAATGGTCATTGTGAGCGACGTGGTGACTTTAAAGCAGAGGGGAAAGTACCAGGGAATTTTGGGAAGTTTTATCGGATTGGGAAATGTGGTTGGTCCGATAGCAATGGCTGGATTTGCGGAGCTGGGCACGTGGAGAAACTTCTACCGGATGATGCCGCCACTTATAGCGGTTGTTGTGGTAGTGGTGTGGGTTGTGATTGAGGACCGGCGGCTGCAGCTTAACTCCGTGCTTCCGAAACGGGAAAAACTCCGAAAAATCGACTATTTCGGTCTTCTTTTCGCCACCGCCGGACTCACCTTGTTGCTTGTTCCTATATCCGGCGGCGGATCCACCTACCGCTGGGACCTGGGCTTGGTTATAGGCATGTTTGTTGCTGGCGGAGTTAGTCTTTTGGCATTTTTGCTAGCAGAATGGAAAACTGAGCTCCCGCTAATTCCGCTATACATCTTCCGTCTGCCAGGGCTAGACTTTCTTCTTGTGGCCACCTTCTTGTACGGAATTGCCCATTTCGGCTTCCTCTTCATAGTATCATACTACTATGAGCTTGTGCGGGCAGAAACGGCTCTCCAGCTGGCATACCTCTTGATTCCGCTTGTGTTGACCCAGGCGGCAACGTCTTCTTTGGCTGGTTCCATAATCCTGTACACTGGCCACTTTAAACCCGTGCTTATCTCCGGCTACGCCTTCTGGCTCACCGGCGTGGGCATGACGGTGGCTTGGCACAAAAACACCTCCGTCGGCCAGATTGTCGGAACTTTGCTCGTCATGGGCATCGGGGTCGGTTTTATTTTTCAACCAACAATGGTGGCGGTGCAGGCCAACGCCACAAAAGCTCAAAGAGCCGTTGTTATCGGTACGAGAAACGTTCTCCGGGCCTTTGGCGGTGCTTTGGGCACTGCCCTCCTGGGCTTGATCATCTCCAACTCCATCCTCCGCAATCTTCCTGCCCAATCGGGTAATCTACCCGCGGACTTTCTCATCAAATGGCGTTCCCACATATATGCCCGGCCAGACCTTAGTCAGCTTTCCCTGGCTCAAGAGGATATCGTTCGGACTTTGTACATGGGAGCTCTTCGGAACGTGTTTTACTTTGAGATTCCCTTGCTTTCTCTTTGCTTTATTCTTTCCTTTTTTGTCAAAGACCGGGGCTTGAGGTGTTTGGATGAGCAGCAGGTGGATACGGATATTTTTACCACAAAGTTCTGGCGGTGGCCGAAAATGTATGGGTGGAGCAACCTGGCCATGAGCAAAGCGAATGGACAGAAATCAAATGAAGAAAATTAACCCGGCCATGAGCAAGCAAATGGACAGCTGCCGGACTGAAACAATTGGTAATTCCGATTCAACAGTGAATTTGCTGCCATTGTTCACTTTGGTCTCGAGTCCTTTATTTATACTGCATTTCACTCAAACAGTGGAATTTTGCATAGTGCATAATGCATAATCTAGTCAGATCGTTCTCAGAAGTAAGATCTGAGAACTCTGTAGACTTAACTTTTGCTGAACATCCTCAAAATCAAGAAATAGATGACTCTCACAAACTCGCTTTGCTCGTTTGGTTAGAAATTATGCAAAATATTCTGAATCTCAGGAGCATACTGGTTCACCACCTGGTAACCCTTCCGGAAATAATCATCTGCATTTTCCCGGAAATGATTCACAAACTCTGGGTCCAACTCAAAGGTGCTTTCAAACTCGGAATAACGGAAATCGTTGTGGAAAAGCAGGTCCCACGAAAATGTAGCCAAGTACAGCTTTATATGGGGAATATCGACGGAGAAGAAGCGGAATCCTCGGAGATAAACTGCTAGACAGAGCAAAAGCACTGCCAGAAGCATAATAAGTTTCAAGAGCGAAACGAAAAGCGACACCCAAAACCGGATTATCCGGCGGATCATCTTGTAGCACACGTAGACTCCAATAAGGGTAGCCAAAACAGCGGTGAAATTGGGGAATCTTACCGACATCTGGCCAATCAAGAAAACCGCCAGTGAAATGGCCGTCGCAAGAACATTGATGGCAATCTGGCCAGTTTTGGTGAGAACGTCAGCCATAGTGGTACTTTTCTGTAGTTGAACTGGAGTTGAGAATGAGGCTGAATTTGCTTTAATCTTTTACAGCTTTGGTGTAATGAAGGTTTCAGACGGTGATGATGTGGGAGGAGATCTGGGGAAATCACGTGATGTCAATACCGCAGATCCAGCCGAATGCCCAAATAGGAAATTCTGAAGACTGAAGACTGAGCGAAGCGAAGTCTGAACTGAGTGACTTTTTTAGATTGTCAATGAGCAATCTGTTTTTGCCTCCTTTCTCTTTGCTAGTTAGTTCGAGTCCTGAGATGCCGGCCTGGCTGACCAGTTTCAGCCTTGTGTCACGTGATAGAACCGGTCTCACGCAGATGCTAAAAACAACTCCCCTGAACATAGAAAGTTTGATGATATTGAGCATCTGATCAACCGTAAGAGAATGGCTTCTATAAAACCCTCCTGATAACCAACAATCAGAATGCACAGCCGCATGTTGCAGCTTCTTGGTGTCCTGCATATATACCCAAGACAAGCAGGCATGTATAATTGGGACAGAATCGTCAGGTTCACGGGGAATAAAGAAGACAAGCTCGGCCAGGACATTTAAAGGCCTCCCCTTGTACCTCCCCAGTAACCAGGCCCTATTTCCTTTTCTTGATGCCCTGCTTGGAAAACAGACATCACGTGACGGGGTTACCCGCATTGGGCGCACTATATAAGCTCCACTCGCAGCCATCTCGTTTTTCTTCTTCAGAAAGTTGAACGCCGGATTGGTGCAGAAAACTCGTTTGGCCAGGCATCACGTTCGTCTGGCGGGGGACGTCTGGATCCGCCCAGTTTCGGCTGGAAGCTTGCATTTTCCTCTGTTTCGCCTATTAAGTTAGGGAGACGGATTTCGTGGATTTGCTTGTTAGGGTCCGGCAGAAGCCGCCGGGTGGGCAATGTGTGTTTGGTTGAATTAGTCCGGTCAGAAGAACGTGGTTAATACAGAACATGTTGGAGGTTGGAAACTCCATCGTGTCCCGTTATGTCACTACATTTGGTTGTAATTTGTAGGTTATGTTTGAGTATTCTATGCTTTGGCATTAGAAGCGTTATTTCGAAGCTGGGCTCCAAACTTCGGCCCTTAGAAGTTAAGCTTTTAGAAAAAGAAGAAAAGAAAAGATGGAGTAAAGTGAGGGAATCAACAGAATATATAGCTGGCCTGGCTGTAAATTTTGCCACCGGCAGATCAGGGATAAGGCTTATGGGCTGCAAAAAATGAGTGCGCTATAAAGCCGTGCCTGTGCCCACAGTTTGCTACATTTTTTCTTTCCTTTGTTTTTTAGAATAAAGATTTATTGGATTTGGGTTCTACAGTAAGACTGTGGCTTCATAGCAGCCATTTTTGATTTTGCATCTGGCGACCCAATTGGGGATTTGGCCCAATTCGATACTGAAACTCAAAACTTTTCCCAAAAAAGACCCTCAAAAAAGATTAGAATCGGGCGCCAAGACAGATTTGGCCCTGAATAGACTCGATTCAGAGGCTTGCCTATTTTTGGCGCCAGCGACGCCTTGCAACAGCAACACCCGTGCACCACGAACTTGCATATAGCGCGGCTTCCATGCGTTGAGCCTTAATGCTAGGCCCAGAAACCACAAACTAGCCATGTTCTCCCGAAAGAGGCCGCCGCAGCTCTCCGTGCTCGAAGAGCTCCAGCAGACCTACAATGACGTGACCAACCTTACCATCAAAAACCTCACCTTGGAGGAAGACGGCAAGCTCGAACAGGCGCTTAAAGGGTGGAAGTCGCTTCACACGCTGTTGCTTTTCAAAGTCGACGTGTTTGAAAAAACAGCCAAGCTCACCGCCGAGGAGCTGGCCATCCTAGTCGAGCTCCATGGAATACGAGAGGAGAACGTCAAGCACTTGGTTCGTATCCAGCTACGCCTAGACGAACAGCAGCGCCGCAGAAAACACTTGGCTGAGTGGCAGGCTCAGAACCAACTGCAGCAGCAGAGCCAACCACCACAGCAATCGCAGCCGTCCCAGCCTACCAAGCAGAAATACATGACGTCGTTGCGTTCTGGTCCTTCTCGCTCGCTCAATGGCTCCTCCCGCCAGATGCAACGTCTGTTGCGCCCCTACAAGCTCCTGACCCAGAGCAGGGACCAAGTCCAGGCAGCGGTGTCCAAGTCGTGGAACCGTCCGCGCCAGCCACAGAAAAGCCTGACTCCTGAAATCAGCCAGCTGCTTTTCGAGGACTTTGACCAGGCTGTGCCTGCCGAGCGCATTAACTCAAGGTTGTCCGACTCCTCGGCCTACTCCGAGAATCTTATCGAATTGGACGACAACGATGACCTCAACTTCTACGACAATTCACTTTCACGCCTGCTTGAGGACTTGTCCTTGGACCCAAAGAGGCTGTTGCAACCGCCGCCAAAGACCCCGTTGTCGCACCCGTCCAAGTCAACCTCAGATGTGCCCACTTTGGCGCCCATGAAGAGCCCACCTGCTGTTTACACCCAGACAGTTCCGCAAACCATAGTTTCTCCCCCATCGCTGTCTGGCTCTCAGGCTGTTCCAGCCAGCACCGCTGCTCAGCCGAAAAAATACGTGTACACACAGCCGCAACGTATTGACGTGAAGAAGATGATGCAGGCGTCTCTGTCGAGACAATCGATACCCAAGGCAGCTCCGAAACCGGCAGCTAAACCGGCACCAAAGCCAGTGGTTAAGCCACAACCCAAGCCGGCACCAAAGCCAAAGCAAGCTACCAAGCCAGCAAGAAACATCACGTACCAGTACAAGCCGTTGGAAAAGCCCAAGCCAAAGCCACGGGTCACCAAGAAACCAGCAGAAGAGCTGCCGCTCCTGCCGACTATGGACGATATTCTTGGTGGCTACGACGCAGACAGCTCTGTGTTTGAGAACCAGGACATCCGGCAGGTTGAAAACGAAACATCCAGCGACGAGGCCGAGCAGGAGGCCATCATCAAGCTGATCAAGGGCATCGACGAGCTTGCTGCCCGGCAGATTCTCAACGACATTGTCGTGAGAGGAGACGAGGTGTACTGGGACGATATCGTCGGGCTTGAGACGGCCAAGTACTCTCTTAAGGAAGCGGTTGTGTATCCGTTTTTGCGGCCGGACTTGTTCCGGGGGCTCCGAGAACCCACACGAGGCATGCTTCTCTTCGGGCCTCCCGGTACAGGAAAAACCATGCTTGCACGTGCCGTGGCCACGGAGTCGAAGCTGACATTCTTCTCCATTTCATCGTCTTCGTTGACGTCCAAGTACCTTGGTGAGTCGGAGAAGCTTGTCAAGGCGCTCTTTATGCTTGCTAAAAAGCTCAGTCCGCTGATTGTGTTCATTGACGAGATTGACTCGCTTTTGGGCACACGTACAGAAGGAGAGGTGGAGTCAATGCGGAGAATCAAGAACGAGTTCCTTGTGCAGTGGTCGGAGCTTCTGTCTGCAGCGGCAGGACGGGAGAACTCGGCTGACGTAAGCCGGGTTTTGATTCTTGGAGCCACCAACTTGCCGTGGGGCATTGACGATGCCGCCAGACGGAGATTCGCCAAGAGAGTGTACATTCCGCTTCCGGAGGACGAGACACGGAAACTCCAGCTTGTGAAGCTTCTCCAGTGGCAGAACCACACGATGCTGGATGCTGACTTTGAGGAGCTTGTGGGCTTGACGGAAGGATTTTCGGGGAGTGACATTACGCTTTTGGCGAAGGACTCGGCGATGGGCCCGTTGCGACTGCTCGGAGATAAGTTGCTTTCGACGCCGACGGAGGAGATCCGGCCGATCCAGCTCTCTGACTTTGTTGAGAGTTTGAAGTACATCCGGCCGAGTGTGTCGAAGGAAGGACTTGGGGAGTACGAGAAGTGGCTGGCGAAGTTTGGGTCGTCCGGGGCGTAAAGTATTTATTGAAGTGGCTACATTCCTTGAAGAGCATGCGCTCTTTGCCGCTCGTTTCTACGCTTCATGAATAATGAAAGTTTAATTGACACTCAGCCATTTGGTATATAGCTATTGGGTGGGGGGATCTTGCATGTTAATGGGGTCTTAGATGCCGTCGGAGTAGCCGGGGACAACAGACTTGGCGAGACCGCCCTCCTTGACGGCCAACTCGTAGTAGCCGTAGATGGTGGTGACGGACATCAAAATGGAGGTGCCGGACTCAAGACAGCCCAACAAGTCGGAAGCAACAGAAAGAGCACCAATGGCGGCACCACCGAAGGCGGCGGCGGTGGGGATGATCTTCTTGAGCTCCTTGTATGCAGAGGACTCTCTGTGGCCGGCAATGACCAAGCCCTGGTCCTTGAACTGCTTGGCAATGTTTCTCGGAGAAGTGCCCAGGATTTCCGTCCAGGTGGTGGAGAAGACAGCGCACGTGCCCAAAACATAGACAATGTACACAAAGGTCTTGATTGGGTCCAACAAGGCGTCAGTCAAGTTGAAAGGAGGCTGGATGTAGTAGGCCAAGCCGGAAACGGCCACAAGCTGGGCGGAACCGGGTCTCTGGCCCCACAGACCCAAGATCTTGACCAAGATGTTGTTTGGCCATCTCATGAAAACAAGCTGGGAGGCAATGAAGATGTTGGAAGACAAGGCCGACTGCAACATGATAGGCATGTTGGAGGTGTAGAACAAGCGGATTGGGTACAAGGCGTAAGGGCCTCTTTGTCTGGTGGACTTGATGGGGATTTCCACGCGGAATCCTTGCAAATACACCACGGCCAAGAACATAAGCACGGTGGCCACCACCTGGAGCATGTTGGGCAAGTTTTGTCTGTAGAAGGCCTCGAGAATGGCACGCTTTTTGTCGGAACGGGAGCCCAAGAGGTGGAACAAGGCAATCACAGCACCGTCAAACTCAGCACCTTTACCGGCAGAAGAAGTGGTGGGGGCAAAGGCCTTCCACACAACCTTCTCACACACATTGGTGGCGGTGAAGAGAGAAATACCAGAGCCCAAACCGTAGCCCTTCTGCAACAACTCGTCGAGCAAAATGACAATGATGCCGGCGAAAACAAGCTGCAAGATCAAAAGAAGACAGATGCCAAGGCCCAACGTCTTTGGAGGCCCGTACATCCCGGTCAACACATACACGGTGGCCTGGCCCACAGCCAACAACATGGCCAACAACTTCTGGGCATTCTGGAACTGCTCCCGGTCCAGCTTGTTGGTCATGTCCACGTGGATCATCTTGGTTCCGTGGAGCAACTGGAACACCATCAGGGCGGTGATGATCGGCGTCACACCCAACTCCATCAACGTGCCTCGGTTCAGCGCAAGCATCATCCGCAACCACACAAGCGGGTCCAGGCCGTCCAGCGAGTTGATCCCGTAGAGGGGGATTTCGCTCATAACAAGGAAAATCAACAACGTCACGCCGGTCCACATCACACGCTGGTTGAAACCGACTTTTCTTTCGGGGGCAATCACCTCCGGCACAAGCGGCTCGAACGGCTTGACGAGGTCCAACACACGGAAACTCATGCTGTTTGTCTAGAAAGAGTGTGTTAGTTGTAGGGATCTGGCCGTCATTTTTCAACTTTTCGCGTTGACGTGTTCTCTGGTCACGTGACCTCCTAATTATGGGGTCCGTCCATATTAAATTACATCCCTGTATTTTATATATAAATATTTATATTTTATATAAAAGGGCTGTTGGTAATGAGAGAATGAAGAGATTTAGGAAAAGAAGTGGTTGGTTTTGGAATGGCGCCGAAGGGGGGGGTGCGAAATGTGTTTGAGTGAGAATGACAGCCATCATCATGTCAGACTGGGCGACAAAATTGCAGCCCAAGCACAAGCTGAGTTCCGGGGGTAGAGTTGCCGGGGGTCCCGGGAGCCCCGGTTTAACTGCAAGTACCGGGGGTGCCGAGAGTATCGAAGGAACCGAGGGCACCAGTGGAACCGAGGGCACCAGTGGAGCCGAGGGCACCAGTGGAGCCGAGGGCACCAGTGGAGCCGAGGGCACCGAGGGTAAGTTAGGCAGGCTTGAAGGCAAGCTGGACAAACTGGAGGGCAAGGAGAGAATCCTATCCTCGGGAAAGGACACCGAGGGCTTGCCCTTGGTTTCACCCTCGGTTCCGCCCTCGGCAGACTTCAACACCAAAGAAGTGGAGCAATTCCTCCGAGACGGGTTCCTCCGGGTGCTCAACGAGGCCAAGGCCGACCGGGTCGGCGAGTCTGCAAGGATCTACTCGTCGCTAGAGTCCCACTCGCCATGGACGCCGTCCGGAAAAACCGGCATTCTACTGGAGATCTTTCGCCGTAAGTGACCCCGCCGGGTGGTTTTTCCGGCGCATGTCTAAACCCAAGCCGCCACAAGCCATGATCCAGCGCATGTCTAACCATGCACGTCTAAACCTACAGACCATTACAGTTCAGTTCGTCAGCCTCAATTGGCTCACCATCAACACTCCGGCCATGCCCGGGCCACCGGACACCCGTACACCAGTTCAATTCTCCATTCACTTCTTACACTCAGCAACCATTCGCTCAACTTATTCAGCCATTCCTCTATCAATTCTTAACTACACCTCCTTTGGCTTGCCCACGTGACCCGGTCTGCGCTTCCTGATTTGGCGGCAACAGTTGCTAGCTATCTGTTGCGGTGCTCCGGGCGCGAACCCGCAGCGGTGCCCAGGCATTTATAAAATATTAATAAAAAATTAATAAAAAAAAAAAAAAAAAAATTAAAAAGCCGGTAATCGAAGCAGGCCAATCGCACCTGCGGAATAGGTGACTAAATGTTTTAGTCACGGGCCCTCATGTCCCAATTTGTGCTATAGCCGCCGATTACCACTTCCCCGGGCACTGCTGTTTCTGTGCAGGGCGCATCTGGGGCCCCCCGCATTGCCCCGGGACGCAGTATAAAATCTGGGGTTGTTTCTCACAAAACATGCCAATTTTTTTAGCCTCTATCGCCACCCACACACACAAATATTCATTATGGTTTCCACAGTCAGCGACCAGATGAAGGTCGACACCGATATCGTCACCTTGTCCCGCTTCATTCTTGAAGAACAGCAGAAATACGCCCCCCAGGCGACTGGCGAGTTGTCCCTCTTGTTGAACTCCCTCCAGTTTGCCTTCAAATTCATTGCCCACAACATCAGAAGAGCAGAGTTGGTCAACCTCATTGGTGTTTCCGGCGCCAACAACTCCACTGGTGACGTCCAGAAGAAATTGGATGTGATTGGCGACGAAATCTTCATCAACGCCATGAAACTGAGCGGAAACGTCAAGGTGCTCGTTTCTGAAGAGCAAGAAGACCTCATTGTTTTCGAAGGTGGCGGCAGATACGCCGTCTGCACCGACCCAATTGACGGCTCGTCCAATATCGACGCTGGTGTCTCTGTCGGAACGATTTTCGGCGTTTACCGTTTGAGAGACGACTCCTCCGGCTCCATCCGTGACGTTTTGCGTAAAGGTACCGACATGGTGGCCGCCGGTTATACCATGTACGGTGCCTCTGCCCATCTCATGCTCACCTCCGGAAAAGGCGTCAACGGGTTCACCTTGGACACCCAGTTGGGTGAGTTCATCTTGACCCAGCCCAACTTGACCATCCCTAAGCACAGAGCCATTTACTCTGTCAACGAAGGTAACCTGTACTATTGGTCTGACAACATCAAGAAGTACATTGAGGACTTGAAGAAGCCGCAAGAGGCGTTGGGCGGCAAGCCATACTCGGCCCGTTACATTGGCTCCATGGTGGCCGACATCCACAGAACAATGTTGTACGGAGGTATCTTCTCCTATCCGTCGGACACCAAGCTGAAGAACGGGAAGTTGCGTATTCTCTACGAGTGTTTCCCCATGGCCATGTTGATGGAGCAGGCTGGCGGTGCCGCTGTCAACGACCACGGCGATAGAATCCTCGAGTTGGAGCCAAAGGGCATCCACGACCGCTCCGGCATCTGGTTGGGCTCAAAGGGCGAGGTTGACCGCTTCTTGTCCTACTTGTAGGCCTCCCAGCAAAGTAAATACATGATCAAAACACACCGTACTGCATTCAAATCACTATACCTTCTTCACATGCGGCCCGGCTGCCCGGACTTGGCTGCCCGGACTTGGCTTCTCCCGGCCATCCAGGCGTCTAGCTGCCGTCAACGCATGTGTTTCGTTTGTGGAGTCCGCTGTCCTCCAAAAAGCAAAAGCCAATCGCACAGTCTTCGTGCGTTTCGCACGGCTCTCCAATCCCCACCACTCCAGCAATTGTCATCAGAATAAGCACTATTTTTTGTAAGTTCATCTTGTTGAGAAGTACTTCCTTCCGTCGGCTTTTTATACTTGTTCCTGTTATCAATTGCGCTCGTCCACCCAGACCCATGGCTCTGCGCCACACCGTAGATCACAACTAAATGCACGTCAATGTCATAGATATCTATAGATTCTTAGACTTCTTAGCCGGCCATAGCTCATAACTCAAATACGAATTTCATCGATAACAAAACTCATAACCACTGAATAACATACGATAGCGTCGTGGAATAAGAAATCTCCTGATTTTTCCAGGAAAGCCAGAATAAACTGATAGGCGGCAGAAAAAGTGGTTTCTGGGAATCGCATCCATTTATATATTGGTGCGAGCTGGCTGCAAATTTCTGAAACACTTTTTGCCACTGGTATAAATAGAAGTGTTTTCAGCCCTTCCCCCTTAAGCTGCAAATTTCTAAAACGCCGCCATGTATAAATACCCCTGCTCCCCAGAAAAAAACCAATTTTTTTGGGAACCAAAATGGGAAAATACCTCCTTCTCGCCGCCACCGCCTGCGGCGGCGCTCTTCTCTTTCTACTAAAAACGCCAAAAGTGGAGGAAAACGGAAATCTGATTTCTAAAAAAGAAATTCTAGGCTGGCTGTTGTACGCTGCTGTCTGGGTGGCCGTTCGCTTTAGAAGGCGTCACATGATGCGCCAGCTACTAAATGAGTAGTTGTACTAACTTGGTAGTTTTGGTATGATGTGGGGCTTTGCAGCCGCGGTGCGAAGTGCGAGTCATCAACAACTACTCTTTTCTAGCTCATGCAGACATTGCTCAACAGATGGACGGGCCAGATCAAAAAATGGTTGGCCGACCGGTACGACCTCGAGCATTTGAAGAAAATGGCGTTTGGCATAGCGCTCTCCAGCTGCCTCGTGCTGGGGCTGATTATGCTTTTCCCGTTATTTGCGCTGGCGCTCCATAACGTGGTTGGGCTCTCGTACACGCTGATCAACGTGATCGTGCTGCTTTCCGCCGTCGGCATGTACCTCTGCTTGCCCGTGTTGGGCTACTTGGCCGACTGCTACGGGCCGGCGTTGCTTTCGTTGATCCTGATCTGGGCATTCTGTCCTGCATACTTTGTCAATGCCGTGTTGGTGAAGCTGGTGACCGGGTCCAGAGACTCCTTTGCCGAGTTGAACGGCATCGGCGTCTCCATCTTGGCCGTCTCCTTTGGCTTCATCGGCTTGGCCACCTCCTCGTTGTACTTCTCCAGTCTCCTCACCTGCGCAAAGATCTACCCTGACCACAAGAGCATGGCCATCTCGTTGCCTGTCACGTGCTACGGCCTTTCGTCTCTCATGGGGGCCCAGATGATGAAGCTCAAGTACTTCCAGGGCTTGGAGGGCGGAGAGTTGCACCTTGGCCGCGTGTTCATGTTCTTTGCCGGTCTCTACTTTGTCATGGGCTTGTTGAACTTTGTGTCCAACTCGATTGTGTCGATCGAGCAGGAGGTGATTTTCGAAGCAGAGCCCTTGCTTCCGGAATCCACCAACGAGCTCAGACCAAGGCTGTCGGTGGAACCAGTGGATCACAAGGCCCGCTACTTTGCATTTTTGAAGGACAAGTCGGCGTGGATTCTCTTGGTGTCATTGCTTCTCAACATCGGACCTTTGGAGAGTTTCCAGAACAACTTGGCCTCCATCATCAGAGCAGCTGCTTCCGAGTCTGTGCTTCTCTCAGACCAGGTCTCAGTGCTTGCTCTTCTGTCTACATCCATTAGACTAGTCATTGGCGTGATCTCCGACTTTCTTTCCAGTCCCAAACGGAAATACCCGATCTGCAAGGTCTGGTTGTTAGTGGCTTTGATTGCCGTTGGAGTGGCAGCCCAGCTTGCCGTGATTAACCACGTGCTGTTCTCGCTTGTTTCTGTGCTTAGCGGCATCTGCTACGGTGGGCTTTTCACCATTTATCCTACCATCATCGCCTCCGTGTGGGGAGTCGATCTCATGGGCTCCACGTGGGGGTCCTTCATGGTTGCCCCGGCAATCGGCAGCATTTCGTTTTCTTTGTTACACGGAGAACAAATGGACGGCTGTAAGCAGTCCAAGAGCGGCTCGTGCTTGCATACGTACTTTACCGTCACGGGGCTTAGCTTGTTTCTCAGTTTGGTCTGTGTATTGGTGGTGTACCGTATTTGGTACAAGAGGGGTCTCCGGTGTTTTTAGCATGTAAGTTGTGAATATTATATCTCAGCCAGGTGCGTTCTCAACGCGTCCGCTTGTCCAAATCGGGTTAGACAACCGAAATCTTCCCGCTAATTTCCGTCAATTGCCAAGGTGCCTACATATTATGGTATATTTTTCCAAAATTGGTATCTTTTGGTTGCGGCCATACCAAGTGGAAGATACTGTTTCCCGTCCGATCAACGAGCGTCAAGCCACTTAGGGCCACAGTGAGTACTATAGTGGGAGACCATATGGGAAATTGTGGTGCTGCAATCTTTTTGCCCTTGCGCGATTGATCTTGCATATTGCAGAAGGCTACTTTAGAGAATACAGGTGACATTTCCACGTGATCGACGACAAAGTCGTTGTAGTGCTTCGCTGCAGCAAATCAGGAACATTCAGCCTCACGTGGTCTACAGAACCCGTGCACCAAAGCCGCCCGGGA
Source organism: Osmozyma mogii (assembly GCA_030573315.1). Classification (NCBI taxonomy): domain Eukaryota; kingdom Fungi; phylum Ascomycota; class Pichiomycetes; order Serinales; family Metschnikowiaceae; genus Osmozyma; species Osmozyma mogii. The sequence continues at coordinate 121,813 of JAJMDB010000001.1, forward strand.
TACTCGTAAACAAGCTTTTAAAAAAAGCAGGGCTTCTAAATAAAGCGAAACTCAATTTCACTTACTTGCGCGGAATTTCACAAGTCCGATTTTTCTTAATCTAACTTTTTCTCTCGTTTTTTTTTTCTCTTCCTTTTTTTTTTTTTTTTTTTTTTTTTTTTTTTTTTTTTTTTTCGCAGGTGGTCCCACGCGGCGTAAAAGTAGTATGCACATAGGCGAGGGACACAGCCAGCACGACAACGCCCATAGTGGGGCACACAAAGCATGGGGCTCAACTTGGGGCCCAAGCCACAAAGATTTGCAGCTAAGCCCCATAAGTAGTCATTTTAAGCCCGTCACGTGCGTTTTACTTTAACCAAAAGCATGCCGCCACGCTCCTGAGCCAGCCGATGCAACAGCTCGGACACGCTGTCTTTCGCGCCGGTGCGCGCACCACCCGGTATTTATATCTCGACATTTTTCCAGCCGCGATTCTCGTCTCCTTGATTTTATCTACTTCAAAGGAAAAAACACAGCGAAAATGAAAGGCCTTATTCTTGTTGGCGGTTACGGTACCCGTTTGAGACCATTGACACTCACCTGGCCAAAGCCCCTCGTGGAGTTTGGTAACAGACCAATGATCTTGCACCAAATCGAGGCCTTGGCTGCTGCCGGCGTCACCGACATTGTCCTCGCCGTCAACTACAGACCAGAGGTGATGGTGAACACATTGAAGAAGTACGAGGCTGAGTACGGTGTCTCCATCACCTTCTCCGTCGAGGAGGAGCCTTTGGGCACTGCTGGTCCTTTGAAGCTTGCTGAGAAGATTCTCAAGAAGGACGACTCCCCAATCTTCGTCTTGAACTCCGACGTCATCTGCGACTACCCATTCCAGGAATTGGCCGAGTTCCACAAGAACCACGGTGCCATGGGTACCATTGTGGCCACCAAGGTTGACGAGCCTTCCAAATACGGTGTCATTGTGCACGACAGAAACACACCAAACTTGATTGACCGTTTCGTCGAGAAGCCTGTCGAGTTTGTCGGCAACAGAATCAACGCCGGTTTGTACATCTTGAACCCATCTGTCATTGACATGATTGAAATGAAGCCAACCTCCATCGAGAAGGAGACTTTCCCTGTCCTCGTGGAGAAGAACCAGTTGTACTCCTTCGACTTGGAGGGTTACTGGATGGACGTTGGTCAGCCAAAGGACTTCCTTTCCGGTACCTGTCTTTACTTGACCTCCTTGTCCCAGAAGCTGCCCGAGAAGTTGTGCAACGAGAAGTGGGTGCACCAGGGCAATGTGTTGGTGGACCCAACTGCCAAGATCGACCCTACTGCCTTGATTGGTCCTAACGTCGTTATTGGTCCAAACGTTGTCATTGGTGCTGGTGCCAGAATCCAGAGATCCGTCTTGTTGGCCAACTCCGAGGTCAAGGACCACGCCTGGGTCAAGTCCACCATTGTCGGCTGGAACTCCAGAGTCGGCAAGTGGGCCAGAACCGAGGGTTGCACTGTGTTGGGTGACGACGTTGAGGTCAAGAACGAGATCTACGTCAACGGCGCCAAGGTCTTGCCTCACAAGTCCATCTCCAACAACGTCGAGCACGAGGCCATCATTATGTAAGACAATACCCTCTGATTGTACATTAAATCTGTAGCATTTCTTACTTGCCGGCTACAAGGGCCTTGGCGTACGACACAAAGTCCTTGCGGAGCGGCTCGCTGATGGGCTTCACGCTGCTGAGGTACAGCACCAAGAGCACCCGCGAGATCGTAGGCTCCGTCACCGTCCCGAGCGTCTGCAACTCGTTGTCCTTGCCCCTGTAGTAGAAGGTCACCTTGCTGTCTTCGCTGTGCACGAACATTGAGTGGTTCTTGGGCACAGAGCCACGAACACCTTTAAACACCTCCCTCAACTGCTCAAGTCCTTCTCCTACTTCTTCCTTCATTGTCTTGGCAAACGGCGTGCTCAAGATTGTCTTGACAAACCCATCTCTCATGTGGCCAAAGTCGGTGTTTCTCACCGGGGTGATCCGGATGGTGTAGCTGACGTTCTTGGCAATGTCGTCAAGCACCTCCTGAGACTTCTCCTTGTCGTTGAGCACGTCTTCAGCGGTGCCGGTACCGGCGTGCTTGGCAACCAACGAGCCGATCTTACCCTCGTCCTTTGCTGGCACGTACAAGCCCACACCGTACACCTTGAAGCCGAGGAATGTCACCGATCTCACACCGGTAGCAACAAGCTTATGCAAGGAGGACACCACCTTGGAGTCTGGACCGAGGGTCTGTGGGAATGGGTCGATTCCGTTGTCCACCGACACCCCAGGAAGGGAAGCGGAGGCATCGTTGAGGATGAAGGAGCCGGTGGCCAACGAGGTGGCAAGAGCTCCAGCCACAGCAGGTCTCCAGACCCGGGCGGGCGTGACTCTAGAGAACTGGGTTCTTCCAAATTGGGCAAAGCGAAATTGTGCACGTTTCCACATGGTCGGTTGGTAGGTGAATGTGTAAGCAAAGAGTGTGATTCGCGGGTCTGTCTGCGACCAAATGAGTGCGGCTGCAAAAGTGCACCGGCTCCTTATGCCCCTGAATCCGTCAAAAAAATAAAGTGAATGATTTAAAAATAGAAACAAAGTATAGAGTTGGGTTCAATTGAATTTGGAGGCGCCAGAATTGCATAAAGGTATTTTGGTCGCCAGGCGTCAATTCCTTATATTTAGCGTAGCATTTTGGGGTAAATAGGAAAAGCGAGAGAAAAGAAAAAAAAATAGCGACCGGGATTTGCTCAGGTTAAGTACTTTTCGGAATCAGGGATTTCTCATTTTTTGCAGCCCAGACATGCGTCGGATCTGGCTGCAATTTTTGCCCCTTATTCTTCTTTTTCTTTCTTTTAACTTCTTCTTTTCTAGCTACTACTTCTTTTTCTTACTTTCTCTTGATTCTATAAGATTTTACCGCCATTTGTTGAAAATTTTAGAATTGAAGGCATAATACAGTCTTTTAATGAATGTGATCTCTAACTACTCTTCTACATCTCTTAGCATTTACCATAAAGCATGGTAATTTGATTCACAATTTGATTATTCTTTGATACATTTCTTTATATTCATACTTTGTTTCTTCATCTTTTCATATTCGTTTCTTATGGCCTCTCCACCCTTACAGAAACACCGTCTTTTCTAGAAGACTCTAGAGCAGCGGCAATGACGGCAAGATGGTGGAAAGCCTTGGCTGGGGGAACCTTAATGAGAGATTTGTCGTTTTTCTCAACGGCTTCGGCAAAATTGGCAATTTCTGCTTTGATGGCACCGTAAAAAGGTGTGTCGTTGGTTGTAATGACGGTCTTTTTGGAAGCTTCTTGAGAGGAAGGTCCGGTTTGGAAAGTGATGGTGTGCTTTTCAAGATTTGGAGAAAAATCATAAACCAAAGAGCCGTTTTGGCCGAAAATGGTCAAACTGGAGCTGGGCTCCAGAGCTCCAAACACAGTGCCGTAAGTGTATGTGCCGATTATTCCGTTTTCCAATTTTAAAGTGGAAAACAAAATATCATCAGCACCACTCTGCTGACGGAGCTGCCTGGTGTGACCGCTGACGTAATCAACTTTCCCCAAGATTTCAGTGAATAAAGCCACCTGGTGGACACCACCGTCACTGAGGTATCCGCCAATGTGCTCGGGGTTAAGCCTCCATTTGGTCAGCAAGTACTTGTTTTGTGTGTTCCAGGGAGAGGTGACTTTGTGGGAGAAGGAGACGACCGGCCCGATTTTCGGGAGAATTTGCCGGATTTGGTCAATGCCTTCAAAAAACGGGTACTGCTCCAAGATTGCCACCGGGACATCTGTATTCTCGGAAAGCTTTACGATTTCCCTTGCCTGGTCCAACGTTGCGGCCACTGGTTTTTCCACAGCAATGGGTTTTTTGTGAGCCACAGCTTTCTCAATTACTTCCAAATTGATCTGAACGGGAAGCAAGGCGTCCACTAATTGCACTTGTGGGTCCTGGAGAAGCAAATCAAGGGAATCGTACACTTTAGAGCTGTCGATGTTGGCGATTTTTGCGAAATCCTCGGCTTTTGACTTGGTTCGATTGAATGCAGCCACTGGCTTGACAACATTCTCCATGGCAGGCAAATGGTGGTCCCGGGCGAAAATGCCCGTTCCTACAACTCCGATTTGAAGCATATTGTGGTTGGTTTAAGGATATCTAACTGAAATACCCCGCGAAATGCATAGTGTCACCTAAATGCAGGGGTGCGTTACGGTTGTTCCGGTGGCTAAAAGCTCCGGAACCGCATCTTCACTGGCCACAGAGAGCCCTGCTGCTTGCTGGGCCCGGTAGATCAGCAGCCACATCTGGCTGTCTGGCACAGAAGCGTCGGTCAACCAGTTTGCCCGTGATAAGTCACCTGACAAGGTTCCCAAAAGAGTATCGCCTGCTCCGGTGACGTTGACCACGTCGACTTTTTTGGGAACTGGGAAGTACGCCACGACGACACCCATTTTCTTGCCGTTTACGGTATTTCCACTCGAACGGAACCGCCATTTTGGCCCAAACTTTTCGGAGTCCGTCTCTGCCTCCACGTCAGTGCTGAGTCTCACCAACAACACACCGTCTGAGCCAAGTTTCACCAAAATCGTTGGAATGTATGGAAGAATCTGGAAGCTCTGCTGGAGCACGCCAGACTGCAAGATTGACGCCAAAACGGGGCATTTGGCCGATTTCGCCACAAGCTTTTCTCTAAACTGGGAGAAAATCCCCAAAGAGTCCAACACAGGGAACCATTCATCGTAGTCGTCAAAGAGCTCTCTGCGGCTGAAACTGGAGTGAATGGTTTCCAATTCTGATACTGTTGGCGTGATCATCGATATGGTGTTTTTTGGAAATGCCCGGAGATAAGCCGAGTTTAACTCCGCCACACGGGCCAGCTTGTGCACAGAAGTTGGTTCAATAACCACTGCTGGCTTTTGTGGGAGTTTTGCCGCAAGAATCTCGTTGATTGTTGCTGGTGGGAAATTGCAGTCTAACACAATGGTGGACGGCTGGGCCCGGACCACTTGCTGGGCGATTTTGGACGCTTCGATTTGCTCAAATGCCCCCATGTCCGCCACAGCAACTGCCAACAGCCCGTCTTTATGCAAAATGGCCGAATACTGGGCTGTTTTCGTGTTTTCGTCCACACAAACTCCGGAAATGTCCTGTCCTTTCTCTGTGAGCTGCTCCAAAACGGCTTTCCCCGGGAGATCTGCTCCAATAGCGGAGATAAGCCGGGACTTTCCAGCTCCAACGCTATAGTGGCCAGCCAAAGCCACATTATGTCCTACGCCACCTACAGAACAACGCAGTGAGCCTGGGTTCGAGTCTGCAAGGTGGGTTTCTGTGGAAATGGTGCTGATAGTGTCGAGAGCCACGGCTCCGACGTAGACGGTGTCGACGTGGTCTGGAGCCGGAGTTACCGGAGTTACCGGATTTAACTGGGTGGGTGTCGGAGTTAGCAACGACTTGGGTCCACCGTCCAACTTCCGAAGCTCAGTGGCAAGCTCAACGGCAGCACGTGCGTTGTTAAGCATGAAGTTCTTGTTGCACTCGACGGAGCGGCCGTTGGTGCCTTCGGCAACTTTTTTCAAGAGAAATGGAGTCAATTTTTTCCCCGATATGCCCAACTGGGTAGCTTCTGCGCATGCGGTTTCGATGATGCCATTTATGGACTCGCTGGGGAGAGCGTCCAGTTCCGGGGGCGGCACGCAGAACAAGCAGGCCGAGGAGAGACCCATGAGTTTGTTGTGGGCATAGGCGGTGTCGGCGGCTTCTTTCCAGTTCTGGAAAGTGTATTCCGAGGGCACCCCCAGATCACGTGCAAAGAACCCCGGAATGTCCACTTCCGGCCTGCCGTTATCGTTAAGAGTCGCCACGTACACGCCGTGGGTCTCTAAGAACTCCATGGTCCGTTGGACATCGAGAATCAGCTTCGGCCCGGCGCAAACCACCGAAACCGGCGTGCGGCTGAGCTCAGTTAAGTCGGCACTAACGTCCATAGTCACGTGGCCGTCCCTGTGGACACCACCAAGACCACCGGTAGCGAAAACGTCGATTCCGGCCATCCGGGACAAAATCATCGTTCCGGCAATGGTGGTACCGCCATTGAGTTTGCCCGAAACAGTGGCCCCAATGTCTCTTCGGCTGACTTTATTGACATTTTTCTGACCGGCTAGAAACTCCAACTGGGCAGGCAGCATGCCTACATAGGGCACGCCTTTTATGAAGCCGCATGTGGCCGGAATTGCCCCGGAATTGCGGATTTTCTGCTCCACCTGAGTAGCCATTTCAATGTTGGCCGGATAGGGAAAGCCGTGGGTGATGATGGTGGATTCTAGAGAAACCACCGGCCGGCACTCGGCTAGAGCCTGCTTGATTTCGGGGGCTATACGGAGCATGCCGAAATGAGTGAACGAAGTGAGCGAATGAGGCGAAATTCCAGAAATTCAAGAGATCCAATTTACAACCAGAGCCCAAAACTCAATTCAAGTAAAACCTCTAAGAGTTTAGTTCAACAAACTTATGGTATATGCTGGCAGAGACTGCTAGACGATGGATTTGGCGGAATTTGCCTGAATCAAATGCAATTGTGGTTGTTGGCCAAAACTCAGATGGCCTATATCCGTGAAAGCTGGAGATTGAAGCTCTGCGGATGATGAATTTGGAAATGCAGTAAGTTTGAAAAGCCCAGAACTGAACAAAAGCGGGCAGCTTCTGTGAAAGAGGAAGTACTAGAAGAGATAGTTCTGGGTCGATTTAGCCAGAGATGGGGCGCGCATACTATGCGCTTACGCGGCATGGCACCTTTAGCTGGACGAAATCAGGAAAAGAGCTCTTTTTCCATTTGAGGCACATGCTATAGAAAGCAATTCTATTCAGAATTGCCCGAACTGTCAAACTCCTGCTTTTGTGACAGTGGAACTCTTCTGGACCGCACATGACCAAAGTCATGTGCATAATATTACGTGCTCCACAGCATATTTCATTTGGTTAAAGGCTACGATCAATGGACAAGCTTCAATCTCCCCTGTTAGACTTTTCAGCTTCTTAGGCTATCAAACTCCACTCAATTGGTGCTTTGATCATGTGACTATGATCACGCGCACTCGTTCTCAGATCTGAGTCTCAGTTCTCCAGACTCTACGAACCACATCGTTGCCCATATTCCTTAAATCCCAGTCAATTTGCTCTTTTAATCACAGCTCGCATACTCCACCCAGTGACTACATGAGCATCATATATGAATTGGCTGATCTGAGTGACCGCGTGGGGCAGCTTGAGAGGCAACTCAAACCTTCAGACTGGGGCTTTGGGGTGGGCTTGCCGTCTGGCCCCGCACAAAGCCTCGACATTTTGCCTCTCCTTCAAGAAGCAGCGCAGATCCTTTCCACCAGCCCCGCTGCGGGGCACATCTCGCTCCTCCACTCCGTTTCCCTCTACTGCAACCCCCACGTTCCCTGGAGCAACTCGGAGCTCAGCCGGACAGCACTAGAAATCACAAACAAAGCTCTTCCAACCGTCGGAGATGACTTTTTCAACCACATAAGACCAAATGTCGTGTCTCTACCGAAAAGTTCGATAGCTGGCCGGAACCGGAAGAACAGGGCTCCAGGGCTCCGACCGGGCTTGGGTCCAGGTGGAAGCTCTCAGAAAGAGGACGATGCCCGTCGGGAATGGAAGACCAATGGCGTTTCGGCGTTGCTGCTGGTTTATGCGCTTATGATGCCGGAGCTCCGGCAGGAGCCTTTTTGGCCGGTTTTGTCAGCATTTGTGCTCAATGTCTTGGATGACAGCGATCCTGTTTTCCGGGCCCAGGGCTGCTTTCTAGCAGACCACATGGTGACTAGTGTTGGGGAGATTCTCGGGAAAACCGGTCTTGCCGATGCATTTCTAGACTCTGTGCAGGGCTGTCTTCACTACCTCCCGAACCTTACTGATGCAGAGGTGTCTCTCTACGTTCTCCAAGCGGCATACCCGGTGGTTTTTGTGCTTTTGAAGCAGAAAGACCTGTTCTCCGGGTGGACTGAGCTCTTGGAGAAGCACGTGATGGCGCTGATTCGTCACGTGAATGGCCGTGAAAACGATCTACCGAAGAATCACGTGCTTCTGTACTTACTCAAGCAGGCTGCTCTTGTCGTTCAGCGGCTTGCTGACTCGATCCTTGTATGCATGCTGCGGTTGAACTTCCTCTTGAACCAGCTCGTCGTGGATCCTTTCCTTTTGGACACAGAGGGGGGATTTTCTGTGGCGTTGGAGGCTTTGCGTGTGCATCATGTGATCATACACGTGTTTTCCAGCCAAGAAGGGAAAGCACGGCTTTTCTCCTACAAGTACGACTTTCTTGCTGCCTGGGCGGTGCTTTTAAAGAGATTGAGGCGTTTCTTCCCTCAAAACAAGGATGCAGCAGTTGTGTCCAAGCAGATTGAGCTCAATTTGGGGCTGTTGGTGCTTTTGGCCCAGCTGTTGGATGAGAAATCACAAAACGAAAAAACAAATCTGGCTGTTCTCAAAGAAGACGTTCAAGCCATTGCTTCTGAAAACACCGATCTTGCCGACTTGCCAGACCTTGCTTTTGGGTAAGTCTTGGAAAAAATGGCCGAAAGCCGAGAAAGCGCAATTCTAACCATTGTCTTGCGATGTCTAAATTTTCTGATAATAAAGCCTTTGTTCAATTGGCTTTCCCGCCGCACGGCTGAGTGGAAGTCCGCACGGGCAAGCGGAAAGTTTTCCGCGCCGCAGATAAGCCACAGCTTGATAAGTCTTGTCATTTTGCCATATAGTGTACGGGTTTTTATAGATTTCGGCGACAGGATAAGTGGTGCAGTGGATAAGGGATCTGTTATCTTCTCAGATTGGGTATTTGCAATGGCTTATAAGCCGCAGATTGGCTATTTCATGATTGTGTGACAATTGTGGATGCCATTATGAAGTCTTTTAAGCCACTGTTGAGGTCTTATAACCAAGGTGCCTGCTTCTTGTCATCTGCTGCAAATGTCCTTCATCAAGAGAAGGAGACAATAAAATAATAATAATAATTAAAGGAAACAAAGAGGTAAATAAAACTGATAAAGGAGTCATTAATTAAAAATGTCTGGTTGTAGTGTTAAGCTTCTAGCTAAAACGGAAGAGCTATTTGATGAGTAAACATGCTATCTTTCTGAATGTCTGAGAATGGCTGAATTTGCCTTTTTTCTTTTTTTCTTTTTTGGTATTTCCTAAATTTTTTTTGTGTGTGTTTTGGTCTAATCTCGTACTCTTAGCAGGACTGGAGGCTCTCATCAAGCGCTCACATAAAAACAACGCAAAAAAATTATTAAAAATAAGAATTTCAAATAAAAGAAAGTTTAGTATAATTTCTTGTTGCTTCAAATCCTAGATAATGTAGAAAAAATTTCGTTATAAGTATTTCCTGATTTTTGGTACACAAAAAGTGTTTTTGAGTTGTGCTCACTGTTTGCAAATTGTGTTAAAAAGTACAGAAGTATCATCACTCCTGAATAGAAAAGCTAAATTATAAAATTATAAAATCAAAAAAGAGAAAGAAATTAAAACAGTAAACGGAAGGAAAACCAAATAATTAGTATATCCCAAAAAGTGAAAGATTTTATTGTTGTAGCTAGTCAGGTGTCTCCAGACAAGCGCCTCAATTTGCAGTTGATAATTAATTATTTTTGGTCAAATAAATAGAAAAATCAGTTTCTCCCAACTAGAAAAAGAGGAAAAACCAGCAGTATTTATACTTTTTAAACAACCCCTTAATGGTGGCTGAAAACGGATCTACACCAAGATATTTGCAGCCGTCGCAGTATATAAGGCGCAGATTCCCCAATGATTTGACCGTAGTTTTTTGCTCTTTTTCTTCTTAACACCCTTATCCTCCAATTCCCATTTCTCTTTAGCTTAAGCTCTTTTAGTTGATTCATCAGAGCTTCTTTTAATATAATTCAATTTTTTTTTAATCTTTCTAATTTTTTAACTCCAACTCTAACCGTCATTGGCGAGACTACCTCCCATCAAAAAAAACTATTTTAAGGTGGCTTTAAATGTCATTTCTCTCAACATCAAGAGAGTATCCCGAAGTCTCTTTCGCCTTTTCTACTTTTATTTTTTTTGATCATTTTATAATTTTTTACGCTCTTACCATGTCTTAGAGGTGTACTCTTCGGAACGCGTCTCAGATGTACGGATTTCCAGATGCACTCCACATCTAAACAACAGTTGAATCACGTCCTTTCCTTTCAGCCTTCAAATACCTTTGGCATTGCCATATCCACTCATTTATTCTCAGCTAGCTTTCTAGTCACGTTGCTATGACAACACGAGGAGACCAAATCGCCCAGCTTCTACGGGCAAAACGCCAGGATGAAAACGAAGAGGAAAAACAGGAAGCGCTCCGGCTACAGCAGCTCTTTGACGACCGGGTGCACCGGGACTTGCTCCGAACGAAGGAGTTTTTGCGGCAGAGCCGGGCTGCCATTGACCGGCTAGAGAAGGATCCGAGGGATCCGAGGGATCCGAGAGATCCGGAAAACCCGAGGGAACCCTCGGAACTCCCAGAACAGCCGCCGAACCCGGAAAAAGAGAGGAAAGCCCGTGCAGTGGCGCTCTACGAGACCGGCCGCACGCTAGCGTTTGTGCCAAAGAAGAACGATCTGATCGGCCCGGCTACCGCCGTGCACGTGACGCTGGCGATGGCCCGGCAGCAGCGGCTTGCCGTTGCCGAAATGCAAAAGGAAAACCTGCAGATGGAGGCATCCGTGGATGAACTCCGGCGGAGTCTAGCGGACTACCGGGCCGTTCTGGCGCTTTTGGACGGCCGGATCGAGCGGCACCCGGGCCAGATGGAGCAACTTCGGGAAAAAATGGCCGCAGCCGAGCAGCCGGAGACGGATTTAGCCGGTGGGGTTGCCAAGGCCGCAGATACCGCCCGGAAATTGGAGGATCACGTGAACCACCATGTGTCCCGGGTGGTGACTAAGATCCATGCCATGATGGACTGGGAGTCCTCCCAGCTGCAGGACGAGGCCTCCTTCCACCGCAGCATTTCCATGTCCTTAGAGCTTTTGGCCGTTTTGGTGAGCAACTTGGTTGCCGGGAATGGTCTCTGGACGCGGATTTCCCAGGAATCCACTTTGGTGCAAGTGATGCACAGAAGCAACTTGATCCGGGTCAAGGACGACAACGGTATCTGGATCCAGTTGCGTGAGTTTGGCCAATGAACTGAGACCCTAACTTTAAGGATTGGACGACACAGGGATTAGCGACAGAACATTTGTGAGTTTCGCTGGTGGAAAATGGGAGAAGCCAGAAACCGGTTTTCTTGCTTTCTCAATGGAAGCCTGGTGGTGGTGGCCATGTATATATACGTATGCTAAGGTTCATTGCATAGTTAATAAATATTGGGTGACTTACCCTGGGCGGATTTTGGTCATTTCTCTGATTTAATGGCAGGTAGGGCCATTTGGACCATTTTGCAGCCAGCGTTTGCGACCTTCTCGGTATAGAGCAAAAAAGAAATTCACAAAGAAAAAAATACAAATCAGCTAAAAATAAGAAACTAAGAAGAGTTCTACGCTTTTGGGAGTTGGAAGATTGGATAATAACTATTTATTTATTGAAATTCCTCCAATTTGTAATTTTTTTTGTGCCTGATAATTATGAATATTGAGCACCAGCCTTTGCGATAATGTTTTAGCGCTGGAAATTTTTTTAATTGACTAAAAAAATTATTAACCCGGGTCAGAAAAATACCAGATAAATTTTTTTGACTTATTTTGGGCTTAAAGTTTTTTGAAACAGTATTCTTTTTCTTCTTTTATTCTTTAATTTATTTTTTATTCATTTAGTTCCTGCTGATTATTTCCAGTACGCTGATTCCCAAGTACAAATAGACTACTTAGTTACATCTACTTACTTGATTTGGATTTTCTGTCCATAATAAAATGTATTTTTAAATCATCAGCATTTCCCCGTTCTATGTCATTTCACAGTAACTCCACAATTTTGGTGTCAGTTAATACTTATTACATAGAGACACTTGATGCTACATGTATTTACTCCTACTCAAAACTGCAACCACCCAAATTTGCTGAATAAACAGCCAATTCAAACGAATAAGCGCAACAATAAACCACCATTTTGTAGTTGAAAATGCTCGAGCTAACAAGCACATGTGTTTTTTATTTATCTTTGCACAAAGAGCTTATTGGATTCTGCCTTAGTTCTACTATTTTCAACACTTTTGTACAAATCTACACTTCTGTTATAAGCCCACAAGCTACACCGATCACCCAGCTAAAAAACGATTAATTCAAAACAATGGCTCGAGGCGCTAAATCAATTAGCAGCCGGAACCAAGAAAATAGACTATTTAGAACAAAGATGCGTTGTCAGGTGTTTTGACCACTGGTTGTGGATTATTCAGTGCTAAGCAGTGCAGGTTTCGGAGGGCACTAAAACTTCAAAGGCAGAAGTGGTTCAAGGCTTAAGAGTCAGTGACAAGAACAGCAATTACCAGTAAAAACAGTAATAACTAGTTATGCCCAGTCATAACCAGTAAGAGTTATAACCAGCAAGAATAGTAATAGCTGGCTATGTCTGATGATAACCAGTAAGACCAGTGATAACTAGTTATGAATGGTTGTAACTAGTTAAGACAGTAGTAAGTAGTTAATGTGGTAACAACTAGTAAGCCACTCATCACTGATTTCGTAGAAACAACAACTAGTTAAAATTAGTAACAACTAGTAAGTCACTCCACCGATTTCATAGATATCAGTGGAACAACTAGTAAGTCACTCAACTGATTTCACAGAAAAAGCAGTTAATTCACTCAATACTGATTTCACAGAAAAAGCAGTTAATTAACTCAACACTGATTTTATAGAAAAAGCAGTTAATTCACTCAACACTGATTTCACAGAAAAAAACAGTTAATTAACTCAATACTGATTTCATAGAAAAAACAACTAGTTAATTCAATCAGTGCAACAACTAGTAAGTCACTCATCACTGATTTCATAGAAATCAGTGAAACAACTAGTAAGTCACTCCAGTGATCTCCATGAAATCAGTGCAACAACTAGTTAATTCACTCAACACTGATTCCTTCGGAATAGTGAAACAACTAGTAAGTCACTCCACCGATTTCTATGAAATCAGTGCAACAAGTAGTTAATTCACTCAACACCGATTTCTATGAAATCAGTGCAACAACCAGTTAATTCACTCAACACTAAAATCATAGAAACAACAACTAGTAAGTCACTTGGCACTGATTCCTTCGGAATAGTGAAATAACTAGTCTGGTCACTCAACACTGATTCCTGCGGAATAGTGCATTAACTAATAAGTCACTTGGCACTGATTCCTTCGGAATAGTGCAAAACTAATGAGTCACTTAACACTGATTCCTTCGGAATAGTGCATTAACTAGAGGGATTATGGAAAATGCCCAACACGTGGCCCAAAGTACCCGTCTGGGGCCTGCTCAGTCACATTCAACCGGGCAGGCCCAATGGCATCAAGACCGTAGTCGTTGACATTGTTCCCCCACCAGCTGATGTACTTGGGGTGGTACTGAACGGCAAAATAAATGATGATGGACGAAAAGGCCACACCGGCCGAAAGGGCCCCCGACAAAACATAGTTGTATCTTTCCCACCAGGCAAGGTAGCGTTTTCTGATGTAGCTCATGAAAAAGTAGCCGACAATGATGCCCGGGGTGTAGTAGGACAAGTTGTACGGAGCCCAGATGAGGAAACCAGAAACAAACACAACGGGATGGAAGTAGCGGACCTTGGGGTACTTGGCGCCGACAAAACGGAACACCAAGAACGCAGGAAAAGCAGCAAGGAAGCCGATAAGGAAGCACCACTGCATGACCGGGTAAAGACTGCCAAAAACACGCTTTGGCCCAATGACACCCCACAACACAGACAGCGAGTAGTAGGTGGTGGCGGAAGGGCAGGTCATTTTCAACGGGTTCCGTGGGTCGCAGTAGTCGGCAATGGTGTCCAAGGTCAAATGGAGCACGCCAAGGCACACAAAGGTGGTGATGAGCATGGAGAGCATCTGGATGCGGAAAAGAGCCCTTGGCGGGATCCGCAAGTAGTGGGCCTGTTTCTGGTTGGTGATGTAGTTGTCGGCCTGGGAGTCAAGCATGGTGCCCAAGATCTTGACCGTGGTCATGGCAATGCCGTTGCCCGGCAAGGCGTAGCCGGCTATAAGCTCCACCACCACGTTGAGCTGGAGAGAGCTGCCGGTGAAGGCGTACACAAGACCAGCGGGAAGAAGAAACACAAAGTTGATGCCAATGACAAAGAACACCGTCCACACGGGGGTGCCCATCGGGTAGATTTTGATCATGACAATGGCAAGCACCAAGAACACCACCAAGATGATCGTGTACACCCACTCGGGCACCTCCTTGTACTTGGCCATGGACCGGGAAAAGGGGTCGTCGAAGCCGTCGTACGACGAGAGGAGCTTGCGCTGCTTGAGCATCCGCCACACGGAGCCGAACGCAAACTTGATCTGCCGCCAGTTCAGCAACGCCACCCACGTCACCACAAGCGGGTACACGGCGAAAAACGCCCCGTACGTCACCATGTTGGACGCCGTGTAGAACGGAGGCCCCACCTTGGCGTACTTTTCCGGGTCCAACACGTTGTCTCCGTTCAAGATCTCCTGCACGTCGTACGGCTGGCCGGTGTTGGCGAACACCTGGTTCAGGTTGATGGGAAGAAAGCCCAGCCACTTGTAGTTGGAGTACCAGAGACCCAAGATGACAAACGCCAGAACGACTGCCCCGGCGTACTGGTTGATCTGGGCAAACCACGGAATGCTAAGTGGCGTGGACATTTCGATGATGTTCCAGTCAAAAGTGGTGATCGGGTTGAAGCCGAGCCCGGTCTGCGACCCGGTGACTGTGGCCAAGTTGAGGTTGTCTGGCTTGATCCACAGAATCCAGTTGAACGTGGAAAGCGCAGTAAAAAGGTAGTCGGGCACCCAGAACCACACAAACGAGATGGCCGTGACGACAAAGTAGAAAGTGTACCGCAGCATGGACCAGCCGTGGACCGTCAGCTTCTTCTCCGGAACGGTGAGTGCTCTGTTGAGAGCCAACGTGGGCATGATGGTGGGCCACACCGCCTGCACCGGGTACACCAAGAAGCGGCGGAAGATGCCGGCCAAGCCGAACCCCAAGAAGTTCACCCCAAGCGTGAGAAGCACCTCCCAGCCAAAGTCCACCCACTGCACGCCGTAGAAACGCTGCATTCGCAAAATCATGATGAAGTACGTCAGGAAGTTCAGCCCGCCGGACACAGAGAAGCAAAGCGTGGCTAGCATCTGCTCCTTGGAGCTCCACGGGCCTGGGTTCGTGTCCACCTCGTACCCAAACACCCTGAATCTGTATCGGGGCAACCGGTCCAAGAGCTTGCCGCACGGGTACAAGAAAAGCTGCACCACCGAGCTCAGCAAGGTGATCAGCGGCTGCCGGTTGAGAAAGTACTGGTTGATGATGCACCCGATGACAAGCCAGACGACCCCAAGGAGGTACGCTCTCCACGTCTCGCAGGGCAAGTTTTCGTCGTCGTAGGGCTGGGTGACGGCTCGGACTTCCGGATAGGGCAGCCAGAACGCCACGAGCGCGGCCTCGGTCTTGGCCTGGAGCTCCCAGTCGGCGTCGGCGGAGGCTAGCGACTCGGCCGGGTGCTGCTTCCCTCTTATCTCCGCTAACTCCGGCCTCTTCTCCGAGAGCTCCGCTAACTCCGCCGACTCCTCGCTCCGCTTAGACACCCCCGTCTCCCCGTCCGCCTCCTCTACGAGCTGCTTCGCCAACGCCCGCACCAGCTCCTCCAACATGAGGTCGTCCTCGTGCTCCCGCACAAAACCCCGGAGAACCTCCACCGCCTCGTTGCTGTCCATCTTGGCCACCTTGTCCAACATGAAGGTGGCCGCCAACGGGAGGTCGTCCCAGTTTTCCAAATTGTTGAGCTCCATGCGCCGCAACACGTATAGTTTTTGGTCCTCGGTCAAGCCGTACGCCACGTCTTCAAGCAGAAACTGCTGCAGCTGCACCGCCGCAAGGTCCACCTTTTCACTGGCCACCGCGCTGATGTCTGGGTAGTTCATGAGTGGATGCTTTTGCAGTCGCTGGCGTTCCGCCAGTATATATACTACTGTGGCACCGGCTATGGTCCGTGGCTTAGTGCCGTTCGTGCAGCTGGCAGGCCCACTAGAGTGTGCGTCGCGGTGCAGCTGCCACTGCAATCTGCAATTGTGGGTTCCATATCAACGCAATCTGCAATCTAACATTCGTAAATGTGTCCCTGCGGCTGCGCCAAGAGTGTTCAATGGTCAAAGGCAATTTGCGCTGATCTCCAATTTTCTAACATTTCCAATTTTCTAACATTCCAACATTTCAACATTCAATTTCAACATTTCCTAGTTTCAACACTTAGGATCAGTGTTGCCGGCGGCGGGATGGCTCTTCCACAGCGGCTTTGAAAGCGCAATATGCACCGCTTGCAGCTGGCTCGCGATTCTTACATGTTTCCCGATATCGAGCTATCAGCCGCTCCGCGGTTGTGGCTTTTTGTTCCGTAAATGGGTTTGAAACACGGCATCGGCTGCTGGCATGTTTTGCCGGCGAAAGCCACAAATGTACGATCCCGCATAATATCTGCATCCCAAGACGACCAAATGAATCCCACGCCCAAACCTATAAGCGCATATGCCATCTAGCAGGTTTCCTGGTTTTGGTTTGTATTTTGGTATTTTGGTATTTTTTATTTCCAGAGGGGTCCATGCCTCGCATTGTCCATATCAAAATCGTGTTTCATCTTTGAGTCGTCTGCATTATCTATTGTTTAATTCTTATCAGCGAGCTTAAGGTTATAGTTTGAGTTTGCTTGATTTGGCCTCAGTTGTGCAGCGTGGTGCCAAAAGCCAAAGCAAAAAAAAAAAAAAATTGGTGCCGTGCAATAGTCTTGGGCGTCAAAATCGTCCTCCGCCGTGGCTGCATGATAACTTTATTGTGTTTCTAATTGCATTAATTTGATTGATTATTTTTTGCATGGTACGTTGCTGATTACTGTCGTTTGCATTATCGTATGGCTTGGCGGGGAAGCCACTGATAAGCCGACATTCTCAGCGCAGCGAAGAATGAAAAGCCGTGCTTAGAAAATTACAATCGTGAGCAAACCAAATCATATGAGCCGCCAAATCGTATGAGCCGCCAAATCATATGAGCCGCCAAATCATTATGAGCCAAGGCTACCGTGCTCTTATATCACCTAAGCGAGGATTATTAAAAAGCCATGCTTTTATTCTGAAAGTCTGAAAGAATATTGAGAACTGATTAGGATACTGATGAACAGGAAAGTGGTCTAGAATCTAAAAAGCTTAAAAGGCACAAGCATAAAAGGCACAAACATAAAAAGATTGGAGAAGCAGAGTTCCGTGGGTATTGTGCAATTTAATTACTTTCTGTGGAATTTACTATTTTGTGGATACTCCTTTGTGAATACTGTTGTGGAACTGTTGTGGATACTGCTTTGTATTTTATCCAATATACTCGTATCACGTCACTAATATTTAAGCCCTGCTGCGTTTAGAAAATAATCTGGCTTAACCGAGACGCAGATAGCGCAAAACGAGAATAAAAGCATTTGCCTAATTAGCAAGCGATAAGGCGCCTTCGAAGTGTTCGCTGCATATGCAAATAATGATGGCATTCTGGTGGTCGGATGGAACTTGGCTGTGAACCATCCCACGTGACTTGGAGTCACATGCACAGAGTCACATTATTAACATCACGTGCTCCAACCATCACGCGACCATGTGCATGTGACGGGGCTCTTGGCAAGTGGGGATGTGCGGTTCATGCGATGGTTAAATCACCGTCGGCTTTGCAACCATCATTCCTGGCAGCAGGGATTTGCGTTTGCCACCAAATGTAATTAATAATTCCCGGCGCAATATAAAAGCGCGACCCGCCATCCCGGCGCTGTTTTTTTTTTTTTTTTTTTTTTTTTTTTTTTTTTTTTTTTTTTTTTTTTTTTTTTGGCAACCTTAAAAAACTAACGCTTCCGTGATAAATGGGTCGGTCAATATCTTGTCCTGCACACAATCCAGAGAACTCACCCAAAGGAGTGGCCACCGGTGCCCAGGCAGATCCTGAAGTTTGCAGAGGCGACGGCTATACAAATTGCACGCCGTACCGCTTTTAGGCACAAGCGTCTTTTTGCAGCTTTTGTGTTGTCATCCCGAAAGTCACCCCCCTCGGAGTTAACATCCGAATAAGCCTCATATCCGAGTCGTGGTTAAGTCCGCACTTTTGTCTCGCTCATGGACGCCATGAACCCACGCCGCCGTAATAGATCCACCGTGGTGTGCCGTCGCTGCCGTGTAAAGAAAGCCAAATGTGACCGTCAGATGCCTTGCTCCAACTGTGTCCGACACAACTGCGCCGAACTGTGTGAGTACGACAAGATCCCGCCCAGATCTCCCGAGGAGGAAATCAAAACCGAGTCTCCCGACTTCAACAAGCAGTTTGAGCTGCATCTCCAGTCCCTGGCTCGGGCAAACCAAAAAGACGCCATTCAGCCGTCTTCTCCATGGGCAACTTCCCCCCACCAGCCCATTTCCCAGATTGTTGTGGATGAGTGCTCCTTCTTGAACGGCATTAACCCGATAGTCCCGGGAAAACACAAGATGAACTTCCACATGGACTTCTCGTGCATAGACGACAATGTCGGTCCAGAGGGGTTCCGCTGCTTCAACGGTGCCAAGCGGCTGGCCAGACCGTCCATGTTTGTCAATTTGTCCCAGCAGGACCCCGGTGCCAAGTTGTTTTGGCGTATCGAGGAGAGCAACCGCGACATGAAGCTCATCACCTTGCTGGGTTTCTCTCATAAACAGCAAATCAAAACCACAGAAGAGGTCAAGGACGTTTTCGGCGACCGCTACATCCCAAACGCCTTGGACTTGATGTCCAACGGCACTTTCAGTCTCAGCGAAACGAAAAAAGTGTTGTCCCGGCATGGACTTCCCCTCGGCATTTCGTTCTCCGACGATGATCTCGGAGACTTGGAACTGGCCCTCCGCCGTGTTCTTCCGCCCAAACCGGTGCTTCTTGGGCTTCTAGCTCGGTTCTTCCGCGTGGTGTACCCGCATGTGCCCGTGGTGGACGAAATGCAGCTTTTCAAGGATTTCAACCGCATCTTGAGCTTTGCTCCCCAGCACGTGAACGGCATCCACATTCTGTCCCGAGACGACTTGGCCACCCTTGCTGCCATTCTCCTTGCCCTTCGGCTCCTGTACTTGTCGCTTTTCTCCAACATCCGGGGCATCAACGAAGCCAAACTCCGCAAACCGGCTCAGGTGGCCGATGAGCACCTGCTTCTCATGCAGTCTCCCATTACACTTACTGTGGTGAATTTGGCGTCTGACGCCATTCTAAAAGCCCGGCTGCCTCTCAGACCGCTGCTCCAGGTGCTCCAGGCGCTGATTTTGATGAGCTACTACCGGTTTGTGGCACCAGAACTGGAAGCCGGCTGCTACACTATGGGCACGGATTTCCTGCCTTCGGCGTTGGCACGTGTGGCCATGGCTCTTTCTTTGGATAAAGACCCGATCAGCTCGTGGGACCGGGTGTTGGATGCCCGGCAGCGCAATCTCCGGCGGAAAATCTGGTTTTTCTTGGTCCAGTACGACTTCACGCTGCTGTACTTGTTCTTCACCAATCCCGCCATCACTCCTAACCTGTACGACACAAAGTTCCCCGAGTATTCTGCTGATAGCTCTAATGTTTCGGACGAAGTGCTAGAACAGCAGGTTTTGCAGACGATGAAGACGATCCACGAGGTTTTCTCTGCCGGGAAGGATCTCTTGGCCATGTGTGTAGACATGCGGAACGCACACAGAACGTGTGATTTTGCCCAGCTTGTCAACGATTTTGAATTGGCCGTCCAGGAAAAATTAGGCTCAGTCAAAGACTACTTCCAGCCGGAGGACGCCCACTCGCTGTTGAAAGTGCTCAAGTTACAGGCACAGACAACGCTCCGGCTTTTCCTCGCCACCGTTTATTATTTTTTGCATTTGTACTACAAATGCCGCAGCAACAAGTCCGGGCTCCACTACTTCTTCTTCCGCAAGTTGGTGATCATCATCTTCAACGAAATGAACTACTACACGCCGGAGTTGTTCTTTGTGTGCGACAAGTACTTCAACTCGAGCTTTACAATGGCACTCACACCGGTGATTTTGGTGTTCACGCATATTGTGTCTATTGTTGGTTTGGGGCTTTGCATCCGCCTCAATTGCAGCATGATTGTGCTCCAGAGCTCAGGCGACAACCAGCTGTCGTTCTACATGCTGCTTCGGACGTTGCTAGCGAGAACAGAGCTGACGGTGTTACGGAAGCTCAAGGTGAACAAGTTGCTCAGTGAGCGGTACTTTTATGCGTGGAAATCCGTCAAGGCCAACGGCTACGGGTACAGGACGGTGTACTTGAACCGGCTCTACAACGGCGACATCCAGCTGTTGGAAAAAGAAACGCTCGGATGGTCGGAAAAGCAGCAACTTGAGCTTTCCGACACTATTCCGCCGGATATTCCGCCGGAACTCGCCATGGACGAGGATATCCTGAGCTACTGCTACTACAGCACGCGGTCGGCGGATGAGATGGACTTGCGGGGCTTGGATCTCGTCAAGACGGTGCAGACGGACAATTTGTGGATTTCGTACAACCTCTTGTCGGACCGGGACCCGTACCAGAAGCGGGAGGAGCCCCACGGACCAAGTCACGTGTGTGGTGCCGTGGTGCCGACAGGTCACGTGCCACAAGCACCGATGGCTCCGGTGAACGGGCAGAACGGGCAGAACGGGGTGCCGATGCCGAACGGCCCGATGGCCAACGGGCCAAACGGAGCACCGCCGCAGCCCCACCCCAACGGTGTGCCCAACGGGCAGCTGGTGTACAGCGTGCCGGTGATGGAGCCGTTCTTTGCGAACGACCTCCTCGACTTCAACGTGTTCAGCACGGACTGGGCAATTGAGGACTTCTACCCGGTGAACGCATACGAGTGACGATTATTTATATGATTGCATGGCTATGGGCTAAGCCGGGCTGCGCCGGACGGGGGAAAGGCTGCTGCTTGCTTGTGCAGCAGCTAAGCCACGGCAACGGCGTGGTCCTTGTACATGTAGAACTGGAGGAAAATGACCAGGTCCTCCAAGATGGTGCCCAAGGAACCGAGCAACCACAGGAGGTTGAGGAGGACGTACTGGGAGTCCAGGCGGAAGAACAAGATCTGGCCGGCGTAGGTGAGGTTGCCCAAGGAGGAGAAGAGGAAGAACAACAAGCTAAGCCCCTCGACCGAGCGGCGGCGGTGGTTCTGGAGGATCTGCGGGATGCGTGCGCCGAGGTACAAGGCGGCGGACATGTAGCCGACGATCTGCGGGCCAGCGGCGATGTCGTCGGAGCCGGAGTTGCCCTTATCGGAAGAATCCGAGAGGAAGTAGCCGCCGACACCGGCGGCCACGACAAACAAGATGGGCAAGACGTACCGCGTCACCACGGAGTGGTCCTGGGGCACGGCGGCGATGTTGGTGAGGGTCAGCAGACGCCGGCGGACCAAGGGCTCGGTTTCGTGGTTTTCGGATGAATTGCCGTTCTCGGAAGTCTTTCCGGAGCGGTACCAGTACGTGTAGTAGACGTACAGCACAATCATGAAGAAGTCGGCAAGGCAGAACCACATGGCCAAGAACACAACCTCGGGCAAGAGCCCGGCCCAGATGGCGCCGACCAAATTGAACAAATCGCCGGCAAACCAGATGCAAATGAAGCCGATGGCCAAGCCCTCAGCAGACTTCATCCGCCACTGCTCGATCAACTGTGGCATAAGCAACACGATCCAGCATGCAAGGCTGCGGTTAGTTTTGTTGGATTTTGTGTGAAACGTTTCTATTTTTAGACATACGACGTCAGCCCCATGATGCCCAGCACTTGGGTACGCCAGCTTTCGGTCATGGTGTTGTTGAGCAAAAAAGTGAGATGATAAGCAGATAGACCGTGGTATGTGCAGGTGGTCCGAGTCAAAGGAGTCTGGAGGAGAGAACAGGGAGAAAGCAGGCGGTCTAAAAAAGAGAGAAAAAGAAAAAGGAAACGAAAAAAATAAAAAATATGAGGAACCAAATGGCTGGGATAAGGCGGCGGCTGAAATGGGTGGTAATTATGGGCCTGACTTCTTTGGGTGTGTGCAGGAGTGGAATCGGTCAGAGGGCACGGCAGCTCTCAGTATATTTATTTTTTATGTAATGTTGGCAAGTGCTGATTTTAATTTGTATTTATTGGTTTTGTGGGTGGGTAGGTTATGGTTAGTTGGGAGATGATTACGTAATCAGAGGATGGGTGGTTTAGTGGGATATCCAGAGATCAGGCAATTGCAGTAGAGAGTATGCTGAATTTGATAGGAATCGTTTGTTTTTAATGGTAGTATGGTACGATTACGTAAGAATTTGCTGAAGTAGTGATTATTCGACTTATAGTTCCCCAGTGTATGGACCTTAGGTAGGTTACTATTCTTTAGTATTTATTTATCTAGATTTGCTTACTACTGAATTTTTGGGCAATCTGTAATATTAAATAAGAAATGGAATTATGTGGGTAATACCATTATATGGAGATGTCCCAGCTAATACTTTCTAAATGGTGATATAGCAATAATATTTCAAAGTTGCTTTTCATTTTGTTACTTTTTTTGTTAAGTGAAGAACTCAGATATTGAAGTTTCTGTTATTGTCATATCACCACTTCTGTTAAAACCTTTACTTTTGTAGTAACACCTAAGAAAATAAACACTAAAGACTAATAAAGCTTTTTGAGATCTGGCTTAATAAAAACTATTCTTAAATATGTGAAATAAAATTACTATACAAATTATGGAAAGAGTTAATAGAATTTGAGTACTTCAACCAGTACAGCATTTTGTTAGAACCTGACTTTGATGAGTTTTCTGAGTTTTTGCAAAAATCTTAGGTAATCAAAGTAAAATAAAAACGGAAAATCTGCCAATAGTTACCTAAAAAGCTTAAATCAGAGGCTAATATTGGTAAATCTTATAATGGAAAGCATGGCTGCAAAACATCCGTGCACCAGGCTACCCCAGGCACTTTGGGCCTCTTCATTTTTTCAAAACGGGCCTCCAGATCCAATCTGATTATTCTAGTGGTATAACTAGCTACCCAGAATACGCCTAGACATCTTTTTCGCTTTAAAACGGCCCCTGTCTCCGCAAAAATTCCCAGATTATGTAATCAAGATTGATTACATAATCAACACAGCTGAAGCTTGGAGCTAAATGTGACACGGCTGAAGACTTAGACCACCAGACTGGCAACGAAAATGCTACACAATTTAAGAGCACAACAGATCAAGCGGATAAATGTGATTTTCAATACTGATACCTAAATCGCTGTTGAGAACATTACCTGCACACAACCTCCCCTGCACAGGGCACACTCATAAGTTGGAAGCAGAAAATTTTTTCACCTCACCACTTTACACATTTTTAACAAAACAGATATAATGGTATGTTAAGGCCCGGACAGCAACAGGAACTTCCCAAGACGCCTTAGAGCGCCAGGAAGTGGTCTCACCTTCTTGAAATGGGTAAACCCGGAACCCCCGGTACCACGAATGGATAATTCCGGAAAAACACCTCCGGTCCCACTCACCAATCAGAAAGACGGATCTTTCCGCCGTAGATACAAGATGTGTCACCGCTTCTTGGTGCACAGGCTGAGCATTCTCTTTGAGAGTGCTCTAGAGATTAGTGGAAGCTTTTGTTTGTTGACCATTTTGGAGAACAAAGCTCGGATATTAACTGATCTCAATGACCAGCCTGCCAAGAAAGTTGCCCCAGCCCCATTGGCTCAAAAAAGCCAGGCTCCAAAGGAGTCAAACCCACTCATTGACGTTAGAAGAAGAAACTATGGTATTGGCCAGGACATCCAGCCAAAGAGAGACTTGACTCGTTTCGTCAAGTGGCCTAGATACGTTCGTTTGCAGAGACAAAAGAAGATCTTGCAAATGAGATTGAAGGTGCCACCTGCGATTGCCCAGTTCCAGAACACCTTGGACAAGAACTCTGCCACTCAGGCTTTCAAGCTTTTCAACAAGTACAAGCCAGAAACCGCCGCTGAGAAGAAGGAGAGATTGACCAAGGAGGCTGCTGCTGTGGCCGAGGGCAAGAAGTCCTTTGATGCTTCTCCTAAGCCGCTCAACGTCAAGTACGGCTTGAACCACGTTGTTGCGCTTGTGGAGAACAAGAAGCCTAAGTTGGTGTTGATTGCCCACGACGTGGACCCTATTGAGTTGGTGATTTTCTTGCCAGCTTTGTGTAGAAAGATGGGTGTTCCATACGCCATTGTCAAGGGCAAGGCCAGATTGGGTACTTTGGTGCACAAGAAGACCTCCGCCGTTGCCGCTTTGACCGAAGTCGCTCCAGAGGACGAGGCTGAGTTGGCCCAGTTGGTTTCTACTGTGAACGCCAACTTCCTTGAGAAGTACGAGGAGCACAGAAAGCACTGGGGTGGTGGTATCATGGGCCCTAAGCACAACGACCGTGCTGCCAAGAAGGCCAAGGCCTTGGACGTTGTGGAGGCTTAATTATAGTTTTGGGAAAATACACAGGGAAACGATACACTTGACGTAGACACCACTGTGGGGGTACCTTGACGTAATGTACGGTTAGTATGTGTTGTATCACGTGAGCACCAGTGACTGTTTTCGTGTCCTGCGCACACAATTTTTTTTTTTTTTTTTTTTTGCTTCCGGTGCGCATTTCCACCGAAAAGGCCGTCGTATTTTGAAGGTTTCTCTTTTCCACTTCACTGAACAAAGGTATGTTAAACAGAGCCCCAACCGTTGCCCTGCGTGACTGGATATCGCCATGAAACCCCCATAATCAGAAACGTTATATTCTATTCCATTAGACCGTTGAATTTTGTTATATTTTGGTGTTAGATTCGATGTCAGGTCCGATGTCCCTTGTCCAAGATGGATGAACACTTGTTGATCAGCGTACTTCCAGCTGATTTGTTGATAATAGCATGGCATTCCAGTGAAAGCAATGAGCAATATGGCATTCTTGATGATCCAATACTAACAAGCAGATGGCTAAGTCGAAGAACCATACCAACCACAACCAAAACAAGAAGGCCCACAAGAACGGGATCAAGAAGCCAAAGACCTACAGATACAGATCTTTGAGAAACGTTGATGCCAAGTTCAGAAGAAACCACAGATATGCTTTGCGTGGTACCGCCAAGGCCTTGGCTGAGCAGAAGGAGAACTAAGGTTTCTGTACGTTAATACATGATATAAGTCATAAGACTAGAGTGTAGAGTAAGAGTTTTTGAGAGTAGAGACCATAGTAAAAAAAGTGGGCACAAGACGGGGTTATATAGTGAGTGTTAAAAAATGACAGCCAAAGGGGTGAGGGGCGCGGGCTGGCTGCAAAAACCACCTGTAACACGGAGAAAGTACATAAAGCCATGCGGATCCCGCCCGCTTTTTTGTAGATTTATTCCTTTTTCTTTGTATTTAGAATTACCATGTCAAAGATCCAGATATCCAACCTTAACTACTACACCAGCGAGGCCGAACTAGAGGCGTTCTTGAAGCCTTACAGTCCGTATGTTTTAATTTGCAGCCGCCGCCAACAAAAAGCGCCGCTAACAATAGAACCGACGTTTTGATCCCGTTGTTCCCAACGCTCTTTAGGGGTGTTCTGAATAAGCCGCTTGGCGTCGCCTATGCCACTTTTGCCAGTGCCGACGACGCCAAAAGCGCCTCAGACAAGATCAACGGCACAACGTTCAAGTTTAGGAAACTACGGGTGAGAGCACACACGCCGTATGCGCCCAAAAGCCGACTCGTCCGGTTTCCCAGCCGGTCTGGCAAACCTGAAGATGGTCAGCCCAACGGCATTGTAGCAGAAAGCGCCGAGAGAGCTGACCAGGGCCAGCCAGAGCCAGAAGAGGCCAACGCTAAGCAGGAGAAGCCAGAGAAGGAAGAGAAGCCACAGCAGGAGCAGCAGCCAGAAGAGCCACAGGACCGCCACAAGTACTCGGAGGATACAGTGTTCATCAAGGACCTCAAGGGCAAGGTGACGCGGGAGAAGCTCGTGGAGTTCTTCCAGCAGTACAACCCAACCAACGTGCGGATCATGCGGCAGCGGCGGTTTCCCAAAGGGTGGGGTTCCAAGACGAACGCGCTCGTCACCTTCGGCTTTCCCGAAGGCTACGACCTCGACAAGGTGCTTGACGAGTGCTCGAGCCTACTCATTGACGGGAGCCCGGTCAAAATGTACAAGGCCTTCGCATCGCGGGTCGGGTCGCCCCGACTGCCGGCAGAAGAGTCGGAGCAGCCGAGTGAGCCCGCTGTGGAAGCAGAGAGTCAAGTGGAAAGTGAGGGCAAGGCTCCTGGGGAAGATGAGGTGGCAGCTAGTGGCGATGGCAAAGGCACAGACGGGGCGTAGGGCCCTCTAAGTAGCCAATACACGCTACAGCAAAAAAGAGCTACAGAACAACACAATTACAGGAGCTTCATTACTATACAACAGAACAGCGCTTAGTCCTGAGTCTTCTGGGTACCTCTCAAGAGACCGGTTCTTCTGGCGGCGATGAGACCAGCCTTTTGACCAGGAACGGCACCTCTGGAGATGGTAGAAGCCTTACCAATGTGCTGGTGGTTACCACCACCGTGAGGGTGGTCGACTGGGTTCATGGCCACACCTCTGGTCTTAGGCCAGGAGTTTCTCTTGACCTTGTACTTGTGGTAGGCTCTACCGGCCTTCAACAATGGCTTGTCGATACGACCACCACCGGCAACAACACCAATGACACCTCTGGCGGAGGAGTTGATGATCTTCTTGGCACCAGATGGCAACTTGACTCTGGTCTTACCCTCGTCGTGGTTGTGGCCAATGATGATGACATAGTTACCAGAGGTTCTGCCCAAGACACCTCTGTCACCAGCCTTGTCCTCGACGTTGGACACAATGGTACCTTCTGGGCAGGCACCCAATGGCAAAACGTTACCGACGTTCAAAGAAGCCTTAGCACCACAGTACACAAACTGACCGGTGTAAAGACCCTCGTTGGCAATGAAGGTCTCCTCTCTCATTCTGTACTTGTATGGGTCACGGAAGACAACCTTAGCCAAAGGAGCTCCTCTACCTGGGTCGTGGATGATCTGCTTGACAACACCACGGATGTATCCCTCACGTTCGGCGTAGTCCAAGGTTCTCAACTTGGCAGCACCCTTTCTCAATCTGGTGTGGGCGGTGAAAACAGAGCCAGCACCCTTTCTCTGGTTACGAATAACTCTACCTGTTTTGTTAGTTTCATTGGTCTTTTCGTGGTGGTTTGGTGGTTTTGGTCAACATACCCATTGCTAGTGTTTGGCGATAAGGTGGAAGCGAGAAGAGATTTTCAGCTTTTGGAGAAATTTTTCTCGCTCCACCGCCTGGTCCTGCAGGCTGTGCGCGCTGCTCCCGCTGGGGCTGTAACCCTAACACACGTGACGTGGCCATCAGCGAGCCCAAATCCACCCAAAGTCCTCCACCACTGAATGCCCAAGCCGCCAAATTGGATACTGGGTGGACCTCCGAATGGGTTCCTGGCCAAGTCTTACCCTTACTAATAAAAAGAAAAAAATATATATTACAAATCCAGGTCCGATTTTTATTTGCTTTCTGCGAAGACTAAGCTGGTTGCGAAGAGATAGTCTACAGTCTCCAGTATTGTGTAGTTCTAGGTAGTATATGCTGTTAGTATTACTACTTTTGTGCTTAATGATGGCTGGTCGACCGTTGATCTGATTCAATGTGCAGTACCGGACCAAACGACATTTCCCGTACGTTTGCAAATTCAAAATTCCAAGGGTACCTTCTTGATGTCCGGAATTCACATATTCTATAACTACTTTTAAATTCTGCTAAAAAGAAGTTTTGTGCCAGTCTGAGTGGGCCTCAATGGCCACCCCCAGCCGCGACATTGTCGTTTGCATCCACTTCCGAGGGCTTTCCTCATAGTCAGAGTATCTATATTTAGTGATTTTAAGATGAAATTCGAGGTAGTCTCCGTAAAAAGTGAATTTGGAGTCACAAAAGCAATTTTGCTTTCCAAATGTATAAAATTTTCCCATTTTGTAAGGCTATTTCGAACATGTATATGTATTTCCTGTTTTGGTATAGATATTACACTCAGATTCGCTTTACTACTATCCTAAGTGTTTCTTATACTATAATGTTTTACCAAATCAAAAAGTTAAAGACCAAATCTGGAAACGGAAAAAAGGACTTGTTGAACTGGACGGTCTTGTTTACGTAATGCTTACGTAATCGAATTTTACCACAAGCTTATCAAAGACAGGCTTTGGACCAAAAGAATCCCATATCTTAGAATCCCTTTTTCACAGATGTCCTGTAACTTCTAAGGAGTCCCTGATAACGTCATTCACAAATTTCCGAATACACAGCTTCTCAAAAGCGTTTTCTATAGGTAGTAGTTCCAAATAAACGTTATACATTAGCCCCACTCAGCACAAGCCACCCCAATTCAATTGCCAAAAGCTATTGACTTCAAGTCTCTAATGACACCTGAAAGGGCATAACAAGTGCTTGATGGAGAAGGTGAGGACTTCATGGACCTTCGCTTAACTATTGGAGTCTCGGTCCAGTAGTTTGTTTTCCGGGAGCACAAGATCGGCGAGGCTTAAATGGCCTTTCGCTTCTTGTTCCAAGAAGTCTCACATTACTATTGAGATCACTTCTCGACTTCTTTCCAAGGTGTCTCGCACAACTAGTGGTTTAACGAGACGTTTCGGCTAAACCAATGTACCTGGCTAACTCGGCGTACAACTCCTCTTCCTCTTCCTTGCCCAAGCTCTCAACCCGCTCAGCCACACTCTTGCCCTGTCCAAACAACTTCTGCGCATCCTCAGGGGTCAAGTTGTCCTGCTGGAGAATCTGCTGCACGTCAGCTGGGGGTTCGTCGACAATCAACTCGTAGAACTCACAAAGAGAAACCAAAGTGGACTTGTCGATTTTCTTGAAAGCCTCCAAAGTCTGGGGAAAGTCGGCCGGAGCCTCACCGTCTCTGTTCACTAATGGGAGCAAAGTCTCCTTCAGACGCACATTGTGCATCCGCTTGATGCTCCGGTCCTCCAAGAAGTCCAACTGGCCCTGGAGCTCCTGCACAAGCGTCACGAGGTCCTCGTTGGTGGCAAAGTCTCCACTGTCAACGGCCGAAGGCTGTTCGGCCCGCATCTTGGCCTTCACGTCCTGCACCTGGTACTCCACCAACTGCTTGCCCGTCCGGGCGATCAATTCGCTCTGTTTCTGTACGAGTTTTTCCAACTCCGCCACGCGGTCCTCCAACGACATGTTTGGCTGTGTTTGTGTTGTGGTGCTTTGTTGTTGTTGATGTACTGCACAGTGCCAACCCTACTTACGCGAAGATTCAGGATCTGAGATAAGTGACTGCACTAGTTAACCGACTTCTTGCAAAGTTGAATTATAGCACTTTGATTGTTTCAATA
The DNA here is from genome assembly GCA_030573315.1 of Osmozyma mogii. Taxonomy (NCBI): domain Eukaryota; kingdom Fungi; phylum Ascomycota; class Pichiomycetes; order Serinales; family Metschnikowiaceae; genus Osmozyma; species Osmozyma mogii. Next base: position 151,444 of record JAJMDB010000001.1, read on the forward strand.
ACTGTACTATTTGATAAAGACCTTGATATCTTGATATCTATAGTATTGAATACAACACTTTAGTGTCTTGATAATTATAGTAGACCATTAGTTGGTCTTTGTAAGTTAAAGCGTCTCCATAAAGACCTCAGAGCTAAGCGGCTCTATTAGCGGTGAAGGCCCTTTTTAAACATTGTGAGAAGTTTTGGCGACTTCGATATTGGCAATTCTAAAATGGTGCGAATGGGGCGCCTTTTATATTGGGCTAAGGGGTGGCTGCAAAAACAACATGAAACAAGGGGCTAACCGTCATTTTTTAGAAACTCCCTCCCTACTTCTTTTGTTTTTAGAAAGCAACTACTTCTTCTTTTTAGAAACCAACTACTTCTTCTTTTTAAACCAAAATTGGTTTAATACCAAGGCTCTTAAGCCTTGGGCTAAAAGGCCTTTTAGCGCCAACTAGAGTAGCTGTGGATTCCTAAAACTGGGAAATCTGCCGTATTTTCAATAAAAAGTTGACAGAAAGGTGCTCTAAAGTTTGAAAGAATAAGCTAAGAATAACTATGTTCTGTGAATCTTCCGATTCTGCTGAAGATACCAGATCTGAGGAATACAGACTGCTTTTGTGCACTATGTTATGACCAGTCCTACAAGACAATAATACTAACTATGTTCCGATCTCCGATATATTTGCACTTAGAAAGCTGTGGCTGTATTGGGGCTTGGACTTGGGTCCACATGACCGGGAGGTACTGATTTAGTCATCTTCCTACATGTAAACCGTTGGGACTGTTGATAATTGTTTGCTTGTATTGCCTCACTCGCTCGGCAGTTGTCAAGTGTAGTGTTTTTGGTGTCGAATTTGCGTCCGCAACGTTGCTGAATTGACACTACGAGTGGAACTCAAATTGCTTCCATGCATTAGCTTAAAATAGTCTTCTGCATTGGAATTATCTGAACAAACTAGGAAATTTCTGCAATCTCGGCAGACGGATGGCCAAGCCGGGCTCGGCAGCTGTGGCTCGTGACCAGCCCACACTCTTTTCCTGTGTATAAGCCCGTTTTTTAGGTGGAGAAGGCGTTAGACGGATGGGTGAGACATAGTGCGTCAAGGGAGCGGCGGAATCTACTTTTGGCGCCAAGAGCCGGGGTTTGTTAAGGGATTTTGTGTTTCTTGCTGCTTTTCTTGCTGGGACGCTTGTCTGCTATTGCAACTAGGCGGAGCTCCATTGCTCCCTTGGACCGAAGCATGCGCTCGGATAGCATTCGGCGCATCGAAGTGACGTTAGCCGTTGTTGTATACAGTACGGATTTGGCAAGAATTGGTGCCGAGTTCCCCCCAAGGTCCCCAAAAATTGGTTAAGAGCCGTCAAGAGGACCAGAGGGGATTCCTCTACTGCTCTGTTTTAGGCAGATCTTTTCTCTTTTGAGGATTCGTGTTGGGTGTGACCTGCTGGCTTAGTGCGGGGCACAGTCGGTAAACCATGCGTTTGCCGCGGCGGGGTCCATTCGCGCAGCACCCTGCGTCAGGCACAAGCAACGGGGCCGGGTATAAATACAAGCCGTTTCGACTCAAGCGCATCTCATCGGTGCAGAAAACATCTCAGAACCGAAAATGGACAAAGTGCAGATAATGACAAGGCATGTCCAGGAAGAGCCCACGGACTTGCGTGAGGCCACTGTGAAGAAACTCCACGCTCTCATTGCCGAGGCCGAAGAACACCAGACGAAAAAAGACCACGACGAAGACAAAGAAAACGACGACGAGCAGCCTTCCTCTGCAAGTCTGTCGAGAACTGCTTCTAGGTCTCCTTCCCCATTTGACGTGGAGCACCCCGACAAAATTGCCCTAGACGGCCGGTTTTCCACCCAGGAAATGAAGGAGCTCGTGGATATGGCCAAAGAGAGAGGAATACTAGAAACAGACGTTGATGTGAAGGTGGTGGACTACAACGACGCCATCGGCGACAGAGTGGAGGTTTCCGAGGACAATTAATTAGATATTTATTAGGCGCCAGCCGTTAATTCATGAAATCGTTAAGACCAGTAGTTACTCTTTTGCAATGGCAAGCCAACATTAGATGGATTTGATTTTTCTTTTTTTTTTTTCAAATTTAGTCACCTAAACTGTCTCTTAGTAAAGTCGTCTTAATTTAATCCTTCTTCTATGCTTTTGATTATCTTTTGTAGTAATCTTGGCTGGATTTTCAAACGGGATTTTCAACTTGACTTGATTTTTAACCTTATCTTTTTTTTATTATTATTATTATTATCTTAAAATTTCCGTATTGTAAATCGTGAAATCTGGAAAATGGCATTTATACTAAATCAACATCTACTCGATTTCCGCTCAAGATTGAAACAGCGAACACTCTAAATACCACAAAAAATCAGCAAATCCATAAAATGCAAAATTTTCAGCAAATTATCACATCAAAAATGTGAAATAAGCTAAGCCTAGAAAATGAAGAAAATTACAAAGGCATAGATGGGCACCTCTGATAATGTCGCAGATGCGACAATGTCGTGGCTGGGGGTGGGTCTCAGAGGGGTCAGCAAAGAGACCCAAAATGCCCAGAAGAGGTAATCCAAAGCCACTACTATACTCCTTGGAGCAGCAGGATCACAAGTAGACGCTTTATATCCTCATACCAATGTTAATTTTTGTGTGCACGTGACATTCTACACGTGCTTCGCACGTGAAAGGTTCACGTGCACTACATAATCTCACCCACCACCAACCAACACACCCACATGTACCAGCAGCTACGACGCACAGGCGTCTGGGCGCTGTTCTGCGGGGCGGTGCTTGCTCTCGCCGTGCTCCTTTCGTTTCTCCGGCCGCCCGAAGGCGCCGACATTTCCCACTGCTGCAAAGTCTGGATGTACCCGCTGTACGCCGGAATCCGGTCGTTTGACGAAAACCACACGAAATTCGCCCGGAAATTCCTGCTTTATTTATACAGGGAGCAGGGGGTGGACAAGATCCCGGAATCGGAACATGACGGCTTCCGGGAGCTCTCCGGATCACCGGCTCTTTTCATCCCGGGAAACGCCGGGAGTTACCGCCAAGTCCGGCTGATTGCCGCTGAAACGCTGGATCTCCATGCCCAGACGGGGCAGGGGAACAGCTACGATTTTTTTGCTGCTGATTTCAACGAAGATTTCACCGCTTTCCACGGCAGAACCTTGCTAGACCAGGCAGAATACCTCAATGACGCCATTTCCTTCATATTGTCACTTTATGCCCATTCGGAGAACAAGCCTACTTCGGTAGTGATTGTGGCTCATTCTATGGGGGGCTTTGTGGCCCGGACGATGCTCAGTTTGCCGAACTATCCGGAAAATTCTGTGAACACCATTCTCACGCTTTCTTCGCCTCATTCGGCTGCTCCATTGACGTTTGACGCCGACATTTTGAAGTTGTACTCGGCAGTCGACCGGTTTTGGTATGGCGGTTTCCATAACGCCTCGGAGTTAGCGGAGTTAAGACTAAAAGACGTGTCTTTGGTCTCCATCACCGGCGGTGCCTCCGACGCCGTCTTGCCTGCAGACTACACCACCTTGGGCTTCTTGGTGCCCCGCTCCCACGGATTTACCGTTTTCACTACCGGAATCCCAGATGTGTGGACTCCAACAGACCATTTGGCCATAGTTTGGTGTGGCCAGTTGCGCCACAAGATCGCCCAGCTTTTGCTAGACATTTCGGCGCAAACACCTCAAAGAACACTCCCGTTGGCCGAGAGAATGCAAGCTATGGAAAAGGTGCTCTTGCCGTTCCCGGAGTTAACTCCGGAGTTAAGCTCGTCGGAAGAATTCTCGGCCAAACTCCCCAGCCACAGCAAGAAGATCTCCTCCTTGCACGCCTCCGAGCAGGCCTTCGCCGGTCCCGGCAACCTTGCAGTGGTGCTGTCGGGCCAAACCGACGTACTCTTGTGCAACAAACACACCGAAACGTGCTCGGAGATAACGGACTTAACGGAGATAAACATACCCACCCCAGACCACTTCCAGCCCTGCTCCGACAACCAGCCCCGTCCCCTCAAGGCCCACCGCATCCCCCTCAAAGCCGACCAGCTGGTTTTGCTTCGGAAAAACCAAGATTTCTCCGAAAACCTGTTTGCAATCGGCCAGGTGGCTCAGCCGTACGAAAACTCCGCCACTTTGTCCGCTTCACTTGCACAACTTCTCATGTGGAACCACGTGAAGGTTCCCAAGTGGCCTGTGGCCAATGTGCACGTGGCTGGGGCCTGGAGCAGTGTGGTGGCTTACAAGGTGAAGATTTCCTCATTGGGAAACTCTCCGAAATTTATCCCGATGGTCCGCCAATGGCGAAAAGAACCGTACGAGTCCAAGTGGCACGTTAACGCCGGCTCTGCCGTGCTCACACTCACCACCCACGGCATTGCCCCTTACACGCCGTTCAAAAGGACCAACCAGGGCTTCAATTTGGAGTTTTGGAAACCAGAAGACACAGAGATGGAATTTTCCATCAAAATCGACATTTTCGCCTCCCTCAAGTTGCTTGTGCTCCGGTACCGAATTGCACTTGTGCTGCAGTGTCTTTTTGCGGCAGCGGTGGTGTTTGCCGTGCAGCTTCGGAGATACAGCCAAAACGGGAAATTCCCGACATTCATGCACGTGCACGCGCACGTGACGTCGCCAAAACCGCTTCTCCTTGTGTTCTTGGGCTCCTGTTTCCTCTCCTTGGCCACCAGAAACGACTTTGTGCAGGCCGTTCTAGACTTTCTTGATCCTGTGCTGCTCCAGGACAAAAATGAGCTCAACAGAAGTCCAGACCCACATTTCCACGTCAATGGCTTCTACATGGGGCTTGAGGAGGCCGGGTTGTGCTGGATGGGGTTCCTTTTCTTTCTCGTGGCAATGGTGATCAACTTTACTGTTATCTCCGTGTTCCGGGCGTTGGCAGCCGGAGTTAGCCGGATTCCACAAACTCCGCTTATCTCCGGCAGCTGGAAACGCAAAGCCGCCGCCACCGGCTTGCTCTTGCTCCTCGTGCCCATCTGGGTGCCCTACCAGTTTGCTTACGTCATTGCCTTTGGCATCCAGGTGGTCAACACGCTAAAGCTGGCCAAAATGGCCTCTTTCCACTATCACGTGACCTTCTTGCTCCTCATGGCGTGGGTTTTGCCGGTAAACGTGCCGGTGTTGGTGGTTTTCGTGAAAAACTTAAACATCAACTGGACTACCCCGTTCTCTTCCCACCACAACTTCATGGCGGTGGCTCCAATTTTGGCCTTGGTCCAATTACATAATCACAAGCCGGAGATAGTGCCCAGTGGGGAAAGTCCGAAAAAAACCGCCGTTTTGGTGACCATCTTGGCCTACTTGGCCTTCTACGCGTTGGTCTACGGCGTCCGGCACACATTCTGGCTCCACCACCTATTTAATTTCTACTGTGGTGCCGTGTTGGTGTTGTGGTTGCAATAGACCCGTACCCCACACCAGTGCACCACAAAATCAAAACAACTGCATCAACGTGGCCAATTGCTAGCGTAGCATATGTACTATGCCAGTGTACTAGTTAATTGTAATTGACTACAAGACAATAACATGAAACTTCCATTACTAATATACAATTACATTACACAACCGGCCAACGCACGCAGTGCTTAGTTGGCAGCAGAAGAGTACTTGGTGACGGCTCTGGTACCCTCGGAGACGGCGTGCTTAGCCAACTCACCAGGGAGAATCAATCTGACGGCGGTCTGGATCTCTCTGGCGGAGATGGTAGACTTCTTGTTGTAGGAAGCCAACTTGGAGGCCTCGGTGGCGACTCTCTCAAAGATGTCGTTGACAAAAGAGTTCATGATAGACATGGCCTTCTGGGAGATACCAGTGTCTGGGTGAGTCTGCTTCAACACCTTGTAGATGTAAGAGGAGTAGGTCTCCTTTCTGGACTTGGTCTTTCTCTTGGCGTCACCAGAAGAAGCGGTCTTCTTGGCGGCTGGTTTCTTTTCAGCTGGGGCCTTGGATGCGGGTTTCTTCTCTGCCTTTGGTGCCATTTTGGTGTTGTTGATAAAAAAGCTGACTTGGTAGCTGTGGGAGGTGCGCCTGTTATATACTGCTTGCCACCGCGTTTCTGTGCAGGCTGCTCCCGTTCCTCGTTTTGCCCCCAGTCGCGCAATCTCCGCGTTTTCTCCTCCGGCATACAACGCGTCTCCAAACAAACAAACTTCTCATCCCGCTGCGTACATGTGAGCACTGCTCTGCGACGGAGAAACCGCCGGCCACACGGCGCAATTTTCGTGTAAAGCAGAAAGACACGCTTGCTGTGCGTTAGTATGGCCATGTTGCCGGTCAATTCGGTCCCACAGTGTCCCGGCAGTGGCGGTCCCACATTTACACCCCGCCGACGTAAATCCCCTCACGCTCTCCGGCGCGCGAAGAACACTCCGCGCACTCTCCTTGACCCGTGCCAGAAAAACCAGTGGCAAAGCGGAGGAACACACAAACCGCGCACGTGCAGGACGCGCGCCGCAACATGCTCACATATATAAGGAGCCCAGTCCCAAACCAAAAAATCAACAACTAACAAATATCAATAATGTCCGGTGGTAAAGGAAAAGCAGGCTCTACAGAAAAGGCATCTACCTCCAGATCAGCCAAGGCTGGTCTTATGTTCCCAGTCGGAAGAGTTCACAGACTTTTGAGAAAGGGCAACTACGCCCAGAGAGTGGGTTCCGGTGCCCCAGTGTACCTCACCTCCGTGTTGGAGTACTTGGCTGCCGAAATCTTGGAATTGGCTGGTAACGCCGCCAGAGACAACAAGAAGTCCAGAATCATCCCAAGACACTTGCAGTTGGCCATCAGAAACGATGAGGAATTGAACAAGTTGTTGGGTCACGTCACCATTGCCCAGGGTGGTGTTTTGCCAAACATTCACCAATCCTTGTTGCCTGCCAAGAAGGCCACTTCCAAGGCTTCCCAGGAGTTGTAAGCGGAACTGTGTTCTGTGCTGATTTCAGCGTGTATATTAGTTGGCAATTAATGTTATTATGTGATAGCTCTGTAGTTAGTATCGTGCGCCCCTCAAACAATTGCGCACTAATTTGAGTTTGTTTGCATCTGGTGACAAGCATCAATGGAGAAGTTCAGCACGTGGCGTGACAAAGGCACTGGCATTGCGCCATTCATGCCGACTGAGCGCCGGCTTGGTGCCTTGGACTACGTTGCTGCGGTAGCAAAGTTGCCTGTTTTCGCTCTATTGTGGCTTGGTCTGTGGGTTTTTCCGGGGTCCGCCATCGCCGCCATGTGGTGGCTTGCAGGCGGTGTTGTTGATTTCTCCGTCGACAGTGTCCGGAAAAACAAAATTGCCGAGATCAACCGTCACCGGCCTGGTCCTGGTTCGGTTGTGGTGGCCAACTTTGCATCGCCACTTGACCTTGTGGCCATTTTCCTCGCCTCCACTGCCCGCATCGGCCAGATCTCCGTGATAGTGCCTCGGAAGGGCGAACTTTATGAATTGTCCTTTTGGGAAGCACTCAGGGTGCCCTTTGTGGACCCAGCAGAAACCGGATCGCTTCCGTTTGGCCGCAAGTCCGCAGACTTGGCTCATTTGGCCAACAAGTTGGTGGTGATTTTCCCCGAGGGCACCACCTCCAATGGTCAGGGTACCCTCCCATTTGTGGAAGCTCCAGAGAAACTCCAGATTCCAAAAGCCTCGTACTCCACCCTTGTGCTCCGCTCACCGCCTGCGGTGGCTGTGCCGGTCCCAAGGTCCTCATGGAGCTACTACTGCTCTGTGTTGGCGGAACGGCTAGTGGTGCGCATCAAGGCTTACCCTTCGGAGAAACTCTCAGGACAATCGTCCCGCCAGATCTTCCTGGAAAACGGGCTTAGTCCGACCGCCTTGTCGCTTGGAGAGAAAGCTGAATTCTGGCAGGCCTTCCACAAGTAGTCTATTTGGAGAGGAACCCAGCCATTGGATCGGAAAAGTCGTCATCGACATTCTTGGGCTTTTCGGGCTGCTTCTCTGTCTTGGAAAGGAACCCAGCCATAGGGTCAGAGAGGTCGTCGTCGACATTCTTGGGCTTTTCGGACTTCTTCTCTGACTTGGGCTGCTTGCGCTTTTTCTCCTCAATGGCAGCAAAAACAGGGTATTCCACCTTGAAGTCATCTAGCACTGCCCCCTGGGGCAACCTGTAATAAGTATGGTCAACCTTGAGCGGTTTCTCGTAGATCTTGACGGCATTGAAGTTGTCTACGGCCACAACGGCGGACCGGTGGTCCTCGTACTTCAAAAATGCAAACCCACGTGACTTGCCCTGGCTGTCCTTGGCCAAGTTGATATGGGTTGGGTTACCGTACTGGGAGAAGATGGTGAGCAAGTCTTTCTCGGCGAGTTGCTCGTGGAGTCCTCCGATGTATATCCATGCAGTGTCTTTGTAGTCTGCGTGCCAGGAGGCTTCGTCTGAGACGTTTCTTGCGAGCTCCCGCTGGTTGATTTCGTTGATTTTGTTCATGTACACTGGCGGCTGTGAAATAAGCTGGGGTCTGCAGTAGTAGGAGTGCAGTTGATGTGGTGTTTCTGTGCAGTACGTTGAGATGCGATGAGAGCGATGGGAAAAAAAGTGTACCACAGAAAGCATGGCCAAACCAGAGAAAACGGAGATGGCGCGGAAAAGAAAGCCGGAGGCCGAAGAGGAGGAGTTTGAGGTGGCTCTTTTAGACGGTGCATCTGACTCTGAGGATTCCGAGGGTGAGTCCGGTAGCGAATCCGAGGGTGAACATGAAGATGAATCCGAGGGTGAGTCCGATGAGGCCCAGCCCGAATCGGAACCAGAATCCAAAAAACAACCAGAACCAGCTTCCGACGACAGTGACTCGGAGGCAGAGCTCAACGCACTTCTAGCAGCAGAGGAGCCGGAAGAAGACGGATCTGGATCCGAGGTGTCTGAGCCGGAAACCATCACAGACCAGCTCAGCGGCATGAAGATCCGGGGAGCCGAGCACAAAACACAATACGCTGACGGCAGCGAGAGAATCCTCAAGCCAGAGATCGACCCCGTGTACGACTCAGACGACCTGGATGCCGGAGACTTCAACACAATCGGTAACATCCCCCTCTCTGCATATGAGGAGATGCCCCACTTGGGTTACGACATCAACGGTAAGCGGATCATGCGTCCAGCCAAGGGCTCTGCCTTGGATGCCCTCTTGGAGCAGATCGACTTGCCCGAGGGATGGACTGGTCTTTTGGACCCAACCACCGGTAAGCTGTTGAACCTTAGCGAAGAGGAGATCGAGCTTATCCGGAAAATCCAGCACAACGAGGCCACCGACGAGAACATCAACCCATACGAGCCAACGATCGAGTGGTTCACCAGCCAGACCGAGCAGATGCCGCTCTCGGCTGCCCCAGAGCCAAAGAGACGGTTCATGCCATCCAAGCACGAGGCTAAGCGTGTGATGAAGATTGTGCGTGCCATCCGTGAGGGTAAGATTCTTCTGCCCAAGAAGGCCAAGGAACAGGCTGAGCAAGCAGAGAAGGAGTTCGACTTGTGGGAGCAGGAGGAGCCTTCTGCCGACCACGCCATGAACTTGAAGGCTCCAAAGTTGGCTCCACCAACCAACGAGGAGTCGTACAACCCACCAGAGGAGTATCTCTTTGACGAAGAAGAACAAAAGGCTTGGGAGGAGAAGGACCCAGCTGCCAGAAGGGGCAAGGTCATGCCAGTCAAATATGGCCTGCTCCGGAAGGTCCCAGGCTACTCCGAGTCTGTGCGGGAACGGTTTGAGCGGTGCTTGGACCTTTATTTGGCTCCACGTGTGCGCCACAACAAGCTCAACATTGACCCTGAGCTGCTTGTGCCCGAGTTGCCTTCGCCTAAGGACTTGCGTCCATTCCCAATCCGGTGCTCCACGGTGTACTCCGGTCATTCCGGCCGGGTGCGTACTGTTTCTGTTGATCCAACCGGTGTGTGGTTGGCCACGGGCTCCGACGATGGCTCTGTGAGAGTGTGGGAGATCTTGTCTGGTAGACAGGTGTTCAAGTTGCAGGCTGTGGACGTGGCAGAGAACCCAGAGGACAAGGTGGATGCCGTTGAGTGGCACCCAACTTTGGCTCTTTTGGCCGTGGCTGCCGCAGAGAACATCTTGCTTGTGGTTCCACCAGTGTTTGGGTTTGACTTGGAAAACGATGCCCGCACAAGAATCGAGAGTGGTTGGGGTTACGACACTTTCGGAAACAAGCGGAAGAACACCGAGATCAACGTCAACGAGGAGGAAACGGCGGCCTCGGAAACCCCCGTCAACGAGGCAGCCAAGTGGGTGCCTCCAACGACCGAGCAGCTGGGACAGGGCATTGCTGCTGTCATTGAGTGCAGAAAGCCCGTCAAGAAGCTCTCGTGGCACAGAAAGGGAGACTATTTTGTCTCTGTGGCCCCAGAGCTGCACAACCTGGCAGTGTTGGTGCACCAGCTCTCGAAGCACTTGTCGCAGCTGCCGTTCCGCAAGAACAAGGGCATCACCATGGACGCCATGTTCCACCCCTTCAAGCCGCAGCTTTTCGTGGCCTCCCAGCGGGCCATCCGGATCTACGACCTTGCCCAGCAGCAGCTCCACAAGAAGTTGCTTCCAGGAGCTCGTCTTCTTTCTGGCATCGATATCCATCCTCGTGGAGACCACCTTTTGGCTTCGTCTTATGACAAGCGTGTCATGTGGCATGACTTGGACTTGGGCTCCACTCCTTACAAGTCCATGAGATACCACACCAAGGCTGTCCGTTCGGTGGGCTTCCACAAGGGCAAGTTGCCGCTTTTCGCTTCTTCTTCTGATGACGGCTCCATCCACGTGTTCCACGGCACCGTCTATGACGACTACATGACGAATCCATTGTTGGTTCCATTGAAGAAGTTGACCGGACACAGTGTGGTTGGGTCCATTGGTGTTTTGGACTTGGTCTGGCATCCAAAGGAGGCCTGGTTGTTTTCTGCTGGTGCTGATGGAACTGCCCGGTTGTGGACTACCTAAGCTTGCTGCTATGATTAGACCAGCTGTTTTAGCCAGGTCATTAGCAGAATTAATTTAGCAACACACCAAACAGTTCAATCCCGCCAGAAAAGCGCCAACCCTCACCAGAAAAAAACCAGCGGATCCGGTCGTTTTTATAGCCGATCGGCAAAATTTGCAGCCAACGGCCAAGCCTCTTTTTCGGTGGCAAAATTTGCAGCCGCCAAGCCACTATCCCAGGGGTTAAAAGCGAGATTTGCAGCCAAATGCTTTTTGTTCTGAGTATACTACTGCTTCTTTCTGGGATTGCTTTTGGCGTCTTGCTCTACTAGCCTTGCGGCACTCTTAGCATAATATATAAATATGGGTATTTGCGTACGTTTAATTTAGTATTTTCTCGATTTCTAGGAAGCCAATTCCTCAATACTTAAGATTCATTGAGGCCAGGAGGAGATTGGCTCCACGCTCTGGAGCTGCTTTCCAGCATAGTGGGCAGCCCACACATGCTGGTCCTTTTTGTGGATGATCTGGGCAAGCAAAATCTGGATATTGTCCACCACACCGGAGTTGTCTTCGTTTAACACCCAGTCGAGCTTCTTCCAGTCTAGAATGCCCTCGTGGCAAAACGTCTTTGGGGTGCTGTACAGATCCACCACGGATTTGTCAACTTTGGCAACAAAAAGATGCACACCGTTGAGGTCGACGCCGTCCCGGAACCAGCGGAGAACGCCTCTGTCCTCATACAGGGAAATTTGGAGGCCAGTTTCCTCGAAAGTCTCTCTGACAATGCACAGCATGGGGGACTCTTGTGGGTCCAATTTTCCGCCCACGCCATTCCAGCGGCCCATCCAGGGGGCCTTCTGACGGTTCAAGAGAAGCACCTGGTCGGTCTCCTCGCAGTAGATGAACCCCAAGGTGTATTTGTACATGGCTGGTTTTTCCGGACCTAAAGCTCGGATAAATCCAAGACGCGACCCGCGTTTCTCAAAACCGCTGCGGTGGATTTGCCGAAATTGGCCTGGTTTTTCCCCAAAAGCTTAAATACCGATGCCGACCGGGCGAGCGGCAGCTCGAACTCATGGAAGAACAAACACACGGCTCCCACCATGAAACGGGCCACCTGGGACTCGGCCACCCCTCCGTATCCTGCACCTAACGCCGGCACCACCACGTGCCGAAGCTGCAAATCCCGGCTCTTCAACAAGATGTTCCACATCGAGTAGAACACCTGCTCGGCCTCAATACGCTCTGGAACGGCCATGGTCGATACCAAGAGAAGGTGGCTGGCCTTGCTGTTGTGGAGCTTGACAGACAGAACGGCAGTTGGAGTTAAGAAACTGCAGTTTTCCTCTAGCACGTGACCCTGGATGTCCTTCTCGTCCACTGCTAGCACGTCAAGCACGGCCTTATCGAAGCCGGCGCCCATAAAAGCAGCTGAGTTGGTTGGGGTTACGACGGCGGGTTTTTCGGCAAAACCGGTATATTTGTCTAGCGGCCCAACGAAAACAGGCATCCAGACCAGCGGAGGCATGTACTGCCGGGCGTGAGCCACTGCATTTGCAAAACACCGCCCTAGCAGCTCGCTGGTGGTGACAATGGTGATGTTCATGTCAGGCGGGACAGAGAGGTGAGGGTTTTTAGGGATCGTGGGGCATACCATTGTGCAGGACAGACAGGCGGGGTCCGGACTTTGGCCCAATAGGCAAGCTGGGCCAGCAGGTGGGTACGAAGGGAAGAGCAGCGGCAAACAAGACCAAACACGCCAGCACAAGGAAAACCAAAAAACAATTGGAAAAAAGGCACGAAAAACAACACCAATAACAATTCCTAAAAAATAACAAAAACAACCGCAAAAGTAAACAGGGAGCTCCACATGGGCTGTTGGGTACCTGCACAGAGGCGGGATCTCGCGGTCCTATAAATTGTTAGCGAGATCCACAAACCCGCGGTCCCGCCACAACTTTTTCCCCAAAAAAAACCCGCCATGGCTCCAGTTGCTTTCTCCGACATCCAAAAGTCGTCCAACGATTTGTTGAACAAGGACTTCTTCCACGCCACCACCGCTGCCGTGGACGTCAAGTCTACTGCCCCAAACGGCGTTTCTTTCACCGTGAAGGGTAAGACCGCCAAGGACAATGCCATTGCCGCCTCTGTGGACGCCAAGTACGCCGACAAGGCCACCGGCTTGACCTTGACACAGGGCTGGAACAACGCCAACACCTTGGGCACCAAGATTGAGTTGTCTGAGTTGTTGACACCAGGTCTCAAGGGTGAGTTGGACACCTCTGTGGTGCCAAACGGCTCTAAGAACGCCAAGTTGAACTTCTTCTACCAGCAGTCTGCTGTCAACGCCAGATTGTTCTTTGACTTGCTCAAGGGCCCAGTTGCCACTGCTGACTTGACCGTTGCCCACGACGGCTTCACCGCCGGTGCTGAGTTGGGCTACGACATTGCCTCCGCCAAGGTCAACAAGTACTCTGTTGGTGTGGGCTACGCCAACCCATTGTACTCTGTTGCCGTGACATCGACAAGCAACTTGTCTGTGTTCACTGCCTCTTACTACCACAAGGTGTCTCCATTGGTTGAGGCTGGTGCCAAGGCCACGTGGGACTCTGTCAAGAGCTCCAACGTGAACGTTGAGTTTGCCACCAAGTACAAGTTGGACCCAACTGCCTTCATCAAGGCCAAGGTTGCCGACTCTGGTCTCACCGCCTTGTCTTACTCCCAGCAGTTGAGACCAGGTGTCACCTTGGGCTTGGGTGCCTCGTTTGACGCCTTGAAGTTGGCCGAGCCAGTGCACAAGTTGGGTGTCTCCTTGTCTTTTGCTGCTTAGTTTATAGCGTAATGTAAAACCATCTATTCGAATCGCGCACCCGTACCTCCGTGCGCATACAAAAGGTACAAACCTAGCATCTACGAAGACATACACAAGGAAATGGAGAAAAAGGAAGAAAAGACAGACAAGGCAGAGAAGAACACGCCGACGATCCTCCAGGTGTCGAGGCCGTTCTTCACGCTTGCCGAGTTGCTGTACCTCCATTCCAACACGATTCCAGAAAACAAAAAACTAGCATACAACCAAAGAAAACACCAAGTGTTCCAGTTTTGCTTTCAGATTGTGAAAATCATGAAATTCCCGCTCAGGGTGCTCAGCACCGCCATGAACTACTACCAGCGGTACTATCTTTTCAATACATTCGAGGAACCGAAGGACCAGAATCCAGAAAACGACCTTGTTCTAGAATCAGAAAAAGACCCCTACCTTGTGGCCTACACGTGTCTCTTTCTAGCCACCAAGCACGAGGATTGCATTAAGAAACTCAAGGAAATCCAGAACGTCGGCAACAAACTCCGGGAAATCGACCCAGAAAGCAGGGTCCACAATAAAGCCACCGGATCTTCCATGGCTCTTTTTGAGTGCCAGAGAAAAGCCATCATGGGACTTGAGTTCAAGCTTCTTCAGGTGCTCAAGTTTGATTTCATCAACGGAGCTGCCAACGTGCCGTCTGTGGAGTATTTGGTTGTTCTGTTTGCCAAACAGCTCCATTTGGACTACAACTTGACGCTTTTTGCGTGGTTGGTTTCTTTTGACATTCTGCTGACGCCGTTGTGTCTTGTGATTCCGCCACACTGCATTGCCTTGGCTATAGTCATTGTGACGTTGAACTTTGCCCCAAAAAACATCAAATCCAAGTTTAGTGACGGAGACGAAAAGGCCGATATTGCCGCTACTTTGGACAGTATCGACTCCATGCGGGACTTCCGGTGTCCGGAATCCTTGGTAAACGAGGGAATTGTCTACATTTTGGACTACTATGTCCACCAGATGAACTTTTCCGTTTTGAACGAGTACATTCCGGCTACGGATGAGGATACAGGAAAGGAGCAGATATTCAAGTTTATGGACTTGAAGAGTCGGTTCAACGACTTGAAGGTGCTTTCCGAGCAGAGTGTGTCCACATTGGGCTTACTTAAGCAGGATACGTATTTGAGGCGGTGGGACTTTCTGATTGGCCAGAGAGGGGCTGCCAGGTTTACTTTGAGTAACAAGAGGCGTCGTTTTGACGCCGAGTTTGGTATTTTGCGGCCCCAGAAGAAGGAGGAAGAGAACTAGTTTGGTTATGATGTCATTTATGGCAACTTACGAGTATAAGTCATTTGGTTGCTGACTGCTGAAGAACAGGTTTGCTGGACTCTAATCCGTCCAAGGTCATGTTATGAGCCACCAGTTGACTGATAGTTTCGGGTGCTGACTCAATTTGACAAGCTTTTCAACTTTGTTCTGGGAAGCTGGCACTCGATCAACAAGTTCCAGCTTTGTTACCCGAACTAGCAAAGTCGGCTTGAACTTTGATAAAATAGCTCGGCTTGAGCCGACTCAGCCCAACTTATAACTGACCAGCGTCCCGATGTGGTGAACATTGGTGTCAAAAGAGGAAAACCTCACAGAATCAGACTCCCCCTCGATATGCTTCCCGTCTCCGTTGGTGTCTGCCCACTCAGCAGGAATCCTCCGTGTGTCATAACTGGGATCGGTGTACACCAAAACATTAAAGGTGTAAATGTCGTCCTTAAGGAAAGGCAAATACGACACAGAGGCGGTGATCTGCCTTACGATGGCCTGGATTTCCCGCTGCACTTCGGCTTTGGGTTTTTCTTCCTCCAGCCCGTCTCCGTGGATATCCACAGAAAACTCCCACCGTTCTACCGGCTCGGCACTGGCTTTGTTCATAATCACCACCACGAGTTTCAGGAGCTTCCCGCCATAGATCCATTTTTTGAGCTGCGTCATGATGTTCCCAATGTACGTTTTGACTTCGTCGTCTGAGCTCATTAGCATGGGGAGGTCATACCGTTTGACGGTGATGAAGTCCTCGGGTGGGTAGATTCCTCGTTGGAAGAGGATGTTGTGTGTGGCGAACTCAAAGTAGTCTGTGACTATTTTGGAGGAGCCCTTGAGGGCTAGTTTTGTTGTCATCACTGATGAGTAGCGAATCAGTAGTTCCACTAATGCTAATAGATGTCAAAATCAGACGTATAAAGAGTATCAGCAACAACTAGTAAGTACTTGTGTAATCAACTAAGAATGCTCGGAGTAGCTTAGTGACTCCTTGTGAAATCAGAATCAAATCAGAGCTGATCGGGATGCAATGATAAATTGGTAAAGGACGGAATTGGGGTCAACGGCGTGGCTGGACCGGTCTATAAGTTGCTGTGCCAGCGGTGAATGGTAATATTAGTGGAGCCACAGACTTGGAGTACGGATTCCGGGATTTAGAGAATGCTTTGTGGAGATGTTGGTGTAGTTGATTCTGTCACGTGATGAAGCACATCCGTACACCCATACTGGGAGTCGGTAGACTCAGGTAGTTAAGCAGACATATTCGGGTGATTTTTAGTGTGTTTCTTCTTTGCTAAACAGCTGGCTTGTTTTTGCTTAAGTTCTTTCTTTCTTTTTCTGATTCTTCTTTTTTTGTGTGTCTCTAGTTGTGCCTGCTCACTTAGACTCATAGTTAAGCAAACGTGAGTACCCAAATAAAAAAGAAACAGACACCAAAAATCCACATTTCGGTAAATGCTTTGTTTTGATGTGGAAATATAGTAAGTATTATACCAGGAAAAGGATAGGATAGTTGGTATTAAATTATTTGGAAAATCTGATTTTTGAAACATGTTTTATCTTTTGTGGTGTATTCATTTTGTACTGTTTGCAACAATATATGAGAAAAGTACAGTTGACTATCAGGTAAAGATGAATCTTGGAAATATTAGTAGAGTTGATTTTTGTGTATATAGGATTTCTTGAAGGTGCTTTGACTCAACTATAGAGTATTGTTAATACTAGTATTGTGATGGATACAGCCAACCAAGTGAACTAGTACATCACGTGATAGACTCAAGAACCAAGAGCGAATAGAAGGATATGGTCAAAGAAGTCAAATTTGAGCTAATATTAGTATAAAGAGGAGAAACAGTTCGCTGTGTTTTTAAGAAAATGTGTGCATTTTGGGCACAATTGTACCATCAATTACAAAGAACTTTGATTGTATTTGCATATTAGTAGTAAACAAGAAGTTTGTATTAGCAACTAGAATGAGTCAAAGGAGCATATTTGTATTAAATCCTAGTGAAGCTCACTAAGCTAGAAGAAAAAGTGGTAAGAAAGATTGTGTTTGGTATTTTGGGATTTTTGCAGCCTACCCCTGAGCTCAGAAATTTGCAGCCACCGCCACTATAAAAGATCGACTTTCGCAGATTCCCACTTTTTAGAATGGGTTTTTTTTAGTAAGAAATGGAATCTCAATTAGAACAAAGCTAACAAGTTTCGGCCGAGGCCGAAGCTTCTGAAATATAGACAGAGCTGCCGGCTCTCATATTAAGAGCTTTGGGGAGTGGTAGCTTAGGTAAGCAGATGGGGAAGTGGTGCTTTACTGCCATTTTGGGCTCCAAGCTTTAAAGCAGAATAGATAGGGCTCCTGCTTAGGATAGAATTCTCAAGAAGAAATGAAACAAACTGGAGGTCACTGGCTCTAAATGAGGGCACTTCAGGTAGAATAGTCAGCAAAAGACGCTGCTGAAGCTAAATAACCAGGAAACTAACTTCAAGTAAGCAGAGTTTTATATCCAGAAAGCCTGAGACAACGGGTACGGCAGCTGGGAAGTCACTGTATCTTTAGAAGCAACTGGATACTCACAGCAAGCCTTGTGACCAGCACAACTGAGAAGTCACTTCCAAAGCTTTGAAGCATGAATAGTCACACTGGCACAATAATTAGGGCTTTGAAGCAATTGCCTTCTGGAGCTTGAGCAGTATAGCTAGGGACATAACAAGAAAGCATTAGGGCTTAGAGTCACTCAACTGCTTCTAAAGCTTGCTTTAGAAGACACATAATTAGGAGTCACTCCACTGCTTTCTGAAGCCTCAGAAAACAGCACTAAAGCTCAGAGTCGCTTTACTGCTTTCTAAAGCAAGCTTTAGAAACATAACTAGGAGAGTCACTAGACATCAACCTGCCCCAACACAACCCAGTCCAGGACATCCCCCTCGCAAAGAACCAACTTTAGAACACCCCCGCTCCAGGCCAAACCATTGCCGTCGTCCCAGGCCCCGGAATCGCAATTTTCGATCCCCACATAATCCAGCACCCGCAGCCGGATGGTATGCCACAATGCCTTGTCTACAGGATACAAGTCCAGGTAGACCAACAGAACATGGGGCCGGTACTCGTTCTGGACCCAGACTGCCGCCTCGGCAGCCAGCTCCAGCCGCACCCGGCCGATATCAATCTCCTTGACCGGCTCCTGGTGGTTTTTCCGAGATTTCCTCCGCACAAGCTGTCCGTGGCTATCCTTTTGGAACAAGTGGCTATTGTGCACCCGGTGCTCCGCCTCCGTCTTCTGCGGCATTATCACAAACATCTCCCGGACGATCCGGGCAAACAGAAGCAACGCTGCCTCCGGCACACATTGCATGTACAATTTGGTGAAAAAACCCCGCTGGCTGGCCACTCGGCCAAGCCTCACCCACGGCCGGTCCTTTGGCAACAGCTGGACTGCCGCAGAACAGCTCAGCAAGATCCGCAGCACCTCATCGGCGGCATTATCCATATCGAGGGCAATATTGCTGGAAATTGTCACGTGCGGCTCAATCCGGGGGGCTTCCCCGGGGAAAACCGTCCCAAGCAGCCCCAGCAACGTCTCCAACGTGTCGTGCACTGTGCTGTTCTTCTTGGGACACACCCACAACGCCACCCCTAGCCCGGTTCCCCTTGGCTCTTTATGTGCGCTAAATGTCCCCATTGAGTAACTTTCAGAATGTGAGTTGATGTGCCGAAATGTTTAGTCAATCAGTTAATTCCAAAAAGAGGATAATTGAGTGAATTGACTTGACCTGGTTGAATGTCTGGAACGTCAAATGTGCTCTTTTTGTGAGGGTGAGATCGGTGCATACAAGCGTCCCAAAATGGTAACCAGATACCGACCGACACCAAAACCACTAATTTCGAGAATAACGGTCTCTTTGGGAACTATGGGGCATTTGGGCCACCATGATTACCCTCTGATTACGTAATCACAACACCAAGCCAACACCCGCAGAAGCAGCTTGAGCCTGTTGACCGGCACTACAAATGACTTGGCGTTGCAACCGCTTATCTGCAACGCTTCAGGTGTCAGGTCGTGTCTTGTCCATATGTGGTACAGTGATTGTCTACAATAAGATCTTTTAGCTGTGTATTGGGGTCCAATTGCGGTCATTAAAATTTCAGCTGGTCAACGTCCTTGATGGCGGCATCGTTGGTGAACCACGTGACAGGCACATTGAGGTCGTTCACCAACTTGCAGGGCAAGGTGGAGTCCTTCTTGTTGAAGATCTCAGAAATCACCGCAGCCTTGCCCTCACCCTCGGCAACAAAGGCAATGTTGCCGGCCTGGGCCAAGATTGGGAATGTGATGGTGATTCTTCTTGGTGGTAGCTTAGGTGAGTCCCGGATCAACGAAACAAGCTGTCTCTTCTCAGACAAGAGTCCCAGGCCTGGGAACAACGAGCATGTGTGGCCGTCTGGACCGCAGCCAAGGAGAATCAAGTCGAGCAGCGGGTTGGAGGTGAAGTTCTTGGAGTACTCGGTGGCAATCTCAATGTCTTTCTGCTCGTCAGAGCCCTCAATCTGACCGTTCTCGCCGGTGATGAGCTCTCTCTTGATCCAGTGGACGGTTGGCTTTGGAGAGTTCTCTGGCAAATGCAGTGCCACCAGACGGTAGAAGAGACCAAAGTTGGACTCCTCGTGTTCAGCTGGCACAATTCTCTCGTCAGAGAAGTACACGTGCCATTTGTCCCATTGCACTCTCTTGGCGAGCTCCTTGTTGTCTATCAAGGCTGCTTTGAGAACTTTGCCGAGCGAACCACCGGAGATGGCCACGCGGAACTTCTCATTCTGGAGAATGGCGTCGTTTTGAATGCGGATGATATGCTCTCCAACGGCCTGAGCCACGTCTGCGGAGTCCTGGTGAGAATTGATGGAAACCATAGTGTAGTTAGAATTAGGTGGATCCGGCTCGGTCTATATGCTTGCTGAGGCGTTTGCTATGTGCAGGACCGGAGTCCACCGTTGCGGCTGCTTCTTTTGCTGACAATGGCAGCCTAGGAAATTGCTGTGGAACTCCGCCAGCAAGCCCGACGTCAAAAACAATGGGTTTGGAAAGGCCACCTTACAGCCGAGAAACTAGCATGCAGTGGCTAAGCATTGCACAACGGCTATTCCGGCAGCGCAATTTGACACTTGCCGGTGCCGGTCACATGACCTCCTCAGAGTCTACCGCCGTTTGTCCAACCTCCACTATTTACAAGAATCTGGGCGGGCGGTAGTAGTTTCGACTCTGTTGCTGGTGCATTGTATTTCCCAGCAAGTTTCTTTTTGGAGCAGCAAGCGCTGGGGCCGGGGAATCTGGATCAAGTTTTATCTTTGTGCGTTCATTAGAACGCTTCTTTCACCTGAAAAGTCCATCATTAAGGTTTAATTGTAGGAAACCCTTCCTGTTTATACCCCGAGGATTATGGCCTGATTTACTGTTTCCGGCCAAGAAAATCTCATTACCCCACAATGCGCAGAACACCAGATCTGCGAACATTCTCAACTTTCAATGTCTAGTCCAAATAATGGGAGTAGTCTGCACTCTCCTTGATCTTCTTGTTCAAAAACTTCTCCAACTTGGACGCATTTTTGTAATACGTAGTTGTCTCAGCATTGTACGCTCTGCAGTTGTTGAAGATAAGGCGACAGTCGTACAAAAACTGGTCAAACGACTCGTATTTGTCGTTTTCGAGCTTCAGCTCCATTGTCAGAAGGTCCATTGGCTCCTTGATCACATCATAGTAATCACCAACCTCCTCCTTGTTCACAGGAACAGCGAACGGCCATGCCAGCGGATGGTTGGTCATTTCTGAAAGAAGCGTCATCATGAAGTTGTGGTGAGGCCCACGTTTTGGCTTCTGGGCAAATTTGTCCATTTCTTCAGACCAGCCAGATTCTAGCAAGCCTGGGATATCTCGAGCGGCGAGACGGAAGTTTGGCCCGGCGTTTTTGAAAACCTGGAGCCCAGGACGGACTTTGTGAGAATGTGAGCGCATCTTGATCTTCTTTTCAATGGCTGCCTTTTGCAAAAGCAAGATTTTCGCCAGATCCAAGTACCGCAAAGTCCGCGGGAGCATATGGCACTCCATAAGCGTACCTCCCTCGTAATCCTTGATGTAACCCATCCAGACGGACTTGTCAAGGGTAACGTCTTTGGTGAACCCTTGTTTTTTGAAATATCCGATAGCGTAGTTATCAGCGTACGTAAGAAAGTACATGATAGGAGTTGTGGCACGAACGTAGTCCTTCAAGTGGTTCATCAAGTGAGCACCGTAGCCTCGGACCTGCTCTGTCAGCGAAATGGCACAAAACACAATTTCCGCAAACTTCCGGTTTTCAAACGGACGGTACGTAATACCACCAACAACTGTAAGCGGTTTCCTCACAACAGCTATCAGCAAGTGCAGTCTGTCGTACACCAACCGCAGAATATACTCTCTGGGCATTTTGGGCAACTGTTTCTGGAAAATGTTCTTAAGACCCGTGAGCACAATCAAGTTCTCCTTGGTGTTATCGTTGTTCACCACACGGAACTCGATTTTGCCGTCTCTTTCTTCTAGAACTGAGGGTCTTTCTTTAAACGAGTATTCAACGCCGTCGAACCGGAAAGTGGTGATCCGTCTTTTTTCCTCTTCATCATCATCTTCCTCGTTGTTGTCGTTGTCCTCCTCATTGTCGTTCTCTTCTTCATTCTCGTTGTCATTTTCATTATCGTTTTCGTTTTCGTTTTCTTCATTTTCTTCGTTTTCTTCGTTCTCCTTTTTCTCGTTGTCGTCGTTCTCACTTTCGTCACTCTGTGGCTGGTCCTCCTCCTCCTGCTTTACTGGCAGCGACTCTTCCTTGACTGGTATCTCTTTTCTTATTTTCCGTGGCCGCTCGCTGGCTCCGCCAGCGGCTCGCTTTCGGTCCACCATCGAATCTATGATGCTGCAAATCCTCCGCCTCCGCTCTCTTGTTTACGTGGTATATCACGTGATTTTCCGCACTTGGAGATATCTCTGGCACCAGCAAGAGGGAGATGCGGGAAGGGAAGGTGAATGCGAGGAAATACCAACGATTTCTTCATGACAATGTCGAATGGTTTGAAAATAAAAGCAGGAAAATGAATAGAGCTCAAAAGTAGTTAGTGAGCTCATTTTTCGGTTTTCGAGAGCAAGTCCAGAGCACAATTTGGCTATCTCCCTCATTAGCCCTCTTCTCCATTTCTGCCAGCTAACCAGCTAAAATTGATTAGAGAAGTTCCAGAAAATCCCAATTTCAGAAGCTCAAATTCCAAAAGGCTGCTTAGCTGAACTGATACGGCCCCTGCAGCAGTGGCGGGTCACGTGCGAATTTTAGTAAGTGTGGTGTACCGATGTCATCGCTATAATAGTCAGCAGGCATCACCAAATTCTAAACCACACCATGTCATACGTGCCGCTCCAACACCAACACCAGGGCGTCGCCACGGTGCTCTGCTGCAACTGTGGAGTGCCCATGGACGGCTCCAGCGGGCTTGTCATGTGTTACGACTGCATCAAGCTCAACGTGGATATCACACAAGGTATCCCCAGAGAGGCCAACATCTCGTTCTGCAGAAACTGCGAGCGGTTCTTGCAGCCTCCAGGCCAGTGGCTTAAGGCCGAGTTGGAGTCCCGTGAGTTGCTTGCCATTTGTTTGAGGAAACTCAAGGGTTTGCTGAAGGTGAGACTTGTGGATGCCTCTTTCATTTGGACTGAGCCCCACTCGAGAAGAATCAGACTCAAATTGACCATCCAGGGTGAGGCCATGCAAAACACCATTGTGCAACAGACTTTTGAGGTGGAGTACGTGGTTATTGCCATGCAGTGCCCAGACTGTGCCAAGTCTTTTACCGCCAACACCTGGAGAGCCACTGTTCAGATCAGACAGAAGGTGCCACACAAGAGAACTTTCTTGTACTTGGAGCAGCTTATCTTGAAACACAACGCCCACATGGACACAATTTCGATCCAGGAAACGAAAGACGGGCTTGACTTCTTCTACTCACAGCGGAACCACGCTGTGCGCATGGTGGAGTTCTTGAACGCCGTTTCGCCAATCAAGTCCAAGAGGTCCGAGGAGCTTATCAGTATCGACACACAGAGTGGCTCTTCGAGTTATAAGTTCACATTCTCCGTGGAGATTGCCCCAATCTGTCGTGACGACTTGGTGGTGCTCCCTAAGAAGCTTGCCAACTCTTTGGGTAACATTTCCCGGTTGGTGGTTTGCTCCAAGGTGACCAACACCATCCAGTTCTTGGACGTGAACACTTTGCAGACATCCGATTTGCTTTCGCTGGTTTACTGGCGTTCTCCATTCCCATCTCTTCTTGATGCCACCCAGTTGATTGAGTTCATTGTGATGGATGTGGAGCCCACAGGTGACGTCAAGGGCAAGAATGTTCTTGCTGACATCACCGTTGCCCGTGCTGCCGACTTGGGTGTCAACGACCAGACCTTCTATGTGCGTTCCCACTTGGGAGGTATTTTGCACCCCGGTGACTCGTGTATGGGTTACTACCTCACCAACACCAACATCAACTCGGACCTCTGGGACTCCTTGGACACAGACAACACACCAGAAGTTGTGTTGATCAAGAAGCACTATAACAGAAAGTCCAAGACGAAGCAGAACAGAAGATGGAAGTTGAAGAGAATGGCCAGAGAGCACAACGACATTGTTGCCAACGACGACTCAAGACAGGCCAGACAGGAGATGGAGCGTGCCGAGAAGGATTACGAGGCATTCTTGCAGGACTTGGAGGAGGACCAGGAAATGAGACAGGCCATCAACCTCTACAAGGCCGAGAACGACGGCGCTCCTCAGCAGGACCACGACGATATGGAAGACGACGACGACGACGACGATGCTCCTCAGATCGGCGTCGACGAGTTGTTGGATGAAATCGACGGCATGACCTTGGACTGAGCATCTCTTTTTCCCCATACCCGGTTTTTTGCATTCTTCGTTCTGGAATCCGCCAAGGCAGTTGCACAGAGAATCAACAGTCAATTCTTGGCGGCCCTCCGCATAATGGCTTGGTCCATTCGTTTGTAACATAGCTCTAGTTATTTAATGCTTGTTTGAGAGATCTGTAGATGTAGTTTGAATCAGCAAACTCTTCATAAAACTATAAGATTATGCCAAGGAATTCTTGCTCCTAGCAATTCCAGAACATCGTAGATTATACTTTTACCTTTGGTTTGTTAGTCTATATACTTCAAAAAGTGCTGATAACATTCTAAAATGACTGCGAATCGGGGGATATTTATAATGCGAAGTTGATGGCTGCAAATTTTAATGCATCCTGTAAGGGGTGGCTGCAAATTTTTAAGAATCCTTTAAGGGGGGCTGTAAACGTATTTAACAGACGGAATCCTCGCCACTGTCTCTTTTTTGGATTTTGGCTCAAAATTTGTCTCTTTAGCAATCTGTAATACAAATATCGCTTGTTTGCTACTTTTTTGATTTGAATCTTAGAAGGTTAAAATTCCTTTTATTGAGTTAATCATATATAATAGGGCCTTTGAAATCGGGTTTAGAATCGCCTTCAAATCGTTACACTTTATCAGAATCACTTACATAATCAACTGTGAGCGGTCCTGCATATATCAACTGATAAGACCCTATACTTCTGTTGGTCCCACCAACGCCACCATGCCACCAATGAAATACAAAGCAATCCAGTCGTTTGTAGATTCGTCGTTTTTCACACAACTACTGGACCGCAAACTCAATGAATACAAATTGGACTCGTCAGACAAGCCAATCTCGGCTTTCATGGCGTCTCCCCAAAGCCTTACGAGATTCAACGAAACGCCCATTCTAAACCTAGACTACCTGAGTTTTCTGGAGCAGGAGAGTCTGGAGTCCAACTGGTCTGTACAGGGAGTTCTACACAATGTGAACACCATAGAGGAGTTCAAGCTGCTTGACAAGCTAGCGCTCTTGAAGCAGTGGGGAAAGGAGCTCCAGGACGAGATCAAACAGGGCAGATTTACGGAAAAGTTCCATTTGTTGGCCTTTTCCGACTTAAAAAAGTACAAATTCTACTACTGGCTAGCTGTGCCGGAACTCCACTCGCCGTGGCAGGTACTAAAACAAGAAAGCCCAGATGAGAATGTTGAAATGCTCGTTGAGGACCACTTGAGAAGCGAATCGAGTGTGCCGTTTTTGCAGGTCAAAGACAACGAGCTAGTGTCATTTCAGGAGCTGACAAGCGATTCCACTCTGTTCGTGTTTACAGATCTCTGTGTGAACGGAGACCCGCTGATCCAGCTCAAGAACTACCTCTTCTACTTGGCCGCACGTGGGTTCACGGAAATTACGATTTTCGTCTACAGAAACAATGGGAGCTCGGTCCAGCTTCTGATGCAGCTAGAGCCCAATTTTGACCCCCAGCAGCCGGCAAAAGTGACTGGGTGGGAGAGAACAGCACAGGGCAAACTTGGCCCGAAGTTGGCGGACCTTGGTTCTCTCATTGACCCACACCAGTTGGCCAACCAGGCGGTGGACTTGAATTTGAAGCTCATGAAGTGGAGAGTGGCCCCACAGTTGGATTTGGGCACCATCAAAGACCAGAAATGCCTTCTCTTGGGTGCAGGCACCTTGGGGAGCTATGTGTCACGGATTCTTCTTGGATGGGGCGTGAGAAAAATCACTTTTGTGGATAATGGCAAGGTTTCGTACTCCAACCCGGTAAGACAGCCGTTGTTCACGTTCCAGGACTGCTTTAGTGACAACAGACAAGGAGCAGCCAAAGCAGAACGGGCCAGCCAGGCTTTGGCGGAGATTTTCCCTGGAGTTCAAGCAGAAGGTGTTTCTATGGAGGTTCCTATGATTGGCCACCCAGTGAGTGATGCCACAGAAGAAGCCGTTAAAGAAAACTTCAGCAAACTTGAGCTGCTTATTGAGCAGCACGACGTGGTTTTCCTTCTCATGGACTCCAGAGAGTCCCGGTGGCTCCCTACGGTGATGGGCTGCTCACAGAACAAAATCGTCATCAACGCTGCCTTGGGGTTCGACGGCTATTTGGTGATGCGCCACTCCCCCTTTGATATGGAAAACAGACTCGGCTGCTACTTTTGCAACGATGTGGTTGCTCCACAAGATTCGCTCACAGACAGAACACTCGACCAAATGTGCACTGTGACGCGTCCAGGAGGGGCTCCTATAGCATCAGCGTTGGCGGTGGAGCTTTTGATTTCCATGTTGCAGCACCAGAAAAAGCAGTTTGCCCTGGCGGAGCTGGCTCTGCTTGGAGAGGTCCCCCACCAGATCCGGGGGTTCCTTAATTCGTTTACGCAGACGAAAATAACCACACCTGGCTATAAGCACTGCAGTGCCTGCTCAAAGGTGGTGGTGAACAAGTTCCGCCAGGAAAAATGGAACTTTGTCAAGCAGTGCCTCAACAGAACAGAGTACTTGGAGCAGGTGTGTGGGTTGCAGGACGTGCAGGCCGAGGCCGACAAGTTCATCGAGGAGATGGAGGAGTTGGACGACTTTTAGGCTCAAGAAACCAGAAGCATTGTCTGCTAAAGTATAACCGGCCTAGAACTATGTATTATTTCAAGATACAATCAAAAATATGCCCTCCGATTTGCAGCTCTACTTCTGTTTAATTATAAGTCATAAAAATGGTGCCTACCACGCATACTTTGTCCCCTTCTTCCACCACTTTAGGCTACCATACCCATAGAAGCATGTGGCTTATCATTTTATTATTAAAGCTGTGAAGATATTATTGAACCCTGTGAGAGCTGCATCGATCCGGATAAGAGGGACGCGACATCCGGATAAGAGGGCGCGACGCGCTCACGTGACGCATCAACTACTCCACAAACACAAACAAACCAACTCCACCTCCTAGCTTCTACCACAATTTGTGCCATTTTCAAATAAAAAACCCACCCATTTTAGCCAGAACATGAACCTGGTGACGGTGCGTCTCAAAGAAGGCGATTTTTTCGGGAAACGGACGGTCCAGCAGAGAAACGCGTTTCTGCGGCCGCCCCAGCTCCAAGAAGTGGCAGATTACCGGGCCCAGGAGAGCTTGCTTGTGCGAGATATGCTCTATGTGTTGGTTGGGTTGGAAGGCAGTTATGTCCGGTTCCGCTCGGAGATAACCGGATTCGGCTCTTTCTCCGACTACAAGCTAGCGCTGCATTTGGATGAGTCCCTCAAGGCCATTTGCCGAAGGCTGTTGGTGCACGGAATGCATTACGGACAACTAGCGGCGTTTGCCGAGGAGAAAAACCGGCCGGAATTCGGAAGATGCTGCCAAAGCTTGTGTGGGCAGATATTGGCGGTTTTGGCCGAACAACAGCTTTTGGTGGGCCGGCTTGAGGCGGAGTTTCGGGGAAACGGCCGTTTTTCGCTCACTGAGTTCCTGGGACAGCTTGAGCGGGCTCCGCTGTGCCAGAAGTTGGCCGTTTTGTACACGGTGGCCTCGGAAGTCCACAAAAATCAGAATTCCGACCACAAACCCTCGGTTTTGGACCACCTAGACCTCCCGACTGATCCGAGGGGCGTTTCCAAAGGCGGACTTGTTCTTAAAACCATCCAGGATGTCCTAGCAAAACATAGAGGAGATCCTGTTGCTGAGGGCTTTTTGTTTGCCGTCCACGAGGCGGTGGCAGAGCCGTATGTGCGGCTGATGAACCAATGGCTTGTTTCTGGGAGTTTGGACGACCCATTTGGGGATTTCTTTATTTCGGAGAATCCCGCCGGCGTTTTCCGGGACAGACTGTGGCAGGAACGGTTTTTGGTGGCTCCAGACGGTGCGGTGCCCCAATTTGCCGGGCCACAGGTGCTCCAGCGGATCTTGGCCACTGGCCGGTGCCTTAACATGGTGAAGATGGCCACTGGGGTGCTGCTGGTCCGGAGTGGATTCCCGGAGTTCGCCGAATCCGTCCCGGAGAACCCCGTGCTGTCGGTGTTTGCCGCCGACGCCGAGCTCCTCATCAACCACTGCCACTCAGCCGCCAACAGATTGCTCTTGCACGTTATTTTCGACGGCTTTTCCCTCCGCAAAGTGGTGGCTTCCCTCCATAGATCCGTTTTCTCCTCCCACGGCCTGGAAATCCACAATTTCCTCCAAAAAAGCTACCATGACTTGGCCAGGAAACCCACATCCCATCTGGCGGCCAGAATGGCCAAGGGGTTCCCGAAACAGCCGTTTCTGGCTGGTCTTTTAGTGGAAAACGAGTCTTTTTACGAAACTGCACTCAGAATTTTGGCCATAGAGCCTATAAAGGCCCAGGAACTCTTGGGCCAGCCACAACTGCTTCATAAGGTGTTAAGAGAGCTGCTTCTGCTGCGGGCGCTGGCCAACTCCGATAACTCCGATTTTTCCGTTTCCGCCATCCACAGAATCTCCCTTGGGCTTTCCTTACCGTTTCCACTCACTTTAGCCGTTTCAGATGCCGGCCTTTTTAAGTACAATGTGCTTTTCCGGCTCCACGTGCTTCTTAAATTTATATCCTACGATACAGACGTGACATGGATGCAGCTCAACAAACTGGCTGTTTGGCGGGCGGAGTTACCGGAGCAACCAAAACGGGATGTTCTCCGATGCCGGATTTTGGTGCAGCGGAGCAAGGCATTTTTGGCGGTGATCCAGGACTACATGGCCCACACGGTGGCGCAGAGCAACTACGGGGAGTTGGAGACGGAGATGGGCCGGTTTGAGGAGGACTTACGAGGGCCATGGAGACCAGTTCCGAGGGCCGAGGGGGACTATGTGCAGCTGGCGCCGAGGGCAAACCGTCTTTTCGACCAGCGGCTCTCGGCGCTAAGTGCCGAATCGGGCAATTCCGACCGTGACGTGGCAGCGCTAACTGCCGCTTTGGGAAACTACCTCGACGCCTCCCTCCGGGACCTGCTTGTCCGTTCACCCCAGCTCCTCCACGCCCTCCACGAGGCTCTCGCTGCCTGCTCCACCGTCAACCGTGCCGTTGCCGCCCTCAAGAAGACCTTGATTCTCATGAACGAGACCCAGTACGCCGCCTTTGTACAGGATTATCCCGACCGGTTTGCCGGTCAAGACATGTCCCCGGAACTGGTTCAAATCCGGGCCGGTACCTTGCATGACGTGGTGGCTGCCCAATGGCTGGCGTTCCACCAATCCGTGGCTATGCTTGTGGCGCAGCTCCACGCCGGCGGTGCCGCCAGCAATAACGACTTTATGAATCTTATTGAAAGATTGCAGCACTTCAGCCGTGCCACTGAGGCAATCTGATGCATTGATTTCGCAAGTATCGACAAATATCGGCAAATATCGGTAACCTCGGCAGTCCAGCTGTCGTTTAGCATAATTTTGACTATTTAATGATACCAGGACAGCAGCTAACGTGTAGATTTTGGTGTTTTTAGTGATTTTTTGTATGGTTTGTGTGGTTTTTATGGTTGCGAAATCATAAAGGGCTACTATGGAAATGAGTTTTTGCGTATTTGCTGAATTTTAGATTAGAAGCTTACTTTTCAGAGCCTGTTAATTTATGAAAAGAACCTGGCTATTTTTTGTTTAAATGCACTTGTACATTCTCTGGTGTCAGTGTTTTTTGTTTCTTTCAATTTGAAGTAGTTACTTCATTTAAATAGATTCTTGAATTTCATTTGATCAATTTAAAGTAGATACTTCAATTTGAAGTAAATCTTCGATTTAATGTTGTTTCTTCAATGTAAATTTTTTAATTTCAATTTAAAGTAGTTTCTTCAACTTAAAGTTGTTCAATTTAAAGTAGATTCTTATTTAAAGTAGATACTTCAATTTGAAGTAAATCTTCGATTTAATGTTGTTTCTTCAATGTAAATTTTTTAATTTCAATTTAAAGTAGTTTCTTCAACTTAAAGTTGTTCAATTTAAAGTAGATTCTTATTTAAAGTAGATTCTTCAACTTAAGGCAGATTCTTAAATTTAAGCTAGTTCTTCAATCAATTCATTTATTCCATATTCTTAATAAGAATAATATCATGAAGACTATCCAATTCAATTTTCAAATTCTAAGTAAATCATTATTTTATTATTACTGACATAATATCACACCTATAATCTCTATTATTACAAAAAAATACTGGTCTATGGAATGCTGATTTTCTATCTAAAATCTTTCAAATCCAATTCTTCAATGTTCCTTCTATTTCCCGAAACAGCTTTAATTTGCTATACGTTTATTTTGTATCTTTTCAACTATAAGCAGTTCCATATCTGTAGTAATCCTACAATATGGTATCCCAATTCGGTAGCTATAGTCCATTTTACAACAATCACCATTCCATGATGCCCAGAACCTACACTAATGTACGTATGTAACTCATTGAATTTATGTAGTGGGGTAGCTTTGCTACCATTAGCCAGCACGGCGGCTGGCAAGCAAACTGCTGCTTATTCGGCGGTCTCGTTCAACTCCTTGATAAGTGCGTCGGTCTTCTCATCCTCGTACACCTTGAACCCGTCCTTGGTGACGGCAGCCAACTGGGCGTTCTTGCAGTCCAACTTCTCCTCCATCACCTGCTTCAAGATCTTCAACGCCAAGAGCTCAGCCTCCTTCAACGTCAACGACTTGTGGTACTCGTTCTGCAACTCCGTCTGGGCACCTTCCAGCCCGGACCCAATGGCCTTGGCGTCGTAGCGGTAGAAAGTTCCCAGGGGCTCAGCATGGTACAATTGGGGGCCCTTTTCGTCCACACCGGCAATCAAAAGGGCCACACCAAACGGACGGGACATCAATCTCTCCTCACCACTGGCACCTTCACCGAAACGCAATGCCAAGTCGCAAACAGACTGTGTTAAGCTCTCCACGCCCATCTCCTCGTCGTAGTAGAGATTGTGGCTCAATGACGCCACTCTGGCGTGATCTATCATGCTCCGGGCATCGGCTGTCAATCCAGACATGGCGCACCCAATGTGGTGGTCGACCTCGACGATTTTCTCGATCAGCAGGTGCTCAAGAAGGGGCGAGGTGACTCTCTTCTCCACACCCAAAATGACACCCTCGGATGTCAGAATGCCAATCGCCGTAGACCCAAGTTTGATGGCCTCAAGCGAGTACTCCACCTGGAAAAGACGGCCCTCCGGCGAGAACGTCGACACGCCTCGGTCGTATTCCGATCTGGTAAGAAACATGTTGG
Source organism: Osmozyma mogii (assembly GCA_030573315.1). Lineage (NCBI taxonomy): Eukaryota > Fungi > Ascomycota > Pichiomycetes > Serinales > Metschnikowiaceae > Osmozyma > Osmozyma mogii. The sequence goes on from JAJMDB010000001.1 coordinate 182,658, forward strand.
TGGCAAATGCGATTGACGGTCAGTTATCAACACACGGTGTGCATATAGCGTTCTCTGAGCAAAGCGAGGAGTACACTGAGGTTTGATCGAGTACTCTGAGGAAACTCAGAATACGAGCTGATGCTATTCTATAGTTAGTAAGCTTGGGACTTGGAGTCTGCTTGGGCTGGGTAGAGAGACGCAGAACTGGCAATGGCGGAAATCCGGATAAGAGAGGTGTATCCGGATAAGAGAGGTGTGTGATGGAGGTGTAAGAAGGGCGCTCCAAGAAGAGGCGATCCCAATTAGACGGGTTTCCAAGAGGTGTAAGAGATTAGGATAAGTTAGCTCAGGAAGCAAAGTTGGTGTACTGGCGCAATTCGGTACCAGATTAGCCAAGTACTCTAGTTCACCACTTGAGGCTCTGATTCAGAAAGAGAATTTGTTAAGTCAATTTGGAGAATTGAATGGTTTTAGAGGAAAAAGAAGTAGTTAGAAGAAAAGAAGTAGTTGCTGGGAGAAGTTTGTTTTAAGGGATGAGAAATTTACAGCCATGGGGAGGCTTACGTCTGGGCTGATTACGTCATCATGTGGATTTCAAAAACGAGTTACCAAGAGCTGCTTTTTTTAATTGGATCTAGAAAGAAATGATTTGGATCTTGGGAATTGACCAAATTATTGTGTTCTAAGATGTGATTATGTAAGTATGACAGATATTGGAGTAGATCATGGAGAAATAGGTCTATAGAGGTTTTAAGGATCTATAACGATATCTCAAAAAAGTGGTTTTACGTGATTTTGTTGATTTTCTAAAATTAGCTTAGAAAGTTCGAAATTCTCTAAAGACTTTAAAAATGCTAAATTGACTGGTAATGTATAGCTTAGAGCCATATTGAGAAATGGCTAAGAAAAAAAGTAGGACAATTGACGGGATTCTTATAAAAATTGCTTTTTAAGATCTTTACTTAAGTGGTTTTAGAGAATTGAAACCATAATTTGCCCAAAAGTCCAGGAAATGGCTATTTTGCAACCTTTTAAGATATCCAAAAAGAAAACCATAATAGGCAGTAATAAATTCGGTTTACTCTAGATCAGAAATAATCTTTAAGAAAAGCCAATACCACAATTGATTAGAATTGGCTTTGGGTTGCATTATCCGGATAAGAGGTGTATTCTACTAAGCGTGAGCACGCGGTACACAGTGAATATATTGATGATAATCTAGCTTATTTTGTCAAAGCGACGATCTTCTCGGCGGCAGGGTCCAAGTCCTCGAAGGCGTACAACTTCAAGCCGGAGTTGTTGATCAACTCCTTGGCCTTCTGCATGTTGGTGCCCTGCAATCTGACGACAACGGGGATGTCCAACTTGAAGTCCTTGGTGGCGGCAATGAGACCCTCGGCAACGTAGTCGCATCTGACGATACCACCAAAGATGTTGACAAAGATACCCTTGACCTGCTTGTTGGACAAGATCAACTCAAAGGCCTTCTTGATGGTCTCTGGGGTGGCGGTACCACCGCAGTCCAAGAAGTTGGCGGGGCTACCGCCGTACAACTTGATGATGTCCATGGTGGCCATGGCCAAACCGGCACCGTTGACAATGTTGGCGATGGAGCCGTCCAACTTGATGAAGTTCAAGCCGTACTCGGAGGCCTCACGCTCCTGGGGGTCCTCCTGGGTTGGGTCTCTCCAAGAGAACACCTCCTTTTGTCTGAACTCGGCATTGTCGTCAAAGCCCAACTTGGCGTCAATGGCCAACACCTTGTGGTCTGGGGTCTCGGACAATGGGTTGATTTCAACCTGGGTGCAGTCCTTCTCGGAGAACACCTTGTACAAGTTCTGGACGGTCTTGGCGGCCTCTGGGATGGCCTCCTGGGAGTAGCCCAAGGCACCGGCAATCTGGGCAGCCAAGTCGTCAGTGACACCCTGGTCCAACTCGACGGGGAAGGTCTTGATGGCGTCTGGGTTCTTGGCGGCAACACCCTCAATGTCCATACCACCCTCGGAGGAAGCCACAATGACGGGCTTCTGGATGGTTCGGTCCAAGAGAATGGCCAAGTAGGCCTCGGACTTGGCGTCTCTTCTCTCGACAACGTACACGGCAGTCACCTCCTTACCGGCAGCACCGGTCTGCTTGGTGATCAACTTCTGGTTGAGCATCTTGCCGGCCAAGTCCTGGGCCTCCTCTGGGGAGGAGATCAACTTGACACCACCTTGCAACCCGCTCTCAAAGTGGCCCTTACCTCTACCACCGGTCAAGGCCTGGGCCTTGATCACCAATTCGTTGGTGTTCAAGTCCTTGGCCACCTTGAAGGCGTTTTCTGGAGTGGTGGCGGCAAATCCCTTAGGAACGCCCACTCCGTACGACTCCAAAAGTGCAGCCGAACGGTATTCGTGGAGAGACAACAATCTCTTTTGGATCTGGCGTTAGTCATGGGAACTGGGGGTAAATCGGGGCGCTGATTCCGAAAATGCCGGTCTTGGCGCCTCAAATGGCGATACTTACTCTGGAAGCACGGAAAACCTTGGACAACATGGTGGTTAGGTTGGGAAAAAAACCACGGTTGGCTCGCCGTTGTTGTGGGTGCGGTCTGTGCAGGACAGTCCTTGATTACGTAATCAATATCGAAACCGGCCATATTCTGGCGGTTTTCGGCCCTCCGGCCGAAGAGGCCGAGCGGCAGAGCCCAGCTAGCCAAAAAGTCCCAATTTCCAGCCGGCCTGTCGGTGTTGGGGGCCGCTCAGAGAGACCTCCTCGGAGCCGCCCGGGCGGGCTCGGAACCGAAAGTGCGGCCCCTTTCGGGACGGCGGCCGGGGGGGATTGTCGGTGTTTCTGGTGAAATAAAAAACACCAGTAGTAAAGCGGGGCAGTAGCGGGGCAATTGAGCCGCTGGCGGGATCCACCGACCCAATTGGCCTTTGGAGGCGGCAGTTAGGAGTGCATGTCACGTGATGCGTATCACGTGCGCGACCACGTGCCACTCCCACAACCCCGTGTCCATGCCAGCTCTTCCCAGTCGACCGAGGCAGCCTCATCCGCAAATTCGACAGCTCCTTGTCGCCGCTGGGCTGCCAGAGTGTGGGGTGCCCCGAAAACCCGCAGTCCGGGTAACCCGCGCAGACGCCTACTTAAGAAAAAACCAACCACCAAATCCAAACCAACAAACTTTTCCAAGAGTATGTGCCCGATGTACTATGATGAGCTATTATCAACAACAACGAATTTCTTCACCTGAACAACCGTGTGGAAAAAAACATACAGAGCTTTTTAACACTGACATACATCAGCAACAGCCACTAACATTTAGCCAGTTTCTCAGTAGCGGTTGTATTTCTTCTCTCATGGTAATCTAGGTCCTCTACATATGATGCAAGAGCTGCAGATGTGCTTGGTGGCCATGGCGGTGTTGTTGCCGATAGCTGCCGTTTTGGCCAGACTAGCAGTAGTTCTTCCGGCCGCCGGACGGAAAAACCAGGTTTCTCCGAAAATCCCCCCGGCAGGCCAAATATCCCCCCATCTCCCGCCAGGCGGCCACATCATGGCCCTCCTCGGCTCCGGCGGCCACACTGGCGAGATGCTCCGTCTTCTAGCGCCCCTCGACTTGTCCGGGTTCCAGAAAACCTGGCTAGTTTCTGCCGGAGACTCCACCTCGCTTGAAAAGGCAAAGGCCTACGAAAACAGCCAGCAGAATCTGCCCAAGAGCTCTGTTTACGTCACTTTGGCAAGAGCCAGGAAAGTCGGCCAGCCGCTTTGGTCGTCTGTTTTCTCCACCCTCCATTCCTTGTGGTCGGTGGCGGTGGCTTTGACCACCATGGAAAAACCAGACGTTTTGGTGCTAAACGGCCCGGGCACCTGTGTTCCTGTGGCCTACTGGCTCTTTTTGTTGCGTTTTTGCGGCTTGGCCTCCACAAGAATCGTGTACGTGGAGTCGTTGGCAAGAGTCAACCAGCTCAGTCTCTCTGGGTTGCTTGTTTTGCCTATCGCCGACCGCATTTTGGTCCAGTGGGAGAGCCTAGCCCAACGGTACGCCAGAACAGAGTACTACGGCATTCTCATATGATTAATTCCGCTGATGTCAGCCCTAATGAGTACGTTAATGAAGTGTAGAGTGATTAAGCGTTTAAGCTGGAGTTTAGTCTGAGGTATTTAAGTACTGCTTCTGCTAGCTATGTAACAGCTGTGAAGTTGAACTTAGTTCTAATACTCTAATACTTTGATACTGTAATACTCTATACTCCAATACTCTATACTCCAATACTCTATACTCCAATACTCTATACTCCAATACTCTATACTCCAATACTCTATACTCCAATACTCTAATACTCTACTCTAGATTTTGCTCTGGATCTACATTTTGATAATAGTTCAAGACCACTGAATTAGCCAATTCAGAGAAGTCTTCAAATATTTTAAAAAGCAAAAAGAAAGCTAGGAAATTCTCTAAATCATGAATAGTCCTCAATCTACTTGGAAGTGACTGCTAAAGCATTGAATATGCATAGAGTTTACTGCAATTCCGAATAACCAGTACTAAGGTACTTGCCGAGCTTCATCAGATTCCCAGATTAAAGAAGTGGATTTTGGAAGCTGCTAAATGGTATGCCTCTATTGATAACGTAATCAGACGTAAATGCCCAAATGGGAGACCACTGCTAAAACACTGAGTTCGATAAAACCTCTCTGCTATATACTTATAATTTCACGAGCAGAATTTTATTAGAACGAGTATTTCTAGTTTGGTAGCATTTGAGTATTAACTCTAACAGAAGCCGTTTCTCAGATTGTGGAGACGAGTTAGACCAAAGGCAAAAAAAAAAAAAAAAAAAAAAAAAAAAAAAAAAAAAAAAAAAAAAAAAAAAAAAAAAAAAAAAAACAGAAGAACTAAATAGAAAAGCCAATCTGCCACAAACCCCATTTTTCAATTTCCAGTCTTGCCATTTTTAAGGTATGATTATGTAAGATTGTAGAACAGCATCATATCCAGGTCTGCTCTTCGCATTTTCTCTCCACACTCATCCCATCCAAAACCACCAAAACCAGTCATTCGGATCTTCTAAAATATCAGATTCGTAAATCACATATCCACATAAATATCCACATAGATATCATAAAATATCATAAATATCATAAATATCCACATAAATATCCACACATATCCAAATCCACATATCCAGAATGAGCAGGGAAGACGATTTCAGCAGCTTGTCGTTTGGGGCACTCAGCCGGGCCCAGGATAAACTAGAGAAGGAGAGAGAGACGGAGTCTGAGTCCGAATCCGAGTCAGACCTGGCGCCATCGGAGTCAGAAAGCAAACCACGCCAGAGACAACGGAGAAACAAGCATGCTCCGGCGGAACTGTCGGCGAAACGGCCGGTGAGTCGGATCCGGGAGATCCCGGGGCTCGAGTCCCGCAAGCAGCTGCTGCTCTACCAGGACATCCGGTTTGACGCCGCATACGGCAAAGCGGACTTCGACCGGATCAGGAAAGACTACGGTTTTTTGGACGAGTACCGGAAAAACGAGATTTCCCAGCTCCAGGCGGTGCTAAACGACAAAAAGCAGCGCAGGCAGATGTCCGAGTACGAGGTGGAGGAGATCAAAACGAAAATCCAGTCTCTCCAGTCCCGATTGGACGCTCTTAAGAACAGAGATTTGTCGCATAAGATTGTGAATGACCACAAGAAGCAGCAGATGCAGAAGGTCCGGCTGGGAGAGCAGACCAACCCGTACTTCTTGAAGAAGTCCGAGCAGAGAAAGATGTTGCAGAAGGCCAAGTTTGAGTCGTTGAAGAAGTCCCAGAGGGATAAGGTCATGGAGAGGAAGAGAAAGCGGAAATTGGGCAAGGAGTTTAAGGAGTTGGAGTTTAGGAAGTAGCCAGGCCGCAAAACAGGCATGCGAAGCATGGCTGTTTAGGCTATTCTTCCTGATTCCTTGATGGTATCGTTGTGGCATCTTACACTAGTTAGAATTGTTCTATTTGGGTGACTTAGTTATATCTTCTAGTTGTGGTATCTTTTAGTTGTGGTATCTTTTAGTTGTGGTATCTTTTAGTTGTGGTATCTTTTAGTTGTGGTATCTTTTAGTTGTGGTATCTTTTAGTTGTGGTATCTTTTAGTTGTGGTATCTTTTAGTTGTGGTATCTTCTAGTTGTGATATCTTCTAGTTGTGGTATCTTTTAGTTGTGATATATTCTAGTTGTGATATCTTCTAGTTGTGATATCTTCTAGTTGTGGTATCTTCTAGTTGTGGCATCCTAGTTGTGGTATCTTACACTTACTGTGATATCTTCTCTTATACTTATTGTGGCATCTTCTAGTTGGTACAGTTCCTGTCATAGCACACTACTCCAGTTGGATCACACTTGTGGTGCCTAGCTACAGTATCTTATCCTAGTCGAGCAACCTAATCAGATGAGACATCTAGCTAGTATATCTAGTCATGGCATACCTGCTAGTTGGTGCTCTCTGCCAACTCTTGAGGCTATTCTGAGCTTTTCTAGCGAAGACGCTAGCTGAGTCACTTTGACTTGTGGTCTAGTTGCTGTGATACAATTGTCATAGTATGCTATTCCGTTGGATCATGGTTGTGCCACTTCTAGTTGAGGAAACTACTTCTAGTTGATGCAACTTCTAGTTGTGAAATCGTCTTCTACAAATGGTATCTTGTTGAGTTCCTTTTCTAGATGAGCTTCTGCTTGTGTTTCCAGTAGGTACTCACTATGGGATCTTATTCTACTTGTGGACTTAGATGTGCTACTTTGTGATACTAATTGCTAATCCAGTTGAGCCTAGATGAGTTATTATGGTATCTTTCTGGCTGTGATATTGTGCTGCTGCAATAGCTGTGATATTCTATCACATTGTTGTGCTATTCAAGTCATGGCAAAAAGTCTTACCACAGTGCCATTTTAATTGCGTGCTACAGTTGTGGTATACTAGTTTTGGTACCAATTATGGCTGTTTTAATCTGTTTTGCCATCCCAGCTATCTTCCAGCTGTGCTACTGTTCTATTTGTCCCTCTATGATATCATTCCATATGGTATTGCAGCCATGGTATTCCAATGATGCACTAGTTATACTGCTCCAACTGCTCAAACAAGGGCATTCCGATTGTGCCATCATGTATTTTGGGAACATTTGCTAAATATCCATCTAGAGCACAATAACCAGGCTTCCTAGGAATACTACATTGTACCACACTAATTGGTACTTGTGCTTTGCATCCAATTTGCTCATTTGCCTATACAGCTCTTTATATTCATATGTCTACAGAAATTTCCCTCCAGCATACTCATTTTCCAACTGCTTTATCTCTGAATCCCAAATCTTCACATCTGCATCACCAACAAAAATTCTCTACAATTGCCATTTATAGAACTTCAATTAACTAGCATTCTGTACCTTAGTACACCAGGCCCCACCTCGTAAACTGTCGCTAATATACGAAGTACTACCGCTGGACATCGATTACATAATCAGACAACAATTGGGTCAATTGAAGAACAAGCACGTGGAGCCAAAATGCTTAAGCTGCTGCAAAACAGCAACGCCCTGCTACAGAACGGGTCTACCACATCTATTATACGTATGCTCCTCTTATTGCATGAATCATACTGGTATATACAAACATCACTTGATCTCGTGGGCCACCCAGTCCTCGTAGGACCCGATGTAGTTGCCTCTCTTTTCGTAGCCAAACGAGTTGGCCAACTCCTCGGCGGCGGTGGAACGGACCCCACCCAAACAGTAGAACACCAAGTTGCTCTCCTTCAGCGGCTTGGGGAAGCCAAAGCTCTCCTCAAAGTCCTCCTCGGACATGTCCAAGGCACCAGGGGAGGACTTGAATGGGACGTTCAAGGCACCAGGGATGTGGCCCTCCTTGAACTCGACTGGCTCTCTGACGTCAATCAAGACGGTTTCCTTGTGCTTTTCTGGGTTCAGCACGAGCTCCTTGATGTCGTTGTACTTCCATACTTTGGCGACCAGCTGTGAAAGCACAGAGTACGATCTGAAGGGAGTCAAAACGGGCAATTGGCGGAGGAGTGGGGCTGGACCCGGGATGGCCCGGGAAAGGGACAATCTAGCCAACACGGGCAACCCAGCTGTGGCCGGGGCAGCCCTCGATGCTGCACGTGCTAAGGAGCGTCTCACAGTGAACATAAAGCCAGAAATTGGATTGTGGTGGATATTAACAAAAATGCAGCCTGGGCTCAGTGGCGGTTCTCTCCGGGTCGGTTGTTTCGCTCACCCAATCCTGCGCACTGCAGGGAGCAAATACAATCAAAGCAAAACAAAAAAAAACAAAAAAAAAAAAAAAAAAAAAAAAAAAAAAAAAAAAAAAAAAAAAAAAAAAAAAAAAAAAAAAAAAAAAAAAAAAAAAAAAAAAAAGAAAAAAAAAAAAAAAAAAATAACCAGTATTAAAGAAGAAAAAAATAGTAATAAAAAAGAAAACTAAAGGAAAATTAAAGAACTAAAGGCTGGGGCGAGGAAGAAGATGTGGTAGAGAAAAGTAGCAGAAAGAAAAAGCAGAGGCAGAAAAAGTGAGCGCAGAAATTTGCAGCCTAAACAAGTCTGTTGAATTGAATGACGTCAGGTTGAACTCGTAAATCGTGGTGGAGGGGAGACTTGGACGGGACTAGAACAAACCGTCAATCTCGCCGTCGTCGTTGACCTCCACGTTCATGAAACCACAGTGGGTGGGCAAACCAGGAATGGTCTGGATCTCGGCAGCCAAGGCGTACAAGTAGCCGGCACCAACAGAGGCCCGGACATCCCGGACAGGGAAAGTGAACCCGGTGGGAACACCCTTGAGGTTGGCATCGTGGGACAAGGAGTACTGGGTTTTGGCAATGCAGATGGGCAAGTTGCCGAAACCCTGTTTGGTGTAGAGGTCGATTTTCTTCTGGGCCTCCGGCAAGAACTCCACGCTGCCAGCTCCGTACATCTTCTTGGCGATAATCTCGATCTTTTCTTCCACAGATGGCTCTGTGTCGTACAAGAAGGAGAACTCCTTTTCGATGGAGTTGGCGGCGTTAACCACGCCGTTGGCCAAGTCAATTGCACCCTTTCCACCTTCTTCCCAGTGGTTCGACACAATGGCATCGGCAGCACCGGCCTTAAGGGCCTCTTCACGGATAACCTCGTGCTCCTTGTCGGAGTCAGAGGACATTTTGTTGATGGCTACAACCACAGGCAAGCCGTACTGCTTGGCGTTGGCAATGTGCTTGGCCAAGTTGGAGCAACCGGCTCTCAAGAGCTCGACGTTTTCTTGCGTGTACTCTGGGGCCAACGGAGCTCCGGCTTTCACCTCTGGGCCGCCTCCGTGCACCTTCAAGGCTCTCACGGTGGCCACAATGACAATCACGTCTGGAGCCAACCCAGAGGCTCTCAGCTTGATGTTCATGAATCTTTCTCCGCCCATGGTGAAGTCGAATCCGGCCTCTGTGACAACGTACCCCTCCTGGGCCTGTCTTTCCTCCTCAGAGAGGTCGGGCAGCGTACCGGCAAGCTTCAAGGCCATCTTGTCGGCCAAGACGGAAGAAGCACCAATGGAGATGTTGGCAAAAGGACCGGCATGGACGAAAACTGGGGTTCCTTCCAACGTCTGCATGATGTTTGGCTTGATGGCGTCCTTCAACAACGCAGTCAAGGCACCAGCGGCTCCAATGTCCTCACACGTGATTGGCTCACCGGATCTGGAGGCGGCAACAACCATTTTGCCGAGTCTTTCTCTCATGTCCTGGAGAGAGGTGGCCAAGGCAAGAATGGCCATACACTCGGAGGCCACGGAAATGTCGAATCCGGTCTTTCTCGTCTGGCCCTTTTCGGTAGGGGCCTCACCGATGGTGATTCCACGCAAAAACCGGTCGTTGCAGTCCACCACTCTTCTCCACGTGATGGTCTCTGGGTCAATGTCCAATCTGACAAAGCGGCTGACTTCCTCCTCGGTCAAGTCGTCTGGGTTGGTCTTGTCAATGCCCAACTTCTTGAGTCTGTTGAGGAACGCCTTGGGGAACTTTCTCTCGCCCTTCTTGGCTGGAACCAATCTGCGGTAGAGAGCAGCGTCCTTCTGGGTGCTCTCGTGGAACATTCTGGTGTCAATGGCTGCGGCCAAGAGGTTGTTGGCCATGGAAATGGCATGGATGTCTCCGGTCACGTGCATGTTGAATTCGTCCATAGGAATCACCTGGGAGTAGCCACCGCCGGCAGCACCGCCCTTGATACCGAAAGTTGGGCCCATGGAGGGCTGTCTGACGTTGGCAAACACGTTTTTGCCCAAATGGGCACCCAAGGCCTGGGCCAAACCAACGGTGGTGGTGGATTTACCCTCACCCAAAGGAGTTGGCGTGATACCGGTCACAAGCACGTACTTACCGTTCACCTTGTTGTGCAAACGCTTCAAGATGTCCAACGAGACCTTGGCCTTGTAGAAACCAAAAGGCTCCAACTCGGAATCCAAAATACCAGCCTCCTCGGCCACCTGGTTGATTCTCTTTGGCTGCTGGGCTCTGGAGATCTCGAAATCCGAAGGAACCGGTTTCTGCAAGTCGAGCTTGAGCGGGTTCTTGAACTGTGGCGTCTGGTTGTTCTTGATGTAGTGGGTCTTGGCGGCAATCACCACATTGTCCAAGAGGTTGGCCACGGTCATAGGACCAACTCCACCGGGAACCGGGGTGATGAAGTAGGCCTTGGCGGCAGCAGAGGCGTAGTTGACGTCACCAACCATGCGAGAACCGGACTTCTTGCTCTCGTCCGGCACAAAGTTGGCCCCGACGTCAATCACAACGGCCCCTTCCTTCAACCAGTCACCCTGGACAAACTCGGTGACGCCAATGGCCACCACGACAATGTCGGCAAGGGCCAAGTGGGCCTTCAACAAGTCCACGGGCGTCTTGGAGTGCAAAACGGTCACATTGGCGTTGGCGCGGATCAAAAGATTGGCAATTGGACGGCCGACAATGTCGGATCTGCCCAAAACAACGGCGTTTTTGCCCTCGGTGGAAACCCCCAGCTTCTCAAGCAACTGCATGATTCCTTTTGGTGTGCAGGGCAAGAAAGTTGGGTTTCCGTCCTTTTTGCTCAATTCGCCCACATTGTGGGGTCCAAAGCCGTCCACGTCCTTCAGAGCAGCCACAGCGTTGGTGACCTTGGTCTCGTCAAAGTGTGCTGGGAGTGGGAGCTGCACCAAAATGCCGTCCACGGAGATATCGGTGTTAAGCGCCTGGATCTTGGAAAGAAGCTCAAACTCGCTCGTTTCCTCCGGCAACTTCACCAAGTCACACCGGATCTGCGCCTCCTCGGCCGCCTTCAACTTCATTCTCACATACGTAGAGGAGTCCGGTCTTTCGCCAACCTGGATAATCGTCAAGGTGGGTTTGAAATCAGGGTGTTTCTTTTGAAAATCGCTGATTTCCCCGTGGATCTGCGTCCGGAGCTGCTGCGCAATGGCCTTTCCGTCAATGATTTGTGCTGGCATTGTGAAAAGCCGAAACAGGTCGAAAATTGGCGGGGGTTTTTGGGAAGAAAAGTGGTTGTAAAAAAACCGTCATTTTCGGCTGCATCTGATATGCCGCGTTTGCCTGACTCCGGCACCGGAGTCATTTCCGGAAATACTTTAAAAAAATGCACCCTCTGCTTGCCCTGCCCTCGGATTTCACCTCTTTTCCGACCTAAATTCCCTCCCTACCTCCTCTACCGCCTCCTCTATTCTCCCACACGCCGTTTTCAGTCTTTTCCCATCCGTCGCTTTTTAACCTTGGTGGTGCGGCTCACCCTCAGTTTACAATACTTTATTTCCTTCATCTACTTTTCTTCATTTCTTCATTTCTTCATTTCACGTCATTTCTGACATTTTGATACTTCGTTATTTCAATTCTCTTAAATCTCCACTTCTACCACTCCAATTCATTACTCTACGACCTTGGTGCCGATCTCGTTTGACTTCTCCAGCCTTATCGCGTAAAATCCTGCATATGACACCAAAACCACTTCCCAATACAGCCAACGGCTCCAAAATGGGCTTATCCTAATTCTATGCGCGCAGCGTTTCGACTCTAATTTCCTGGCAGCTAGAACTCCGAGCTTTGGATTTTGTAACTGTTTTTTAGGGGAATCTGGCATGTGTGTCACGTGGGTGTTGATAGGCAACTTTTCTAAATCTTTAGAAAATTAGGTTTTTGTAGAATCTGCTTATGTCATCTGTCGTAGAAAGACCTACTAGAATACGAATACTTCTAATGTATAATGGCAGGGAATAAATTTTAAGCTCTGTGAGGTTGGAAGAGGCTAAATTTAGTTGAACTTTTTTTGGCACGTGTTGGCTGCGAAATGACCAATGTGGTTAAGCAGGCTATTTTTTCTATGTTGTATAGTATTGTTGCGACTTGGGAATTGGCTGCAAGTTGGTTGCAAATACACTCTCACGCCAAAGTGACACAAATTTCGAAATGCTTATAGATTTTACATGTTCTAAGGAAATGCTAAATGTAGAAACCTAATGGCCTACTTCCAAGCCAATGGCTCCCATCTGATGCTCAACTTTTTAGAATTCAGAGCAGATTCTTTACTTTGGGACTTGATATATGGAGAATACAAGAAGAGAAGCCTGGCACGTATTAGTTGAATTACTGAAGTTGGTGATATTAGTGCCTGGATTAAGAAGCGGTGAATAATGAAACCTAGTGACTTCAACAAAGGGCCCAACGAATCCCAGTGGCTTTAGAGAGGACTACGGTGAAAACAGCAGCATACGAAATATATCTGCATAACAAGAATTGACAAGAAGTATCCATGTTTACTCAAAACTATTAACAGAGCATTCCACTATATAGTTATATGCACAGAAATGCAGCAGTGTACTATTTTCGTATTCTTCGCTGCTCAGCTCAGAATACTCAGCTCAGAATACTGGCAAACCTCTCCAAATCGGCCAACTCAGTGGCAGCCCAGCCCTTTACACTAAACCCACGGTTGATGTCCTGCAAAACCGTGCCTGGCCCTAGGTTGAGCACGTCGGTGACCCCCTGATCAACAACATACTCCATACACTTCTTCCACAAGACCGGCTGGGAATTGTCGGCAACGGTATTCTCAAAGACGTTACCCTCGGAAATGGTGCCGGTCAAATTAGCCACAATTGGCTTGGCTGGCGGCGCCACGTTCAGCACAAGCCGACGCAACTCAGGCTCGATCGGCGCCAAAAGCCTCGAATGGAACGGGATCTTCACGGGCAAAGTGACGCTCTTCAAGTGCGCCACGCGGCCGAGGAAACCGTCAATCTGAGCCGCCTCCCCTGAAACAGCGATCTGCCGCAGCGAGTTGACGCATGCTAGCACACCTTCCGTTTTTGCAGCCGAAGCCGCATGCTCAAATTGGTTTGGCCGGAGAAGCAACGTTTTCATAGTAAACTCCAGGCCCAGATCAGCCGCCAACTTCTCCATAAGCTGCCCGCGTCGCCTAACCACTCGTGCCATCTCACCCAATGGAACACTGCCCGCAAGCACTAAAGCCAGGTACTCACCTAAGGAATGGCCCAAGAAAAACGAGGCTTTGTTTCTCAAATCCACGCCAAAGCCTTGAAGAAGATGTGCCGTCACCGCCGTGGCGGTCAAGATCGCCGGCTGTGCGTTAGACGTGCGCATGCTCCACCGATCCTTCTCTTGTGGTGGTGCAAAGAGGTTTTCGGTGAACTTCTCTCCTAAACTTTCGTCCACTTCATCGAGGAGTTTCTGGAATTGGGGCCTCTGGCCGGCAAACCGGGCCAAACTGCCACGTGCAAGAATGCCCTGTCCGGGGCAGCACACCGCTAGCTTCATATTGTCGGAATGGAAGATACAGATGAATTTAGGTGATAAGTTTTATCACGGGACCACTGTCGCGTCGGACCACGATTACATAATCAACCTGAAACACTTATGTAATCAACCTGAAACGATTACATAAGCGGGACCAAGGCCGAATACTACGCTAATGGCCACGTATTTCGTATCACTGCCCCTCTGCTGTTACCACGCCCGTTGTTGGCGTCATTCGATGGCAGCTGCGGCTGCGACCAAGGAGCGCCAGACAATGAAACGGTGCCAAGCCGCCGCCGATCTCACGCCGCAGAGGCGTTTCCAGCTGTTGAGCGGCTTAGAATTACATCTCTAGCGATGAGTTAAAACGGCCATAACTGGCAAAAACCCCAAAACCCCCAAATTCCAAATCTGGTGGAATCTGGGTTTCTCGCCTGAAACCAGCCGTGCAGGTCGGACTCCTTTGCCCGACGCCGCACTAATTCACGCCGCCTGACCTGGCAGAAAAACAAACAAGGAGCAAATGGCCAGCCTGACCAAATTTCCCTGTGTGCCCCCCAAAAAAGTAGAATAAATTACGTAACTATATAGAAACCACAGAATTCGAGGCGACTTCCACAATCGGTAAAAAAATCCGGGGAAATCACCGGAAAATCTGGCAAAATGGGGAAATACCCGGGAAAAAATGGGCCAGGTATCGCCAAAAAAGAATCGGCGGTGGAGTCTTTCGCGGCGCCAGATTGGTCGACGCACCAAAAAAAAAAAAAAAAGCGAAGACAAAAAAAAACAACAACGGAGCACCCCGTCTTTTTCCAGCCTACAGCCCCAGGGGATTTTTTTTTATTCTTAAAATAAATTTATATATTGAGTAGCCAACTCAATTGGAAGTCAATCCCAAAACTAATTGTCTATTTTTAGCTGCTGGCAAGTGCTGCGTTTCCCTGTTTACCCCCTAAAACATACAAACACGCGTTTTGCAAATGTCGTTTGAACAATCCAAAAACGCTCTTGTGGCATCGTTGTTTGAGCTTTCCAACGCTGCCAAAGATGCAGCCTCGGCCACCGTGACTTTTTACAAAGCGGCTGGTGCCGAAACCCCGGAAACTGCCGCTTCTTTGGCTGCTTTGAGTGACACAGTGTCAGGAGCCACCCAGGCCGCATTGGCCAACTTCCCATTTTCCGAGAAACCCGCCGAAAACGGATCTGCCGAGCCAAAGAAGAAGGCTAGAGGCAAGAAGGCCCAGGAGGGTGAGGAGGCCACGGAGGAGACCGAGCAGCCGGAGAAGACCGAGAAGCCCAGAAAGAAGAGAGCCGAAAAGGACCCAAACGCCCCTAAAAAGCCCTTGACCACATACTTGCGTTTCAACCTCAACATCAGAGACCAGATGAAGAGAGAGAGATTGAAGAATGGCCAGCCAACTTTCCCCGCCACCGAACTCAACCAGATCATCGCCGACCGTTGGGCCAACTTGAGCAGCCCAGAGAAGGAGAAGTTGCAGAAGGACTATGAGGCTGAGTACGAGGCGTACAAGAAGGTGTTGGAGGCTTACAACAAGGAGAAGGCGGAGAAGCCCGAGGGCGCCAAGGCTGAAGAGAAGCCTCAGGAGGCTGCTGCTTCCTCGGAGAAGACCGAGTCTGAACCAAAGGCCGAGCCAAAGACCGAAAAGAAAAAGCCAGAGCCAAAGGCCGACGAAAAGGAAAAGGCCCCAGCAGCCACACCAAGAAAAAAGAAGAGCAAAGCTGAAGCTAACGGCACCGCCCCACAGGCCCCAGCCGAGGAACCAAAACAAGAAGCCAAGAAAACCAAAAAGAGAAAGGAAAAGACCGAGGACGACAAGAAGCCAAAGAAGAAGAAGACCGACTAACCCCGTCTTGTCCTATATATACAGTTGTCCGCTTCAATTCTTGCGCTGTCTACTTACCATGCTTCATCCTAGGCTGGCTGTCTAGTTGTAATATTAGTGTCAATGTATTTTACTGTTTCCCGGTGAGTAGCCAGTAGCTGCAAGTAAGTATCCATAATTCCAGAAATGCATGCAAAACAAAGTTTGCTTATATCTTCTTCTTCTGCTTCTCGATGTGCGCCCGGAGCACCTTCTGTCTGTCTCTCAACGACAACTTCTGCTTGCCCTGGACGGCCTTCTTATGAATCATCATCACGTAGTTCTTCTTTCTCGCCTTCTCCTTGTTGGTGGTCAGATGTGGCTTCTCTCGCTTGCCTCTCTTGGACCCAAACTCTCGGTCCTCCTTACCCTCATTAGCATGAGCAATTCTCTCCTCACGGGCCTGCTTGTACTTGACTTTTCCAACCAACAGTGTCAGATCCACTTCCTCCTCGTTCTGGAGTGGGTGGCCCAACTGCTTCTCAATACCAGCCTGTGCCTTGAGCTCCTCCAATTTGGCAAAATCGGCTGGCGTCAAAATCCGGCTCAGCAACATCTCCGTCATGGCCTGCTCGGCTTGCTTGGCCTCATCAACCTTGGCCTGCTTGGCCTCCTCGGTCTTGGCCTTCTTCTTCGGCTGCTCATCGTCAAGATCCAAATCGGAATCCTCATCGTTGTCCTTCTCATCCTCAGAGTCAGAAATATCAATCTCCTTGTCGGAGTCAACGTCAACCCAGTCTCCTTCTTCGTCGTCAGACTCCTCCAGAGCAGAGTCAACTTCCCAGTTCTTGTCCTCGTTGTCGTCTCCGTCATCCAAACCTTGCTCCTTTCTCCATTTGGCCAAGAGCTCAAGACCTGGAATCGTAGTAACCGTAGATGACTCCACACCGTAAACTGGACGGCCCTTGTGCTCACCGTGCTGGAGCTCCATAGAAGCAGTCTTGCCTCTGTCCTTACGCTGCAACATCTCGGGTGCAACTTGTCTGTACAAGGCAATCAAGGAACGAGCAGCCATCATGACGTTCTTGGCCTTGGAGCCCTTGTATTCGGTCAAATCCTGCAAAAGCGGAGCGTCAATGGCCAACGGAGCACGGGCCAAGATCTCCCGGATGGTGTTGATACCAGCAGCGGCCACCTCGGAAGCCACACCGTCACTGACAAACTCATCGGCAATCTTACGCACAACTGGGGTAATCAGCTCTGGCGGAACCAACTCGTGGGAAGCCTGGGCAGAAGCAGCCATGATCTGCGTCACGTTTCTTTGCTTTGGCGTCAAGTACTTCAAGAAGAACGAGTAGATTCCCAAAACAGACAACTTGTGTGTACCGATGAGTCGGGAAACAAGATTCATAAAGAGGATCTTCTGGTCCAAGTCGTACTTGTTGGCGGCTTTGTTGCTCAAATGCATGTCAAACATGTGCTCGGCAAATCCCTGTGGATCACGGAGCAAGTGGATGGCAGAGAAATTGAGGTACGTCTGCTGGCCCTTGCTGCTCTTACGCTTCATCGTCTTCAATGCCTGCTCCACCTTCTTGTTACGCTTGGTAGACTTCTTGTTCACCTGCATCTTGTGCTTGAGGGCCAGAAGATCAAAGCTCTCGTCGTCCGACTCTTCCTGCTCGAACTCCAGTCTTTCCTTGTCTGCACCAAGGAAGAAACGGGCTCCTGCAGTGGCAACCTTGATATCTGGGTGCAAAGCAGCCTGTGTCATGATTTCCACCGTTCTCGAGTCGTCCCAGATACCTCTTCTCCAGAGCTCTCTGGTGAGTTTGGTGGCCCAGAAACCCTGGGCGTCCCGCTGCTCCAAAAGATTGAACAAAAGGGCCTGTGTGGATCTGTTGATTTTCTGGTGCTTGGCTCCAGTGTTGACCAGCTTGAGAAGCGAGATCAACGTGGTGTAGATTTGTTTTCTGATGGCCTTGGCGTGGTGACTCAGCGTCAGAGCATTCTGCAGCAGCAGCGAGTATGCCTGAAGAAGTGGGAAAAGCGTCTGGATGAGCTGCTCTGCTGAGATAACCTTCTTGTTTCGGAGCATCGTAAGACTCTGGATGATTTTCTCCCTAAGTTCCGGGGTCAACTCCCTGTGGTTGTTGAGCAAGATTTTCAGAAGCTCGTCTGGGAAGTTGGCCGTCTCCTTAGGATAGCAGTTGCACACGGCACTGACAAACCCAATTAGCTCAGCAAAATGGGTTCCCTGCTCCTCAGACGGGCTGTGGAGGAAAATGTCTCTGAGAGTCTCGTAGTGGGAGTATTGCTGCATGAATTCTTCCCGGTACAGCCCGGGGTCTCTCCGCACCACATTCTGAAGCAAGATGATGTTGGTCGGGAGGATAGCGGCTCTTCTTTTTTTGCCCATTGTCGTTGTGGTTAATGCTGAAAAGTGTTGCAGAAATCTGGGGCATCTCATCGCACAACATGCAGGATGCAATTCAGGAGTGCGTCCGGTGGATTGGACCGGCGCCGTTTTCCATTATTAGAACTGTGAATTGTGGATAATTTTGTTAAAGATATTCCAAATTTTGGATTTCTCTAAATTTTTGTGATTTCTTCTATTTTTCTACTTGGTCGCTGGAGTGACTTTAAGGTCTTCGTGGCAGGTGTATTGTGTAGATATCCCTGGCGCCTAGTATAAAAAAAGAAAATCAAGAAGAAAAAGAATAGAAAAGTAGAAAAAAGAGTATTTGCGGATCTGGCATTTATATGAACATTTGACGTAAAATTAAGGGGCTAGTGTTTCGGATATTTACAGCCAAATCTGGAGGCTGCAAAAAATCGGCGCACCAAAAATTCGCTTAAAAGCCCACGATTTCCTCAATTTACTCCTAGAAAATAGAAACTTTTGTTTTTTAGAAATTGATTTTTGATAGAATCGACGGAAATATGATATACTCTCTTTTTATTTTGTTCTAAATGCAGTTATTAAACCCTTTTATAGAAAGGTTTACATAGTCTGCTTTACTCAATATTTGTCTATAGTAAAGATTTCTACACCCTTCGACAAATACATAAGAAAACTAACCCGAGAATACAAGAAAACCATTGATGCCGACGAAATCAGATAATCGGAATGGTGGTATTCAAAAAACTACAACTACAACAGATAATCCCAATTGTCATATTACCTATCCAACCAGCACCCTGAACAACCATTTGCAGCCAAAAATTTGGGGCCTAGGCCTGTTCAAACAAATCATCAAGATGCTTATAATTAATTTTCTTGGAGAAACTCTTCTTTTCAAGCATCATCTTGGCCGACTCAGAGGCAGAAATCGGCTTGCCGTCCTCGCCAATCTTGTTCATGGCACTCACAACAGCAGGATCGTCCAACACGTGATCCATGTCGTTTTCCTTGACTCTTCTTCTGCGTTTGCCCTGGCCAGACGTATTTCCCGCAAGCTCATCTGCTTCAATCTTCAATCTGCGTTTTTCCTGTGCTATGAGGAAATCATGATTGAGAGCCGTCCAGATCTTCTCCTTTTCTCGGGCTTCTAGCTCCGAAAGCTTGAATGTGTCGACTTCGTCGTCATCGTCTGCACTGTCGAGTTCCTCATCATCAGGCACAATCAGGAGAATCTGGGATGTTGTAGGGTTGTTTTTCACCAAGTTCCGAGGACGGTTGATGTCGTCCTCCAAGTTTGGCTCTGTGCTCGTTTCCCGGGGCGTAACGTACAACGACGACTTGTACCGTTTTTTCTGCCCTTCTAGAATCCGGTCCAATGCTATTTCAAGGTCTTCTTCGGTAAGATCTCCTCCGGCAAGCACCGATCGGAGAAGTGGGTCTGTTTCTGCACTTATTGTTTTTGTTCTTCTGCCAAGGGGGAGTTCTCTGACATCGCTGAAATCGTCCATTTGGCTGGTTGCTCTGAAAGACCGAGGACGCAACCGCTGGCTTGTTTCTAGACCGCCAAGACGGCCTGACTTTTCGGGTTTGGTTTTTTCCGGTTCTTCCGGCTCCGAGTCCGACGAGAGCTCTTCCAGATCCGAGGGGTCGAATAAGTCGTTGTCAACTTCTTCGTTTTCGTTGTTTTCTTCGTCGCTGGTTTCGCTCGAGGACTCGGACTGACCCTCGGTGGTGCCCTCGGTGGTGCCCTCGGCAACACCCTCGGATTGACCCTCGGATTGACCCTCAGATCGACTCTCCGGTTGGCTCTCTGGCTGACTACCAACAGCTCCATTGGCATCGCTGCCAGCGTCGAGCCGCTCCAACCGCCGCTGTTTCCGGCTCTTCTCTGGCTCCACAGACGCCTGCCGGGACACCGTTCTCAGCCGCAGCACCGGCTCCGACTTGGGCTCCACGGATCTCGGCCGGCTTTCCGGGTCATTGACAAAAAGAGCATCGAAAAGACGGCCACCACGGGCCGATTTCTTATACTTTTTGAGTGTCTCCTCCCTCTGCTTGAGCAAAGCACGCAACTTCCGTTCAATCAGACGGTTTTTCTGGAAAGAAGGAGGCAAGGAGTCCTTTGTGTCGTTGGAGTTACGGAAATCCAGCACAGACAACGTACCGGATGTTGTTTTCTTGAATTCGTTGAGTCGTTTTTGGATGGTTTCCTCACCGACTCTGGCCACAGAAACGATTTCGGCGTGGGTTCTTCTGAAGTTGTTCATTCTAGCCGCAAGCAAAACACAGGCACCGGCAATTCCGGCCGGTCTTCTGCCTTCGTATATCCAATCCGAGGACATTCTGTGGGCGATTTTGGCTGCATCCCGGCACACTTTCGCCGTGTGTTCGCCAAAGGAAAGTTTTTCGGCAAAATGCTGGATGAAAAGCGAAGGGTCTGCCAAAGGCAATTTCTGGATCTGCAACGCCCTCACCAACTTCAAATACGTCGAACCCAAAGAGTAAACCGACAACTGAAGCCGCAGGGAGAAGTCTATGAGAAGATGGTGGGTTTTCTCGTGCCGGCATGCCACATACAAACAAGCCGCTATAACATTTTGGGACCTCCGTCCCTGGACAAAGTTTTGCACCAAAGCCAACTTGAACCATCCACTGGCCGATTCCTGGATATACTCTGGGATCTTCATGGCTCTGGCCAAGTAGCTGATGTTCTTCTTGGCGTTCTGCAACGTCTGTTCCTTGGATTCCATGGCATTCCGCATATTGAAGTTTGCCCTGGCGGAGTCCTTGCTGATCATAGCACCATGGACGGTGGCTGCTCCTGTGGAGCTTTCACCAAAGGAGACTTCCGAAACAATGGGGTTTTCGATTTGAACGGTACCACAGTTGACACACACGATATCTCCGGCATTTGCCTGGAGATCCTGCTGGAACTCCGTGCAGCCACAGTTTTTGCACCTTTTAGCTTTCGGCGGCATGCTGTTTTGCTTTTTGCTTTTTGGGTTTGGTTGTTTTGAGGTTTTGATGAGTGCGCGTAGGTGCAGTTTGTGATGGAGTGGGGTCTGAGCACCCGGATTTTGGATTTTGATTTAAATTCGAGCTTGAAAATTATTAAATCGGGGATTTGAGTGGTTGTTTATTTTGGAATTTGAGCCCGTCTACTGGTTTGCTTGAACGCTGGCTTAAGTACTAGGATGGTGACGTCAACTATGGAGATGCGATAACGGAACACCCGGATTATCTTTGTGATATTGCCAAAAACTCCGATGTGAGCTGAATGGGAGGACTTCCAGGCTGTCTAGTTGGGCTTGATTTGGATTACGGTTGGGTTTCTACCGGGCTGAAGCAATTAGCTTTACAAGTGGAGCTGACAGGTCACGTGGGTCGATGAAATCACGTGCACATCACAGTTAGCACAAAATCTCCTCAACCGACCAATTTTGTCAAATATACGCTTTCAAATGGGAGAATGGTATTCTCGTCTCCCATTTATTACACCTTGAATTCCCTGATGGGATCACAAGTGGCCCCTCCAACGGCGGACCACATCAACATCCTACATATAACCAACTCGGTTATCTCTACGTTATCCTACATACAACTGCATCCACAGCCGCTTGACAGCTTCTCCACAGCTCCACGCGCTCGGAGAAACAAAATTGACTTAGACGAGTTTTAGCCAAAATTTAGGAAACTCTCCAATTCCAAAAACCAAATCGGTATTTGCCATCCCGGCTGTCCCGCAGCCATCCATATTCTATCTATTCCCTCTTATTCTAGCCGATTTCCGGTTTCAGCCCAATTTCCTTGACACATATACAATGCCGGTGCTCCAGGTGCAGCTGCTGGAACCACGAGACGTTCTCCAAAGTGAACGGACGCTTCTTACGTTTGTGAGATTTGCCACATCACTCTATTTCACCGCTATCGGCATGGCTCTCCGGTTCCGGCTTACCTCCGGTCTCGATAAGCCCGAAAAGAAGAGCAACACCCTCTTCAACAAGGTCATGGCGGTGATTTTGCTTATGCTAGCGTTTGCCACTCTTGTGGCCAGCGGAGCTAACTATTTGCAGACCGTCAGGCGGTACTCTCTCAAGAGAATCCACACGTACGGCTTTAACAACATGGTGATGGTGACATTAGTGACTGCCGTCGTTTTGACGTTGATTGGCATTAACGTGGCATTGATTGTGCAGAGAGCCATCACGTAGGTGGCCAGATCGTTGTGTGGTTTCACGAGGTGACTATATTGTTTAGACTCCTCCCTTGTTTTGCATTACAACAATTTCAACAACTTCGTCGGTTATTGTCTGCCGGCTCGTTTAATTCTGCTTAATGGGCATGTTGGCCAGATGTTCCTGGGGAAACTCTGTGCCAAAGCTCTTAGAGTATGCACATTTGGGTCAAAGTTGAGAAAAGTCCACATGTACCGACTTGGCAGATAAAGTTTGAAGCCCGATTTCGGTACTTGCCTGCTAATGAGTGCCAAAAATACAATATTAGGGTCAGAGACCCCAGGCTTCTCAATTTGTTGTTTGAAGCTTTACTGCCTATCATAACTGTCATTCGGTCACACTTTTAATGCTCTGGCTGATACAACATCCAGAAATGCATGTCTAAATCAGTTTAGCCTAAAATTATTTAAATATTCATTTTCGTTCTACTTTAGGCTAAGTTTTGTAATGGTGCGGACGAGAAATATTGATTCTACAAAATACACCGAATCAAAGACCTACACTGCTATAACTAAACATGCAATTAAAGAAATACCTGAGCTTGGAAACACCATTGAATACCCATACGTACTATTTTGCTATATGATGCTTGATGTAAGCTTTCAGGTATCCAACTTGTGCTATATGGAGAAAATTGGATTGGCTTCAAATGTCAATGTCAAGTATACTTGGAACGGATTTAATGGATGCTTCACCATTCAGTAACATCAGTGTTCATTTCAGGAGCTCATGATACCGAGCTTCCAAATTCGGTTTTGTTATCAGGATATTAATCAATGACACAACCAAAAAACAAGTAATTGACTTTTTAGTCAATATTGTGCTTATGATGATGACTGGAAAGTGGTCATACCCCACAATTCCTCCAGTCACATATGACACTGAAAACACAAATTTTTGTATTCATCAAAAGTGATATTTGTGGCACAGAAACTGTATTATCAGAATACCAAAATCATAACACCAAAAGTAAACACAACCATCGACTCATAGGTAGTCAATTCATGCTTATAATGATGAGTGGTCAAAATACCCACAGAATCCACTGCTTTTGACATCATCAGTATAACAATGAAAGACTCACCTACTTCGGTGATCATAATGCCTCACAGGACAGTTCACTGACTTTGGCACCATAGCCCATATTATGGTTAATGATCATCAATACTATGGCGAGTAATCATCAATAATGATTATAAACACAGCCACCCGGTGATCATAATACCAAAAATGAACACTGCATTTCATCAGTCCTTGATACTGAGAAAAGAGCTTCATTCTCAAGATAATGCTTATGACACAGCCACTCCGCTTGGTGATCATGATATTTCACAGGAAGATGATTCACGGATTAAGTCAAATGTATAGTTAATGACATAGCCACTGCGTTCGGTGATCATAATATCTCACAAGACAAAGTAATTCAGGAACTAAAGTCAAATGTATAATTAATGACACAGCCACTGCGTTCGGTGATCATAATACCCATAAAACCTCACTTCGTTCCGTATTATGGGCACTATGAGCCTCACTCCGTTCATAGAAGTCTTGGTATCAACAGCCACTTCGCTCGGTGATCATAATCCTCACTGGAACCTCACTCCGTTCGGCACCAGTTTCGGATTATGAGCCCTCGCTCGCTACGAATGCCTCCGCTTCCTCTTATTGTTCTCCCGCTTCTCGCCAAACTTCTCCCGGTCCATGTCCATCAAAGCCTCTCTCTTGGCCGTGCTCATCAGCTTAAGCGAGTTATTAATAACCGCATCGTCCGAAGCCTCCTCGAGCAACTCCATCTTCTTCCCCACTCGCTCCTCAATGGCCAACACTCTCAGCACATCCCGCTCAGCCACAATCAGCACTGCATCACCACGTCTTCCTGCACGGGCAGTACGTCCGACCCGGTGGACGAAATCGTCCGGATCGGCCGGCATGTCGTAGTTCACCACGAGCTCCACCGTGGGGATATCAAGACCACGTGACGCCACATCGGTGGCAATGAGGATCCGGGCCGCCTGGGCCTTGAACCGATGCAACGAGTTTGTTCTTTCCAGCTGGGGCATTTCCGAGTGCAACGACGCCACCCGGAACTCGAGCTTCCGCAATGTCCGGCGGAGCATCTCGGCCGTTTTCGTCCTGTTCACGAAAATAATCACATTCACGCTTTTGTACTTCTCAAGCGACAACACCGTATGGAGATACGCCTCCTTCACGTACAGCGGAGTAAACACGTAGAAGAGCTTCAACGTCGAAGGAACAGCCGTTTTGTCGACGGTATCGGCTTCATGCACAAAAACCGGCAATTTCCCTTCGGCGGGCTTCTTTTCCCGAAGCGCCCGGACGGCGTCGGTGACAGTGGCCGTGAACAAAAGCGTCTGCCGTTTCTCCGGAGACGGCATCACCGAAAGACACCGGCCCAAGTCCTTGGAGAAGGAGTTGCTCAAAACCCGGTCTGCCTCATCTAGAACCAAGTACTTGACGCTCCTAAGCCCCCGTATGGTCTCCTCTCCGCTGTGGATGATGTGGTCTGCCAAACGGCCCGGCGTGGCAATGACAAAATGCGGTCTTTTCTGCAAATCCAACGCCTGCTGGACCATATCTTCTCCGCCCACCACCACCGAGAGCTTGATGTTCATGTTCAGTCCCAAAGCGGCAAACTGCTCGGCTATTTGCATGGCCAACTCACGTGTCGGCGTGAGAACAACACCGAAGATGCCCAGCGGGTCCTCCAGCCACTTGGTTAGCATGGGCCCGGCAAAGGCGATCGTTTTGCCCGACCCGGTTTTGGCGCCTCCTATGCAGTCCCGGCCCCGGAGAACCTCCGGAATGCAAGCCGCCTGAATTCCGGTCGGCTCCCGGATCGCCATTGCCTCCAACGCCTCGCAGAGCCATTTTGCTATGCCCAAAGACGAGAAACTCATGTTGGTTGGGTAGTACAGTGGGATGCGAAGATATGTAGCGGCACGTGAGGCGATGAGGTTGTGTGCAGGACAGGTTGCAAACCGATGATAATAGTTTCTGTTGGATGACTGATCGAGCGGAGCGAGAGCAGTCGGTTTCTCACTGATTGACATAGTACTTCCCCATTGAACGTCAGCATCTGATACTTCTACTAAATATCAGTGGCAGGGCTCTACTGAATAGTTTATGCAATGCACGCTCATACTTTGGAGATGCTGGTTGAAATCAGTTGTAGCTATGTACGGAACAGGCTCAGCCAGCATTATCTAGTGGCTTTTGCATAAATGGCTGAATAGAGCTTCGGGTTGCGTTCAAGTTAGGTGATTGAGTTCGTGTTCGCAAACGTTCTTGAGCTATTCGGTGGGTTCAAATTTTGCACTTCAAGTAGTATGTAGAACGGGATCTTTGGTGTTCTAAGTAAGTCAAACTTTTGGAATATTTATACTTTGGAATGACAAGCTGTTTTATTTCAGACTGATCTAACTTGAACTCATTTAGAAAACAGAAGCCTTTCTTAGATGTGTCTTCAAGCCTCCATTTACGAAATAATAGTTCACTAAAAGCAGTATTTAGCAAAAAATCTAAAAGTCGGACAAATAACTGATTTACAGATTTAGCTGGAATTCAGAATAGCTGGCAAAGATTGGGGAGTGTCAGGAAGGCAGGTCTGAAGTGAGCTGTTTTTGTGAGATGTGGTTTTTGATTTGATTTGTTTGCTTTTATTCAGATTTTGACTATTTTTGGTTATTTGAGTTTCTACTGGAGACGGATTTTTGGTGATAGGGAACGGTTTGGTATTGCAGCCAAGCGGGAAAAGTGTGATCTACAGCAAAGACACAAAAGGTCAAGTGGTGCCCACAAGAGCTTCAAGTTCTGTGAATTTCTTTTTATTCAACTTTGGGATTTTCTGAATCCTCAACTCATTTGTAGTTACGGTCGAAAACGGCTAAAAGGCCCCCACAAGTGGAAATACCATCGAAGTGTCATTTTTTCACCTGAAAGTGCTTCAAGAAACCGTTTAAAAAGGACTCTGCTCTCTAAGAACCAGCCCGGCACCGCTGTGGCGCCATTCTTGGGACTGGGGAATTGCTGCAAATCCAACACCCGTACACCAGGCTACCCCAGGCACTTTTGGGGGTGCCGTTTTTCACCAAAACTGTCTCAATTGCTCCCCAATTGAGAGGGCATACAAATTAAGGCAGCCGTAATGCACTGGTACACTTAGTATGCTAATACCGGGCCTGTAGGAAGAAACACGGTACCATGTGGTTTATACATGTATACTGCAGGTTTTAACAACGAAGTAGCCAGAAAATCTAACATAAACCAGTTCAGCCACATTAAGCTATACCAGTTTGCCACATACGAACAGTTAACTTTGCATCTTCGGCTCTTTCTGATTAAATGGTCCACATTCCTGACCAGTCTACTTGTGGTGTACGGGTGTTTACACCACCATGCCACCAAACCGTGGCCAAACCCCAGAAAACCCGTCAATTCCCAAAAGTAACCAAACTCACGGCTTCACAGAGCTAATTCTTCCATTTTCACCGTTATTTCACATACATACACATACAATTACGTAAATGCTTACATAACGTACTGGCGGGCATCGCGATATAAACTGAGAGTGGGCACACGTGACAAGTATGCTTGCCACACTCTGTGCTTTTAGACAAGCCAGGCCGGCCGGGCCGCTTGCCAGAGGGCTCAGGCAGCTCAGGCGGTTTGGAACACGTGACCCATATGCAGAAACGCCGGAATCCAGTTTCCGGTTTGGGGAGCCCGAAACTCCGCCAGAATCAACACAGTCCCACCACGGCATCAACTACCAGGTGGGACCGGCGGACCAGCTCGGCTTAGTGGAAGCCAGCATGTCCATGCAGGACTACTTTGCCGGCGACAGCCACCACAGCCACAAGATCTTTGTGGGCCAGCACCAGAACCCACGGGCCGGGCAGAAGGTGGAAAAACGGACGTTCGTGGACCTCCAGCTTGTGCGGTTGCGGAGCGGGAGCGGCGGAAGCGGAGCGGTGTCGTTTTTCCGAGACGCCAATCGGCCGGTGGGGCCTCCGGACGGCGGAGACGGCGGAGACGGCGGAGATATCTACATCAGCGTAACTCCGGGGAGCACGTCGCTCCACACGCTCAAACGGGCGTATATTGCCGGAAACGGCAAGTCCGGGCTGGGGAGCCAGCTAGACGGGAAGCGGGGGCAGGACGTGGTGATCGAGGTGCCGGTGGGGACGGTTGTTCGGTGGATTCCGGACCCGGTGGCGGTTCGGCGGGAGATGGGGGAGAAGAGCGTTTCGGAGATAAGGCTCGGAGTTAAGATGGCCCCCAGCAACGCCCTCCAGCTCTTCCGCTCCGACTACCGTCCCGGCGAAGGCTGGCTCTTCAAGGAAAAGGACGAGGAGTGGCACCAGGAGCGCCAGTACTTCCTTGATCTCAACGAGCAGGTCAAGGACTACGACCGGGAAACCATCGCGTCGGAACTTCTCTCGGACCGATTCCCGCTAGCCGGGCTAGATTTCTCTAAACCAACGAAAAAACCCGTCCTTTTGGTCCGCGGCGGCAAAGGCGGCATGGGCAACATGCACTTCCTCACCGGAGATATCCGGAACCCGCGGTTCAGCAAAAAGGGCCGGAACGGCTTGGAGGAGTTTTTCATGTTTGAGTTGAAGCTCATAGCAGACTTGGGGCTCGTGGGCTTGCCCAATGCAGGAAAATCAACTCTATTAAGGGCCATCTCCAGAGCTACCCCGCGCGTGGGGCACTGGGAGTTTACTACTTTGCAGCCAACGGTCGGGACCATTGCCCCGCACATTGACGAGGACCCATTTACCGTCGCCGACATTCCGGGGCTTATCGAGGGTGCCCTGCAGAACCGGGGGATGGGCATGGACTTCTTGCGCCACATTGAACGGTGTGGCGGCTTGGTGTTTGTCGTGCTGTTGGAGTCACATGACCCGGCACGTGACTTGCACGTGCTCATCTCCGAGGTGGGCCCCGCCCGGATGAAGGGCAAGTCCGTGCTTGTTCTCGCCACCAAGGCCGATCTCACCACCAACGGCAACTCCTACGCCAGGTTGGCCAAGTACGTGCAGGAAAGAGACCCCTCCTGGCGTCACATGCCTGTTTGTGCACCCCGGAAGGAGAACGTGGATGCTGCCATTGAGATGATGGCTGGTTTGGCCCGCGAGCTGCGGCTGCGCAAGAAGGCCGAGCAAGCGGCCCAGGCGGAGCTCCAAGCAGAGCCGGAGATCTGGGAGACCATGGCCTAGACCCGTGCACCAGGACAGAAACCCGTACACCAAACACTTGCATTTGCCCACACTGGCCTGTTAATACATTCATAGCGGGGTATCGTGTAAATACATGTCTTCGTAAGGCCGGCTTGGCGCCCGGTGCCAGGACGGACACCCGTGCACCAGCGGGCGGACCACGGCCACACCCGTGCATCTACACTTAGACCGGCTGCACAAGACTGCCTTATTACTGCCTCTGTACATAATCAGTGCATTAGTTGCTTCCATCCGTAATTCAAAATCTGGTGATCAGAACGTGATCTGAAATGCACCTGGCAGTTTATTATCAAGGTTATTACTGATATTCAATTTGCGGCCAATCTGTGTTTTGTGCAGCCATCTACGAATGTGCTGAAATTGCATGCACAATTTCCCCATGCCCCATGTGCCAGATTGCTCTATATGAAGCTCTCCAATCTTACTGCATCTTAGCAACCTTGTAGTATTTTTATCTAAGTGTTCTGTAAGCCTTCTCTTAAGTATGCTAAGTGTTGCCTGTAAGCACTCAATATCCGGCAAACTCTTTTACTACTGTAGCTTAAAGGAGCACCCTTAACGCATACGGTCCTAAGACATTAGAACAAGGCGAAGTAGTACATTAGAAAGGAGTTGCTGGTCGTAATCCCTACGGCGTAGGGAATATCCGAGGTTGGCATATCCGAGATTAGTCAGGCAGACTTTGATAATATCCCCCACGTATCAGCTTGGCAAGCAACTCTGGATCCGAGGAGCCGGGACTCATCTAATTTCTGCTCAAACGTGCTTTGAACTTTGCTTCCTGCATGGGTGGATACCCACGGATCGTGGGACCCAGAACGGCATATACGGACAGTTTCATGTTTTGCCTTCGCACTGGTTATTTGCAACCATTTGCAATCGGCACTAAGCCCCGGCTAGGAGCCGGCTTAAGCAATTAGATTGTAATTTGCGGCTAATGCAGGGCCCTGGTCGTGTGTGCCTCAAGTGGGGGAGTGTAAGCAAATACTACGTACAAATACTATGTAAAAGAAAATCAGGGAGCAACGGCTAAAGTTCCACAGAGGATGTGCTTGGCGGCTTTTGGCAGACCCGTGCACCAGATCAGCCGAAAAGGGCTAAATTGCCCCACGCCTTATCGGTCTCGTGACTCAGTACAAACGAATGCTAAATACATTTTATTCTAAACTTTACATTCCAGCACAGCGCTGCTGTGGAGCAGACCGGCTGCTAAATGTTGGCCTTGAGCTTTTCGGGGAGTTTCTCCGCCCGTTTCAGTGCAAGAGCAGCCCGCTCCTCGACAATGTGCTCGATTCTCCGGAGCACAAACACATCGGAGTGCGGGACGGGCTTTTCAAAGCAGTGGTCAAAGCCAAGAGAGTCGTAGAGCACCAAGTCCTGCATGAGAGCTCTGGTTGTCACGGCAACGAGGCCAACGTTGTCAAGGCAGCTGTTCTGGCGGACAAATGAGGCAATGTCAAGCCCCGTCACGTGGGGCATTTCAATGTCCAAGAAGATGCAGTGGTATTTGCACAAGACGTCGCTGGTCAAGGTGAGCAGAGACAGGTCCTGGACGGAAACCACCGAGGCTTTGGGGAAAAGCCGCATCAAGATCCGACTCAAGATCCGCAAGTTGATGATGTTGTCGTCCACGAGCAAGAAAAGGTATTCTTTTTCGCTGGCCATGGGGGCCACCTTTTTGATCACCGGCCACTGCGCCGGGAGTGCCATCATTGTATATGAATATGAATATGAGTATATATATGTATATATGAATATATATGGATATAAATGAATATATATGGATATATATGAATATAAATGAATATAAATGAATATATGAATATATATGAGTATGAATGTGAATAATGATAGTGATAATGAAAGGATATATATATTGAAAGCCGTTGGCTGCGGAAGCAAAGAAAGATATGCAAGGCGCCGATGTTCTGCGCGCCTCAGCAAGAGCAAGAGGGGTAAAACTTCGTATATATCCTTCTCCCACGTAGTTGTGAAATGGCCTGAAATGGTGTGAAATTGTGGATGGCTGCTCCGTTTTGCTCAGGATGGCAATTTTTTTTTTGTTTGTTCCGTGAATTCCTCTATCTCCCATGGGTATCTACTCTGGCCAGCCTTTCGGTCCAGCAAAAGTGGCAGCAACAACTTCCGCATGCACGCGGATTCGCTGCTCGGCCTAGATCCACGCCGTATTGCCGTGCAGCTCTGGCTTTTTAGCGTCTCCTCTGGCGTCCTTGCGTTGTTCGCTTATCGATACGGTGTTTGGAGCCTCTGCTTTGGAGCCCTGCCTTAGAGGCGTTGAGGTGCCACTTGCTAATATTTTTTGGTTGGTTTTTTTTGGTGGTCGGTTTGGTGGTTTGGTGGTTTGGTGGATTTTTTTTTTTTTTTTTTTTTTTTTTTTTTTTTTTTTTTTTTTTTTTTTTTTTTTTTTTTTTTTTTTTTTTTTTTTTTTTTTTTTTTTTTGGTCCGTTGCTTTTTACTTTAAACTTCCGCCCGCCTCGCTAAGGTTTTCTTGGTCGTACCACTTTCCTACCCCGGATAATATCTCTGGCACATGACTCAAAATTTCTGCTGCGTCGGCCGCTTTTCCTTCGTTTTCCCGCCCGTTCCGGTAATTCTACAGATGCCGTTGAAAAATATCGATGTTTCTGGATTTTAGCTTTTCTTGACTGCGTCGATCGACTTCACTTTTCTTCGTTTTTCTTGGTCTTTCTGTCCCTGCTTCCCAGGTACCCGCTACCGGCCTTGGCTCTCTTGTACGTTCCGTGTTCCGGCAAGCAACTATAAAGCTACAACTATTGAAAATGTGGACAAGAATACGGAAAACGAGAATAAGAAATCCAACGGTGCAATCCGAAAGTACGCTCAATCCAAAAGTACGGTGCAATCCAAAAGTCCAACGGTAGGCTGGGACGGATAAATTGAGCCCTTCGCGGAATGACTCTCGATCGCCCAATGCACCCTGCAAGATCTTCTACACTACAATGGCGCGCCGCTGTCATTAATTAAGAGGCTTAGGCCGGCTTAGGCCCTGCCCCGCCGCAGTCGGCGAATCACAAGTAAGCATTACCAAGCTTTGGCAGATCTACGTATTGTGAGCGCATTGAGCAAAGCGAAGAATGCGCTTTCCGCTCAGAATACGAGATGTCCAAGTGGTCATGCATTGAGGGTTCAAGCATTCCTTGAGCGGAACACGGAACACGGAAGATTCGGCAAACTCCGGAAATCTGGGCAAAAGACAGCTTTCAATTCTGGGTATCTTGCTCAGAACACCAGAATTCCAGAATACAAAAATTCACTCAAGTGTTGAGACTAGACCGCAGACGGCTGAACTACAGAAATCTGCGGCTATCTGGCCCCATTGTAGAATTTAAAGCTTATTTAAAAATTAGACTACCCAACTTTCTAGAAGTCCCAGACCATTGTTGAAAATTTTGCTGCGAAAAGCCAGGATGAGCAGCCGCACCTTACTGTGTGAGTGCTAATATAACAAAATAAGCACTAAGAGCAAATTATGAGCAGACCGGATTTTTGGGGAGTTTTTGGATATTTGATAGTATATTTGTGAGAACTTAAGCCACCATTTAAACTGGGGCTTTAGTGCAAAGAGCCTCATTGGCAGATGTTCAGCCTTTTGAGCAACAATTCTTCCTTTTGGATGACTGGTTTTGCTTAATTTTTTGGTAGTTGCCCGAAGAGAATCTTACGTAATCTCCAAATTCCTGGCTGGCTCATTTAAGCAGGGCAGGCTGAGCTAGAAATACTATAATTAGAGGAGATATTCTTAGGTGGTTCAAACCATGGAATGAAGAGATTTGCCAATCTCTGGAACATTTGGAGACATCCACTCATTTTGCTTTTCGGAACAAACGAAATGCTGCAAAACGGAAAACATCACATTCACAATCTGTGATGCAGAGCAACGAGAAAGCCCAACTTTTTAGCAAATGAACGCATGCAATAACGGCTATATATAAGGCAGTCCTGAGAATCCAGCCCCGATTATGTAAGCATTATGTAAGCACCCAGCTGTTCAACAAGGCTCTAGAGTTCGACAAAGCACGGAGTTTTCAGCACCCAGCAGAGATCCCACTGCCGCATTTCATGCTCTGCCCAGTTTAGACCAAATGCGGTTGTGGTAGCACAAGAAGAGCAGCAGTGCACACCAGAACACAAAAAACACAACAAACACAAAAAACAAAAAAACACAAAACTAAAACCACCAAAAAAAGAAGCACCTACATTTACGACAAAACACCCAAAATAAATAGTAACTCCTTGGGTGGGACTTCCGCTCGGTGTCTCACGTGATTGGGGTCACGCGCCCCTCCACACAAAACCATCCTCACCATAACCAAACCAGCATGTCTGGCAATCTGTTCAAGCTCACGGTAAACGAGCACCTTGAAGGGCTCCCGAAGGTCATCCAGCTGAAGCTCTTCGATGCCCCAGCCACGTGTCTTTCCATCTACCGGCTTCTCCCGCCGCTAGCCAAGTTTTTTATTGTCAGCATGCTTTTCTCGGAGAAACCCGTTGCCGTTAAGGATTTGGAGAAATGGACGCAGCCGCATGCCAGCCGGTTGCAGTACGACTCGATGAAACGCCTCCGGGCGTTGCATTTGATCGAGGAGGACGCCAGCGGCACCCATATCCGGCTCCACCAAACTTTCCGAAATAACTTCCGAGACTGTCTCACCGGCACCCAACCGCCAAATGCCTTTGGGATCTTGGCCACAACTCCCGACCTGGACCACGTGGGCGTCAAGTTCTTGGACAAGTTTGCCCTGCAGAAGTGGGAAACGATTTTGCATTTCATGGTCGGAACGGAGCTTCCGGCGGTTCCGCTGAGATCCGTTCTTCTGCTTTTGAAGCTGGGTGGACTCATGGAGGGACCAGGCACGCTGGCCCTGGCGTTGAAGATCACCAACCACGGGTTCCAGTTTCTTCTCCAGGACGTCAATGTGCAGATCTGGACTCTTCTTCTAGAATACCTCAATTTGACCCAGGAGTTGAATATGGACCCGGTGGACGTGCTAAACTTCATTTTCATCTTGGGTTCCTTGGAGCTCGGCAAACTGTACCAGGTCTCCGGTCTTTCTGACACCCAGGTCAGCATGTTGCCGGATTTAAGAGACTACGGGCTTGTTTACCAGCGGTCGGAGCACTCGGGCCGCTTTTATCCGACCAGACTCGCCACGACGCTTACCTCCGAGTCCACCGGCTTGAAAACGCCGTCTATGGTGATGCACCAGCACATTCTGGACACTACTGAGGATACCCAGCAAGAGGAACTGCAGGACTCCCAAAACGGCACTCTTATCCTCGAAACCAACTTCAAACTCTACGCATACACGAATTCCCCGCTTGAGATAGCCATTCTCAATCTTTTCGTCCATTTGAAGGTCCGTTTTGCCAACTTGGTCATTGGCATCATCACCAGAGAGTCCATCCGGAATGCTCTCGAAAACGGTATTACCGCTGACCAAATCATCAAATTCTTGGAGGCTCACGCCCACCTGCAAATGAAGGCGTTGGCCAAGGAGAAACTCGATAAAAAAATTGAGTTTGACGCCTCCCACAATATCAACACCGCCGGCGGAGCTCCACAGTCCAAATCCGCCGATTCCGGCGTGGCCCAGCATAAATTGGAGATCTTGCCCCCTAACGTGGTTGACCAGATCCGTCTCTGGCAGTTGGAGTTGGACCGGATCCAGACCTTCAACGGCTACTTGTTCAAGGATTTCAAGAACCAGGCTGAGTACGACATTTTGTGCAATTTTGCCAATGAGGTGGGTGTTTTGTTGTGGTCCGATAAGCAGAAGATGCGGTTTTTTGTGACGAACGACGGGATGTCCCAGGTTGCTGATTTTGCGGGGCGGAAGTTGAGATAGCCAAGCTTCTGCGCCAGCAGGAGCCTGTATTTCTTCAATTTGGCTTCCCGGCGAAAAGCTGGGAAGCGGTTGGCTATTTACTTGAATCTGGTTTTAGAATCCTTGATTTTTTGAGCTTTAATGCTTTAATGTGGACACAGACCAGAATTCTCAGTAATGCCATGGGCAACTCGAAAACTTAAACTGAATGTTTGAGACTCCAAAACAACCACCAGTTCAGTTTCGAGGCATAAAGTCAGGAAATCCAATGATTGCCCCAATGTGCTATGAACACACCAGTTGAACCCGATTGGAAAGCACAACACATATTCAAACAGTAATCTCTAGAAGAGAATAATACACACAAAAACGTTAAATTCTGATGATTTGTAGATATAGCCAGTGGAATGTCCCAGGCTGAACTATTAGAGTCTTCCGGTTCTAAGCCGTTTTGCAGCCATAAGAGGTAAAATGGGGTTACTGAAGGCATTAGCAAGATCCGTTTTTTCTGCTTATCTACTCTAGCAGACGGTTTCCATGGAATTCCTGTACTATTCATCCACTAAGAACATCAAATCATACAAAACACAGAAGTAAGGTTGTGATATGAGAAATATATGTAGATATCATAAAACAGGCTAGTAAATACTTAATTTTCCCAGCTTGGTAAAGAATCCACTAATTATATCTGATTGCAAAACGAACTTGATTTCATGAATGGACTACTCATTGATACTACAGAAGCTCCTAAGAATAACCTATTACCGAAATTAAACCGAGAACTATACCAAATTTGGATACCTTCGTAATGCCTCACTCCGTTCGGCATCACTTCGTTCGGTATCACATTATATATACAAATCACCCAGAACACGAATCACAGTTCTCGGGGGTGCGGATGTTGCAGGCCAACGGGGTATCATCATAAATATTGTGAGACAGCCTGGGCACTTTGGCCGGTTTGTGCCCCTCCGAGTCGGACTCCGGGGTCAACAAAGAGCGCTTTTTGAACGCCGGCTGCTCAATGTAGGGTTTCCTGGCGAGAAGCTTGGGCTGGGCGGAATCTGCGGCGGCCAGCGGGTCCACGGTAAACTGGATGGCCCGAGCAGCCGCCTGGGTCCGGAGATAGTACATTCCGGTCTTAAGCCCCCTTTCCCAGGCGTAGAAATGACACAGCGTGAGTTTGCCAAACGTGGGTTTCTGGAGGTGGATGTTCATGGACTGCGACTGGTCGACAAAGCAGCCTCTGTCGGCGGCCATGTCGATGATGACCCGCTGCAGGAGCTCCCAGACGGTTTTGTAGAGGTTTTTGATTTCCGAGGGGAGCGTCGGGATGTTCTGCACCAGGCCGTTGTCTCTGACGATGGCGTTTTTCACCGAGTCGTTCCACAACCCCATGTCTATAAGATCCTGCACAAGATACCGGTTGACCACCTGGTACTCTCCAGAGAGGGTTCTGCGGGTGTAGATGTTGGAGGTGAACGGCTCAAAGCACTCGTTGAAGCCGAGGATCTGGGAGGTGGAAGCTGTGGGCATGGGAGCCACAAGGAGCGAGTTCCGAAGGCCGTGCTGGCGGACCTGCTGTTTAAGGGAGTCCCACGAGCAAAACCGGGGTTTCTTGCCCCACAAGTCAAACTGGAGGTTGCCCTCGGAAGCCGGAGATCCGGGGAAACTCTCGTAGCAGCCCTTTTCCTGCGCTAATTCCACCAGCCGCTCCACAGCACCGTGGTAGATGGTCTCAAAGATCTGGGCATTGAGCTTTTTAGCCTCTTCCGAGTCGAACGGAAGCCTTAGCTGCATGAAAACGTCTGCTAAGCCTTGCACTC
Source organism: Osmozyma mogii (assembly GCA_030573315.1). NCBI lineage: Eukaryota > Fungi > Ascomycota > Pichiomycetes > Serinales > Metschnikowiaceae > Osmozyma > Osmozyma mogii. The sequence continues at coordinate 218,851 of JAJMDB010000001.1, forward strand.
CAATGGCTATGGGCCGGTGTTTTTTGTTGGATTTTTCTGCTTCCGCCACCGGGTACATGGTCACGTCTATAACGGTGTCTAGACTGTGGACTAGCGTTTTTGTCACAGAGTGGAGAAGATCAAAGTCGTACGTTTTGGCGTCCTTTGTTTCCTTCACAAACAGCGGAAGTGCAAGCAGAGCCAAGTTGCACACGGCGATTTCGTCCTCAGACGAGTATTCCACAATCTCACAGCAGAGATTCAGCAGCTTGATGGTGCCCAAGTTCTGCTGGTTGGATTTCCGGTTGGCTGCGTCTTTGTAGAGCATAAACGGCATGCCGGTTTCAATCTGGCACTGCAAAATGTGTGCCCAGAGCTTTTGGGCCTTTATGGTCTGCACAGCCAAGCCCTGGGCCTCGTATTTCTCGTATAACTCGACAAACTCCGAGCTGTGGCAGTCCAGAAGCCCACTAGCCGTGTCTGGCAGGAAAAGCAGCCAATCTCCGTCGGCCTTGACTCTCTCCATGAACAAATCCGGCACCCACAATGCGTAGAAAAGGTCTCTGGCCCGGAGCTCCTCCTTTCCGTGGTTTTTGCGGAGCTCCAAGACGTCAAAAACATCCGCATGCCACGGCTCCAAGTATATAGCCATGGCTCCGGGCCGTTTGTTGCCCCCCTGGTCCACATACCGGGCAGTGTTGTTGAAGACCCGCAACATCGGCACCAACCCGCTGGAAACGCCGTTCAGCAGCCGGATCAAGGCTCCGTTCGCCCGGACGTTGTGCACATGCAATCCGATTCCGCCAGATCCCTTCAGAATCATCGCCAGCTTGTGCAAAGTCTTGTAGATCCCGTCAATCAGGTCCTCCTCGGTGCCCATGAGAAAACACAGCAGGAGAAAATCGTACGGAGTTCCCGCATTGAAAAGTGTAGGCAGCAGATGCACCAAATACCGCTGCAGCATGAGTCTATACGTTTCTGCCACATACTCAAGCCCGTTTCCACAGTGGATCCCCACAGCAACCCGGAGAAAAAGATACTGCGGCGTTTCGGCCACTTCTCCGTCCATATGCAAAAGGTACTGCTTTTCTAGCGTTTTTATGCCAAAGTAGGCCAATTCGTAGTCCCTCTGTGGCTGCACCAACTGGTCGAGCCGATCTTTGTTGGTTTCCACAAACTCCATGGCCTTGTGGCTCACAAGCGGAAACTTCAGACCCGTTTTCGGGTGGGTGTAATTGTACAACCGGGCAAAATTGGCAGAAAACGGCCGGTCCACGATTTTGCCGATCCGAAACGCCTCTACCCGGCCGGCAAGACTGGCAAAGTCCGGCTGCCGAACCACCCGCTGTGCCGTGCTCTCGCTGACTAGCTGGAGGAGCTGGTCGACGGAAACTGCTGCTGGAAGAGCTTCGGAGATGTCTCTGACGAGCTCGGAGATATCGGAGTTAACAAGCCGGAGCCCTCGGGTCTGCGCAAAAAGAAACCCCTCGAGCTTCTCCCCCGCAAACGGCTCCGCCCCGCTTCGCCGCTTAACTGTTACCATCTCTGTTCAATGTTGCCTGCTCTTTGCTCTCGTCTAGCTGCTATCGCCACCGCGAACTCTGCGATGTGCTGCACAAAAAAGGAAGCTCGCACTCAGGTTCGAACTAAGGACCAACAGATTTGCAATCTGCTGCGCTACCACTGCGCCATACGAGCTTCTTACGTGCAGTTTGTCCGTTGGCAATATAGTCAAATATGCTGAAAATAGGCTACGTAATGCACATTTTTGCTATGAATTTAGGAGAAATGGAGCCTTTGTAGCTGTTACTACACTGTTAGGTTATGCAAGTGGACGCAAAGTTATGCTCCTTTCTGTGGTTTATTCAGAAGACAAGAAGGGTTACTATTTTCAGAAGCCTGAGACCGCAAGGACGACTGCCAGCATGTGGATATCCGCGGCTTTCACCAGCACATTTTCTTTGGAGATATGGCAGTGTCCGGATAAGAGGTGTGTGTTGATTATGTAATCACAAATTTCACAGCCGTTTTATCCCAAAACAATCACGCATCTGAGTTTCTTAAACCCACAAAAACCTTAAAAGCATCCCTTATTGTGTATACCTACAAAAATGGTCTCTTTTAACGACCCAAAACGGTCAGAATGGTCATACACCCTACTATATTAGGTGTAAAAGATCGTTGAAAGCTAATTTCTCCGTTTTGTAATGAATCCAGCAAAATCACCGTAAAACAATTAGACATTCTATTCATACACATTTCTTGGGTAATAAGTGAAGACTGTGTCAAAAAACCAAACTCCGAGGGAAATAGTTCTTGAAAATTTAGAATTGGTAGTACTGGTCTACAGAAATAAACTGTCTATTCGCTTCTGGCCAGGCTATTCCTCGGTAACGTTTCTCATTTTAGGCCCACGGAAGGCATTTCTCAGGCCTTTTTGGTCCTATACGAGTCTGTAGCTCTAGTTCTCTATTCTCTAAACCACGTCCTCGGATTACTGTATCAATTTCCTCAGAACAAGTCAAAACTAATCCTTAGTTCTCGTACTTAACAAATACAGAAAACATCTACAAATTGAAGCAACTAAAGCATCACCCAAAGTACCCAAGGCCCTCTACTAATACTTAGCGAGATCAAACCTTTCGCTTTTAGACAAAATGTTCAAATTCCCAAGTTGCGAATTTCCTCTGCTCTTCAATTTTGCAACTTTCGAATACTTATCCAGACAGCTCAGACCTGTGACTCTGCCAAGTTCCCGAATTCCCCAATCTAATTCCTTGTAAACCAAATCCTCCCCACACTAAATAAAATTAAACCATCTCAACCAAAAATCGTATTGCTGTGCACCAATGGAGACCGCAGACTTTTCGTGCGGACTTAGTAAGCGATGCCCCACGTGACCTGGCACGTGCCGGGCCAAAACAGCCCCAGCAGGCGTATTTCAATTCCCGTAGTGTAGCCGGGATCGCAACCGATCTACTCGCCAGCAGAAAAGGCCCCCACCCGGCATCTCTTGGCGCATCCTGCGTGGAGCCATCAACTACACATTCGCACAGATCATCTCAGATCAAAAACACACAACATGGAGACGGACGACTTTTCGCCGCTTCTCGAGCCCCAGTACCGGGGCAAGGCGCTCGAGGACCCGGTCAGCACCGCCGAGGACAAGTGGCAGCTTCTTCCGGCGTTTCTCAAAGTGAAGGGCTTGGTCAAGCAGCACTTGGACTCGTTCAACTACTTTGTGGATGTGGACCTCAAGAAAATCATCAAGGCCAACGAGCTCGTGTTGCTGGACGTGGACCCGCAGTTCTACCTCAAGTACTTGGACATCCGGGTCGGGCACAAGCTGACGCTGAAGCCGGGCACCAAGGAGGTGATCATGGCCCCCCACGAGTGCCGGCTTCGGGACTTGACTTACTCCGCTCCCATCTACGTGGACGTGGAGTACACGCGGGGCCGCAAGATCATCATGTACAAGGACTTGGAGATTGGGCGGATGCCGATTATGCTCCGGCTGAACAAGTGCATTTTGGACGGCATCTCGGACAAGCGGATGGCCGCTTTGGAGGAGTGTCCGATCGACCCGGGCGGGTACTTTATCGTCAACGGCACGGAGAAGGTGATCTTGGTGCAGGAGCAGCTCTCCAAGAACCGTATTATTGTGGAGGCGGACGAGAAAAAGGGCTTGGTCCAGGCCTCCGTCACGTCCTCCACGCACGAACGGAAGTCCAAGACGTATGTGATTTCGAAAAACGAAAAAATCTACCTCAAGCACAACTCCATTGCCGAGGACGTGCCCATTGTGATTGCTCTCAAGGCCGCTGGCATTCTGCTGGACTTGGAGGTGTTGCAGCTTGTGTGTGGCACCAACCCGCAGTACCAGGACCTTTTTGCGGTGAACTTTGAGGAGGCGGCCAAAATGGGTGTTTTCACCCAGCAGCAGGCCTTGCTCTACATCGGCAAACGCGTCAAAACCGTCCGCCGGGCCGGTGCGCCGAAGCTCTCCCAGCTCCAGGAGGGTATCGAGGCCATCGCCACCACGGTGATTGCCCACTTGACCGTGGAGAACCTCAACTTCAGAGAAAAGGCCTTGTACATGGCCATCATGGCCCGGAGGGTGCTCATGACCATGCACAACCCGCAGATGGTCGACGACAGAGACTACGTCGGAAATAAGCGTCTCGAGCTTGCCGGCCAGTTGATGCTGTTGTTGTTTGAGGATCTCTTCAAGAAGTTCAACACGGACTTCAAGGCCAACATCGACAAGATCTTGAAGAAGCCGCTGCGCACCTCCGAGTTCGACGCCTTGCTTCTGATCAACATCCACTCCAACAACATCTCCATGGGCATGAACAGAGCCATTTCCACGGGCAACTGGCTGTTGAAGCGGTTCAAGATGGAGCGTGCCGGCGTGACCCACGTTCTTCTGAGATTGTCGTACATCTCCGCGTTGGGCATGATGACGAGAATCCTGTCTCAGTTTGAGAAGCTGCGTAAGGTTTCTGGCCCCAGAGCCCTCCAGCCGTCCCAGTTCGGCATGCTCTGCACCTCCGACACCCCCGAAGGTGAGGCGTGTGGGTTGGTCAAGAACTTGGCCTTGATGACCCACATCACCACCGACGACGAGGAAGGACCCGTGAGAAGATTGTGTTTCGTGCTTGGCTGCGAGGACATCAACCTGGTGGACTCGGCCACGTTGTACTCCCCCGGCAACTACGGCATTTTCGTCAACGGTACGCTTGTGGGCACCACCCGGTTCCCGGTGAAGTTTGTGCGTGATTTCCGCCGCCTCCGGAGAAGCGGAAAGATCTCCGAGTTCATCTCTATCTTCACTAACTCCCACCACGCCGCCGTGCACATTGCCACCGACGGAGGCCGGATCTGCCGCCCGCTTATCATTGTGGAAAACGGCCAGTCCAAAGTCCAGGCCCACCACTTGCGCAGGCTTATCTCCGGCGAATGGGCTTTTGACGATTTCTTGAAACACGGCTTGGTCGAGTACCTCGATGTCAACGAGGAGAACGACTCGTTGATTGCGCTCTACGAGAAGGACCTCCAGAACCTGCTCAACTACACCCATTTGGAAATCGAGCCGTTTACCGTTTTGGGTGCCGTGGCCGGCTTGATTCCATACCCGCACCACAACCAGTCTCCAAGAAACACCTACCAGTGTGCTATGGGTAAGCAGGCCATTGGTGCCATTGCCTACAACCAGTTCCGCCGCATAGACACATTGCTCTACTTCATGGTGTATCCACAGCAACCGATGGTGAAGACGAAAACCATCGAGCTCATTGACTACGACAAGCTTCCCGCTGGCCAGAACGCCACCGTGGCGGTGATGTCGTACTCGGGCTACGATATCGAGGATGCCTTGGTGCTCAACAAGGCCTCCATCGACCGTGGCTTTGGCCGTTGCCAGGTGGTGCGCAAAAACACCATCCAGTTGAAGCGGTACCCCAACCACACCAAGGACATAGTTGGTGGCATGAGGGTGGACGAAAACGGCGAACCCATCTTTTCCCATGCTCCCTTGGGGCCGGACGGACTTGGAGAAGTCGGTCTGCGCATAGAAAACGGCCAGGTTTTCGCCAACAAACAGGTCCCCACCAACGCCGGCGAATCCGTTTTGGGCGAACCGGTCCAAGCCGGGCCCCTGCACAGAGAAACCCCGGCCTACTACAAGGGCCCCGAGCCGCTGTACGTGGACCAGGTGATGATGTCTGTGCTGGACAACGACCAGGCACTCATCAAGGTGTTGCTCCGGCAGACGCGCCGCCCGGAGTTAGGAGATAAGTTTTCCTCCCGGCACGGCCAAAAGGGTGTTTGTGGTATCATTGTCAACCAGGAGGACCTCCCGTTCAACGACGACGGCATCCTGCCGGACATCATCATGAACCCCCACGGGTTCCCGTCGAGAATGACCGTCGGAAAAATGATCGAGCTTATCTCCGGTAAAGCCGGTGTGCTCAACGGATCCCTCGAGTACGGCACCTGTTTCGGCGGCTCCAAGCTCGAGGACATGTCCCAGATCCTCGTCGACAAGGGCTTTTCCTACTCCGGCAAAGACATGTTGTACTCTGGTGTCACCGGTGAGGCCCTCCAGGCGTACATCTTCTTTGGCCCAATCTACTACCAGAAATTGAAGCACATGGTGTTGGACAAAATGCACGCCAGAGCCCGTGGGCCCCGTGCTGTGCTCACCAGACAGCCCACAGAGGGTAGATCCCGTGACGGTGGTCTTCGTCTCGGAGAAATGGAGCGTGACTGTGTCATTGCCTACGGTGCCTCCCAGCTTCTTTTGGAGCGTCTTATGATCTCCTCCGACGCCTTTGACGTTGATGTGTGCTCGAACTGTGGACTTATGGGTTACTCTTCCTGGTGTAACTCGTGCAAGTCCTCTGAGCACGTGATCCGCATGACCATTCCTTACGCCGCCAAGCTCTTGTTCCAGGAGCTTATTCTGATGAACATTGCGCCGAGGTTGAAGCTTGGGGATGTTTTCTAAGCTCTGGCCACAGCTTAAATACCTGAGTTGTGCTCCTAAACAGCTCAAACTCATCCAGTCATGCGGATCCAGCGCCAGGCCTGGAGAAGCAAAGCAAAGCATAGCATAGCCGAGACACAGCCGTGCACCGGCACCACATAGAGCCGGTGCTTGTCTCGCAGCATAAGTTGATATATAAATGATGTACAGACTCAGTGTAGTATTGAAAGAGGGCTCTGTTGAAGGCTAGGGCTGTATTATTGTTGCACGGTTTATTATTTCTGAGATCATGCTGAATATCCGGTCTCGACTAAAAACTCTCTAGACTAAGTTTTGGTTTTGGCTGGTTTACTAGTTCAGAAGATTTGATCATGTCTTTCACCAGTAGACCAAACTTAATGTAAATGGAGGAAAAAACTCTTTTGCTTAAATTGCATGAATTAATAATTTTACTAAAACTAGTGATTAATTTATTTTATCTTCATATTTGTATTTGCCATTTTCATTTTGTAAGAAAGTCGGACGAAATTTCCGAGAATTGCGGTTGCAAAAAGACTCAAGCTCTGACTATTAGAACAAAAAATGTAAAAATAAAATCAAAACATTTCAAAAAAACAAAGCACTCTTCAAGGGAATAACAGTTTGAATATCCTTTATTTTATATTATAGAATTATGGAATTTTGTGGGAATGTGTACCTTTGGTGATTATCTCTAAAACAAGGTGCGCTCCACATCAATATTATTTGATCTTTTTACATTATTGAATAATTAGACAATTTCTCTTCGTAAAAGAAAAATGAAATATTGACAATGAACTGAATCTGTCTTCGGCTCATCTACCAAAGTAAAGTTACCGTCAGACCCAACATCCGCATTTCAACCCGCCACACTACTACAACATATTAAGACAACATTAAATAAACCTTACGGAAAGAGGGTCTCAAGAGCCTCTGGACTGCCTCCGAGAAAGCCAAAGTTCTCAGAAAACTCTGGCACCTCGGAGATGACAGGGGTAGCAGGAAGAGTGGGGTCATAGTTACGACCGGCCGAAACGCAATCCCTTCTGCAAGCCCTTGCCCACAGTGCCCAAGCCCTTGCCAACACCTTTGCCAACGCCCTTTCCGACACCAGCTCCGGCATGGCCAACACCACCAAAGGCATCGTGCAAACCGGCAGATGGCTCTTCTCTGACGCTCAAAACGAATTTTGGCTCGAAGCTCAACGTGAAGTAGGCCATTCCGCCATCTCCACCATCCTCGTCCACAAGTGGCACGGCGTAGTCTGTCTCGCCTTCCAAGTTCATCTCCAGCAAGCGGATCTCGCCTGTTCCCAACAAATCGTCTGGCTCTGGACCCACGTCCCAGTCGTACACCACAACACGCAAGAACGAGTCGTATCTGTTTGTGACTTCCACCGTGGTTTCGTCGTTCCAGGTAGGATCCAAAGTCTTCTTGACCTTCTTGCTCTTGTAGAAGTACTTGGCGTCGGTGTTCAAGAACAACTTGACGTATGGGTCAGACTTGCCGTTTCTGTCTCCAGCAGGCAAGTTCTCGGCGCTCTTGACAGCAACATTCAAAACACCACAGTTGTCTCTGGTGTCCTGGATAGGAACACCCAGGGTGTAGATCAATGGCACCCACAGCGGGGTGATGGTGACGGTGGCAGAAATGGCACCAGACAATGTCAATTGGGTTGGCTTCTCGAAACCTTGCTTGATCAAGTCAGTAACCTTCATCAGCAACTCGGCCAGGGCCTTGTCTGCTCTGTTGTGGTCACGCTTCTTGACCAATCTGAAGTTCACCACAGAGTCGTCCAATTCCTTGATAACGGCATCTCCGACAGTCTGGATCTTGTTCTTCTTGTGCTTCAAGCGTGGCGTCACATAGTCGTGGAGACCATGGTTGTCAAAGTAGGCCTGGAAGTACAAGTCGTCCTTGGAGGAGTCGATTTCGGCAATCTCGAAAATAAGAACACCAGACTTGTAGGCAAGCAACTCGTCCAAAGTCAATCTCAACTTGAGACTCTCCATCTGCTGCTCCTCGTCGTCGTCCTCTTCTTCCTTCTGCTCCTTGAGCTCCTTCTCGGCTTCCTCGTGGGCCTCCTGGGCAGTCTTTTCGGCGGCTTCCTTCTCCTTCTTTTCTCTCAATCTGGCCAACTCCTGTCTCTCCTCCTCTTCCTCGCGGATGTCCTCCATGGTCATCACAGGCAAAACTGGGTAGAAAGAAAGAGAGTAGGAAAGAGTTCCCTTAGGCTTCTTCTTGCGGATGAACTTGGAGGTTCTCACCTCTGGGTCCACTGTCTCGATGTAGCTGCCCTTCTCGTCCTTGTTGATGAGATCGGATATCTTCACGTCGAAAGAACCCAAGGTTCTGTCTGGGTTAAGTCTCTCCCAGTCCAAGGCCTCGAAAGTCAACTTCTGGTTTGGAGAAGAAACAGTCACATAGAAGATTTCGTTCCATGTAGGGTTCAACGTGGAGCTGAAGGCTGTGGTCTTTGCTCTCTCAGAACCGTTCACCAACACTCTGGCGTATGGATCAATCTTACCCACAGAAGACAAGTTGAGCAAGTCCTCGGCACCGTAAACACTGACTCTGATAACACCAATTGGAGGAGTGTAGCCACCGGAACCAGTGGCGTTCTCCAACATAACAGGCTTCCAGATGGCGTTGATCAGGATCTCACCACCAGAAGGCAACTGGAACCAAGGCTCTCCGACCATGGTGGCGTCGATCAAATCATTAAGTCTGAAGAATCTGGAAGTAAGGAGCTTCTTGTCACCAGTTCTCACAACAACCCGGACCTTGGCCTTGGCTCTGTTGAACACAATAGACTCCTTGGCACCGTTCCAAGTTGGAGAGTCGGTCTTCTTCTGTGGAGCAGTGGTGAACATCTCTTCACCGTCCAAGTAGCACTGAGCATAGGTGGTGAGCTGCTGGTCCTCGGTCTTCCTCTTCAAGTGTCTAGCGCCGCTGACCTCAATTCTGATCAAACCAGTGTTCAAATCTGGAGGAGGAATCGTGGCACCGTCAGCTTGTCTCAGAGCAACCAAGGCAGGCATGTAGTGCATACCAAACAGCAATTCACCGACGGCCTTGTTGTTACGAACAAGAGGAGCGGTGATGTCAGGCTGGTTGTCGTTTTCTCTCAACTGCTCCATGTCAAACTGGATAGTACCCACCTGCTTGTCCTTTCTGTGCTCAAAGTGGTCGTACACAGAAATGTGCAAAGGCTCGGAGAAGGTGTTGACAGGGATGTAGAGGGTCTCGTTCCACACGGGGTTTGTTGAGCTCTTTGCCTTCTTTGTTTCGCCCAAGATGTGCTTGGAGAAGCCCATGGTCACGTAAGGGTCCATGTCGGAGCCAAAAGAGCCGTAGTTCTTGAGGCCCTTGGCGCTCTTGATGGTCAAGACCAAAACACCAATGGCGGAGTTCAATGGGAAACCGGCCATCAACTGCTGCACGTTCAACTGGAAGGAAAGCGGAGAAAACAAAATCGGACCGGCGTACTTGCGGATCATCTCGTTAATAAATGGGTACAACCCAGGGAAGGACAAAACTTCCCAGTTGAAGTGAGTGTCACCCAACAATCTCAGAGTAAAGTCAATGTGAGGAGGCTCCATGAGGGAACAGCTGATGGTCTCAATATGGGGGAAAGAGGCCATCATCTTCAAACGGACTCTCATCATACACTTGAAGGCCACGTCAGAAACAGCCACGGGCACAGAAATACCGAAAACATTAATCTTGACCACGACCTTCTCGTTGACATAAGACTTACGCTGCTTGTTGTTGTTGTCGGCCAAAGCGTTGGGCACAAAAGAAACGGCCCAGTCCATGACCACGACATCGTCGGCGGTTCCGGTCAAAGTCTTGACGTTGTCGATTCTAGGAGGCTTAGTACCAACGGTAAAGGAGTCCAACCACAAGGCCTTGATGAAGGCAGGGGCTGGGGAGGCAGCCAAAATCGGGTTCACCTGGTCGGTGACAATCTGGGCCACCGAGGGTTCCAAATACACCCAGAATTTCTCCAAAAACACATTGAGCCAGTTCATGGTCTCGTAGTCGTTTTCAATCAGCTTCACGGAGAACTCTCTCTGGGCAATTTCTCTCAAAGTCTGTCTGTAGATTCTCACCGACAGTCTGTACAAGATGGCAAACACAAGCATAACAAAAAACACCGGGGCCAAGGAGAAACGGAACCAACCGAGAATCCACGAGAACAAACCGGCGGCAATCAAGTATCCCACATTGTGGTACCAGTCTCCGTACAAAACAGTGGGCAAAAACGCGTCAATAAGGGATCCTTTGGACAACAAATCCGAGCCCACGTCCTCGTCGGTCAAATCGTCGTCCTTGTCGTGTCTGGCCACTTCCTTCCAGCCTCTGTAGGTGGAAGGAATGGAAGGTCTTGGGTCTGGTCTTGGTTTAGCCTCAGATTCGTCAAAATCTTCACTAACGGTCCATTCGGACTGGGGGGTGTTGCTGGGGGTTTTAGCAGGCGTCAGGGCCGACGACTGGGTCGGCACAGACTGCTGGTTGCTGACATCCACCTTTTCTGGCGGTTCAAGCACCTCGTTTGGCTGGAGTTAGTAGCGGAGATAAGGCCCGGATTTAAGATCCGGATTTAAGGCCTCCATGCATTCTGGCACCGGCGAATACCATAGAAGCGTCCATTTAGTCTTATACATACGTCCGTCGGAGGGGCGGCGTCCAGCATGTTGATGGTGTTGGAGCTGCTGTTTTCTGAGTTTTGAGGACGCGGTCGTGCGCCGCTCAATCGGCATTGTGCAGGTCGCCAGGGGTACGTCTGTCATTCCCCATTGGGCGATATTTTTTTGGATTGGTGGATTGGTGGGTGGGTAATTCGACGTGTGACGGTTTCTTTGGGCTACGTTTGGGGGTAATTCGTCGCCAGGTGGGCTGGCTGGTGGTGCTGTCTGCAGGAAGCAAGGCACAATCTTCACTTGCGTAGAGCAACGTCTGGCGCGGCTGTGGTCATGTGACCGTTAGCCGTTTGCCAGTCTTAACGGCTGGGCTTTAGAAACTGAAATTTGGACTTTGGCTGTTGTGCTTTTTTGGGTCTATGTAGGGCTTTAGATATTGGCAAGGAAATGGTTGAAAAGTTGAAAAGTAGATGTTCTCTAAAATTCACAGTGGTGAATGCTCTGTTCTTTCTATTCAGTGAGGCTGTGCCCATGCCTTACACTTTTAAAAGATAAAGTAATTGGCAAATTCTAAAGAGTTTCAGTTTTATCAGAATCGAGCTTGTTCTGGAAGAACTCCTTTTAAGAATTTGCCTGTTGAACATACCATCTTATGAGACACCACAAGCTGCCCAATTAACCATATACAAAGAGAATTTTCTAGAAAAAAGAACCATATATCCTTGGTATGGACCACCCTCGTAAAGCCCTGATCTCCAAAAATAGCATATCTCCACAAAACTCACACTTTGGTAAACCCCCAAATGGCCCCAACTAAGTGACCTGCATATAACCAACCGCCCCTCAGAATGATTTGCAACAATCGTCAAAACACACCATTCGTTCATTTCCAGAAAACACCATTAGAAACCCCATCAAAATCCTCTGTCGGGGCTTTCCCGCTAAGACCAAATTCTCACATTATTAACATAGTTCTACTTGGTCACGAGATTCGGAAAAGCCACTCTCCCACATCCACTGTGTTAGCATCTCCTACAGATACGCCCTAGACCGTCATTTTCTAAAAATTCTAAGAATTCTTCCATAATTAGAGGTCGCTTCTCAGAGTTATACGGATTCTTACAAAATATTGAGTCATTTCTCCCAATATCGTTCCACTTGCTGCTATTAATAGGGCTTATCTCAGGATCTTGATTTAAGATTCTTCGCATACTATAGTGAGCTTATCTCAACCGTGACGGATCCTTCGCATCCGTACACCACGCTCTTGTGACCAGTTCCTACATCCGGGGTGCGCATCAACAACTCCCACCCCCGGATTACGTAAGCAGCCAGGCCCACTTTCCCATGCACAGACCACACAAGCTTCTTGTGGCGTTCTTCGCCGCAGCTCTCGTGTGGCTCCTTGTGCACCAGTGGACTCCCCCGCTGCTCCAGCTCGAAGATGCTCTTTTCCTCACCAAAAACCTGATCCGGGAGTTCCACAAAGGTTTTCTCTGCAGACACCACATCTTCTGCAAAAAGCCCCAGCAGCGGGCCATGCAGCCTGACGACTTGGACATCGACTACCAGTTCAACAACGTGGTGAACTCCGTGTTTCCTATCGACTCCGTGGTGTCTTACAACGCCTCTGGCTTTGTGCACCTGTTTGAGGCCCGATATGCGTCATTTAGCCCGGTTCTTATGGACCCGATGGTCTCTGAATACGCCATTTTCCATGGAGACGCTTGCGAACCGATCAAAGAAACATCCGAGGCGTTGCAGAACAAGACTTTGGTGGTGCTCCGGGGAGAGTGCAAGTTTGTGAAGAAGGTGGAGAATCTTTTGTTATCTCCGTTAACTCCGAGCGCAGTGATCGTTGCAAACAACATGCCCGCCAGAAGCCTCATCACCATGTACTCCTCCACGTTCAACCAGGATGGCCAGCTCCGAACCCCGGTGTTGTTCATGCGCTACGAGGATTTCTTGGGGCTCCAGGAGTTCCAGCATTTGAATCTCAAACTCACCATCCGCACGGCTGCTTTTGACAACTGGATCAACTTGCTTCTTCTGGTGGCAGCTCTGCCTCCGTTGCTCATCTTGCTCTGCTACCTTTTTATCCGTGCTCTCCAGATGTTCCGCCGGAAAAGAGTCAATGTCATGAATGAGAAGCTTGTCAACGGTTTGCCCGTATACATCTACAACGGGAACCACTTGGTGCCTGCAAAGCATTTTTACGCGTATTTGACGGCCACGAGACAAACCGACCAGGTTGCCAGCCGGCAATCGTCAGAAAACTCGTCTCCAGAACCTGAATCCATAGAAAATACCTCCTTGGTCGTTAATGGCACAGACTTGTACCTGCTCCGGAAGCTGTGTGGGTTGCTTTTCGCCAAGGAGGACTTTTTTTCTACTTTCAAGTGCCCAATTTGCCTTGAACGGTTTGGGTGCCTTAAGCTGCGGGTTTTGCGGCTTGACTGCCACCACATATTCCACGAAAGCTGCCTTGTCAACTGGCTCATCAACTTCAAAACCACGTGCCCATTGTGCAACGAGAATTTGCGCCATCCGGAACACCTGCGGTTGCTTGCGGACCGGCATGCGTCGTACCTGGCCACCGGCCCCGCCGACTCCGAGGCCGAGGTGGGGCTTAACTCCGATAACCCTTCAAACTCGGCTAACTCCGCCTCCCAAGCCCCGCCTTCAGACCACATCTCCGTCGCGGCCGTCCACAGCCTCCCCATTATTTCCGAGCCGTCTGTGGCCGAAATCAGACCCCACATTGCCAGCCCCCCTTCCTCTCAGTCCTCCACCAACACAGAATTGTCTTTTGTCACCACCAGAGCCCAGCCAAGCTCGTACACAGACTACTACACGCCCCGCATGAACCACAGCCAAGCCGAGCTCGACGAAACCGACATGGAGTCCTCCTCCGTCGGCACATTGAGAATCTGATTATGTAAGAGATTACGTAATCCATTCATTTGCATTGTCATACCCTCTCCCACTCGCTGAGATCATCTCGCTGCATCTGTTCGCGAAGAACACATTTAGCAATACCAGTAAACCCAGTATGCCTTGACCGTAGTCATATTCTGGCCAGATAGTCAACAAAAAAAAGAAGGAAAGAAAAAGAAAGAAAAGAGAAAGAAACAGATATTAACCTTACGACTAAAATTCAACCAGATTTACATTTAGACTATTTAGAATCCACTTTCGGCCAAATGGCCTCAAGTGGATCTCTTAGATGCAGGCTCCCCCACAGTCACATGACCGAGAACATACAAAGATCTGAGCGATTCTCCAAAACCATCCACCATGGGCGAGCCGTTCAAGCCGGAGCAGGAAAACCCGGATCTTTTCGGGGCTGTTCCCAATATGAGCATAAACAGCACCGAGCTAAATCCCCCTATAGCCACTGGAAACATCTCCAACAGCGATAACACACAAAACCAAGGCTACGACCAAAACTACAGCCAAAACTACGACAAACCAGCGGGACAAACGGAAATTCCACAGCCGCAGCAAAACGCCGAGGTCACCGTCAAGCTGGAGCAGGACGAGGAGCCGAAAAAGCAGAAAAGGCGAAAAAAGAAGGTCGAAATGGCCTGTGTGTACTGCCGGCGGTCACACATGATTTGCGATGATCAGAGGCCGTGTCTGCGGTGTGTAAAACGAGGAATCGGCCACTTGTGCCACGACGAGCCGACGCCGGGGCGGAAAAAGCGGACTCCGGAGAGTGGGGAACCGGGGCCGGTAGCTCCGGGGCCAGTTCCGGTAGCTCCGGGGCCGGCGGGGCAGATTGTTGGCGCGGGCGGGGCACCTACTGCGGGAGTTCTGGCGCCGGTCGCACAAAAGTCGGCCCTGGCGAATCCCGGCTCGGCCCCGGCCAACCCCGGAACGTTCCCCATGCCGTTTGACGGCCCGGTGGCGCCGCCAGCTGCAAATAATGCCAACTCCAACGGCCTGGCGTTGGCCAAGACCCTCCCGTTCCAGGAAGAGCCGTTTTTCTACTCGGAACACGCCGGCCTGGAGTTTTCCCTGTTGAACGACTTTCTCGCCATGATCGACGACCCAGATCTCCATGGACTCCAGCAGAATAACCAGAACGACCTCATGTCGATGCAGATGCCGGACCAGCTCTCGCTTCTGCCGGTGATGCCGTACAACCAGGTTCCACAGACCCAAAACGGACAAAACGGGCAGAATACCCAAAACAGCCAAAACAGCCAAAACAACCAAAACGGCCAACAAAGCCCAGTGCAGCCGGCCAGGCTGAGCCTGAGCCAGGAGAAACCGGTCATCTCCGACCTGGCCAGAGACAAGTTCTTCCTCACTGCCGCAGACCCCACCATTGAGATTTCTCCGGAAGAACGGCTCAAACAGGTGATTAAAGCCAAGCTCGAGGCCGGGTTGCTCCAGCCGTACAACTACGCCAAGGGATACGCCCGTTTGCAGAGCTACATGGACAACTACATGAACCAGCTGTCCCGGCAGCGGATTTTAAAGCCGCTTTCTATTTTTAGACCGGCGTTCCGGGCCATTGCCAAAACCTTGAAGGATGTGGACTTGGTGCTTGTGGAGGAGAGTTTTGAGCGGATGTTGCTTGACTACGACCGAGTTTTCACGTCCATGGCCATCCCAGCTTGTCTATGGCGGAGAACCGGCGAAATCTACCGAGGAAACAAGGAATTTGCCCTGCTTGTCGGGGTCACCACCGACGACTTGAAGGATGGGAAGTTGGCCATCTACGAGCTCATGTCCGAGGAGCTGGCGGTGAATTTCTGGGAAAAGTACGGGGCCATAGCCTTTGACAAGGGCCAGAAGGCTGTTTTGACCAGCTGCAATCTACGGACCAAAGATGGGTACAAGAGGAAGTCCTGCTGTTTTTCGTTCACTATAAGACGGGACCGCTACAACATTCCGTCGTGTATCGTCGGGAACTTTATTCCCATCGACCCGTGATTGTAATGGGCTAGTCGTTTGACTGTTCAACGGAAATCACGGAAGTATTTATTTCGTTAGTGCTTTTGCGGACACAAATGGAGACGGCATTTCTCGTATTCCGGGAAAACACTCACTTAAGCCGTTTTGCTAGGGAGAAAGCTCCAAAAATCGCTTTCTGATCACATATCAAAAGTTCCACTTCTCGTATTCTTCGCTTCGCTCAGAATACAGAATACTCGCTACAGACAATACCATCAGACATGCATACGTTCTATGAACAATGAAAGACCAGTATCATTAGTGCCAATGCTTGGCTGTAGGCTAGACTTGTAGCTTTGGTCTAAGCCTTAATGTCTAGCTTGTTAGGGTAGTCCCAAAGCCTTGGGCTTTAGACGTAGCTCCAGCTTCGCAGAACTACTCCAAGTCAATCTCCTCCTCACTCTTGTCGTCAGCCTCCATGGCCTCCTTCAAAAGCCTCATTCTCTCCTCTCTCACCCTTCTGTCCACAACAACATACTGGCCAAGCGGGGTCTTTTCCCAAGGCATATCCTTAAGAAACTGCTTCACCTCGGCCTTGTTAGAAGGCCCAAAAGAAACATCAGCCCTCTTTTCGGTGATCATGGCTGCATTCAGGTTCAACTTCTCCACCAACTGCAGGAGCTGCTTGTTGAACTTAAAAAGCTTGGAGCTCTTGGCAAAACGACGGAGAGCAATGACAGCAGGGGTGACAAGTTCCGGGAAAGCCACGGATTTGCAGTAAAGAACAAAAAATTCAGCCGTAAGCTCAATAAACTGGTCGCAGAGACCGTCCTGGTACATCTTGGTGCCAATGTACTGGGTGTTTGCCTTGATGTTGTGGGCAAAGTCAAAAGCAGGCAATTTTTCCGGTTTTCCGACCTTGGTGAACGCCTGGGAGGTCAAAATCTCCACAATCATCGGGAAAAGCGGGATGTACACGCCCAGGTTCTGCAGCAAACGGAGCAAGGAGCGCACAAGGTAGAATCTGAGCGGGAAGTACGTCGGCGTTGGAATTAACCGGATGGTTCCCAAGGTGACCTGCACAAGCGGGTAGATAAGCCCCCGGAGCGGCGACTCAGCCGTGCCCTCGGTTTCCGGATTGCACCGCTGGGAAAGCACACGTGACCAAAAGTCCAACGAGTGGCAGTACTGCCAGTTGTAGATGGTCTTGTGGGCGTCCTTGTTTTTCTCTTTGGAGGCTGCCGTCATGCATGTGCGCAAATGCACCGCCAACTGCCGGATGTACTCAAAGCCAACCTGGTACGAGAGCTTCTCGTCAATGCCAAAGAGCTCGGCGGCGGAGTTTTTGCAGAAGTTGATGAGGTCCATCGTGTGGGGGTTTGTTTTCCTGCACGCCTTCAAAAACAGCAGGTAGCTCAGCCGGAGCACGATTTCAAGCACGGACTTCGGGTGTTCTCTGGCAGCGTTGTTGAGGAAGGCGTAGGTGGCGATCTGGGTCTCGACCTCGGGCGTGGACGCCCACACGTCCACCACGGCGGTGAAAATCTGCTTGAGGATTTTCCGGTACGACATATAGTACGGAAGAACCTCCTGGAGCAGGCTTAGCACAAGGGCAGCCGTTTCTGTGTTGGTGATGTCCTGCAAGAGCGTCACGTAAGCCCCGGCCTGCAGCTTCAACACGCGAGCCACTTTCTGTGCTTCTGGGTGTTTCTGGTCCACGGCCCGGATCCCCTTGCTGTTGACTTTGTATGGCACCAATTTCTGCACCGCTTCCGGCAATCTCTTCAAGCCGACAAACATCAAGTCGGCGAAAACCGAGGGGTCCGTCACGGTGTACCGGGTTTCCACTTCATCCGAGGCGTGGATATGCACGGCTGACTTAAATCCGGAAACAACATTCTGGAGCACCTTGATGCTGGGGCTGTTGAGCTGCTTGTCCCATTGCGCCACGAGATCCTTGGTGATGTCGATCTTGGCCTTGAAGTTGCGCTTGGCTTCTTTGTCGTCTTCTTCTTCCTCCTCTTCTTCTTCGTTGTCACTTATAGCATCAAGGGGGTTGACTGGCTTGAAGTCAAGGAGGCCCTTGTCGTTGTTGGCGAGGTACTTGTGGAACTCGGGGTCCTTTTCGGCCAACTCCGCCATGTCTTTTTCCATCTGCTCTTCGTCTTCCTCTTCGGAGGAGGACATGTCTTCGTCGTTGTCGTTACCCTCCGTGGTGCCCTCGGCACCACCCTCGGCACCACCCTCGGCACCACCCTCGGAACCGCCCTCAGCATCCCCCTCGGAATCGTCCTCGGAACCGCCCTCGGAATCAGAATCAAGCTCGATATCCTCCGACTCCAGCTCAGGCTCAGGCTGCCCCTTCTTCTTCTTCTGCTCAGGCACGTCAAAGCCACCCTCGAAAAACTGCTCCACCGACATGTCGTCAAACACATCCTTGGCCGACTTTCTCTTTTTCTCCACCGGTTCGGCAGGTGCCTTTCTTGGTCCCTTCAACTTGGCATGTTTCTGGACCTGCTTCCGGTGGTCGAGAGTGTGTTTCAAATGGTTTTTTTGAAACTTTTTCGTAGCCTTGGATGCCTTGGCCATTTTGTTGTACAGGGTATTGGGATTTTTTGATTTTAGCGAGATGAGATGCCCCGGTATCCTGTATACAGTACCAGACACCCTAGTCAAATCCTCCCATATATGCCCGTCTAAGCCACAGAAGCAACTTGTCAAAAACTATCGTGTTGGCGTTGTGGTAGAAAATCAGGTGGTCGCTGTCGGGAAAATAGTGGACGTCGTAGTTTTCCACCCCGGCCAAATCAAGCTGGTCGATGAGCCAGAGACTGTTTTGGAGGTGCACGTTATCGTCTGCGGTGCCGTGCATCACCAAAAACCGCTGGGTTTTGCCCAAATTGGCAATTTCGTTGATTTTCGCCGTTTTTTCGTAGTTGGGGTTCTCCGACGGCCGCTTCATGTACCGTTCTGCATATACGCTATCGTAGAACATCCAGTTGGTAACGGGGGCAACCGCCATGCCGTACCGGAACGTCTCGCCGGCGTCATACTCGAGCGTCTTGAGCGTGCTGAAGCCGCCGTACGACCAGCCCCACACGGCTGTCTTGGCGGGGTCAATGTATAAGTTCACGTGCATGTAGTCACGTGCCACGGCCGTCACGTCACGTGACTCCCAGAATCCCAACCGCCTAGTGGCCCACGCCTTGTCGGCCCAGTTGTCCGTGTCGGTGCCCCTTGGGTCAACCACAAGCACCACGGCGCCAAGCTGCGCCGCCACGATGTCCTGGAAATCAATGCTGAAAGCTTTTTCCACTTCCGTTGATCCGGGCCCGCCGTAAACGTTCACCAAGAGCGGGTACTTCCGGTTTGGGTCGAAATTGGGCGGAAAGATCTCAAGCACGCTGACTTCCGTCCGGTCGGAACTCCTTCCGACCTTGACCCGGCTGAACACACGGGTCGGAACGTTTGTAATGGAGAGTTGATGGGAGAGTTCCTGCATATTGTTCACGGGCTCCCCATCAAGCCGCCAGTCGGCCAAGTCCACCAACTTCTGCCACGGCTCGAGCGGCCCGTCGTACCGGAGCGTGATGAACTGGCTGTTGTGGTTTGCCTCGATGGAGTATTTTCCCGGCCCGTGCGTCATCTGTGCAGTTTTTCCGGTCTTGAGCTCGTGTTTGTAGACGGCATGGTCAAGCCCGGATTTCCGGACGAAAAACACCTCGTCGTCGACGGCACTGTAGGCCACGGTGGAGTCCAAGTGCACGGGCGAAAGGAGGGTGTGTTTGTCAGAGTCAGCGGACTCGAAAAGGGCCAAATGGAGCGTCCCATTTGCCACAACCTTGTCGAGGTACTGTGTTTTTCCGTTGCGCACGATCGGCACCACCGGCGAGGCTTTGTCGATCCAGCCGTTGTATTCGGAAGAATTGTGCGTCAGCACCACCTCCAACTTGCCGTCGGCGGGGGTCCAGACCTTCTTGCGGAGCACGGAGCTGGTGCGGTCGGTCACTTTCACCAAGAGGTGGTCGGCGTCGATCCAGAGGGCGTCGTACAAGAGGGGCTCGGCGCCAATGACGTCATCGGATAAACTGGGGAGTTTTTCCGACCGGTTCATCGGCACATTGTAGCTCCACAACGACACCTCCGGGTTCGGTGTGCCCGGTTTCGGGTACTTGATGGAAGTTCGGAGCGGATACTGGTTCAAGTCCTTTGCAGCCAGCTCTAACTCCGGCGTTTCATATGACATCACCACTTCATCCTGTGGTTTCACATAGTACGTCAATTCCACCTCATCCACAAGGGTGTCGTTGATGGAGGCGTAGACGAGGTGCTGCAGATCGGGCAGCTCCCAGAGCATGGACTCGTGGGGGTAGATTTCCTCTTCGTAGACCCAGTCCGGT
The DNA here is from genome assembly GCA_030573315.1 of Osmozyma mogii. NCBI lineage: Eukaryota > Fungi > Ascomycota > Pichiomycetes > Serinales > Metschnikowiaceae > Osmozyma > Osmozyma mogii. The sequence continues at coordinate 239,286 of JAJMDB010000001.1, forward strand.
TTTCCGTTGAAAATGGCGGGCAGACCGGACTCGGAGATTGGACAAGACACACGTGACGTCAAGTTGAGCATGTAGAGGTTGTGGTTGTAGGCGTAGAAGATGTTTTCGCCGGCGTGGTCGAAAGCGGCAAAGTGGAGTTTTGGGAGCAGCTTATCTCCGCTAACTCCGGGCGGGAGGATCGGTTCCACCTGGCCGCTTGTGCGGGACCACGTCCAGAACAACAGAAACGCCAGGTGCCGCCACTGCAGAGCCAGGTCGCTCCGCAAAATGTGCACGGTTTCGTGGTCGTCGACCGGTTTGGCCGGATTTAGCACAATATTGTCCACGTAGAAGAAGTTGTTTCCGTACTCAAACTGGATGTCTTCCAAGAGCACATTCTCGTACAGGGTGCCGTGCTGCCTGACAAGAAGCCTGTTACGGGCGTCCAGGGTCAAGTAGAAGCCTGATTTCTTGGAGCCCACCTCCTGGTGGGGCAGCTGGGGCTTGCTAAGCCACCGGAGCATTGCCGTTTTGGGAAAGTATCGGAGTTTACGGTAGTCGGCCATGGAAACGTTAGCGTTGCTGGCCAGGTACGGGTTCAACGAGACGTTCCGGGCGTTGAGCGGCGTCCAGTTTGTTTCCGAGCCGTGCCAGATGTTGGCGGCACTCTGGCGGGCGGACCGGCTCAGGTAGGCGATAACTCCGGCGAGCCAGAGGAGCGTCCCGGAGATAAGCACGGCCACAAGAAGCGTCCGTTTCCCGTGCAGCCCGCCCCGCAACCGCCGCCACATCTGCTGGAACACCGGGTCCTGCGAAAAGCCCAGCTCCGAGCCGCCGTTTTTGCTGGAGTACTCGTCGATTTCGTCAAACACCTGCGAGCTGTCGGACTGCTCTGCGTCAGAAAGGCCTGGCCCGAGGTCGTCGAGCGGGATGGCCTGGTCGAGTTTCTGGTACGACATGGATGGGAGTTTACAATCCGCTGGCCTTCTCCATGGTGTTGTCTAGTCGCATACGGCTCTCAAAGAGGGTCTGAAACCCCGCTGTGCAGGACATCTACACAAGACTACATGGGTGTACAGAAATCTGTATATACAGCGTACATGTCGACAGACACACGCTGACAGACGGATATACACAATATATAGATGTAAAGAGGGGCTGTTCTTGGGGCTTATCTGCAGTACTATGAACACGGAACACGTCTGCGGAGGAGGGGTCACGTGACACGAGCCGGAGGCCAAGAAAAGCGGACGGGCGCCTGATTTGGCCAAAATAGCCCCAGGGCCCAAGAAAAACGAAAAGGCCGGCCGTTGGGGCGCAGCCAAGACACGTAGTGTGCCGGTCACGTGAGTGCGGAGGTATCTGGGGAAGCGCTCCGTTGGAAGAAACGCCAGAATGGACTTTGCCAGGCTTTTCGAGAAAACAGAAAACGGAGATCTCCAGGGGTTGTTTGGCGGAGACGGGGACCTCGAGCAGTTTGGCCGGGAATTGAGCCGGTGGAGCGAGCCGTTGGGCAAAACCACCCCCTCGCCGGTGCACGGACTAGACCGCATTTTCCGAGCCGGTTTGGCGGTGGTCCAGAAAGTGGTGCATTTTGAGAAACCCCCGAGGCCAGCAAAGGCCGAGGAGGAGGAGGATATCACGATCCAGAGCAACCTGAACGAAAGTGTGGCGGAGTCCGGGGAGCCGGAAATGACGGTTTCTGTGGCGAGTGAGTCGGAACAGAACCGGGTGCTCACACGGACAGCGGTGGTTTTCCGGTTGTGGTTCACGTGTGTGTGGAAGGCAGCCCGGAAGAACCGGATGGCGGCCCTCCCGATGGTGTTTGCGTTGCCCGGAACACAAAATGACGGTTTTCTCACCGAAAAGGACGTGGCGGAGCTTTTGGAGGCCGTCCGCAGGTTCATGGACGAGAAGCTCGAGCTCCCCAAGTCCCACCACGAGTTTGTGGGTGCGCTCAAGGAGTTGGTGTTGCTTTTGCACGAGATTCTCCACGGGGTGTTTGGCTGCGCCCGGCTCGTCGAGAAACAGGCGTCCACGCCGTTTGTCATTCTCAAGAGCATCCTCAACTGCTTCTACAAGGTGGACTTGGCCGGCACCGTCAGCCTGTTGCTCCTGCAGACATGGAGGTCCTCCGACGGGGGTGTAGACGACATTAGGCTCTCGTACCGGACGTTGATGCAGATCTATGTTGTTTTCGGCAGTCTAGCCGCCACCCCGGTGCTGCTTCTCCTTGTGGACAAGGTGCTGCACTCCTTGGACATCACCAACATCAACGACGCGTCTCCGAACGTGTACTCTGACTTTTTGATGCATTTGGACTTCCAGGACGGCCCCGGCATGGCCCGCTTGCAGAGCCGGTTTGTGCCGATGTTGGCTGCGGAGCTCAACTACTACTACGGCCTCCAGGACGACTTGGTGGCCCACGCCGAAAACCACCTGTCGTTTTTTTCCTGGATCACCGGCCACAAGTTTGCGTCCAACTCGTACTTGGGCACGCCGTTGGTGACGGACTTCGAGTCCAACGCTGCCAACCTCACGTGTGTGGACCAGGATCCGCTCGTGGACGAAATCAGAATGTACGAGGAGACAGCCCGGCTCAACGCGTTGACGATTCTTGACAGAGACGACGAAAAAGCCGTCTCCGCACCGGGTTTCCTCAACATCACCTTGCTTTTGTACTCGTTGGTGCACAACGAGCTGTTTGTGGACATGTTGATGTACCCGGAGGAGAAAACGGCCCAGTCGGTGCGATTGCTTGATCTCTGGCTCTGCGTGGCCTCGTACGTGCTCCACTACCAGTACAAGTGCAAGATCAACAACTACGCCGGCCGCTTGGTGTTGCTTATTTTGTTGAAGCTCACCAGCGGGAAAAACGTGCTCAAGTTCCGCAAGTGGCGCATCAACGAGTTCAAGTGGAAACTCTGCCACCACAGACACCCGCCGTTGCCCAACGATTTGGGCGGCTTGAGCGTGAAAACGGCCTTGCTCTACACCATGGACATCTTGCAGGTGCTGCTCCGCTTCAACCTCACCAAGAAAATCGACCTTGACAACGCAAAGTTGGCTCTCACCGGCGTGTACCAGATCTTGGCCGAGTGTGAGAAGGACCCGGTCGACAACATCGGCGCCTACCGCTGGGACGAGCTCTACAAGACGTTGGTGCACTTTTTGAAGTTTGTGCGGCGGAACTGCAACGAGGAGAACCTCAAGTTCGTGGTGGAGGAGGTGTTTCTGATTTTCGAGCTTGTGCTCAGCCCGGCCTTTGACTCCGTCTACGAAGTGTCCAACGACCTGTGGCTCACGGGCTCCCACGTGGCCAAGCTGATGAACTACGACCTTCTCTTCACTCTTTTGCACCACTTGCCGGCGCTAGTGGAGATGTTTGACCGGTTTGTTCCGAAAAAGGACAACTTCCAGCGGACCCAGCGGTGTCTCGGCCAGCTCACCGCCGCTTTTGATCTCCGGGAAAACAGAGAACGCGATCTCTACGAGGTCCACTCGAAGCTCCAGAAAATCAACGTCAACGACGAGCCTGCCGCACACACCCGCAGTGCCTTCAACTACGTCTCCACATTCAAGTACCTCCAGGACTACGCAGACTACAGTGACTTTGACAAACCCGCCGAGATGGTCGACATGTTTGAGCTCCTATTCGACTATGTATGGGTGAAGCACTAGTCACGGAGGGTCCGGAAAAAGTCCATGCAGGCCGTGAACACAACCAACAAGATTCCTCCGCCAGGACCCAACCGGAGCACCTTGGGCACGAAGCCCTTGTACAATGCAACAACACCTTCCTCCTTGGCAACCGTGAACACACTAGGAACGGTCCACACGTACTTGGACGAGCCAGCCTGGATTCTCAGCTTCACCACGTCAAACGGCGTGTTCAACATGGTACCAAACGTGCCGCCAATGGCACCCGAGGTCAAGTCCAGCAACATCTTCTCCGACGACGTGTTGGGCTTGGGCATCAAGCTGCGCACCTGGTGGATGAGACCGAAATAACCAGCATTCCAGGCCACGTGTCTCCACATGGTCAGCTCCAAGCCCTTGTAGAGCCCCAATGCTCCGTTCTCCTTGACAATGTGCTTCACCACTTCGCCCATGCCGTTGAACTTGGACGTTCTGTCCTGCAACTTGATCTTCACCAACTCAAACGGAACAACCACAAAAGACTCGGTGGCTCCGGCGGTGGCTCCGGTCAAAACGGCAAGCAGCTGGTTCATGGTGCTAACTCCGAACAAGTTGCGGTAGAATTTGCCCCACTCGTCGTTGGCAGCAAACTTGGTGGCTCTCTTGGGGGCCTCCATGAGAATTGGGGCGGAAATGCCCTTGTACAACCGCAGGAACCCCTCCTCCTTGACGATCTTCTTGATACAGTTGATGGTGCCGTTGTAGGCGGAGTTGGTGGCCAACTGCTGTCTGGTCTTGACCACGTCCAAGGGGTACATGACAAGAATCTCGGAGACGCCGGCAATGGCACCCGAGGCGAACTGGTAGATGAAAGGCAATGGTTTGTCGGACATGGTGGCGGTGGTTTGGAAAAAGTGCTGATTACGGAAACCGATTCTGCCTTTTCTGACTCGGTGATTTGACGCACTATTATCTCCTCAGTCCGTCCTGCACACAGCACGCGGTTGTGGAGACCCAGCTAAGCCCGAGCTGCCTCCGGAGCCGTGTGGCGGGTGGTTTCTTTTTTCGGATTTTTTGCAAAATCGGCTGTTCTCGGGTCTCCCCGCTCCCGCCACTTGGCAGCGGGGTTCGCATGTGTCTACACCGCGTTTGTGGCAGCCCCAAGCGAGCATGCGCATCTGTATAGAGTTGATAAATTTGTTAGATAGCGATCGCCTTGGCAGAGTCAGCGCCCGGCTCTGGTCCGATACCGGCGCACGTGAGCGCGGCACGTGCCGCCACACCATCAGGCCATCTTCAGCCTGGCGTCTATTCTCGGAGACTCAGGTCACCTGACCAGCACGTGATGTCAGACAAGTGTAGAGGGAAGAGCACAAGGACACGAGTTCAAGGCACCAGCGTTGAAAACTTTTCCGGAAATGTAGCTGTCGCTGTGGCCATCTGAGCTCGCTCAGATGTCTGAGCCCTAACACCATCGCATCCTGCACACACCGCGCAAAAACTATATAAACCGGCCCTCCCGCAAACTTTCTCCTTGTGCGGCGGCCAGTGCTTATTCCGTGTTGCTTGTCTGTTCACGTAAATCCACGAGTTGGCGAGTGTCAGGCACTGGTCAGAACAACATCCAGTGATGGACCACCGATCATCTAAACGCCCTTTCACAGGATCGAACCGGCCTCGGCCATGGGTTCTGTGAGGGCTGGCAGATCAAACATTTCTTAGCCCCGTAGTTAGATCCACTGCCCCCGCAAGACGGCGTAGAAGAAGTTGGCCATCACGCCGGCGTAGATGGCCCATCTGCGGTCCTTGTTGACAAACGAGGAGTCCAAGAACAAGAAGACCAACGCCACTACGCCGAGAAACCCACCGATAAGGAGCCCAATGACGATATCCTCGTTATGTGAGGACTCCTCGAGCTCGGCGTTGGCTCGGACCGTTGGTGCAACTTCTTCCTGGGCTGCCAAGTTGCCATTTATGGTAGACTCGATCCACCGCTCCTCAAGCTGTCTGATGAGCTGCTGTCTAGTCTCCTCCTCCTCCACATCCGTCACTTCCCCGGCATTCATGTTGCGGAGTGCATCTGGAAGATAGACCTCTCTGAACTGTCTTCTGAGATCGTCCACGTCTTCGTGGGAAAACCCAGACTGGAGCAATCGGTCAAAACCAACCACTTGAGGGGCCGTGCTGACCTCCTGGGGCCTGGCGTCAAGCTCCTGTTCCTCCTTGAGCTGCTTTTTGCTGAGTTCTTCTCCAATCAAACAGTGGATGTACAACTTGAGCGGCTCTGGCTCGCCAAGCTGCTCCATCTGCCGAAGTCTCGGCTGGAAGATATCCTCCTTGAATTTGGTGAGCTCATTGAGCACTCTGCCGCTGTAGATAAGCCTGATGCGGCGTTTTCCTGCCGACGGCCGGTGGGCCCGGATTTGCTGTTTTAGCCAGGCACTGGAAACGAGTCTGTTGACGTCATCTTTTTCTAGGTTGACCGTGACCGGAATCTCGAGGTCTCGGTAGGATTCTCGGTTGTTGGTGGAGTCCGTGAACCGGATCACTATCACACTCTTCATGGCTGGCTGCTATTAGTGGCTGCTATTCCTGGTGATCCTGGTGGCGAGGATTTTGTGTCACGTGAGCTCTGGAGGACCCCGTGTGGCCCTGTTGTGAGGCAAAATTGCCAAGCTTCGTTCCTCATGGCCCAATGGTCAAGGCGTCTGGCTACGATACGTAACCACTTCTCGGTTGGAACCAGAAGATTCCAGGTTCGACTCCTGGTGGGGAAGCTTACTTTTTGCGCTCTCCCAACGCCAGTCACCTGACGCATCTCATACGAGATAAGCCCAGGCCTGCAGGGCATATAAGGTGCACCAACCCCCAGCAGTCCCAAACCATGCTTGCTGCGCCCATTAACATCCACAAGTGGATCCAGGAAAATTCCCACTTGCTCCAACCCCCGGTCAACAATTTCTGTCTCCACCGGGGTGGTTTCACCGTCATGATAGTCGGTGGGCCAAATGAGAGAACTGACTACCATGTTAACCAAACCCCAGAGTATTTCCACCAACTTAAGGGCAAAATGTGCTTGAAAGTGGTGGACGACGGAGAATTCAAGGATATCATCATTGAAGAAGGAGATTCGTTCCTTTTGCCCGGGAATACTCCCCATAATCCTGTCCGTTTTGCCAATACTATAGGGCTTGTGGTGGAGCAGGACAGACCAAAGGATGTGAAGGATAAAATCCGGTGGTACTGCCGGAACTGCCGGTCGATTATTCACGAAAAGGTGTTTTACTGCTCGGATTTGGGCACCCAGGTCAAGGACGCCATTTTGGCTTTTGATCTGGACGACTCCGCCAGAACCTGTGGCAAGTGTGGGACGTATAACTATCTGAAGCCGCAATAACTCCGAAATTCCGACAAGTCGAAGAAAAAGTTTGGGAATCCTAGCAAAACCCGAGAAGTACGAGAATTCTCATGTTCTCTGGAGCAGACAGTCAAGATTCAGCAGCTCCAGGCCAGTTGGTTCGCTGGCATCTATACATAACCAATGGAACTACTTAGGAGTTTTGGTAGACGTAGGGACTAGACCCGGGGTGCTTAGTGATCCGGATAGGAGAGGTGCGCAATCGGGTGGAAACCCTTCTTATCCGGACGCCTACCCCCCGTAATCTGGCCAGCCAGGCCCGGTGGCCAGGTGTGAGTGGGGCAGTGCGGTTATTTGGGGTCGTTAGTTGGTGGTTCTGGGTTCTATTGGGTGATTTAGTGTGTTGTAGGGGTGCTGGGCGTGGTCACGTGACTTGGCTAAAGTTCTACTCTGGTTGGTTGTAGTGGCAAATTGAGGTTTTCTTCATTTGGAAGGCTTTTGGACAGCTGTGGGGTTCTTTGTGGCAGTTCAATTTGCCAAAATGGGCAAAAATGTTCTCTAACAGTGGCTGATGGAGGGCTTCTAGTTAAGGACAAATTGTAGGGTTTCTGGAGCGTTAATTAGAATGTTTTCTTGTACTATAATCTGTTTTTGTTGAAAATTGTCTTTTTGGTTTTTAAAATTTTTGGTTTCTCTTTTTTACATTTTGTTTTTCTCACAAATGTTTTTTAAAATGTGTGGACTTTCATCTCAATTATAGCTATTTTCACTTTTCGCAACCATTTGCCATAAGTACTAAAACAAAGGAAATTGCAAAACAATTCGAAACAGCCGTAAAATGAACCAAAGAAAACACTACCAAAAACAAATGAAACAGACAGAATAACTAGAACGGCTAGAACAACTAAAATGGCCTTCAAAGGCTACTCTAACTCACCCAACTACCAGATTACATAATCACATATCAACAGGTCATAATATTGTAGCTAATAATAAATACACAGCTCTAACGAGAAGGAAGCAACGCTGCTGTTGTGGAACGTCCAGCTGTTGACTAAATCAGGCAAGAACCTTGCCGTCGGCAGAGGTGAACCGGTCAAAGACAAAGTCCACGGCGTGCTCAACAGGCTCATCAAAGATGTATGGCAACACTGGCACGATACCCAAGCCAATGGCCACTGGGCCGTAGGTTCTCAAGGCATGAGTCTTGGCGTTCTTGAAGAAGTAAGACGAGTAGCGGACGGCAGAGTGGATGGTGAATGCAGGGAAAGCCATCGAGGCCAAGCCCTGGAAAATACCTCTCTTTGCAAACTGCACTCTCCAGTCTGTGTCTGCCAACAGATGGGCTTGCTTCTGGTAGTCGGCCAAGAGTTTCTCGTTGGGCTGCTGGTTGTTCCACTCCCAGAAGGGCAATTCCGGTCTGTACTTGCCTTCATTCTTCATCTTGACCTTCCAAGCGGCAAAAGTGGTGTCTCCAATTAAATAGCACCACGAAACGGCGTATCCCATCAGCACCAAGTAGGGGTGCGCCACGGGACGGAAGGACTCTCCGATATCCGAGGTGTAGGCCACATATCTGTGGGAGGCAAGGAGAATTGTTCTAAGCCTGTTGGCGTAAGCGGCGTATCTAAGGCTTCCTTCGTCGTCGACGTCAGACATGGTTGGTGGCAATGCTAGAGCTGGTTCCGGCGAAGTACATTACGCGGCACGTGACACGTGCGGAGATAAACCGGTGCCATCTTTGCTGCCGGTATTAGGAATTAGAAAAGATCGGCTGCTAGTTAAGGTAAGCTCCCGGGGTTTCAGTATCCTTAACTTGTCATTTTTGGAGATTCAATTTTCACTTTTTCACTTTTCACTTTGGCTGACAGGTGCAAACGTTCGGTTCCGATAGCCGACTGGAGGATGGTTCTGTTGCATAAGATGCGGCGCGGGTGCTGAAAAATACGCTGTGTTGAGTTAGCCGGAGCACGGGAAAAAAACGAGCGATGTTTTTGGCGGCGCACGCCGCATCCACAAAAAAAAAAAAGGCTCACCAAAAATTTTTCACTTCACATCCCCAGCTACCACTGCAACAATGGCCTTCGACAAAGTTATCAAGTCTGCCCCATACTCTTCTCGTTTCCAGACCCCCTTCCGTAGAAGACAGGAGGGTAAGACTGACTACTACCAGAGAAAGAGATTGGTCGCCCAGCACAAGGCCAAGTACAACACCCCTAAGTACAGATTGGTTGTTAGATTCACCAACAAGGACATCATTGCCCAGATTGTCTCCTCCCAGATCGTTGGTGATGTTGTCTTGACCGCTGCTTACGCCCACGAGTTGCCAAGATACGGTATCAAGCACGGTTTGACCAACTGGTCCGCTGCTTACGCTGTTGGTCTTTTGGTTGCCAGAAGAGCCTTGCAGAAGCTCGGCCTCGACGAGACCTACAAGGGTGTCGAGGAAGTCGAGGGTGAGTACGAGCTCACCGAGGCTGTCGAGGATGGCCCAAGACCATTCAAGGCTTTCTTGGACATTGGTTTGCAGAGAACCACCACCGGTGCTAGAGTCTTCGGTGTCTTGAAGGGTGCCTCCGACGGTGGTATCTACATCCCTCACTCTCCAAACAGATTCCCAGGTTGGGATATCGAGTCTGAGGAGTTGGACGCTGAGCTCTTGAGAAAGTACATCTTCGGTGGTCACCTCGCTGAGTACATGGAGGAGTTGATGGACGACGATGAGGAGAAGTACAGACAGGTCTTCAAGTCCTACATCGACGAGGAGATTGAGCCAGAGGACCTTGAGGAGCTCTACTCCAACGCCCACGAGAAGATCAGAGAGGACCCATCCTTCAAGCCAACCGAGAAGAAGCACACCAAGGAGGAGTACGCTGCTGAGTCCAAGAAGTACATGGCCAAGAAGCTCACCACCGAGGAGAGAAGAGCCAAGATCGCCAAGAAGATCGCCGAGATCAAGGCCGCTCAGGAGTAAACTTCCCGTCTTTCTTGAATATAGTTTATCTTCATTTTGCTGTAGACGTACCATTTTAGTTTTGCTTTCGTTCCGTTGTCGGTTCTAGGTACTGCCATTTCTGGTACTTCTGTGCTGGCTGAGCACAGGTATATTACAGAGTACCCTAAAACGGCATGGGATGTAGAAAGAAACCAACAAAGTGTTAAACAAAAAAAACACAAGAAGTACTTAAAGCCGGGAGGGGTGGGGTTTTTATATGCTAGGGGGCGCATGGCACATTTGCAGCCAGGTTTAGTAAGAGGTATAAAAACTGCGACCTCCCTCCTAGAAACCACCACTCTTTTTACACAAAAAAGGTAACTAGCGAAACGGTTTCTTTCGAAACCAGCTACATCTGATATCATTACGTAATCATGCTATGCTACTTCTCCTTGTTGGAGCGGACACGCTGTGCCTCAGAGAGCAACTTGTCGTATGCCTCGTCAACCACTGGGTGAACCTCCTGTTTGCCATCAGAGTCAATGGACTTTCTGTCGTCGTCACTTTGGTCTGTAATGTCCTCGGGTTTCTCTTCCTGGGCTGAGCCGCCACTATAGATGCCGTCCAAACTGACACGGTTGTTGTTGATCTTTTTGATCAACTCTGTGACCGAATCGATACCTTTTGCGTCGATAATGGCGTCACGGAGCTCGTTTCCGGATGGAACCGATCCAAAAACAACCTTTTCGCTTTGCTCTGGGTCCCGGTGCTCCATAAAGTAGCCCCAGCGGTGGAACTCACCTTCTTCAAGCTCCTGTTCTTTGGCATGCAAAGATGTTTGCGACATGGACTTGAAGAGAAGTGGTCTTCCCGTGGTGTTGTCAATTGGCACTTTCCGGCCATCAGAGGCTGCTTCCACCACAACCAGATGTGGTTGGAAAGTCTGGTCGATTCCTGGCGGAATAGGACCTCCAACAGGACGGGTTTTGGCCATCAAAATTGGCCCTGCGTCAATCAAAGCCTTGGAAGTTTCGTGAAGCTGGTCGTTTGGTGGAAGACTGAGTCCCTCGGTGGTGTCTTGAGTGGACACAGCCGGACTAAGCAGAGCTCTCTTGAACTCCTTGGCTTTCTGCTCAAACAAACCATGGAACTTTTCAAGCGACAGGTCAAGCAAACAGAACCGCAAAAGCAGCTCCTTTTTCTCAAATGAGAGGTTCTCAATGCCCTGCTTGAACAAGTTGTCGATAATCTTGTGGATATCCAGGCGAATAGCACTGGTACGCTCGATCAAAGCGTTGGTGATGATCTTTTCAAGCTTAGGGTCAAATGCCTCTGAGTTCTTGTCACTCTCCACCAACATCTTCTCTGCCGTTTCCATCAACAACGACCCGTCAAACATCACATCATCCTGAGAGGCGTCTCCGCCAATGGAGGTGATATCTGGCCGGATCTGTCTGTCCATGTTTCTCATAAGGTACAACGCCAACCGCTGTGAGAGCTCGTCTGGAACAAGGTCGTAGTCGAGATCAAGATTGAAGATTGTCGACCACTTGACAGCAGAATAGAGGGACCCAATGCATGTTCTGTTGAGATTTCTGTTGCCAAGCAACGAAACATGCACAAGAGACTTGACCTTTGGAAGAATATCGGCAATGGCCGCAATGGACGGTGAGCTGAGCTCATTCAAGTCAAAGTGGATCCGGCGGAGGTTAGGGAAAAGCGGCAAGTACCGGGAAAGTTTGGAAACAACGCCAGGGAAAAGCTGCGGCAATGACGACAAGTCAAGGAACCTGAGTGTTTCCACACGCGACAAGCCCTTAAGAAGCTCACCAACCTCGTCGATATCGGTCAATTCGGTCAGGTTGAGCGAGAAAAACACCAAACTGACCTCTTTGTTGTTGAACACGTCAATAAACGGCCTGAGCTGACCATTGCTCAAGTCGTTGTATGCAATGTCAATGCCAATGCATTTGGAGTTAGGTCTGCTGATCCAGTCAGCGATGATCTGGCATTTTTTCACATTGAGCTCCGTGGCAGCAACACCAAGACGGCATGTGGAGATCATAAGAGCTCTCTCCACCAATTCCTCAAACACCACATCGGTGAGTTTGCATCCGCCCATCACCAACTCCTCGATTCCCCCTCTGGCAACCAAGGCCTTGATGAACAAGTCCCAGTTCATGGCAGAACGCACCGATGTTTTTGAGGAAACCTGCTTGATTCTCTGCTGGGAAACATCAAGCTTTTTGACAGTGAGGTTGCGCCCAAGAAACTCACAGAGATACAACCAGCCGGTCTCGTCAATGGCCACGTTACGCAACGAAAGTTTTTGCAATGTCTTGTTGTACACCAATGCGGCAAGAAGGTGCTTGAGCATCTCGGTGGTCATGGTGACATTGTCGAAAATGACCGTGTTAATAGGAGTGATGGCAATGAAGTCACTAAAGGAAAGAACGTCAATGAGAGTTGGACGGGGGTTGAGGAGCTTCAAAACCTGCAACGGGCTGGACTTGGACTTGAGCTGCTTGAGTGTTGCTGGAATAGGAAGAATCTCACGAAGATGGCAGCACCGGCTGTACACAGCTTCCAACGAAAGCTCCTCGTTCTGGTTGGCTGTCTGCTGGATCAGCTCAGCCTCGTCTTCGGCTTCAAAGTGGTTTTCATGAATGTGCAACGGCTTGTCGATTTCAATGTTGCCTGCGCCCACATCAACCTCTGCGTCGTCCTGGGTTGTTTTTCCAGGCTTATAGGCGGCAATCTGAGAAGCAAGTCGTTTGGCCAGGAGGTGGGCCTCCAAGGAGTGTTTTTCAGACTCCACAAGGGCCTTTTTCTGGGCCTCAATGGCTCTCTGGAGATCAGAGTCCGAGTACTTCACTTCAGAAGCAGCACTGCGGCCTCCTTTGCCATCACTGACACTAATACCTTGTGCAAGACGAGGAGTAGGGGCGGTGATGTCCTCAGGGACAAGAACATTACCCTTTTTGGGTCTTCTGGAGGGGATTTGCTGCTGCGGATCGTCCTCAAGTTTATCGAGAGCAAAAGCCACCCGCTTGAGCTTGCTGTCTTTGAACTCCTCCATACTCTTCTGTTTGTTGGGGTTTTTGTTCAAAACCACTCTTGGTCCGTCCTGGATCGGTGGAAGCTGCAGCTTGTCCAACTGCAGGGACCGTCTTTTGAAGAAATGTCCTTTTTCGCTTTCAAGTGAAGACTTGGGCAGCGAAAAAGACGGTCTTCTTGAGTTTTTGGCTTGTGATATGCTGATGGCCTCTGCAGGCGGCCTGTCCATTGCTGTAAGATCCAGGTTGGTGTTACCATAGGATAAAGCAGACGCAAGGAGACCATTATAGTAATTGCTGTTCTGTTGGGCAGTGGGCTTAGGTCCGTTTGAGGTGGCCGGACTAAGTGTTGGCGATGAGTTGCCCGAGTTGTTTGAAGACGAGCTCTTAAACTTTGACGAAAGCAGGGAGAAAAATGACCTTCCCTTTCCTGAGTTGGATCTGGACGGTGGGTTCGATCCTGACAGCTCATTGCCTTCTGCAGGTGGCTGCAGTGGGGAGCCATTGGAGCCAATATTCATGAAACTAAAACTGGAACGGCGTCTTGGTGGAGCCAGAGTTTGTTCTGCTTTAGAAGTAGAAGACAGACGGGTTCTGCCTAGGGTGTTCTTTGGAGAAGCGGCCTCAGGCTCTGATTTCTCCGATTTCTCCGGTTTCTCAGGCTTTCTGCCCTCTGGGATCTTCTCTAGCTTCTTTTCTTCGGATCTTCTTGGCTCGGGCTTGGGCTCAGGCTTTGCCGGCTTCTCAGGTTTGCTATCCTTGTCATTATCGGGCTTTTTCTCCTCTTCTTTCTTGTCACATCTGTCTGCGGCCTTCTTGGTTAGCTTTTTTGATTTTCCCCGAAAAAGCCAGTCCACGTCACCATTGGTGACCCCTGTATCAATATCCGACTTTGGCGGAATGGACATAGTGTGGACAGCAGGCTTTGGCTTGAGATTGGGGTTATTTGATGAAAACAGGTGTTCTGGCTTTGACCTATCGTCTTATCACAATTAGAAAGGGCCCACGGATGCAGGAAGAGGCGTCTCAATGTTGCAGCAAAAGTGAAATCACGAGTCTCCAGCAAAAGTCTTTCGATCTCTGCAAGATGAATTTTTTTTGTTTTGTTCTACGCTAATTGTCTGTTGTTTTTATGGTTTGTCTACAGCAATCTATTGTTGGTCCGGCAAGTTGAGGCAGGTGAGATCGTGCACTCAGAGGGCCAGGAAATAAGCAAAGGGGAGCGTGGGCAGGACGGCATCGTGGGGCATCGTAGCACAATTTTTTTTTTTTTTGGGAATTTTTTGTGTCGGAGTTTCGTGCGTTTTCGTGTTTTTGCAGACACCCCGACAGAAGGCCTGGAGAAGTCCGAACTGGCTGGTTTGCCAGATGTCCCCACAGCGTGCACACAGCCCGGGATGACCTGAAGAACAAGGATGTCACGTGCGCGCAACACGTGCACGGATCCTGCACACAAGAATATTTTCTCAGAGAATGCGCGCTGCCTTGCGTCACAGTTGTTACTGTATTCATTCTCCGTTTTCAGTGTACACACTGTGGCACGGAGTTAAACTTAACGTCACAATGGTGCAGCTGAGACACAGCAGTGGGCACGAAAGGAGAGGCAAAAAAGAAAGCGACATTGACCGGAATTTTGGCTAAACGCCCCCAAATTTTTAGCCAACCCATTCGACAGAGAATTCCCCCTTTTGGCGCACACTCGGTCCATTAAACTTCCGTTGCTCCCGGCCAATCGGCACAGGCTTACGTAAAATGTCGCGCCTCGGGCGGAGACAAAGGCGGACCCGAAATCGGAAAGCGCGCGGACTGCAGCCAATCCCTCTCCTCTCGCACAGGCAGTCATCGCTTATCATAATAATCAGCTTCTAGCTCTTTTTTTCTCCGCTCCAGCTTTATATATAGAGTGCGCCTGCCCGTTTTCAGCGCACCACGATTTTCGTTTTTTCAACCCAGCATATCTAACCTATTCCTGATGTTCAGACAAATAGCAAGAGTTTCTGCTTCGGCCAGACCTTTGGCCAGAACTTCAGTGGCCCCCGCCATGGCTGGATTCCGTGGCGCCTTGAGAAGCCCCGCCGTGCCCTTGGCTCCAAAGAGACTATATCACGAAAAGGTGATTGACCACTACACGAATCCAAGAAACGTCGGTGTCTTGGACAAGACACTTGAGGACGTGGGCACCGGTCTTGTTGGTGCTCCAGCCTGTGGTGATGTCATGAGATTGCAGATCAAGGTGGACGAGGACACTGGTGTGATTCAGGATGTGAGATTCAAGACATTTGGCTGCGGCTCAGCCATTGCTTCCTCTTCATATGTGACGGAGTTGGTGAAGGGCAAGACTCTTGAGGAGGCTTTGCTCATCAAGAACACTGCCATTGCCAAGGAGCTTTCCTTGCCTCCAGTCAAGTTGCATTGCTCCATGTTGGCCGAGGACGCCATCAAGTCCGCCGTCAAGGACTACAGATCGAAGAGATCCAACGCCGTCAAGGAGCCAACCTTGGGTCCCGCCACCGCCTAAACGCAGCACAGTTAAGAGTCTATTTATTACCGAAGCAAGTGTAGTTATGCAAATAGCACAGTATATATTTATTAAATATTAAGTGGAATGTTATGCAAAGAGGTAGCGGGCAAAGGCTTTGGCTAGAAAGCCCGTCTGGAGGTCCCACGAGCGGATGCGGAACACGGAGATAGCCGAAAGCAGTGTGAGCACGGCGATAATGGCATAAGCCTTCTTTTTGGCAGCCAAACTGAGCTGTCGCCGGTACTTGAAGAGGCCGCTGACAATGTGGTAGAAGGACCCCCACAGAAGGGCCAAGAGCATGAAGGCGTGGAACGCCGAAGTCACGTGCCCGACCACGTGACCTCTCAAATAGTGGGTTACGTAAGCAAGCGTCACCAACGACGAGTCTCCGTCCACCAGGGCCGGCAGCCACCGCATTTTCCAGTAGTGGAACGCTAGAGCGGCTGCTAGCACGTACCCGGAAACAGCGAGCGGAGTTAAGCCCGGAAACCGGGAGGAAATCCACAGTTTCTTATATCCGAGGCCGACGACGGTTCCAAGCCCTCCGAGCCCAATGTCGTCTCTGTTCCCGTCCCGGATGATAATGTCGGTTTCTCTCTGTGGTCTGGGCTTCTGTGTGGCCATTCTGATGCCTCGTAGGAGTATTCCGCTGGAGAGATGGAGCACAGCGGGAATGCCCACAAAAAGCGGCTCCATTGGGCCCATGTAGACATTGCGGCCCATTTCAAAGAAATCCTGGGCCACAGAAGGCAGCACCCCCAATCCGGGGAGCACCACTGTCAGGGTGACGTGGATACCGTAGAATGCAAGAAAGCCGTAGGCCAGGTACTTCTGGATCTGCAGAAGAACGGAGGCGGCTTTTCTGAGCCACGGCCGTTTCCGGGGCGTGGCCGGCTCGTCGATATGGTTCAACGGCTCCGGGGTGATCTCTCGGAGCTCTTCGGACATGCTGGTTTGAGTTGCCTGTGGGGCATCTCAGCCCGCACTAAAACGATTTGAGTCGCAACGTGCGCGCACTTCTTTGCTCTTTTGCAGCCGCTTACTTCAGCAGCTGTGATTGGGCAAAAGTGGCTTTGTTGGAGAGAAGAGGGCTGGGGTAGCGGAAGCTACTGAATTGTTAATTGTGTGGCAGGGGAAGAGAGAGTGTTGATTACGTAATCGGGCTGGTGCTGTGGCGTCCAGTTTCTAGTCATGGCAATTGCTATAAAAATGGCAGCAGGGAGGTCAATTAGGAAACGGCTTTGTTGGTTTCTATGAATATCTAACGGAATTGGTCTTATCAAGATAATCTGTTCTCAGCTATATGTGTACAGAATGTGTTAATAGGCGTACAGAGCATATAATATATGTACAAAGAAATCTAGAGAATAGTTGAAGTCCGGCAATGGATATATAAATCTGGATTGCTGCTATATAGGAAGAAAACAGAAAAACAGGAAACTACATTCAATGATGCCAGAAACCAGCCAGACAGCTCAACAGGTATATCCACAATGAGAGCAATTAGACACAAAAACACGAAATTCTGGCAGTGTAAGCATTATTCGAAAAGGTTATCAAATCTACTTTCATTTTTCCAGGTATTTGTTTTTCCAGGTATTTGTTTTTCCAGGTATTTTATTTTTCCAGGTACTTTGTTTTTGGTTTGGTGTGGTGAGGGTCTCAGCCATATAGTAAAGTACAACTCAGCTTGTTACCTCAGTGCGACATGTCCACATTCACACAGACACGGACGAATGCGGTTAATCTCGAGAAGCAGACGGAGTCGCTCTTGAGCCGGTACCTGAAGCTTTCTTCGGAGATAAGGGAAACGGAGCTGGCGGAGGAAGCGGAGTTAAGAGCGGCCATAGAAGAGGTGCTAGCGAAACGGGACGAAACGGTGGCCAGATTGAACAGAGTGGCAGAAACCGAAGTGCATCTTCCCGCTGGCAAAGTGCAGCAGTTGCAGAGACACAAGGAGGTTTTGGCCGACCACAGGGCTGCTTTTGGCAAAATCGCCCTGAAGATCCAGGACGCCCGAAACAGAAGCAATCTCCTTCTGAACATCCGCCACGATATCCTAGCCCACAAACAGCGGGATGTCGGCAGAGACAACGCCTCGAATGCCGACGATTACATTCTTGACGAAAGAAGACGGGTCGACTCGGCCAACTCTTTTGCCGACAGACTTCTCCAGCTGGCCTACGAAACACGTGACGAGCTCAATGCCCAGAGAGCCCGTCTTCTGAATGCCTCTTTGGGGATGCAGTCGGCGTTGCTGAGGGTTCCCGGCATCAACGTGCTTATTCTGAAGATCAACACCAGAAGAAAGAGGGACACTTTGATCTTGGGCTTTGTGATTTCCTTGTGCATTGTTTTTCTTTTCTTGTTTGCCTAGCTGCTTCAGCCAAGCTGGATCTGCTTGTTAGGGATACAATTGCTAGATATCTGGTTACAGGTTCTATAGATGGTCTTCAGGCGAGCACTACAGAATACGCTAGAGGATGCAATAGAGGACAAAACACTGGTCTGGGCCGGGAAATTGGCAAACAGCTTGAAACTGGCACATTTGGCTTGTGTCACGTGACTCGTCTAACTCGGCCTACAGCGGCGATAGCAAGATTCTGAGGGGCTTACACGACTCCTGGCCCCTTAATGTACCGTACAATCCCCTCCACGGAGGATTACTAAGCCCTTTGGGGAAAATCACAACGGCCAAAAGTGCCTGTGGTAGCCTGGTGTACGGGTGTTTCCAGGGTGGCTCTCCCGTCCCAGTGGAAATACCAGAGTACAGACAAATCAAATGTATGGCGAATTCGACACGATTCCAGCAACTCGGAGCGCACAAATGTCGTTCCGAGAGTTCGGTGTAGACGCATCTACTATGCACGATAGCACGTCATGCCTGGCTGTGTCAAGATTTGAAAAGATGGCGCGTTTACATAAGCCGGGTTAGGAGCAAAGGGGATAGGGACTAACTCCGCATTACTGCTTTGGGCATAACTCCGAGAGGAAAAGTCTATATCCCAGGAAATTCCCGCTGTTTCCCTCTCCAAAATGTCATTGTACCACAAACTCGGTGATTCCGGGCTCAACGTGTCCAAAGTTATCGTAGGATGCATGTCGTATGGCTCCAAGCAGTGGGCAGAGTGGATTCTTGAAGACAAGCAGGAGGTTTTCCGGATTTTGAAGAAATGCTACGATTCCGGCCTCCGGACGTGGGATACAGCCGATATTTACTCCAATGGACTCTCCGAAAAGCTAGTAGGGGAATTCCTCAAGGAGTACAAGATCCCCAGAGAACGGGTGGTGATTCTCACCAAGGTGTATTTCCCATTTGACGAAAACAACATCAAAACTATTGCCAGAGGCCCAGATGCCGATGAAAGGGACTGGCACAATGCCGGTGGATTATCAAGAAAACACATTTTTGATGCTGTGCAGAAATCAGTTGAAAGATTGGGCACCTACATTGATGTGTACCAGATCCACCGGTTGGACACGGAAACACCAAAAAAGGAAATCATGAAGGCTTTGCATGATGTGGTGGAGCAGGGCTTTACCCGTTACATTGGTGCTCTGACGATGAAAGCGGTGGAGTTTGCCCAATTGCAGTTTCTTGCTGAGCAAAATGGCTGGACCAAGTTTATTTCCATGCAGAACTACTACAATTTGCTCTACCGAGAAGAGGAGCGGGAAATGATCCCATTCTGCCGGGAATCCCTGCTCGGAAAAGTCGGCTGTATTCCGTGGTCTCCAATTGCCCGGGGTTTGCTAGCCAGGCCTTTTGGTGTTGAGTCAGACAACAGAACCAGCGAGAGAGATCGGTACCTGAAGGTGATTGGGCTTGGGTCCGGAGATAACGTGGAAAAAGCCGTTATTGGCCGTGTGGAGGAGTTGGCCAAAAAACACCGTGTTTCCATGGCAACCGTGGCCACCGCCTGGGTCATCCACAAAGGCCATTCTCCAATTGTTGGTCTCAACAAGCCTGAAAGAGTCGACGATGCTATTGCCGCTATAAAGTTGCCGTTGTCCCCAGACGAAATTGCCTACTTGGAGGAGCCCTACCAGCCCAGAACCACCATTTAATCTAAACTGATTTACTATTGAGTTGTGTAGCTCTGATTATTGCGTGCTTCGGCTTGATGACAAATTGGAGTCCTTAGGACTTAAATAGCTTTTTAAAATATTTTCTAGCTTCTAAAATATAGATGGCGGTGGCTGCGATGCAGCAGCCTGCATTTTGCCAAGTCTGAAACACGGCCAGACATGAGTCAAATGGGCCGAGGCTTGGCCGCTGAGATAACTCAAAAAGCATCTCAAGCGGGCCAAGGCATCTCAAAAAGCATCTCAGCATCTCAAAGCATGGAAAACGACATCTCCGACCGGATCCTCCTCCTAAGGTTGTGCCGCATCGAGCAGCTCAACGAGAAGCTCACAGAGGCATTCAAAAAAGAACGAATCCCAGCGTCCCGGGCGGCTTCGCTTATTATAGAAAACACCCAGGATACCTGTGATCCGTTGGTGCCCAGTGTGTGGAGCTCCGAGTCGACGAAGTTTCAGAAATACCAGAATATGAAGACCCGGGCCGACCCAGGCGGGTGCTGTGCCATTGTGTGACTACTAATGAATAACGAATACGCATTAAGATTGTAGATCTAGCCACCCAACTCTTTTCCGCCTTTTTCGTCCACTTTCACCTGCCGGAGGTGATCAGCAGACTCTCCGCCAAGAGTATAGTCTGGCTGCTGCTCGTCGGAACCACATCCGCAGTCATAATCCTCCAAAATCGTCGTACAGTCATACTGAGGCTTCTGGAGCCTGGTATTGACTTTATTGTGGATATCACATCCCCAGAGGGCAGCGTTCTTTCTGGACCCCACCTGCGGCGGATATTTGGCCAAAAGCTTCTGGAAATGACGTGCACAGTCTCCACAAGGGTAAACCTGGGCAAAAAGGTGGATGTACTGCTTCAAAGTGGATTTTTCCTGCTCACTGGGCTTGTCGGGGTACCTGGCAAGAACAGTATGGAGAAGGTGCCAGGCGGAGTTGCCTAGTTGGGCTTTGAGGGTCTCGTTGGCCATCTTTGGCATAAACGGAGTTTCCGTGTAATCTCCGGCGTTTGTATGCGGAATAACCGTTTCTTCTCTAACTGCACCCGCTTGTTGCAGCGGATTCATGTTCACCGGAACAGCCGAGCCGAGAGAGGTGGTGTCTCCGGAGGCAATGTAGTAGATGGAGCAGGCCACGACGAAAAAGAGACATATGGCCAAGGCGGGCTTTCTGGGGTACAACATGGTGTTGGGTTGGAAATGGTGGGGCACGCACCTGATCTGGGTATGGTGCTTGTCTTTTGTGCAGGAGTGGACTGATGCCTACGGGTATGCCAGTACGGGTCTATAGAGCTAGCTAGGAGGACTTCTTGATGGTGGTGGCAGCGTCCAAAACACCAGGCAAGGGGTCGCTGCCGATGGACACAAGGAGCTTGGTGCCGCCAACAAGAGCGGCCAACAAAGCCACCAGTGTCCACAACAAGAGGTGGGCCGCCGACAGAACGTCCTTGCGGCTGCAGTCGGTGCCGGTCCACTTGGTGGTCTTCGACTTGCTCTTGTCGAAGCTGGACTTGCACACGCACAGCCAGCAGTCGCCCTGGAGCTTCTTGCACTCTCCGTGGGAGCTGCACTTGTTGGTGGCGGAGTTGCAGGCGTCCTCGGAGGTGAAGCAGGCCGAGTCTGCCCTCTTGGAGAAAAGCAGGAAGGCCTCCTCCAACTCACGGCCCCGCTTTTCCAAGTGCTCCAGGTGGAGGACGCCGTGGTGGCCGGTGTGCTTGTGTGCAGGCTTGACGACCACAAAGACGTCGAACACGGTGCCAAGCTGGCGGATGGCGTCCTCGAGAGCTCTCTTGGACACGGTGTAGGAGGAAGCGTCGGTGCCGAGTTTGCGGGCCACGCTGACCAACGAGTGGATGTTGGCCACCACCACGCTGGAGGCGTTCAAGCCTCTGGCCTGGGCCAAGTGGGTGAGCGAAACAAGATCGTTGATGAAATGCTTGTCGTTGATGCGGGGAACACGGGAGTCCTTGGTTTTGAGCTCGATTGGTCCCTGCTGGCGGCCGTTGGCGAATTTGCGCCACGAGTCGACCATTTTGCTCTCAAAGTCGGAGAAAGCGTCATCCAACACAGCCAAGGCCAGTTCAGGGGCAATGGCGGTGATTTCCTTGGTCATTCTGCGGGCCGAATCGGCCACCTTGGACAACTTCTGGAAGTATTTGTTGCCGGGACCGCCATGCTCAATGTAAAATGACGGTTGGAGCTTGGGGAAAAATGCAGCCGGGTCTTCCACCAGTGACACCGACACAAGGAGCTTTGGCTTTTCGGACAAATCAGCAGCCGAGCCGTAGAGCTCGTTGAGGTCGGCAATGTCCTGTTCAGATACAGCTAGATTGTCAGCCAAGGCCAACTGATCAGCCAAAAACAACGAGCCTGCATTTTTGGAAACATGGGGCAGGTAAGAATCGGAGCGGGTGTTTGAGAGATCGTAGACCGCAGCCGGTGCGCTCAGAGCGGTGGCAAGTGCTGCCGAGAGTAAGATATGCCCCACTGAGGAGAACTTCATGGTGGTTGTTGGATTCCTCAGACGGCTGTAAAGTTTGAGGTGTAGGCGTGCAGGATGCCAAGCGGGGAGGAGCTGTGTGACTGTGGACT
Organism: Osmozyma mogii; assembly: GCA_030573315.1. Taxonomy (NCBI): domain Eukaryota; kingdom Fungi; phylum Ascomycota; class Pichiomycetes; order Serinales; family Metschnikowiaceae; genus Osmozyma; species Osmozyma mogii. The sequence goes on from JAJMDB010000001.1 coordinate 261,457, forward strand.
GCGCATTTCTACCAATAACAGATGCTGTAGCTCAATGGCAGAGCTTTTGATTCCAAATCAAAGGGTTGCAGGTTCGATTCCTGTCAGTGTCATTTTTTTCTCGCGAGCTCTTTTTTTTTTTTTTTTTTTTCTTTTCTTTGGTTTTGTTCATCCTAATTTGCTCTCCATACTACAGGTGCCGTCAGATAGGGGTGAAAGACTATTTTCGATTTATGATATATCTTCATTTAGATCAGTCTTGGTATTATCATCATCGGCAACGGCCTGGGCCACTGAAAGACCGCTTTCAGAAGTCCAGGTGGTGTGGGAAAAAACGCACGCCGAGAGCTTAAAAGTCTTGCCACGGGCGGGTAATCCTTGGTGCACCCGTACCTCCGAGGGCACGTGAGCGATAAGTCAGAAGCAATGCTGACATAATCCGTTTCAGTCGTTTCTTTTCCCCCAGTTGCTGCACGGCTAAGCCGTTGCTCTGTACGTGGCTAAAATTTAGACGTACAACGGAGCGGAAAAAGTGAGCCATTTTGGTGTGGCGACTCTGCGCCACACATCATGTGAGCCACGTAAGCGCATGACTCTGGATACTTCACACCACAGGATACATACTCATAATAGCCATATTCACACATTCGCCACCGGAACGACCCAACATGGATCTGGAGTGTATAGATGAAAAGCGAAGGTCGGAGTGTGGCCGGTGGAAGGGGAACGTTGAGGGGTTGCATGCAGGACGTGCGTCAGTAGATAAGAAGCGTGATATGACTAGCACAGCAAAGAACTAGGAAATAATAGGTATCTTTATATAACTAGGAAGAAACTCAAGAATAAAACATCTACATGGCATCCACACCGGCATACGAGCAAAGACGGAGGGTCAGTCTCCGCCGCCCAGAAACAGAGGATAACGAGTCCAGTTTGCTTCTGGAGTCCCAGTCTCTGTGGGTTGTTTTCAACCCAGCCGACCGTCTAGACAACGACGTTCTTCTGTTCTCCACCACGAACCCCTTGACGGAAGGAGAAGCCGAGGAGGAAGAGGAAGAAGAGTATCATGGGGGGCTGCAACTACTGCTGAGAATCGATAGATGGCAGAATACGACAGACGCAGAGGTGCTGGACAACATAGCGCTGTGGGACTTGGACTCGGAGCTCGTGGCACAGCTCCTTGACACGCTGATTCTCAGAAAAGTGCCTGCTTTCTACGGAGACCACTACTTTGACGGCATGTCCAAAACAGACTATGCCCGGTTCAGAAGAGCAAGCAGTCTTCTACGGAAACTGCTCACGAGAAAGGGGGCCGATAAGGTCGACAGTCAGCTCATTCTGCGGCTTCTCCAGTTGCTTCTGTGGCAGAATCTTCTCAACACGCTGGGCACGTTGGTGAACGACTACATTTTCAATACCTTGGCCAGATCCAACATGGTGCCCACGCCTTGCAGAGAGGCGGAGCGGTCCGACACCGCGTCGTCGTCCTTGGTGATGTGCGGGAGTTCCTCCTGGAACGACATATGATGGTTTTGGTTTGGGTAGGCTGGATAGCAGCAAGACTAGGTTGGCCTGGCTTGCAATAGTTCATGGGCATACTATTTTGGTAGACTGGGCAGTTGTGTTGGTGGAGATCGGTGGGGACTACAGGTTTGAGTTCTACACCTTCCGCGGTACGAATCCAGAATCGCTTTCTGGTGGAGTCCGCTGCTTCTTTTAACTCCGTCCTGGCAACTGCCGTTTTTAATTCAATGACATGGCATTTTAGAGTTCTGGTCGTAGTGTGGCCGTAGTGGCCTTAGCATTTTACTATTGTGCTGGTAGTACTAAAGTAAAAATGACTTATGCTTTAGAAGATCGAAAGTCCATAAGTCTATCTAAGACTATTAAAATTTTCATCTTCATTTTTCAATTTTACCAACTTTACCAATTTAACCATTTCTAGACTTCGAGTACAGTCTTCTCAAGCTTATCTCACCTGTTGCAGCCAAACCACAAACTCCTAACGACGTAAAAATTCAAAATCCGCTGAACTCGATAAATTTTATAAAGTCATTTGTACCATTCCACCAACCTCACCATCTCACCAAATTTAATCAGCTTCCCAATTTATGTATTCTATCTACTACAGCTCTGTACAGCCTGAGCCAGACTTCGTGCATTTAGCAACGAGACCATTTCTACCGTCAAATCCCTAATTCCACTCCACTCCACATTCACAAAATCACCAGTTCCCTTTCGACATTTTTACATTTTCTATGTAAATACCAGACCTTCGCTCCGCTCAGGTCTGGTGTGGTCTGGTTCCCACACACATTCCAGACGCGTTTAAGTGCGCCTACCACGCCACCTATCAACAACACCTTATTCCCATGTTTTCCCAGAACTCCGCCAAAACCTTTGTCCGTGGCTTCTCTGCGTCGTCCAGAGCCTTGCTTGCCAGAGCCCAGTTCGCCGGCCGTGTCGGTCACGTGGAGCACAGAACAAACGCCAACGGTAACGAGTTCGTCTCCTACACCCTTGCTGTCACCAGATACAGACCAAACGAGGAGCCCCAGTACGGCACTGAGTGGTTCAGACTCTCTGCTTTCTCCCCACGTCTCCTCAAGTTCTTCGAGAAGAACAGAGTCGGCTCTCTTTTGCACGTTGACGCCAGCATCAGACAGTCCAAGACTGAGGGCGAAAACAGCCGTATCTACAACAACTTTGTTCTGGAGAGCATCGAGTTGCTCGGCAAGGGCCGCCAGGGCGACTACGAGGAGGTCGAGGTCGAGGAGGAGTCCAACTAGGTTCCCCGTGTTGTAATATACCCAATGTGATTATTGTACTATACTGTTAATTAATGTACTTCTGACGCTGGAGTCAATTGTAGAAACAAATTAATATAACGATGGTCAATTGAATTGCCCACGTCTGTTTGATGTCGTATCTGCTGTGTTTTGCCTAATTTACCGTACTGTCGTTGGAGTGCTCTAATCGTTGTACTGTTCAATTACTGTCCAATTGCACGTTCCAATCTTAATATTATTCAGCTGTATAACTGTACTGTCAATTGTACTGTTTAATAGTATTACTGTCCAGCTATTATGTAGTCTTTGGTGTAATATACTAGCTACCCACTCATACACCAAATACTGCTACAACACCTAGTCCACCAAGTCATACTGTAATTGATCTCTAGAATTGCCTGTAATGCGGCAGCCACTAGTTGACATCGGCGGAGGCAAGCTCGACGGCGTAGCCGACGGTCAACTTGATGTGCTCGTGGATATGGTCAAAGTCCAAGCGGTCGATGGTGTCCATCACCAGGTGGATCTGCTTGGCGGTGTACTTGAACTCGGACTCAATGAGGAAGGAGGCAGGGTAGCCGTTTTCCAAGGCCAGAGCATGGTCCAGACAGGCGTAGCCACACTGGGTTTCGTGGACTGGGATGCCACAGTACGCCTGCACAATGACCTTGATGAAGTCGTTGAGCCTCACGGAGGTGTAGTCCGAAATGAGACCAAAGTGCGGCTCAACCCCGCTGTCACGTGTTCCGGCGGTGTATCCGGTCATATCCTGCTGGAGCATCCCCACCACGGTGGCGTTTTCCTTGTAGTATCTGGAGAAAACGTCCATGGAGCCAAGCAAGCCTCCTTCCTCGGCCAGGTAGTAGTGGAACTCCAACGTGTTGTGGGGCTTAAACTGGCCACTGGCCACCGCCAGACTGACAAGCCTCAAAGCCTCCAAAGTCGTGACGGTTCCGCTTCCGTCGTCGTCGGCTCCTGGGGCACGGAGCAAATTTGGGAACAAAAGGTTGATCAGGTCCTGGTGGGCCCCCACAACCACTTTTTCGGCCACTTTGCCCTTGATCAGCACCACAATCAGGTACTGGTCCCAGTCGGAGTGGTGGATTTTGCGGATTTCCACGAGTTCCGAGGGAAGAACGGCCACAATCTCCGAGATCTTGGCGTGGAGCCAGTTGGCACTTTCCAAGCCCGTCTCGGACTTGTAGTACCGAGTGTAAAACGACGTGAAGTTGGCCAAGTTCTGTCTCACCGACTCTATGTCGATCTGGTCAAGAAGCGGCTCCACAATATCGCTGTGGGCTGCCTCTTTCGGGTAGTTGTACTTGGGGATCGGTTTCTTCAATGTGTCAAAGTTTTTTGTCATAAAGTGGAGCATTCCGCCGGTGGCCGCCACGTCTCCGCTGGCCATAGCTTCCTCTAAGCTTTGTCTGTAGATATCCGTGTAATCTATGAACTTTTCCCCTTGGCGTTTCATTTCGAGTTTGCCTGCTTCGTCGGTGTTTATGAAACCGCTGGAGGTTTTGACCACACGGTCGAGTTTGCCGTTTTCGGCGTGTTTGAGTGGGCTAAGCCATACCGCTTGGGCTAGCGTTGCTGCTGTTAAAAGGGGGAAGAGCTTCATGGTGGTTTGTGGAGATAAGGAGTGTCATGTGATCGAGTATTCGGAGCAAAGCGAAGAATACGAGAGGAAGCAGATACCCGGACTTTTCAATCCAAGAGCAGGTTCAATCACACTAGACCTTATGAATGCTTCAAGTTGAGGAGTAGGAGGAGTAATAGCTTTTGCTGGTTGTCTAGCTGTACACGATTTGACCCAGCACGTGATATGCACTTGACATGCTCAATACACCTGCCACAACTTGTCTTCACTATCTGTTTCTCAGCTTGCCCATTTCTCTATTCCTTAGTTTATCCTGCTCCTCTCTTTCTTTTCATTTTTTTCATTTTTTCATTTTTTTATTTTTTTATTTTTGCATCCGAGCTGTTTTGACCATATTCATTCCCTCACTCATTCTGCACCGCTTTGTGGATTTCGCAGCCACTATTTAAACCAACCTCTCCCCTTTTACTCCAACTCTTCTTTACTTCAATTCTTCTTTAACTCTTCTCAACTGTCTAAATGAACTTAGCTCGCTTTGCTCTGGTGACCGCCTACGACTGTTTGCTTGCTTCTGCTGGTTCTTCCATGGAGTCCACAGAACAAGTACTCCTTCAGACGGCGGTCCAACTCGTTTTGGCTGCAACTACGGGAAGTTTCCTAGGCTGGGCTCTTTTCTCTATAAGCTGTAGCGGAGAAAGGCCGAAGGGGGCAGTGGTGGTGAAGGAGGGCGTTTTTGAGAAAAGCTTCCACAGCACCTTGTCAGCGAAACCAAGAAGCCAAAAACCACGAAACGTACGAATGTTTGCCGTGCTCCAAAGAGAGGTTTTAGGGGAGTCTCCGAGTCACGTGAACGTCCCGGAGGTGGTTTCCGAAGACGACTCCACTTTATTTGAGGAGGAGTTGGTGAAGCCCAGAAAGGCGAAAAAGCCCCTGCCAAACGCCCAAAAGCCTCCAAAGAGAACCCAGTCCAAACACTTCCGCTTCAACATCTACGAGGTGCTCACCGCATAGTTGCAAGACTTTAGTACTAGAATTCAATCCGTTGCTAGATCCCGTAGTCACGTGATATGAAGGTGTGCCACCTTTAGAAGTAGGAAAGTCATATTGAGTAGGATGGAGCTCTTCCTATGTACTTAAGATTCTGATATTCTACAGATTTGATAAAAGCATTCTGGTGGCTCTGAAGATCTAAAATCCTGCACATATCACCTCTTCACCCCAGTCTCCCACCAAAGCCATACAAACACCATAAGCATTTCTAAACACCTATAATCTAAAGAATTTAAAGCAGGATGTGTTGCAGTACCTAATGCAATCTCTAGAGAATTGCTTCCATAGCATCAAAATCAGCGTTCTTCAGCTTCTGCTCTGATCTCACGACTCATCGCCATCCACAAACAACGCAATTCCAATAGCAAGGAAAACCAAGTAGAACGAAACTAAGCATCAAAATCAGATCTAAATCAAATGTACATTTAAACCAAAGTACATTTGGGCACAGATTTGCAACCGGGTCGTGCGCGGCACAGAGCCATTTTTTCTGTAAACAGAGCCAAATCAGAAACGAAAACCACAATGAGTCTTTTGGCATCCATACTCCCCGGCAGCTCGGCCCGGCCAGAAGTGCAGGGTGCAAAAGACACACGCAATGGTGCTGCTGTGGGAAATTCCAAATTCATTGATCCCACAATCAAACTCTCAGACCCGCTGTCCATAGTGCAATTGCAGCAGCAGCATCATCAACACCAGAACCAAAAACTGGACAACTTTCTTGGCACGGGCCTGGGCAGCGACTCCAGATCAACCATGTCCCACCGGTTTTTGCTGCCTTTGGTGCTTGATTCCGTTAATGAAGTCAGCTACAAGGTCAATGTGCCCAACTTTGCCAATCTACCGCCTTTAAGACTTGGGGCAAAGTACATCACCGACCTCATAAACATCGATTCCATGACCCCCGGGGACTTGTACGGCCAGAACTACCTCAACAAGTCCTCCGGTTTGGACAACTACTACTTTGACAACGAAAACGGCTTGGGCAACTTTTCTCGCTTCGAAAAGGTGTCCCAGTTGGACTTGCCCGACCGCTTTTTCGAGGAAACAAACTTGACCCAGTGCCTGACCACCATGGGGCTTTTCCCCGACATCAACCGCTCCTGGATTGCCGTCGACAACAAGCTCATCTTGTGGAACTACAAATTGCCCCAGTCTTCGTTTAACAAGCTGGCTCAGTTCACCACCATCGACCAGATCCGCCATTCCATCACCACAGTCAAGCTCGTGAAGCCCAAGGCCGGCATTTTCGTCCCGGAGGTCAACTACTTGCTTCTTGTGGCCACCACCATGGATATTCACATTTACGTGGTGAAGTACAACGCCCAGCTCAACAACTTGGACATTTTCAACCCAAACTTGTCTGTGAACGCCCAGGGCCTTCTGGTGAACAACTTTGCCTTCAACGACGCCACCAACGAAATCTACTTTTCCGGTGAAGGTGACGGTGTCAACGTGTGGCGTCTTGACTACCACTCCAACGCCTCCTTCATCAAAAACAGATGCGACAAGGTGTGCTTGACGAAAAGCGGCTTGTCGTCTGTGCTCCCGATCGGCAAGTTGTCCGGATTTGACATTTTTAACTCCGACCACGATGTCGGGCTGAAACAGCAGATCACCTCCGGCAGCTCAAAGGCTACTGTGGCGCCCGAGTCCCTTGTGCAGCTAGATATCGACTCAAAGAGAAGCATCTTATACACGCTCTCCAACAAGTCCGTCATCAGAGCATACAAAATGGCTCCCAACCAGGAGCAATTTGCCCAGCATTCCGTGTTGACTCCGTCCGAGATCTTCAAGTCCGTGTCGATGATGTTCACAGACTACGCCAACATTAAGTCGTTCCTGAAGTTCCGCATCGTCAGCATCCAGAGCATCTCGCCTGAAGAATCCGGCAACGTTCTGCTTATTGCCGTCACCAACTTCGGCTTCCGCATTCTCCTCAAGCTTGGTGCTTCTTCCACGTTCACTTCTTTCATGTCTGCAGCCACACGCCCAAACACTTCCTTGAAGCTCTCCTTGGTCACGTTGAGATTCCCTCCTTCTGAGGAAGTTACCAACATAAACCCAGAGCTCGACTCCTACACGAGAATAAAGCAGTACATTGCCCAGATGGTGGCCAACCAGCAGAACTCCACGCTTTTGAAGAACACAAAGCTTGCTAAAATCATCAGCCCCGGCGTTTTCCTTGCTGTCAAGAAGACAAAGGGCTCCGACAAGTTGTTCATCAGCTCCACAAACTACGGTTTCCTCAAGAGAAACAGCAAGTTGGTGGAGGACGCCGAATTTGTCAAGATTTCATCTGATGCATCCAGCTCCCCAGTTTATATCCACGACATTGTCCAATTGACTCCTTCCATGAACGCCACAAACACTCCAAACGGTTACGCCAACATTCTTGCATCGCAGCACACAAAGGACCCTCTTCAGTTTGCTGTTTTGACAAATTACGGTATCTCTGTGTACCAGTTCAGAACATCCGACCAGATCTTAGGCTCCTTGAAGGATGAAGTCATCGAGAACTTTATCGAAGAAAACGGCTACGAAGAGACTTGCTCCACCCTCCTATACTTGTCATGCTCTAGTGGAAGCTACAACAAGAAGGACCTCTTCAAGAGAAAGGCCCTGCTTCTTTTCTCTCATGCTGGCAATAACGCAAGACTCATGGAAAACCCTAATCCTGCTGGCACTCACCTCCCATTGCAATCATTAGACTCGCAAAACTTGATTGAACAGGTTGTGTTGAGTGACCGTTTCTACGGTACGTGTCTTTTGATTCTGAGACTTTTCCGTGACTTCTGGAACAAAAAGGTGTTCTTGCCTTTCCCACATGTGAAGATTCTCCCCAACGGCTCAGTTGAGGCCTCTTCGTTGCGTGAAGACCATCTTGTGCTTCAATCGCTTTCTGTTGCGAAGGAACAAGTGGAGTACTTTATTGGTTCGACGTTTGTTCTTCTCGACTTCTTTAATGACAACCAGAGTGAGATTCCTGGTCTTAACGCCCCAAGCTACAGCTCTGATCCATCCAAGATCGATAATGAGGTTTGCATGAGAGCTGAGCATATTGCATTCACATCCATTGTGCGCTCCCTCAGCTCCATGAAAGAAGCATTGTCGTTTTTGATGGTTCTTCTTGAAGAAACCCAGCGTGGCCAAGAGGACTTCAACGAAATCGTGAAGTACTTGTCTCTTACCAACCAGGTGAACTTTTTGTCTTTGACATTTAAGGACTTGCTTTTGCCTACACACGAAGTCAAGGGTCTCATAAAGGATCTTTTGTCATCGATAATCAACAAAAACATTCTCAAGGGTGGCTCTATTGACTTGATCGCATCTTCATTGCAGGGTAGATGCGGTTCATTCTGCTCCAGTGACGATGTGTACATTTTCAAAGCCATTGAAAACTTGACCAGAGCAAAGAACATCGGCAATAGAGACAGCGAGCTCAAAAACAACTGTCTCAGCAATGCAGTCAACTTGTTTGAGCAAGCCAGTGACTCCCTTTCTCTTGAAAACATCGAGAACTCCTTGGATATCATGCTTTCACTTGAATTTTACACTGGTGCAGTGGAGTTCTTGCTCAGATTGGCAAAGAGATACGTGGGTGTTTCTAACACACAGTCGGCATTGCTTTTAACGGCCAAAGGTGACCAGAACGCCAGCGAGTACAAGAACCGTCTTGAGGAAAACAACAGAAAGAGAGTCCAGCTTTACGATCTTGTGTTTAAGATTTTGACAAGACTTGACGTGCAGGCATTGAAGCTCAGCGAAGGCGGAAACCAGCTTTTGATCAATGAGTTTATGGAAGTCAGAGATGCTGCCTACGAGTCATGTTTTGCATCTACTGACAAGAACTTCCATTTTGAGTTCTACCAGTGGTTCATCAACCAGGGTTACAGCGAGCGGTTGTTGGACGTGAAGACTCCATACATCTTGCCATTTTTGGAAGAAAGTGCGCAGAAAGACCTAGCTTTGAGTCAGCTCTTGTGGCTCTACAATGCCAAGAGAGAGAACTACTTTGATGCTGCCAGATTCTTGTACACACTTTCGATTTCCGACTTCCAGCTTTCTTTGCAGCAAAGAATCGAGTTCCTCTCGAGAGCCAACGGATTCTGCAACTGCACGTGTCCACCAAGTCTCCGGCAAAAAATGATTCATTTGGCAGGATTGGTGAACGAGCTTTTCGATGTTGCCAATGTGCAGTTGGATCTCTTGAACCGGATTCAGAAAGATTCCAGAATTTCTGCCGACAACAAGCAGGTTGCCGTGGAAACGCTCAACGGCAAGATCCAGACAGCCAGCGAGTTGTTCAACTCATATGCTGATCCATTGGGCTACTACGAGATCTGCTTCCAGATCTTCAAGATCTCAGACTACAAGAACCCCGATGAGATTCTCAAGAGATGGGAGCTTTTGTTTGAGAAGATCTACTACGAGTTCATGACTGACTCAAACAAAACGCCGTTCTACGCCAGACTCAGCGAGCAGTTTGTTCCTGTGGCCAGCAAGTTGGTGCCAAGTGACGTTGTTTTGCCTCTTGACAGACTTATCCAGCTTGCCTACAAGTACATTGAAACGGCCAAGGATGAAGAAGGAAGCTCGCAGAATCCTCCTGCTGGCAGTATTGTGGAGATGGTTTTGCGGGCCAAGGTGGCACCGGAGAAGCTCTACATGACCATCCGCTCGCTCATTGAGCACAACTCTTATGAAACCAACTCCAGTTTCAACGAGTTCTTGAAGAAATCGGAAATGCCGTATTTCATCAGAAAGTGGTACAACTCCGACCGCAAGTTGAAGGACGCCATTCGTCCCGAGGCCATTGCCGCATTGTCGGAGTATACTTTGGAGACCGACCCGGTGGCCAAGTCGGTCAAGACGCACCGGTCGTTTATCTAGGCATATAGACTAATATAGATAAGAGAAAGTACAGAATGCTATGTATTTAAAGATGCAAAATGGTGGCTAGGTCAACTCGTAGTACTTGCTCTTCTGGCTGTCGAACTTATCTCCGAGCAATGGGGTTTCTGTCGGACGTAAGGAGGATCCGGATGGACTGCCCAAATAGGGAAGAAGTCCGTCGACAATCAAATTAACGGCGTTCTCCTCGGCTCCACGGGGCAAAATCACGTCTGCACGTTCCTTTGTGGGGAAAATGTAGTCGGACATCTCCTGCTTGGCTCCATGGAGATATTTGGCAATAATGGTGTCTAGTTTGGCAGGAGATTCCGTCCCAAGAACGTCTCGGCGGATCCACCGGATAAGTCTAGTGTCTGCATCTCCGGCAATGAACACCTTGAGCTGGGAAAGGTCTCTAAGGTCCTTGTCGTACAAGGCGTAAAGACCATGGACAATAAAGATCTTGTCTTTCTCGGCTGATCCGAGATATTGGGCTAGTTTGGCAAAGTCAAACCGCAGGGGCTTCAACACCACCACCAGGCGGTCTGGCGAAACAGTAATAGCCAGGGCAGGTTCCTGGGGGAGGTCATCCTGCTTTTCCTGGAAATCGTTCATGTCCACAAGCTCGATATCGAGGTTTAGGTGGGAAAGTTTGGATTTGATCATTTCGGCGGTGGTTTTCTTTCCGGCGGCGTGGCCACCGCCAATGAGCACGGTGAGCATTTGGCTGTGAAGAGCAAGCGGAGCTGAACAGACCGTGTACTTAAGCACTATCCAAATGCCTCTGCACTTAATGTACTCAAAATACAAAATGTATCTCAAAGTGCGCTAGCGAATGCGTGATGAGATGATCTGTGAAGCTGGGCCATCAAGCGGCTGAAATTAGATATTTTTGGTTTGATTTCGAATTAAAGTGCTGAGATGTTTGGGGAGTGGTTTATTTCTGGAATTGCTTTCTATCTGAAGGGATATCTGTAGACTACCTGCCGCAGGGCCGTTACAACTCAAAAGCCTAAGCCTGGAGATGAGGATGGCAGATCTGCATTATTGCAGCTATATTATGCACATCTTATGCTTATTAAAGCTACACGGCTCCTGGACACATTGATGAAGACACTAGTTGAATAAAGTAGTTTGATTACATAATCCGACTGATTACGTAATCAAGTGGTTTACAGCACAGCATCTCTATAGTCCCCTGGCAAATCTAAATAGCCTCAGATTCCCCATACTCCCGATTCACGCCTCTCACTGCTCGATATTACATCCCCACAAACCCATTCAATGGGTGCAAAGACAACATGCAGTTGCGATGAGCGGAGATGCCAGAACAAATCCATATCACCAGACCGATAAGAAATACTAAAACCCCAAACTTACTTAGAACCCAATTACCAACTTTTTGCTATTGCAGTAACTCCGATGGACTTTGACAGAGAGGCAGACAACGAGCTTGAGTTTGTGAGCAGCTCCAACAAGGTCAAGGTGCACCTGACGTTTGAGCAGATGCGGCTAAAACCGGAGCTTCTCAAGGGAATCTACTCGTATGGATTTGAGGCTCCGCTGGCCATTCAGAGCAGAGCCATTATGCAGATTATTTCCGGCAGAGATACCATAGCCCAGGCGCAGAGCGGAACCGGTAAAACGGCCACTTTCTCCGTGGGGATGCTCCAGGTGATCGAGACCAAATCCAAGAAGACCCAGGCGTTGGTGCTATCTCCGACGAGAGAGCTCGCCACCCAGATCAACCTGGTTGTGGTCAATTTGGGCAGCTACATGAATATCCAAACCCACGCATGCACCGGAGGCAAGCAGGTTGGCACAGATTTGAAGAAATTGCAGCTGGGACAGCACATAGTGAGTGGGACTCCGGGACGGGTTTTGGATGTGATAAAGAGACGGAATCTTGCTACGCATGACGTCAAAATGCTTGTTTTGGACGAGGCTGATGAGCTCATGACCAAGGGCTTCAAGGAGCAGATCTACGACATCTACAGGCATCTTCCGACAAATGTGCAGGTTGTGGTTGTTTCTGCCACGTTGACCAGGGAGGTTTTGGAGATGGTGCTGAAGTTCACCACTGATCCGGTTAAGATTTTGGTTAAGCGGGAGGATGTGTCCTTGGAGGGCATTAAGCAGTACCATGTTCAGTGTGAGCGGGAGGAGTGGAAGTTTGACACCCTTTGCGATCTATACGACAATTTGACCATCACACAGGCGGTGATTTTCTGTAATACCAAGCAGAAGGTGGTGTGGCTAGCCGACCGGCTCAGAAAAGCCAATTTTGCCGTGGTGGCCATGCACGGAGACATGAAGCAGGACGAACGGGACCATATTATGGCTGATTTCCGGCTGGGCAACCTGAGGGTTTTGATTTCTACGGATGTCTGGGCTCGTGGTATTGACGTCCAGCAGGTTTCGCTTGTTATCAACTACGATTTGCCTCTTGACAAGGAGAATTACATCCATAGGATCGGCCGGTCTGGTCGTTTTGGCAGAAAGGGCAAGGCCATTTCGCTTTTGACTGCTGAGGACAAGCAGGAGTTGCGGGACTTGCAGAGGTATTACAGGATTAAGATCCGGGAGATGCCTCTGGACTTTCTGGCCATTTGAGCTGAGCATTTGCGTAGCAAATGCGAAAGTACTGGACCACTGGTTAAGTGAACTCGTAGCAGATGTGAATAAGTGCATTTTCGACTAATATGGGCATCTACGGATTTGAAAGAGTGATTCCATGCCTGCTGCTTCTAGTTACCATTCTATAAGCTAAAAGAGGCTTTCATGGGTGCCAAATCACAATTGCTGAGCTCAGCACATCTGTTGCAAGTATTGGACGGCTACTTAGCAGACGTTCATTCCAAACAATTTCTTCACATCATATAACCATCGTTGTCAAGGATCACCAGCCACTACTTATTTTCGAAAGATGGTTGCGAATACATAAACAGCACAAAAGGTTTTGAATGAGCCACCCAGGCCAAATTCTTCCATTTACATTCCCATTCTGTAGTCTTCCACAGAATCAGGCTCAAATTTGCATCTAATAACACAAAACCGAACCCCGCATTTGTAGACTAACCCTAAACACCGCCACACAGGAACGTGACGACAAACCGCCCACCGTATCACCCATAATTCTCTGGCAGATCTTCGGGCACAGAGAGACCGCGCTCTGGTAATATCGTGCCATGTGGAGGGGAAGTAAACAGCCGGAGACGCATGGCCCCATTTCTTATCGCCGTTTTTCCGTCGCAGCCAAAAGCGACGGAGAATTCAAACACACGTCCCCCAGCGGCTATCCACCCGGAAATTGTCGCCAAAAACCGCTCTTGGCATCTGAACTAGGCAATTAGACTCAGCCGTGTTTTTTAAATACGCATGGCAGGCATGGCAATCCCGGAAAGTACTCCCGTGCCGTGGGCCGTGGAATGTTCCGAGACGCACAGTCGATGTCAGCCGCACATAGACCGCCCAAGATGCCATGATTTAAAAAGTCGACATTTCCGAGGGTTTCGTCACCACAACAAAATGTCTGAATACACCGGGCACAACGAGGAGCAGATCCTCCAGCTAGCCCGCACGGCCACTGCCGGCCACACAAACTCCACCGACTCCCTAGTCAAAACCCTATCGAGAATATCAGCCGCATCGGCCCCCGGAACTAACCCTTTTGGCGATGACATTGATCCCCGGCTTGATCCCAACAGCGACTCTTTCAGCTCTACATTTTGGGTGAAAAACTTGCACAAACTCTACAGCGAAGACGAGGAGTACTACCGACCTTCCGAATTGGGCCTTGTATACAAGAACTTGCATGCATACGGAAAAGCAACCGACACAGACTTCCAGAGCAACTTCGGAAATGTGTACCTCAAGATCGGCGGCAAGATCGTGCAGTTGCTCCGACGGAACGACGAGCTGGGCAACTTTGACATTCTAAAGCCCATGGATGGGATAATCCGGCCCGGAGAAACCACCGTTGTGCTTGGCCGTCCAGGTGCAGGATGCTCGACTTTCCTCAAGACGGTGGCCGCACAAACATACGGGTTCCACATTGGCGAGGACTCGTTGATCCTGTACGACGGGTTGAGCCCGAAGGAGATCAAGCGGCATTTCCGAGGGGATGTTGTGTACTGCGCCGAGACCGAGTCCCACTTCCCGCAAATGACCGTGGGCGATACCCTCGAATTTGCAGCCAAACTCCGCACCCCCAACAACCGACCCGAGGGTGTGTCACGTGAGCAGTACGTCAAGCACGTCACCGACGTGGCGTTGGCCACCTACGGCCTCTTGCACACGCGCAACACCAAGGTCGGCAACGACTACATCCGGGGCATCTCCGGCGGCGAGAGAAAACGGGTCCTGATTGCCGAGGTGCACTTGTCACGTGCCAAGGTCCAGTGCTGGGACAACTCCACGCGCGGCTTAGATGCGGCTACCGCCTTGGAGTTTATCCGGGCTCTAAAAACCTCAGCCTCCATCCTCCACACTACCCCGCTTATTGCCATCTACCAGTGCTCCCAGGATGCCTACGACTTGTTCGACAATGTCGTTTTGCTCTACGAGGGCTACCAGATCTACCACGGCAGCGCCAGAACCGCAAAGCAGTTTTTCGTAGACATGGGGTTCCATTGTCCCCAGAGACAGACCACGGCTGACTTCTTGACGTCATTGACCAACCCGCACGAAAGAGAAGTCAGACCGGGCTTTGAGGATAAAGTGCCCCGCACGGCTGAAGAGTTCTACCGGTGCTGGCAGGCCTCCGACAGAAGGAGGCTAATTCTAGAGGAAATCGACCAGCGGCTTTCTACAACCTCCGACAAAAAGGCCCGCTTTGTCAGTTCCCACCATGCGGCTCAGTCCAGAGGAGCCAGACCAAAATCCCCATTTACCGTCTCCTTTGGCATGCAGGTCAAGTACCTCATGCAGAGAAACTTCAAAAGAACCATGGGTGACCCCAGTATTACCCTTTTCCAGGTGATTGGCAATATCGTCATGTCTGTCATTGTCTCCACAATGTTTATGAATTTGCCAAACAACACCGACTCGTTTTACCGACGTGGAGCGGTGCTTTTCTTTGCCAATTTGCTTAATGCGTTTGGTTCGCTTTTGGAGATCTTTTCCCTTTATCAGGCCCGGCCAATTGTGGAAAAACACAAAACCTATGCATTGTACCACCCTGCTGCAGACGCATTTGCGTCCATTGTTTCCGAGCTTCCGCCTAAAATCATCCAGAGCATCTTCTTCAACTGCATTTTGTACTTTGTGGTGCACTTGAGAAGAGACGCCGGCTCGTTTTTCTTCTACATTTTGGTCAATTTCTCGTGCACTCTAGCCATGTCCCATATCTTCCGGTGCATTGGTGCTGCCACAAAGTCTTTGTCTTCGGCAATGCCCCCAGCTTCCATTTTCCTTACTGCTATGGTCATTTTCACCGGTTTTGTCATTCCTCCACTGAGAATGCACGGCTGGTGCCGCTGGATCAACTATATTGACGTTGTGGGATACGCCTTTGAGGCCTTGATTGGTAACGAGTTCCACAACCGCCAGTTCCCTTGTGCTTCCTATACTCCAAGCGGTCCAGGGTACCCATCTTCGGGTGACGGAGTTATCTGCGGAGTTACCGGAGCTATCCGCGGAGAATCGTTTGTGGACGGAGATCGGTACATGAAGCTCTCTTTTGGCTACGACTGGTCTCACCGGTGGCGGAACTGGGCCATCGTCGTGGTTTACATTATTTTTTTCCTTCTCGTCTACATTGGGCTTGTCGAGGTGAACAAGGGGGCCATGCAGAAGGGAGAGATTTTGGTTTTCCAGCGGTCTGCCCTCCGGAAACAAAGAAAACAGGACATAGAGTCGGGATCTGTGGAGAAACTCAAGCCCGAGGACTCTTCGACTGCAGAAGAAAAGGAGTCGGAGTTAATGGAGTCCAAGCTCCCTAAGACCGGAGATGTGTTCCACTGGCGGAATCTCACGTACGAAGTGAAAATCAAAGGCGAGTCCAGGACAATCTTGAATTCTGTGGACGGCTGGGTCAAGCCCGGTCAGGTGACAGCACTCATGGGGGCTTCTGGAGCCGGAAAAACCACTCTTTTGAACGCTCTTTCCGAAAGACTTACCTCCGGAGTTATCACCACCGGAACCAGAATGGTGAACGGAAAACCGCTTGATTCTGGCTTCCAGCGGTCCATTGGTTATGTGCAGCAGCAGGACTTGCATCTTAGTACATGTACGGTCAGGGAGGCATTGACGTTCTCCGCTTATCTCCGGCAGCCGGCATCTGTGCCTAAATCCGAGAAAGACGACTACGTCAAGTACATTATCCGGTTGCTTGAGATGGAAAAGTACGCCGATGCCGTTGTGGGAGTGGCCGGTGAAGGTTTGAATGTGGAACAGCGGAAAAGACTCACCATTGGCGTGGAGTTGGTTGCAAAACCACGTTTGTTGGTATTTTTGGATGAACCAACATCTGGTCTTGATTCCCAGACTGCCTGGTCCATTTGCCAGTTGATCCGTAAATTGGCAGACCACGGACAAGCCATTTTGTGCACCATCCACCAGCCGCTGGCTATTTTGATGAAGGAATTTGACCGGTTGCTTTTCTTGCAGAAAGGTGGCCAGACTGTGTATTTTGGTGATTTGGGAGAAAACTGCCAGACGCTTATTGACTACTTTGAGTCGCACGGAGCTCATAAATGTCCTCCAGACGCAAATCCAGCAGAATGGATGCTTGAAGTGATAGGAGCAGCTCCCGGATCTCATGCCAACCAGGACTATTACCAGGTGTGGCTTGAATCTAAGAGCTACCAGGACGTTATGGCCGAATTGGACAGAATGGAGCAGGAGCTTCTGAAATTGCCGGCAAACCAAGATCCAGAAAATCTCAGACCGTATGCTGTGGGGTTCTGGACCCAGTACAGATTGGTCTTTGAAAGAGTCACGCTCCAGCACTGGAGAACACCAACTTATACAGTCTCAAAAGTGATTTTGGCAGTCACACTGGCCATGTTCAACGGATTTGTTTTCTTCAAAGCAGACAAATCGCTCCTGGGCTTGCAGAACCAGATGTTTTCCGTGTTTATGTTCATGTCGGTGTTCAACACCATCGTGCAGCAGTACCTTCCCCATTTTGTCACACAAAGACTGCTTTATGAAGTGAGAGAAAGACCATCCAAGACGTTTTCGTGGGCAGCTTTCATTCTAGCGCAGATTACCGCAGAAATGCCCTGGAACGTTCTCTGCGGCACTTTGGCCTTTTTCCTGTGGTACTACCCAATTGGACTCTACAACAACGCCAAACCCACTGGAGCGGTGGCCGAAAGAGGTGCTACCATGTGGTTTGCCATTGTTTTGTTCTATCTCTACACATCCACACTCTGCCAGATGAACATTTCGTTTATGGAACTTGCCGATAACGCCGCCAACCTTTCGAACCTCATGTTCAGTATGAGTTTGATGTTCTGTGGTGTTTTGTCGTCTTCCAACGCCATGCCCAAGTTCTGGACCTTCATGTACCACTTGAGTCCGTTCAACTACTTTGTGTCCACGGTTTTGTCGGTGGCTTTGGCCAATTCTTCTGTTAAGTGCAACCCGGTGGAGATTCTAGAGCTTGTGCCGCAAAACGGAACCTGCAAGGAGTATTTTTCCAGCTTTATTGCTACTGCTGGAGGGTATTTGGAGAATCCAGAGTCACGTGATATGTGCCGTTTCTGCACTATGTCTTCCACCAACACCTTTTTGGCTGGATTGGGGGCTAAGTACAGTGAGCGGTGGCGGAACATTGGCATTTTTATCTGCTACATTGTTTTTGACATCTGTGCCTGTGTGTTTTTCTACTGGCTAGCCCGGGTGCCAAAAGGAACGAGACAGAAATCTAGTTGAGCGAACTTTTGCAACCATTCCCAATGGTCTCACGGACTTAAATGCTGAGGTTGCAAAGGATACACACTTCAAATAATTGAAACTGCATTTGCATCTTGAAGCTGACGTGCATAGCATTAGTACCATGATGTGGTACACATGTTGACGTACCCTAAATTATTAGACTGTTAAAATACAAAAGTTCGTACATTGAAAATTAGAATATATCAAATAAGAGTTTTGCAAGCCTATGGGGTTTATAGATGGGTACCAGTGAGTCAAAAGTGAAAGAGCCAGGTTGGTTAAATGCTACCTGTGAATAATTTGCCCTACAGATTTCAACGGAACTTCGCCTGGAATAGGCATAGGCATGGAATAGGCATTCCACATGGTCATTTTGGCGGCTTGCGTGGCATTACATAATCAGTTACATAATCATCTGATTCGGCCATTGAGATCCCAAAGTCCGGAGTGAAATCCAAAGAGAACAAAAAAGAAAAGAACGCAGAAAGCCAACAAAGTAACCCGAGTTCCCAAAAAGGCAAATTTCCGTGTGGTGCTCATAGCAGCCTAGACGAGCCATTTAGACGAGCAGCCTGCGAACAAACCAAGAATTCCTTTTTCAGAACACCCTATGAGTCGTACTTACCCCTAGTTAGCAAAAGTATTTTCAGATCCGAAGTTCCGTTTTCAGACCAAACAGGCTCAGACACCAACACAAGCAAGGCAGCAAGGTACAAGCAGTAGAAAATAATGACATAACAAGAAAGAAATTTAAATATACATACATATATATCTATAAAATAGATACATACATATATCTATAAAATAGATATATAAGGCCCTGCAAATACTGCGGTCACGTGGCGGCATCGCACACCAAAAAATTGGAGTAGCGATTTTAGACCACACCATGGATCCCCAGTACATTGCAGCCTTGGAGGAAACACTCCAGGGAACGTTCAACCCACAGACGGTCAAGCTGGCGACAGCCAAGTTGGCCAAGGATTTGTACAGCAACCCGTTGGCGTTGCCGCTGCTTTTGCAGATTTTGCACAGCAGCCAGCAGGACCAGGTGAAGCAATTAGCCGCCGTTGAGGCGAGAAAACTCGTTGGATCGAACTGGGAGAAGCTCGATGCCGGGCTCAAGCCGCAGATCCGCGAGGCTTTGTTGGCTTCGACGTTTTCCCAGCCGCTGAAGGTGGTCAGACACGCCTCTGCTAGAGTTGTGGCAGCAATTGGCGAAGTCGACTTGGACGTGGGCCAGTGGGACCTGCTTTTGCCCTCGTTGTTCGAGCACGTGCAGCTGCTGGAGCCCCAGGCCAAGGAGATGGCCGTCTACACCTTGTACACGCTTTTGGAGACGCAGGTGCCTGCCCTTCTCCCCCACCAGGACACGTTTGTGACTTTGTTTGGTGGCTTGTTGCAGGACCCAACGTCCCGAGAAATCAGAGTCAACGCTGCGTTGTCGCTTGACGTGCTTTCTCAGTTTATCGAGGAGGACGAGGAGATCAACGAGCAGACCGCTGCTAAGTTCAAGGCCTCTATTCCAGGCATGGTTTCCGTGTTGCAGGATGTCATTTCCGCCGACGACACCGAGCTGGCCCGTTCTGTGTTCAACGTGCTCAACTCCCTTATTTTCTTGGACAACAAGCTTGTGGGAGACCAGATTGTTGGCTTGCTCCAGATTGTCACCGAGGTGGCTGCCAACACCTCCTTGGACGAGGAGTACCGTGCTATGGCGTTGCAGTTTTTGGTTTCTTGCGTTTCGCTCAGAAAATCAAAAATCTCCTCCAACAACTTGGGTCCTCAGCTTGCCGCTGTGGCCACGAGAATTGCCTCTGAGGAGGTTGACGAGGACGCCGAGTTGAACAACGAGGACGAGGAGAACGAAAACGAGGAGTCCGAGCCTCCTTCGTTGGGTCTCCGTCTCTTGGCCATGATGGCTGCCGAGTTGCCTCCTTCTCAGGTGATCACCCCGTTGTTCGAGGCCCTCCCAGGCATGGTCAACTCCGACAACAAGTTTGCCAGAAGAGCCGGCTTCCTTTGTCTTGGTGTGGTGTCCTCCGGTGCCCCCGACTACTTGCTCACCCAATTGGGCAAGGTTGCCCCAGTGCTCATCCACGGTTTGCAGGACCCAGAGCCAATTGCCCGTTTGGCCGCCTTGAGAGCCTTGACCAACTTGTCTGCCGAGTTGCAGGACAACATTGCCGAGTACCACCAGCAGCTTTTGCCTTTGATCGTGGACATCATCAACCTGGCCTCCCACGTGATGATCTACAAGCACGCCTGCTATGCTCTTGACGGTCTTGTGGAGTTCATGAACCACACCGCCATTGCGCAGTACGTCGAGCCTTTGATGACCAAGTTGTTCTCCATGTTGCAGGAGGCCAACTCCTCCTCTTTGAAGACCGCCATTGTGTCTGCCATTGGCTCCACTGCTTTTGCTTCCGGTAAGGGCTTTACTCCTTACTTCAACCGCTCTTTGCAGGAGTTGGAGCCTTTTGTCACCAACGCTGCCCAGGTTGACGGCATGCTGGAGGACGACATTCAGTTGCGTGCTGTCACTTTTGAGAACATCTCTACCATGGCCCGTGCTGTTGGCTCTGGCTCTTTCTCCACTTTTGCCCAGCCTTTGGTCGAGGCTGCCTACACCGCTTTGTCCTCTGAGCACTCGAGAATCCGTGAGTCCGGCTTTGCTTTCATTTCTAACATGGCCAAGGTGTACGGATCTGAGTTCAGCGGTTTCTTGGCTAACCTTGTGCCCCAGATCTTGAAGTGCTTGGAGCAGGAGGAGTTCCAGCTCAACTTGGACGACGACGACGAGTTTGGCGACGACGACGAGAACCTCGAAAACAAGTTCCAGGTCAACACCGGTATCACCATCGAGAAGGAAATTGCTTCTGTTGCTCTTGGTGAGTTGGCCATGGGCACTGGTGCTGCTTTTGCTCCATACTTGGAGGACTCCATTACTACTCTTTCTGAGCAGTTTGAGACTTCCTACGGTATGAGAGAAGCTGCCTTGAATGCCTTGTGGAAGATTGTCCGTGCTATGGTCAAGGCTTCCTACGGTGACAACTTCAAGGCTCCACAGGGCGTGCCAGACCTGCCATACTTGGACGCTTCCTTGGTCCAGCTCATTGAAAAGGCACGTGATCTCACCATCAACGGCTTGGAGGACGAGTACGAGCTTACTTTGATTGGCGTTGAGTTGGACAACTTAGGAGAGGCTCTCCAGGACTTCGGTGCTCTTGCTGTTGTTTCCGACAAGCTGCACACCCAGTCTTTGGAGAAGTTGTGCCACACTCTTTTGAGCATTTTGAAGAAGGAGCACCCATCCCAGTTGAACGACGAGGAGGAGGATGTCGAGGAAACCGGCGACAGTTCTGAGAGCGAGGCTCTTTTGCATGAGGCTGCTCTTGAAGTTGTCATTCTGTTGTCCCTCAAGTTGGGCAGAGACTTTGTTCCTGTTTTTGAGACCTTCAAGGACGTCATTCTCGCCAGCGTCATGCTGAAGAGCAAGAACAAGCGTGTGAGCTCCATCGGTGCCTTGGCTGAGATCTCTGTTGGTTTGAAGGACGCCAACCCATACGCCCTGCAGCTCTTGGAGGTGTTCACCGAGAGATTGGCCAACGACAAGTCTTTGGAGGTCAAGGGCAACGGTGCCTACGGTGTGGGAATCATCATCGAGACTTCCCCTACTGATTTCTCCGCTCAGTACCAGCAGATCTTGCAGGTTCTCTTCCACTTGTTGTCCAGAGGTGACCAGGAGGGTAAGGTTGACGACCAGGAGACCAAGGATGTGGTGAACCGTCTGAACGCCAACGCCTGTGGCTGTGTTGCCAGAATGGCTTTGAAGAACTTGGCTGCCATCCCATTGGAGCACGTTTTGCCTGCTCTTTTGTCTCACTTGCCAGTGCAGGCTGCCCCAGAGGAGAACGTTCCTATTTTGAAGCTCATTCTCCAGCTCTACGAGTCCGGCAACCCGCTCATTGCCCAGCAGTCCGAGCGTGTGATTCTAATTTTCGCAGAAATGTTCACCAAGGAGGCCGAGAGAGTCAAGTTGGTCGAGGAGTCCACTTTGGGCAGAGAAGAGTACCTTGACAAGATGAAGCAGTTCCAGACGGACGAGCTCAAGCAGAAGGTCGTGGACTTGTTGAAGTTCTTGAACCAGTCCCACGGCCAGCTCATTGCCCAGCACGACATTCTTAAGTCCGTCGTGTGAACGAACAGTAACGAACATGTATAGGATATCCGTGGCCCCCACGTGTAATAAACAGCAAAGTATTCTGAGAGCACCTACTTCCAAGGAGACTCCAGCTTTTGTAAATTGGAATCGGTAAATATCAGTGGATCAAGAAAGAGCAAAATGTTTGGGAAGTTTTCCTAATATAAAACTCCAGTTCCACTTTCGATTCTTCTCGATCCCATAATGTTAACTCTGTAGAGCTGCCCCTTAGATTGAACTTTCATTTAGTTAAACCATGGACTACCAAATTCTAAAACTTCAAATAGTGTAATATTCAGATCTTGTACTTTTGCAAAATTGGTTACTACTTCTCCTCAACTGCACGACTTTCAAATAACATGCTAGTATTCATTTTTGCACACCAGAGACGATGAGGCACAGTTCCTGAAAAAAATGACCCAATATAAAAGTAGCGGCTAATCACAAGCTGCACAAAATAACTTTTCCTATTCGGTCCTCTAATTACAAACATGAAATCAGACTCCTTCGGGCCTGATTCACCTGAAGCCGATCATACTTCCGAATGCTGGGAGCCGCTGCACCATCTCGAATATCTCTATAAATTGGAGTCTATATACAAACGGTAAAACGAGAGGCCGTTTCAGGCGAAAGATCTTTTTCCTGTTGGGGACGACAAGGGCATGGTGGCGGATGCAGCCGGTTTCCCTTTTGGGCGATCAAAGGAAGCGTTGGGACATGCGGCGGCGGGTGCAAATATGCGATGCACCGGGTGCATGAGTTTAAAAGACGGGGAGATCTCAAAAAGCATCTCAAAAATCGACTCAAATCTTGACTGAGAGAATGGACACCCAAGGTCTGTGCATTGTGGTGTTTTCGTTTCTAGCCGTGGTGCTCCTCGTGCCGCCGCTAGCGTTCCACTGCAAACAGAAGAACATCCCAGCATGCAGTCTCATCGGCTGGTTGTGCTACAACAACTTGGTGAATTTCATCAATGCACTCATCTGGTCTGGCGAAAAATACCGAGAAGCCACAGAAGCCAAGGGATACTGTGATCTTACCGTGAGAATCACAAGCGGCTCCTCTTCAGGGAAGTTGGCAGCCATTGCCACGCTTATCTTCAACTTGTACACGATTCTCGCTGCAAAATATGATATCCAGTCCCGGAAAAAGACCATGCTTGACTGGACGATGTGCTGGGCCACGCCAGTTTTCGTTATGGCCACCTCTGTTATTGCCCAGTCCACCCGGTACATCATAGAAAGATACCGTGGGTGTACGGCTTTATACAGCATTTCCTGGGTTACCATAGTGCTTACCAATATGTGGGAGCTTCTCTGGGCCATAGTTGCATTTGTGTTTGCAGCCATGACGCTTTTCACGTACTTTTCCAAAAGAAGAGACGTCAAGAACATTCTCCGGTGCACGAGTTCTGGACTTAATTTGAGGAGATTTGCCAGGTTGCTCATATTCAGTGTGCTTATTGTGCTTGTTTTGGGCCCATATGCGATTGTCACGTTTGCTTATGCGGTTTTGGCGTATGGAAAGCCTGGATTCAGCATGAAAGAGACCCACGGCCCGTACTGGAACAACATATACTATGTGAATGCCGGACCACTTTCTATGCCATCCCAGATTATCGATATCTGTTTGGCTTTTTGTACGTTTTTCCTTTTCGGCTTGGGCACAGATGCTCTAGCCATGTACATGCTGATTTTGGCACGCGTTGGGCTTCGGAGAACAGCTCCATCAGACGCCAGACCAGACATTTTCGTTACCGAAAACCTCACTTCTCGCAACAATACCAGAAAAACCCAGGACACAGATGCCACGGCTTTCCCAATGCAGCAGTTCGAAGAGCTCAAGGAGTACATGTACGACGACGAGCTAGAGCTGCAGAATACCAGACACAATACCATAGATTTGGAGAGCCAGACGAGCCCTGAGTCTGTCATCAACATTGAGTACAACGTGATTCCCAAATAGATGCTAAAATCTGGATAAAACAGTGTAGTTAAATGCCAAGTAGGCGCTTGAAGGCATCACGGAAATCATCTGATTTGACCTTGCCCTGGGTCTCCTTCATGGCCTGGCCAATGAGGAAATTAATGGAGTTTCTTTTTCCGTTTCTGATCCGCTCAACGGCATCCTGGTGGGAATTTATGATCTCTATGCAGATTTCTTCCACTGCCTCAGCCACATCCTCTGAAGAAACATCTGACGGAGTGGCAAGATCGTGTTTCTCCACAAGCTCCAGCACAGAAAGATGCCTTTCCTCTGGAGACTGCACAAGCTTATCGAGGAGCAACTTTGCGGAAGTTTGGGTGGTGGTTTCACTGGCAACCAACCTGATCAAGTCTGCAAGCTTTTCTGGCGGAACAATGGCAAGATCTAGCGGTACGTTGAGCTTGTTGAAAGTGCCCAAAAGCTCGTGGATGAGCCAGTTGTTGATCTTTTTCAGCGGGATTTCCTTGGGCAACTGGGAATGCAAATTGTAGTAGTAGTCTAGAATGCGAGGGTTGTCCACAAGAAAGCGGGCATGCTTGACTTCAAGCCCGTACGGCTTGGCAACGAGCTTTTCCATGATCTCCTCTGGAAATGGCGGAAGCTGTGCTCTTATCTCCGAGACGATATTCTCCGAAAGATGCACTGCTGGAAGCTCCGAATCCGGCAAGTACCGGTAGTCGGTGGACTCCTCCTTAGACCGGGAGAGGGTGGTTTCCCTGCCGTTCCAGCCCCGGGTCTCCTGCTTGATAGGCCCTTTGCCAGATTCAAGAAGGGCAACTTGTCGGAGATACTCGGAGTTAGCCGCGGCCATTATCTCCGAGGTGGACCCAAGATTCTTGATTTCCACCCGATTCCCGCCACAGACACTGATGTTCACGTCACACCGCATGGCTCCGTTCTCCAAGTCTCCGGTGCAGATGCCCAAATGGGACATCAATGCCAAGTATTTCTTCACAAAAGCCTTGACTTCGTCCAAAGTAGTAAAGTCCGGTTTTGTCACTAGCTCTATCAACGGCACATTGGCCCGGTTCAAATCCACCGCCACCGTCTGGTCGTACTCGTTGTAGTTCAGCTTTCCTGTATCCTGCTCAAGCTGGATCTGCTCGATGCCGATTTTGGTGTCCTTTTTGAGATTATCGTACTTTTTGGACAATGTGAGAAATCCACCCTTGGCCAAAGGCCGGTACCTTTGGGTGATCTGGTACCCCAACGGCTGGTCCGGGTAAAAGTAGTGTTTTCTGTCAAATGAGCTCACAGAACTGACGTTGCTCTGCAATGCTGCTGCTGCCTTCAACGCTAGTAGTAAGGCCTCTGGGTTGAGATGGGGAAATGTGCCAGGAAGCCCATAGTCGAAAAACGCCGTGTTTTCGTTGGCCGGGGCAAGTGGCAGGTTTTTTGAAAATGCAAAAAGTTTCTGTTTTGTGTTGAGCTGCGTGTGGATCTCGATCCCGCACCGAAGCGGAAACCCCGTCTTGGGCACCTTCATGATGTAGTTGTTGTCAGTGCGAAATGTGGGGCATCACCAAAATTGTGTAGTTCAGGAAAGTTCAGATTTGGGTATATTGTTATAGATAGAATTTTTGGTTTTTCAATGATGGAGACTCTTCCTGGAGGTTTTAGTAATATTTGATATTTTGGCTTATATTCTATGTCGTATGGTGGAGGTTACACTAGTGTAGCTAAACGCTAGACAATAGGCCTGCACAGCATAGACTTAGATTGGTACTGTTGACTCTTAAGAATTCTGTGCTCCACGCTAAGTTGGACTTGGTTTGGTCCCTCTTGAGCTCTTTTGGCTAATTCTTGTATGAGGAGCTCCTAGTATACGTCTAGTAGGCTACTCTGTTCATTTTGCTTAAGGCTGCCAAAAGATCCACTTCAGAGGCTAATTATGACCTTAGTGTTGTCAACAAGAACAGGGAACTGCTGTGTAAAGGAGGAGGGGATTCTATGAACTTTGCTGCTGATCAATTCTACCACAATGTAGGAATACTGCTATTACTTTTGATTTCAACCTAATGGCGTCATCCATACTAGTTCACAGAAACCCTCTATAAGCCGTGCCAGTGTATCCGTAGACAGCCACATTTGCGTAGACCCAACCATCCTCGCCATAAGCTACTTACGATCCCCACTAAACCAACACTTTTCTTTATCGATGTCGTTTAAGTCTATTTTCCCAGCGTGTCCACAATGGCTGCAACTGACTAATACACCAACCATCTAGTTTAAGTATCCACTCACCCAGTAGATAGAAGTCCAATACTACAACACTCTAAACTAAAAAGATCAAAGTCTCGGGCTTTCCGATGGTCGTATAGTTGAAGTTTGTTTACTCAGGCACACCTGCCTAAATGCGTGACAGGTTGCAGCTGCTCATTCAGACACGTGCTTGTGATGAATGCCAAAATTCCACTTTCCCGCCAAAATGACCAAAGTTTCTAGATTTCTATCAGCTCTCAACAACCAACCCATCACATTCGTCAAAATCACCAATAACAACAAGGTTTGGCAGGACCACCTCGGACCGGACCTCCTTTATCGTCCTGCATATGCCGCACACTAACAACCACACTGCTGTGGCCACCGCCGCCAACTGCAACTGTAGTGCCACTGAAGTTGCCAAAAGCACCCCCAGTAGACTCTCCGCCCTCGACTGTACTACCCTACCTGCTCTTTTTCGCCAAATCACGTTGATTTCAGCATTTGTGCTATGCACGACCCCGCCACCACAAGGGGTGATAAGATAAAGGATAGATCCTCGCAACCACTAAACACAAACCCCACAAAACTTGCTGAACCCAAAACACACCACAAAACGCACCGCCTGACATGAGATCACAGTTCAAGGACGAGAATTCGTTCGGTATGTACGACCAACTATCTAAAGCCTAAACCATGTGCTAACGCCAGAAAAGAGAAAGTCCGAGTCGACCCGGATCCTCCAGCGGTTCTCCGATAGACTCCCGGTGATTTGCGAAAAGGTAGAAAACTCGGACATCCAGGAAATCGACAAGAGAAAGTACCTTGTGCCTGGAGACTTGACGGTGGGCCAGTTTGTGTACGTTGTGCGCAAGCGGATCAAGTTGCCCTCGGAAAAGGCCATTTTCATGTTTGTCAACGACATTGTGCCCCCTACAGCAGCGCTAATGAGCTCTGTGTACGAGGAGCACAAGGACGAGGACGGCTTCCTTTACGTGTTGTACTCTGGAGAGAACACGTTTGGCCTGCTCTGATTTACTTCTTCCGTTGACCGGCCTACTGTTTACCAAAAACATCTTGTTTACCATAAAAACATCATTTTTACTACCGCTAGTAGTTGCTCACCAACTTGTCCTTCTCCAACTTGATCTTGATGCCCAATCTCTTGAGGTCGTCTCCCTTCAACTTGTAGAACAACTCATAGAGCTTGTCGGTCAAGATGGTCTGCTGCTTGTTGGCTGTCCCGACAGCCTTGCTGCCCAATGCCTTCAAGAGCTCTTGGGTTTGCTCGATTTGGACTGACAAGCCGTGGAGACTGGTGTCGTAGGTGTGTTGCACCTTGCTGCCCAAATCCTTCTCCAAGTAGTTTCTGTACTCCTGGACGGCTTCGTTCAACTGCTTGCTCAACTTTTCTGCTTCCTCCGCGGACTCCGGCTTCTTCTCGGGCTCAAAGTACAAAACATAGCTGTTTTGCAAGGCATCTTGGACGGATTCAGTCACAGCAGAGTAGGTGTTGACGGCGGTGTCTTTGGTTTTGCCGTTTTTCAAAACGAGCAAAAGAACCGACACAATGGCCACAATGAAGATGATGGGGCTGATTCTAGGCATTGGTAGTGGAGAAAAAGAGACGGGCCCGGGTTGCTACTTTATATACCCATGCGCAGCCGGTCGCTTGCTGTGCAAAAATAATGACTCCGGCGTGATTCGAACACGCGCATCATACGATAACAGAACTTGAGTCTGCCGCCTTAGACCGCTCGGCCACAGAGCCATTTGATACTAATAATGCGTTAGCGACCTTCTGGATGTTTCTTCTGAAATTTACCAGTCCCAGCTTTGTTATACAAGTCAAACGTTGATAGCACCATCCTAAAAGACGTCGAGGTATTTGACAGATTGCTTCCCAGAGCAACGGTAATAGACTTGGCACAATGAACCAGGTGACATCACTGAACAGGCAGTTGTAGCAATCAGCACCTCGGAAAGTAATTAAGCTACTAGCCTCTCACGGTAGTTCTCACACAAAATGTCTACTTATCTCTTCGTACTTCTATGAATGCTGACTAGTTGTACAATGACAGAAGGAGGGTATTTACGGTATCAGTCACATTTATAGTATAGTTAATTACCACAGAATGTACCCATTACACTTCCTTCGCAAAGCGTGTAGTTTCTGCGCAAACTGTGGAAGTGTAATTGCTGTGGGTGATTGCTACTCGAGCGCATTAAACTGTACCCCACCAAAGCACCAATATAAGTAGAAGGACGGCTCTTGCATTTCTTTCCATTTTCTACAATACTTAGTGTAAATAGGGTGTATGATAAACCAACCTAAGAGCCCTGTATCTACAACTTTGGCAGCTGCGCTGCCTGTATTATAGCTCTATTCTAAACTGTAGCTATGTGCTATGTAATCTGTACTGAGTACTCCACTGTAAGTATTAAGCAAGCAATGGTTGGTACTTGGCGTACACTTCGTGGACACCCTTTCTGAGCTGCTCCTTTCTGGCTTCGTCGCACCAGGAACCGTTGATACCGTTCAAGGCAATCTGGACCCACTCCTGAGGGGAAAAGCCAAAGGCAGAGTGCACAGCAAGGTAGTTGTCCAAGATGTAGCCGCCAAAGTAGGCCGGGTCGTCGGAGTTGAGCGAAAATGGAATGCCCTTGTCAAAGAAGGTCCGAATAGGCAACTCCAGCACGTGCTTGACCACCTGCAACTTGACATTGGAGAGTGGGCACATGGATAACATGATGCTGTTTTTGGCCAAGTGGTCCATGACCTCCTCGGATTGGTGGGCATTGACACCGTGGTCGATTCTGGTCACCTTGAGCAAGTCCAAAGTGTCGGTGACTCTTTTGTGGTCCCCTTCTTCACCGGCATGGGCAGTCAAATTGACCTCAGGGAACCTCTCCTTCAAGGTTTTGTAGCAGTCCTCAAACAAATGCGGAGGGAAAGGCTTTTCGGCGGAATCGAGACCCAAGCCGTGGATTATGCCCTGTTCGTAGTACTTGTGGGCCGAATCGATGGTTTCAAGCCCAGAGGCAGCAGGCAAGTGTCTCAAAAGACACATGGTCAACTTGGAGGAAGTTCCAAGGTTCGTTTCGGCATCCTGGCAGGCTCTGTGCAAGCCAGACACCACGGTATCAATAGAAATGCCTCTTTCCACGTGGCCCTGCGGGTCAAAGAAGATCTCAGAGTGGAGACAGCCGTCGTTCTTGGCTCTGGAGAGGTACTCATAGGCCAAGTCGTGGAAGTCGTCCTCTGTGACCAAAACGCTCATCCCCACGTAGTAGTGGTCCAAGAAGTCCTGCAAGTCCGCAAAGTTGTTGTATCTCTCGTTGCAGGCCTCCACGGTTGGGGGAAAGGAAGAAGGCAAGTCGATTTTGTTTCGCTTGGCGAGCTCAAACAAGAGCAGGGGCTCCAAAGTGCCCTCGATGTGGAGGTGGTGCTCGCATTTGGGCAAGTCCCTGAGAAAACCGTGGATGTGGGAAGACATGGCTTTGAGAAGGAGAGAAAAGTACTCAAATCATCGCAGCCGTACAGCCGCGCTGCGTTGGTACCTGCAGACTGACAAAGACACAATGGGCCGAGGAATAAACCAAGTAGATGGGGGCACTGTGCAGGCGTGAGACGTTAAGCGTTTCGACTCCGTGATGTAAACACTGATCTGGAAATAGAGTTTGAGTTAATTAACACGTCCCAATAACCAATATATCTATATATTTGTATATTTGTATATTATATATACATATATATATAATTATATACATATATATATAATTATATACAATGTATATATTAAATAAGAAGGACAGGAGAAAATGGCAGTAGGAGAAGACAATTAGGCCAGTGATTTCGAAACCCATATGGCTATAAATAACTATATGCACTGGTACATCGCCTCGCACCAACACGTTTAAGCCCGTGCGAATCGTATATTTTTGTAGTGGACCACATTTTTCCATTGTCTGCCAGACCAGCCGCGTATCAACAACATCATGTCCTACCGCCCGGACCGATCCGAACGCCACAACTTGGTACCAGGGTACCTGCCGGAGCTGAGTCCGTCACGGCTGGCCAGCATTTCGTTCCAGCAGCCCGAGGCTGTGTATTCCAGCCAACCACCCGTTTCTCAGGATGACTTGTTTGACCACTCCGGCTACTACGAGCACCCGTCGGCGCTGAATCTCTTTGACTCCCTGTACACACAGCCCGCAGACCCGTTCCACGACATTGACTACGAGCTCGGTCTGTACCCAGACACCAGCTACAACCCAGACTACAACGATCCGCAGCTGTACAAGTTCGACCAGGCGTTTGTGCCCCACGTGTACGACGACGACGACGAGTACCAGTTTGACCGGGAAATCCAGTACAACAACTTCCAGGGAGACAACTTGGATCTCCAGACGGTGCAGGTGCCGGAGGAGGAAGAGGATGCCCGGACCGTCTACGACAACGATCTCTTGGAGTCTCCGTTTGCCGACCAGCCGCCACCGCTTCTGGACGACTTTCTGCCGCCGGAGGTGCCGGAGCGGGAGGAAGTCCGGGAAAAACAGAAGACTGGCGTTGCCACGGGGCACAACGGCCACTTGGTGCTCGACTGTCCGGTGGCCACTGAGCTCCTTACCAAGTTTCCCGACTACGACCCACTGCAGAAGGACGGTGGTCTCAGCAGAGAGTTCTCCTACATGAGATACACAGCCGTCACGTGTGGCCCGTCCAACTTCTGGAGAGACGGGTACATTCTAAGGCCGATCCACTATCCGGTGAGGCGTCACACGGAGCTCATGATCGTGGTGACCATGTACAACGAGGACGACATTTTGCTTGCAAAGACACTCAAGGGTGTTTTCAAGAACATCAAGCACTTGGAGTCGCGGTCCCGGTCTCCGATCTGGGGCAAGGACTCGTGGAAGAAGATTGTGGTGTGTGTGGTGAGTGACGGCCGGTCCAAGATCAACGAAAGGGCCCAGGCACTTTTGGCTGCTCTTGGTGTGTACCAGGAGGGCTTGGCCAAGTCCAGAATCGACGACAAGAAGGTCCAGGCCCACATTTACGAGTACACCACCCGTGTGGGCATTTCCTCCGTCGACGACACCGTCAAGCTCACCACAGAAAAGGTTGTGCCTGTGCAGATGCTCTTCTGTCTCAAGGAGAACAACGCCAAGAAGATCAACTCCCACCGGTGGTGCTTTGAGGCACTTTCCCAGGTTCTCGAGCCCAACATTGTGGTGTTGCTAGACTGCGGCACACAGCCGTCTGGGAAGTCGTTGTACCATTTGTGGAAGGAGTTCGACAAGGAGCCACGAGTGGCTGGTGCGTGTGGCGAAATCAAGGCAGCGTTGAAGAAACGCCAGGTCCTCACCAACCCGCTTGTGTACGGCCAGAACTTCGAGTACAAGATCTCCAACATCTTGGACAAACCGACCGAGTCTGTGTTTGGGTTCATCTCCGTTTTGCCCGGTGCCTTCTCGGCCTACCGGTACGTGGCGTTGCAGAATGACGTCAACGGCCAGGGGCCGCTTGAAAAGTACTTCAAAGGTGAGTTTTTGCACGGCTCCGGAGAACTAGACCCCAACGACGACGAGTACGAGCTCAAGGCCAAGTTGTTGAAGGACGAGGCCGGCATCTTCACCTCCAACATGTACCTTGCCGAGGACAGAATCCTCTGCTACGAGCTTGTGGCGAAAAGAGGGTGTCTGTGGATTCTCCGGTACTGTAAGGCTGCGCATGCGGAGACAGATGTGCCAGAAGGCGTGGCGGAGTTTGTGTTGCAGCGGAGAAGATGGCTTAACGGATCTTTCTTTGCTGCCATCTACTCGTTGGCCCACTTTGCCAAGGTGTGGCAGTCCTCCCACAGCGTGGCCCGAAAGTTCTTCTTGCACGTGGAGTTCGTCTACCAGCTTATTCTGTTGGTTGTGTCGTGGTTTTCGATCGGGTCGTACTTCCTTGTTTTCCGGATTTTGACCACCTCCTTGGCCGACAAGGCTCTCCACTTTGCGCCGGGAAACGTTCTTTCGGTGATCTTCCTCTGGTTGTACCTTGCCTCCATTGTCACCACGTTTGTGCTCAGTTTCGGCAACAAGCCCAAGGGCACAGAGAAGTTCTACATTGTCATATTCATTTTCTTTGCCATTCTCATGGCGTACATGATCTTTGCGGCCATTTTCATGGCGGTCAAGTCGGTCCAGCTGATCTACCGAGAACACGCCGAGATCACCGTGGGGCTTTTCTTTCGAAACACCCAGTTCCGAGACCTTGTGGTGGCCACCCTGTCGACGTATGCTCTTTACTTCCTTGCTTCGTTCCTCTACCTTGAGCCCTGGCACATGTTCACCTCGTTCCTCCAGTACATCTTGTTGTCCCCAGCGTACACCAACGTGTTGACGATCTACGCTTTCTGCAACATTGACGACATTTCCTGGGGCACCAAAGGAGACACCGGAGCCAAGGACTTGGGTGAGGCCAAGGTCAGAGAGGACGGTACGTTTGACGTGAACATCCCGGTTCTCAAGGAGGAAGTCAACCAGTCGTACTTGATGCAGCTTGAGAAGATCAAGCAGCCGCAGGAGGACGACGGGGGGTCGTTCACGCCGCTGAACGAAGACTACTACGCATTCGTGCGGTCCATGACGGTTCTACTCTGGATGGTGTCCAACTTTGTCATCATAGCCATTGTGCTCAACACCGGTGGCATTGACCAGTTTTCCAAGAAAAAGGACACGCTGAGCATCCTGAACGACCGGCTGAAGGTGTTCCTCACGGTGATCCTCTGGACGGTGGCGTTCATGGCACTTTTCCGGTTCATCGGGTGCACCACGTACTTGGTGCAAAGGTCTCTTCGCAAGCTAAGGCTGGGCACCATGCACAAATGGGCATAGACACTAAGAAAAAAACGCGTTCATAGTCCTGCGTAGAATCCAGTAAACAACCAGAGGCATGCTATGAACCGAAAACGAAAGGTCGACATCCTGCTAGGCGAGCCCCTCCCACTTCCGTATAAGCCTCTTCTGCGGGTCAAGCTAGAGGACCTGGACGACGAGCCGGAGCTCCGGCGTCGCCACATTCCGGTTTTTGCCCACGAGCCAGAAAAACAAGACCGGCTCCCCGACAGGCTCCCCGACCGATTGCCCATTTGGAGGAAAGAGGAGTCTGTGCTAGACACCTTGGAGCGGAAACTAGCCGAGCTCCGGGCTGCTCTTCCGGACGAGCGGGAAAGGACCCGGCTCATGGAGATCGAAGCCCAGCTAGATGACTTGCTAGAAAAAAGACAAAACCGGGACGTCCGAGACGCCGGTAGTGACGTTGAAGAACCCAGCATCGTGGACGAGTTGGAGCGGATGCAGAAGAAGCCCGTCGGACTCTACGCCATCTTGGGTCTTATAGCCGTGTTGCTCTTTCTCGTGCTCTCGTTGCTCCTCGGCAGCATGTCGTACGAGTACTGCTACTACATGTGCTAGTGTATTATATGTAATCTAGTGTACAATATTGTATGTACAGGTAGCCTAGCCAGCTGGATGGTTGGGCTTTGATATGTAGACTGATATGAGACTGATATGAGACTGATATGTAGACTGATATGTAGACTTAGACATAGACTCCTCGTTCCTCGGAGTCTACTCGTCATAATCGTTGGCGGGCGGAGCGGCACTCTCGGAGCGGAGATAAAGATCAATGGCCGTGGAGAAAACGGCAAAACCGGCACAGCCGAGAAGCGCCGCCAGCGGCCCGGCCTTCATGGAGAGCCCGGCTCCGGTGATGCAGCCGGCCGACACTCCGTTCATGAGATCGTGCTTGGCCCGGAGACTCTCGATGGAGCACTCCACACCGGAGTACACAAGACCAAGAAAACCAAAGTTTTTGGCGCTGCTCCACGACCGCCGGCCCATGTCGGAGAACTGCAACTTCATCTGCTGCTTGAACGGTAGCTCCGAGATGTGGCTGACGGAGCTGCCGCCCACGGGCACGTCGTACGCCATGGAGGCCATGAAAAGACCGAAAAACCCTCCGAGAAAGAACCCGGACCCTCCGGCCATCACCGTTTTCCCCGGGCACAGCTGCATGAACTCGATCATCTTCCGAGCACCCAAGTCCGCCTGCTCCTCCTGCGTGAGCTGGTCAAGCGGCTTGCTGGCGCTGCTGTTCGGGTCGTACACTCCAAAGACCATGTTGGTGAAAATTCGCACATGTGGAGTTCCTTTTCTTGATGTGCCTGGGTACCGGAATGCACACTGATGTCTACGGTATTTGAATGTTGCTTTCTAGAATTTGTTTACTTCATCTTTCTTTATTTTACTTATCGTTGTCTTGTTCTTTTGGTCTGGACTGGCTGCGAAGAGGGCTAGGTAAAGCTTGTGAATGTACTCGGCTAGTTGTTATCTGGCGTTTTCGATTGAATCGATCTGGTGCCACTAGAATGTCTTTTTTTTTTTACAGCCAAATAGTAGAAAATGTATGGAGTAGCGGATCTGGGCTATCACATCTAGGTCATCCGGATAAGAGAGGTGCCATCCCTGTCTTGGTCCACAGACAGCCGGTAAAAAGCCCACAAAGCGATATAATCTCGGAAAACCCTCATTACTGCAAACTTGTGGGGCGTTTTTGCCCCATTAGGCTACTTTTAGGAGATTTCAAGCATCAGAAGGCGAAAACACGGGGGGTAGGCGTCCGGATAAGAGGGGTTTTGCGATGAGCACCCGTATGCCATTAGCCGTCTAAACCTCAGCAACTAGCAGGTTTTCTGCTTAGACAATACAGAGTCCAGTTTTCTGCTAACTCTCATTTTGTGCTCCACATTGTAAATGATATCCCCTGCTGCAAATCTAGAATCCAGAGCGTTTACGCCGTACACTAAGGAATATAACCGTGTTCGGTAACCCTGATTTACGAAACGCTAAAATCCCTACAAAGCCGTTTCTTTTTTGATCTTCTGCCTGCCAATTTCACTTATTGTGATCCTTCATTGTTCTGTATGTTCTGTCTTGCCCGTTAGCTTTTCTATCTACGTCATATAAGTTAATACTACTAGAAAACAAAAATCAACATCTCTAATTTCAATTTACTCCACAATTCAATTCTCTCTACAATCGAATTCTCTCCACAATTCAATTCTCTCCACAATCGACTTCATCTCGGGTGAGTCTCGGATTATCCGTTGGTGTCACTTCCCAAAATCTCAGGCGGTCCACCAAAAGCGTGCAAAATGTAACATACCCCAAACTGTACACCAACAAACCCACAGAAATACGCCACAGTGGGTTTATCCGATCTTCTGATAATACCACCAGCACCGGCAAGTTCAACCCGCCATTTCCCCCAAAACCAATTAACCCGCCTCGCAAGGTGGTACCACTGGTCATTGGTGCGGCTACAAGATGATCCGGATGCAACAGGCAACCACCACGGAGAACAAAACAGAAATAGGTAAATAAAGCCAACCAATCACACCAGACCCCACAAAACAGCAACACTCTCCGCAAATCAACTTCACTCGCCTAAACGAACCCCTGGCTGCGGACAAGTGGAGTGACGTGTATGCAGAAACCGCCGAGCCGTCTCCTTTCGGGCAGTCTGCCGATGTCGGGGAGCCAGGCATCTTTAATCGCTAAATAGGAGCTCTGGGTTGGGATCTACAAATGAGTAGATTATGGAGCGGAGATAGAAATTACAGGGTAGGGTAGAGGAGAGTAGATGGGAGTAGATGGGAGTAGATGGGAGTAGATGGATAGTGGAATATGGAAGGGTGGGTAAGGAGAGGAGAGGCATGAATGCAACGATTGGGTTGACTATTTACAGGGTATCCTGTCACGCTTATTAGCCATGCGCGATCCGGGGTAGAATTGAGCCGCACGGAGGTGGAAATGAATATCGAGAAGATATCGGTAGTAAAAAAATAGACGGAGGCGGTGGGAACACCAAAACCAAAAATGGGCAAAACCCGAGTTTTCAGACCGTGAAAAGCGCCAGTTTGGGCGTTCTGTTGGGCAGCAAAAGAAACGAAAGTGGAGTTACCCTGTGGAGTGACCGGCTCGGTGGGCTGGCCGCGCTCCGGTCTCCCCACATTTTGCAACTATATAAACCGCATTTGCACCCAGCAGAGTCCACCAGCAAACAGCACCAAGCTCTTCAACACAAAGAGCTTTTACTCATTTTGATACGAACAACACTTTAACACTCTCAGCACCATGGTCAAGTCTAAGAAGAACCAGGTTCTCGAATTGGACCTTGACAAGATCGACAAGCTCGAGCACCTCATGCCGGTGCCCAAGTCCAGGTCGTCGTCCATCACCTCCATTGAGTCCGACGACGGCTCCGTCACCACCATGTTGAAGCCTCCTCCACGAAAAGATTTCGAGGACCTCGTGGCTTTCGAGGCGTACATCCGGGACGAGACCTGGGACAACGAGTTCGACTACTGCCACGCCCATTTGTCGTACTATCCACCATTCATTCTCCGGGAGACCCACGGCAACTTGGACAAGATCAAGCCAACGATGAACAAGAACTCACGCAAATTTAGACGCAACTTGCAGCACCACATCAAGCGGCACTTGATGGCCGACATGGCCCGGTGCTCCGGGTTCCAGATGGACTTTGGCAAGGCCGAAATGGAGCAGACGCCAAAGAACATTGTGTGGAAGTTCAAGGACGAGGGCGACCACGGCTTCCAGCCCGACGAGGAGGACTTGTACGACCGCCACTGGCGCTTGGAGTTGGAGGTCAAGTGCAACAACGAGACTCCCATGGTCGAGGTCGACTACAAGGCCGTTCCCATCATGTGACCACGATAAATAACGAATCAACGAATAAACGAACTACAGCCCCCGGGCTAGCCGGTCGTACGCCGGACTGGCCGTCATGTACCGGCTTTTGTAGTGCAGTAGACGGTCGTCAACAAACTCCATGATTGCCTTGGAATGGGCGAGAACCATGCTGGCGGAAACGGTGTTCATGCTGGCCTGGGCCACCTGGCCGGGCATATTGCAGAGAAGCCGGAGAAGATGCTCCACGCCGTACTTCTGAGAAGGCACCAACCGGCTGTTTTCGGCCAAAAGCCGGCTGTACTGGAGCCTCTCAAACCGGTATAACAACGCCAGGTGGAGCATGTGGTCAAAGTACACCGTGAGTCCGTCCACGGCTTCTCGGAGCACCCGCAAGTCCGCCTCCGGGTACTGTTCCTCGGTGTAGTGGCAGAAATCGGCCAAAATCTGCACCACCGGCACGGTTGTATCCAAATCGACGAGTTTGTGGTCCTTGGTGAGGCAGGCCCAGTCGTCGACCAAGAAACTCTTGATTCTCGGCCGGAGTGGCAACATGATGTCAAAAGCACCTCTGGAGTCCGTCTTGACGCGTTTCTTTGGCGCAATCTTCGGCCCCGTCGGCGTCGAGCTCCGCAGCAGCACCTTCAGCTCCGCCTTGCGTTTCTTGCGCTCCTTCTCTGCGGCCCGTTTCTCCCGGGCTTCCTCCTTCTCCCCAGTGTGGTCGATTCTCTCAATGGCCTTCTTTCTGGCGTTCCGGAGCTCCCTCAGCAACCCCAAGTTGTCGTCGTTGTACTCCATGATCCTCTCATTCAGCACCCACTCGTCCCACTTCGGGCTCCACCCTTTGTAGTGGAGGTAGTACGCGTTGGACTCCAGGAGGAATTTGGGGATTTTGTTCTGGTCCAACGGCTCCGACCGGCCTTCTCCGATCTCCACAAACAGCTTGCCGCATTCGTGGTACTTGAGCACTTTCGCCTCGTACACTAGCGGGCCGTGGTACGCCAACACCTGTGTGCCTGGTCTGAACGGCTCTTCCATAGTAGTTGATGTATTTTCTGTGCGCACTTGGTCCAGATACATATACATATATAAGTATATATATAAGTATATATATAGGTATATAAGTAATTATAATTTATACTGTAATTAATTAAGATATTAGAATTATCTTCTAGCCAGTCTTTATCTTATATACTCTTTTAAGGAGTAGGGTTGAGTCTTCGTGCTCTCAGTAGATCTGCCGTAACGTGTGCTTCTTGAGCTGAATCTGAGAAAATACTGAATATTCTGGTTTATAAAAATAGTTGAAAAGCTCCTGATTTTTTTTTGCCTTCACTTTGTAGAGGTTTCTTGATTTAGAACTTTTGTCAGTATCGTTTCGTTACTTCTGTGGCTACGTTTGGTTGCTAAATGACTGGCACTCATAAAGCAGTTTGGCTGGATTTTGGAATTTCTAACATACTTCTACTTTTTGTAGTCAAATATCTATTTTCTAATTATTTCCAGAAAACCTTGCCAAATATGTTTTGGTGTTTGCAGTTTTTCCAGATTTCTGCTTTTTGTTGAGGTGGGACCGAAATTCAAAAAAAATCCAAAACTACATTGGCCAAGTTTCTAAAAGAGAAAATTCTATAAACCTGGAAAACTA
Organism: Osmozyma mogii; assembly: GCA_030573315.1. NCBI lineage: Eukaryota > Fungi > Ascomycota > Pichiomycetes > Serinales > Metschnikowiaceae > Osmozyma > Osmozyma mogii. Next base: position 300,456 of record JAJMDB010000001.1, read on the forward strand.
GTTAGCTAATTGTCTTGCCAATGAAAACATAGATCAGCAATTCTGGTGACTCAGTAGTTTATTTACTACTACAGCCAGCTTGTAAGATTATCTGCCTCAATGAAACAATAAGACCAAGCAATCTAAGCTACTCCACAAACATTGTCTATAACTGTACACCTACACAAAGGTGTGGACGCTCTTGATGCTGTTCTTCTTCCTCTTCACAGAAAGACCGAGCTGGTCGATGATCTCGTAGAGCTGCTGGGGCGTGTGTGTGAGCTGGGTCTTGGAGAGATCCAACGTCTGGAGATTGGAGTGGTGGGGGCCTGGAGATGCTAGCTCTAAACGGGTAAGACACATACCGGAGGCCAGGAGATGGGCAAGATGTCTGTGGTTTGCCAAATCGTCTGAGATGTAGAGGCATTCGAAGCAGTTGTTGTTGAGATTGAGGGACGTAAGCTGCGGCGGAAGCACGAGGTCTGGGGCTATGGAGGAAATGCGGTTGTCACTCAAATTGAGAGAATGCAAAAGAGGAAGCAGAGATCCGGAGTTGGCCGAGAAGAAGGGGAGGTGGTCGGCATGCAAATGGGTGATGTGGTTGTAGCCCAAGTCTAGACGGGAGAGGTTTGGCGGAGGGATCCAGCCGCTGAGAGAGGAGATTTTGCAGTGGAAAAGCTCCAAGTAGGTCAAGCTGGTGAGCTGGTGCCAGCCCACAAGCCTGTGGCCGTTATCTTCGTAATCATACAGCGAAACGTCGTCTAGCGGGCAGCCCAGGAGGTACAACTTGCGCAAAGAGGCGGGGAAGAGGAAGTAGTCCAAGAAGCGGATTTTGTTTGCAGTCATGTTGAGAGCCTCTAGCTGGTGGGGAAAGCGGAGCCGGTGAGATGGGGGAATGGGGTGGGGCTCGTCGGGAAAGCAGAGACTCTCACAGGACTGGATGTTGAGGGTGGTCAAGGCATGGGGGAAGCGGAAGGTGTCGGAGTTAAGGGCGGTAATTCCGGTCTCGGAGATATCGAGGAACTCGATGCTGTCGGGGAGCTCAAGAAGCGACAAGTCGGAGAAACTGTTGTTCTGGAGCTGGAGAGAGACTAGAGACTCCGGGAGTTTGCTCCTGGTTAAGGCTGTGAGACCCAAATTGCCAATCTCGTTGTCACTGACGTCCAAACTGTGCAAGTCTTCCGGCCAGCAGTCCAGGGAAAACGTCTCCAAGCCGTTACTGGAGAACACAAGCGTGTGGAGGGACCTGGGGAGCACCGACACGTCCAAAACAGGCACAAAGCAGTATGTGATCATGAGAGTGTGCAAGTTTGGAGGAAAGCGGACGTGCAGAAGCTTAGCCGGCAGAAGCCCCGATCTGTTCCAGTAGAGCTCCTGGACGGAGTCTGGAAGGTCCATGGTGAGCACATCTGTGTCCTCGGTCCAGGAGGTGTCCACATGGGTTAGGGACTTTGGAAGGTGGATTTTCGACCAGTCCCTGATGGAATGGCCCAAGAGAACCAACCGTTCGAGGCTGGAGTGGCTAAACTTCTCCGAAAGCACGGGCTCCATGCCGGAGAAGTTGACTCTGCCGGTTTGCAACTTGGAGATGTTAGGGAAGGAAAACAAGAGGTCCAAGGTGCGGCTGGGGAGATCGTGGGACTCTATAAGGAACTCCAACTTGCCAAACAGGCCGAAGCGGGCCCGGTAGCGGGAAAGAAGCTCCTCCAAGGAAATGAAGTCCATGAAGGTGATGAGCTTGACTGTTCTGGGGCAGATGTCCGGGTTCAGGTCGAGAAACAGGGTGATCTCGCCGTATCCGACGAAGGTGACGAGGTCTAGCTTCTGGCCGGTGAGCGTCAGGTAGGGCCGGATGGGCGGAGAGAGGGCGAGGTGGAGCTCGTCGGCGTAGTACTCGTCGATTACGTAATCGCGGATTTCGGGCACACGGAGGAAGACGTCTTCGATGTACTCCGGGTCCACGTAGGAGAGGATTTCCCTGATAATGGGCCACGGGAGACGGAGCATGCTGGTTGTGGTGTGAGGAGGGCTGGTGATATGGGCTGTGTGCAGGACGCTTCCCAAAACCGGCCCTTTTGCCCCGGGTTTCGACCAAATATATATATTTGGCAGTAGAGTGGCATCAGCAGCTCCGCTCCCCGACTCCCCCCACAGCGGCTTTCCAATTTCACCCAAGTGGGCCGTTCGACTTTTGAGTGCTCGGGCGAAAAACAAATCTCACCATCAACTACAACAACACCATGGCACAGACGGGCAGCTCCAGGGTGGGCGTCCACTACAAGGTGGGCAGCAAGATCGGCGAAGGGTCGTTTGGGATCATCTTCGAGGGCACCAATTTGCTCAACAACCAGCAGGTGGCGATCAAGTTTGAGCCCCGCAAATGCGAGGCCCCCCAGTTACGAGACGAGTACCGGCTGTACCGGATCCTCAACGAGGTGACGGGGGTGCCGAAGGCGTACTTCTTTGGGCAGGAGGGCGTGCACAACATTCTCATTATCGATCTCCTCGGCCCGCTGTTGGAGGATCTCTTTGACTGGTGTGGCCGGCGGTTTTCGCCGAAAACGGTGATCCAGGTGGCCAAGCAGATGATCTTGCGCATGCGGGGCATCCACGACAACAACCTCATCTACCGGGACGTCAAGCCGGACAACTTCCTCATTGGGAAGCCCGACACCCCGGAGGCCAACCAGATCTACATTGTGGACTTTGGCATGGCCAAGCAGTACCGCGACCCAAAGTCCAAGACCCACATTCCCTACAGGGAGAAAAAGGCCCTTTCGGGCACCGCCAGGTACATGCTGATCAACACCCATCTTGGCCGCGAGCAGCTGCGCAGAGACGACCTCGAGAGCTTGGGCCATGTGTTCATGTACTTTTTGCGCGGGCTGTTGCCGTGGCAGGGTCTCAAGGCACCCACAAACAAGCAGAAGTACGAGCGGATCGGCATGAAGAAGCAGACGACCCTGATCAACGACCTCTGTGCCGGTCTCCCCGTCCAGTTTGCCCAGTACCTCAGTTATGTCCGCAATCTCCGCTTCGACGAAGAACCCGACTACGACTACCTCGTGCTGCTCATGGACAAAGCCCTCGCTGGCATCGGCGAGAAGGAGGACTTCCACTTTGACTGGATGGACCTCAACGGCGGCCGTGGCTGGGACGCTGCGCTCAACAAAAAGGCAAACTTGCACGGCTACGGCAACCCGCATCCGCCTCAGAACCGCCGCAAGAGCAACAACCCTAAAACTGACACCGCTGCCCTGAAACGCCTGCAGCTCCAGAACCTGGCCTCCCAGGCCAAGAACCAGAAGTTCCAGCGGCTTTCCCGCTCCGCTGGCCACCCAAACTACAAGCTGGTCGAGGAAAACCCCCCAAGACCCCGCAGAGACACAGACGACTTGCGCTCCGACACTTCCACTTTGGACGCCAACAGACGCAACCAGTCCTGGTTCCACAAGTACTGCTGTTGTTTCTAGGCAGCTGGTTTGCCTGTTGCCGGCAGCCTCACGGCTTGCCTCATTTGATTCCATGTCGCTGGTGTACGGGTGTGCTTGTCTAAACGTTGGTTATTGGCATTGGTGGAGATCCCAATGCTTAGTTATGAACTCTGGCAATTGGTGCCAAACTGGACCTGTTTTGGCATAGTTTGGCATAATTAGTCAGGTTAGAGCCGAAGTCTAGGAAAGCTAATGCCGGGTGCTGATTTAACTATGACAGCTTCAGTTAACCAGCCAAGGATATAACGGTCTAGACTCCAATGGTAAGCACCAACGGTAGCACCAACGGTAAGCTCATGATATGTCATTTACCCAGCTGGTAGTGCCAATTGTCATTGTCAATTGGCTATAAAGTCAAGTCTGTTGACCATACACACGTGACCAATCAACGTTGACTAACAGCCCAAGACCCAAAACAGAACTACAAAACATAAGGTGTAAGGTTGATTATAGCTAACTAAGGGTGCCTGGGCCAGCCAAGTTCCAGAGCATATGAATCACTCAGAAACACTCAGATGGCGGGACTTGTCGTCCACAGAAGAAACAGAACCCATCCGGGGCTTGTTCATTTTGTTCTGCTCCTCCAAGCTCTTAAAGGAATCCTCGATTTCCTGCTTCAGCATCCACGACCGGTTATTAGTGCCGTTTTCGTGGTAGCTGTAGAAAGTGCCTGTGTTGACCTGGCTCAGGCCGGTGTACGACGGTCTGGACTTGCCGCCATTAAGGGTGGTGGAGATTTTTCCGAAAAAATTGTCAAAAATACCAGACATTGGAATAAATTTGCTGACATTTTGCCCCTGCTGACTGGCTGCTCTAAATAGTCTGGCTGTGCTCGGAGTGCGGAGTTGGAAAAAGAAACGCACGGCTTCTCCGCAGTTGCTGCATTCAGGGATCAGGAGCGGCTGAGTCTATTTTCTAGATGAAATGATTTTTGGGTGATTCACTGGTTTCTTGTGAATTATCGTGGGTTCTCGTGGTTCTTGTGGATTCATTTAGAGTCCACATGATTCCAACTGGATTCATTCAGAATCTTGACCCGGCCTAGACCAGCTGCCCCACTTGCTGAGGGATTTTCTACAATATACAGACCACATACTTTATTAAATCAAGAGCTCAGATGCAGCGCATCTGCGCCATGCTAGCCATTCAATGACCGTAGCATGCCAGGTCCAGATCTGACACGACATAGAAAAGAATCACTCCTGTCCGAAACCGACTGTCTCCTCAACAGCTAGCGTAAGCTTCTGCTTCAAGCTGTCAATGTTGGCATATGGAGGCAAGTCCACTCTGTTGAAACACGTGTGGGACTTAGGCAACTGGTTGGGCTCGCCGGCCTTCTCGATGGTGAACCGTCTTGGGCCGTCCGAGCCCTGCAAGTCCTTGAACCCGTTGACTGGGATACGCGACGTACCGGTGGTGAACTGCAACAAACGGGCCTTTTGTTCCGAGTCCCACTCCTTGATGCACTTCCAGAACCACTGGATAACGGGGTCCGACTCCTGGTAGCCACGGTAGTCTGTGTGCTTCTTCCAGTCGTCGACGTCGATCTCGGCAAGACCGCCGATAAGCAATTCGAGTTCTCTCTCGTCAAACACATTGACAAGCTCCTGGGGGATCAACTCGTTGAAGCCGTCAATGAAAGCCTTGAACTGCTCCTCAATGCGCTTGTGGATCTTCCACTCCAGAATGAGCTCGACGTACTCACGCTTGTTTTCTTCGGTGACTTCGATGTCACGTCCACCTGGCTTCAAGTCGACCTCAACCACCTGGCCGAACTTGTCGTCCTCGGCAGAGAAGGTCAAGTCGAGAATGTCGGTGATGTCGTTGTCGAGAATCCACTGCAAGGAGCGGTAGAACTCGGCGTCCACACCCTCCATATCCTGCAACACCACCTTCTTGCGCAACATCATCTTGTACAAGGCACCGACGAAGAAGGCGTCGAGGAAACGACGGTGGAACACACCGAGACCAACCACACGGCCAATGAACTTGAAGTAGTTCAAGTGCTCGGGGTTGACGGCGGAGTTAGGGTTGATCTGCAACGTGTAGTTGTCGTGACTCAGGTACTCAAAGAGACAGTAGAATGGGTTGAACATGTCGTGGGACAACAAGAAGAAGAACTCTCTCAGCACTCCACCGTAGTCCAAACCCTCTTCTCCGTCGAACTTGATCATCAACCGCTTCTTCAAGTCCTCGGGCGTCTGGCGCATGATCTCCTGGTAGGAGTCCTCGAAGATGTGGTCTCTTCTGACCTTGATGTGGCACTGGCCGGGGAGAATCCGGAGAGCCGGCTGCGAGCGGAAGTAGATCACTTTTCTTCTGAAGTCACGCTTGTACTGTGGCACGTTCTGGTCCAACGAGGACGGCAAACGAGGGTCGTCCCATGTGGTTGTTTTCGTGTTGTGGTCCACAAAGTACACTCTGGCGGTGTTGGTCAACCGCATTTCCCAGCCGGACGGCAATGGACCCAATTGCGACACTGGCTGCTGCTGGATCGTGGTGTTAGGTCCGAAGGTACGGATGTACTGCTGTCGTCTTGGGTCGACCCACGTTGTGGTTCTTGTGTTGTGGTCGACAAAGTACGGTCTGCCCTCGTTGGTGAATCTCTGTTCCCAGCCAGACGGCAACTCGCCCAAGCCGCGTGTGGTGGCACCGGTGGCAGCCATGGACACGGCGGCAGCAGGGGAAACAGGCTGGTTGGAGCCGTTGGCGTTGACGGTGACGTTGCCAGCGGTGGCGGAGTTGGAGATCTGCGGCGAGTGGGTGCCTTCACCAGGCAATGTCCGGCCACGGTGCTGTCTGCGCTCGGCCTCGGTGTAGTCCTCTCTCTGCTGGCCTCTCTCGGACTCGGTTTGCTCTAGCGTGGGTCTCTGCCACGTGGTTGTCCGGGAGTTGTGGTCCACGTAGTACGTTCTGCCAAAGTTGTCTGTTCTACGTTCCCAGCCGGGTGGCAACCGGCCGTACTGGTCCTCGAACGACAGGTACTGTCTTGCGGCGTGCGATTCGGCGGCAGCACCGTTGGCGTTTGTGAAGGAGTTGTTGGTAGGGGCTGCAGGGGTGGCAGGAGCAGCCGGCGTGCTCCGCTGTGTTCTGGTGGTGCCGGCGGGACCGGAGCTGTGGCTGAGCACAATGATGACCCGCCCGCTGACGGCCAAGTTCTCGTTGGACTTCTTCAAGTCTCTTGTGATGGTCTCCTCGGAAGACGGCAACGACAAGTCGATGACGTCACCGACACGCACATTGACGACTCCCAAGAAGCCCTGGTCCTTCTTTTTGAACTTCTTCTGGTCAAACACCTGGATGGCCAAGATGGAGTCCTCGGAAGCGTTAAGGGAAAACAGCTCATTCCAGTATGGGTTCAACGTTTTCTTTGCGGTTTTCGTAGTGTTGGTCTGGTCTCCGTCGATGGTGATGACAGCAAACGGATCCGGCTGCCGGAACACGTCTCGCTTGTACAACGCCTCGGCGGCAACAACCTTGACGTTTATGCCTGTCATGGGCTTTCTAAAATAGTGAGCTGGCGCTTTAAAAATGCAGGTTTAGCGGTGGCGAATCAATCGGTTTTGGGGAGGGGTAGCTGCGGGGGCGACGGCGGCGGAGATTGATTTGACGCCTTGACTTGGAATTTTTCAAAATCTGCCCACTGGAATATTGCAATCTGCCAAGCTAAAAAGGGTATATGGTGGAGGCAGCAAGATTAGTAGTGGGTGAAGTCGCTGGGTGGTGTGGTGTCTTGGTGTGCGAGTTCAAAAAAAAAAAAAAAAAGATCCCAAAACACGGGATGCCCAAAGCGGCCATTTTTATTGCAGCCGCTCGGCTCTACGGGGGGCGCCTATTTTCTTTTTATTTTTTCAGACTACATACTGGCGTTCTGACGCCGTGCTGGGGCACTGCACTGCTGCTGTTTGTAAGGCCCGCACACTCTGGGGCTTACAAACGCCTCCTCTTTGTCAGCAGATGGCCTTGTCATGTGACTCACTGCGCTTCCGCCGACTCCGCTCCGGCAAATAAAAAAAAAAAAAAAACGTACGTCAAATGTGATTAATTGACGTTGCGCGCTAACAGGGCCAGCTGCTCGCACTCCGTTAGTCATTCCTTACTGAGCTGTAGTAAAGTAACTCAGGTTAGCAAAATCCCTGCATATCTGCTCGAGGTCCCCGTCCAAAAACGAAAGCAGCTTCTGCTTGACGTGGCACGGCTCCTGCTCACGTGAGTCGATCCTCGTTGCAACCGTTGATAGTGTATACACCGAGTCGGCGTCGTCGTCGTTTGTAGATGCTGAGCTAGGGGACGTTGGTGTGGCCTCCGAGTCGATCGAGTGGAGTGACACTACCGACTCCTTGTCGAAGTCCACGTTGGCCGTGGCAAACGACTTGTCTCTGCTGTGGCCGGCATCCTTTTTGGGAATCTGCAAGGGTGGAGTCTTGGTTAAGCTTTCCGAGGAGCCAACAAGTGTCTCGTTGGTTTCCTTCTGCGATGCTGAGATAAGAGCCAAGTCCTCTTTGGAGTAGAACTTCTGGCTCTCAAGGTGGCTCTGGTTGTTCTCCACTGCGTTGTAGATTTTCGAGTGCAACCCAAGGAACGACGACAGGTCCACAGAGATGATCTTGCAGTCCTCCTTGTCGTCCTCGGAGCCTCTCACGGAGCACATGCCCACAATGCTGCTGTTCAGTGCTGGCAAAAGAGTACCGCACTGTCTCTCGCTAAGGCAGTCCACGGTGCTGTTCTTCTTTGGATCAAAGGCAACACTGGAGACACCCTCCTTCATAGAACAGGTAGAGATCTTTGTAGCGTGGTCGGCAAGGTCTGCATTTGCACCCAAGTCGCTGCTCAAGTCCCAATGCACAATAGACCCGTCGTTGGCGCCGGTGAAGATATCGTTGTGGTTCCACTCCATGGTAGTGACCTTCTTGTTTCTGTGGCCGTTCAAGGAGGCAAAGGTGTCCTGTTTCCGGAGATCCCAGAGTCTCACCACACCGTCGTGGTGGGCAGCAGCCATGACGTACTCGTTGGTGGGGCACCATTTCACGAGGTTCGATGCAATTTGGGCACGAGTGCCGGTAGAATGCAAGGAGGAGTTGGGCACGCAGTGGCCCTTGCTTCTGAAGTCAAAGAGAGAAATGCCGAATTTACCGCAGAGAGCCAAGGTGTATGGGTCGTTGGTGGAGGGAGGAGCCATGTCAAAGTTGGCAAGGCCAGGAGTGACGGTGATACGGAGCGGTCTGGGTCTCATGGAAGCCTCGCAGTCCATCATGTCCCACACAAAGAGGGCGTCGTCGTAGATGGTAACAAGGTCGTTTTTGCCGGTGAAACCCAAGTTGGAGATGCACGTTTTGGCGTGGGTGGCCATGGAGGGGTCCTTGTTGACGGACTTGAGGTGCTTTCTGTGGTTGAATCTCTTGACGATCTCAGCACTCTCCTCGTCCTGCTCACCTCCGTAGCTCTTAGGTAGTGGCACCGAAACCAAGTGTGCGTAGCCCTTGTTGTTTCCAGAAACCAAGTACTTGCTGCGGGCACCAGGGGAGGTAGCCGAGTTGGGCACCCACGAAAGGCCGTGGATGTTGGGCAACGAAATGGTGGTGTGGTGCGTGAGGTAGTTGTTGATGGCGTCGACTTCGTAGATAAAGAGATTGTTCTCCGCCTGGGCACTGGAGATGGCCAAAAGTGGGTGTGCAGAGTACTGGTTGCTGGTGGCAAGCGCCGTGAGGTCCATGTTGGAGTCTGGGATCTTCCAGTAGTTGGAAGAAATGTTCACTTTGTTAAGGGAACATGCTTTGCTGATGATCTCTGAGTCTGAGGTGTTGCTGTGGTTCAAGAGCCACGAGCCAGACGATCTGTTGCTGTGGGCCAGGAGCGTCGTGGCCGAATTGTTACTGGAAGAATACACAGAGCTGGAGGCCAGGTCTGGTTTCTTAATGGCGTTTTGTCTGAAGAGCAAAGTTGGCTCGTAATAGTCCATTTTGAGCGATTGGTATAAGAAAGTGGTAAAAAAGAGATGGACTAAAAAAACGTTCCAAGACACAAGATATATTTGGTGGCGCTGGCGCTGGGGGGCATTATCTAAAAGGAAATAGCCAGTAGCTGCAAATTCTTGGGGCTGCTGGCTGGACGCGAAAGGAGTATCTGGTTATCGCCCAAAAGGGAAAGTCACGTGCGGAATTGCCCCCTTCATTTTCGGGACAAAAATGGAGGCACTCCTGCAATCCAAGCCGATATTCGCTATCTACGCGACTATTTCAATAGGATAGGCAACTTAGAAATTATTTATTTCTCCAACTTTGGGAAAACGACACGTCCTGACGACCCAATTTAATGACCTGCATATAAAGCCCCTCGCTGGTTCACTGCGTTATCGGCCGTTGCGTCACGAAGCTGGCTAAACTTAGCGTACGGCACACAAATTTAGTCCTCAGTGGCTCCAACTTCTATCTGCCAAGAGCACTAGCCAGATCCACATGAAAAAAGCATTGTTCTATTTTTGGCTGCTTTATGGGTGTGGCGTGTAGCCTACAATTTACAGCAATACATAAAACACTCTATTACGATGCAAATAATGTACAGACCTCTCCTATCCGGAACAACCCCCCTCTTAACCGGATCAGCGTCTCTTGTAGATACACGGCTTCAACAACCACAGGCCCTCGGCCTTTTCGGATCTCCGGCGGTCAAGCTCCTCCTTCTGGGTTTCCTGCTCGATGAACTTCTTCTTTCTCTCCAACTTCTCCTTCCGCTGGTTGATGATTTCCTGCGACGGCTTGAAGAACTCAAATCTCGTAAACATCTTGTTTTCGTTGTCGGTTTTCTTGTGGAAGAACCCCAAAAGCTTCAAAGACTCCACAAACTCGTTGCCAATGTCCAGCTCTGTACGGGTAGCCGAGTTAGCCGATTCCGAAAACCTAGACTTAATCTCAGCAATCCAGAGCTCTCCGTTTGGTGCAAGAAGTCTGTAGGCCTCCTCGACAAAATCAAGGAAGTTTGTGCCCATCAAGGCAAGACAGAAAATGACAATACTGCAGGAACCGTCCTCCAATGGGACATTCTTGATGTCGGCCACAGTGACAAGCTCATTGGCCTTCTTCAAGTCAAAACTGTGAACTTCAGCCTTAATAGGCTTGGCGGAGTTTCTTTTGCCCTTTTTCCCGATTTTTCCGTTATGCTCCTTGACGATTTTGTTGACGTCTCTGGCCAACTGGGCCTCTCCACAGCCCATGTCGGCCACAACGACTCTTCTGTCCGGAAGCCCCGGAAGTCCACCGGGGGCACTGACCGGTTTTGCCATTCTCGACCGGAACTGGTCCACAAACACATCCACCGGATTCTCCGGCCACAGCTGCACCTGGGACCGGAATCCCTGGTGGTACTCGTCGAAAAGAGCCGGTTGTTCTTTGATAAGCCGAAGGGCACTTTCCGAATCCGAGGTATAAAGCTGCTCGTTGATCCACCGGAACCGCGATCCAGACAACTTCGCCATCATCTTCTGCTGTAGCGGCGTGAGCTTTGATGGTGTGTCCATTTTCTGGGGAATTTCCGATTTCTCCAGCTTCTCCAGCTTCTCCAGCTTCTCCTTCTTTGGCTTCTTCACTGGTACTTCCTCAGACTCATCTTGGTCCTCAACCTGTCTTTTCTTCTCCTTTTTCTGCTTTTTTTGGTCTTTCTTCTTTTCTTTCTGCTTGTTGCTGCCGCCGCCAAGGGCCACGTTCTTGGCCTTGATGTCCCAGCCGTCTACTGAAAATAACGGCATTTCTGTAGTACCTTTAGTTGAGGCATCTCATCAAGTCTGGTGCATCACATGATACATCACCTGACCATCCACGTGACCTACCTACACATCAACATCGCAGGCTGTCATTATCACCAACCCACACAATGGCATGCCCCGAAGCAGAGATATAGCGCCAGGCCAAACGCATGTGTCGCTACGAAAGTGGGGCAAAACGTTCTATCTGCCGTCGCTTTTTCATCTAGCGCCGACCGCCGAAAGAGTCGTTCCGCTAGCAATAAGGGATGTTCTCCGGGCTAAATCCGTTATGGAAGTGTACGGCATCCAGGGCATCAGCCACCACTCCCAGGGTTACATAATCATCAACAACTACCCGGTGAAGACGGTCAAGGTCTTTGGACGCGTCTTGTCGCTTTTTTACAGAGACGACGCCAATCACTACATACTAAACATTGACGACTGTTCTGGGGAGAAACTGAACATTCTGGTAAAAGTGCCAGAAATCATCGTTTTCGACAGCATCCTCGAGGATATGTACGTTGAGGTCGTGGGCACAATCAGCATCCATTTTGACTTCCCCAGACAGCTTGTGGCGGTGTCGTTTGCTGTAGTGGGGGGCAAGGGGGACCTCGGAACGGAGATAACGTGCATGTCGGAGATACTTAAGGTGAGGCAGTTTCTCCGAGTTCCCTGGGTATACACCCCGGAACTACGCCCCTCGGAAGACCGTAACGCACCCCCGGTTTTCCACGAAGCCGACACCCGCCGCCGCCACGAAAAACTCCGGCTCCGCTTGCACACCCCAGACTCTCAGACTGCGCTGGACGTGGTCTCAGATACGTTTTCGCTCGACGAAGAGGAAATTGTCGTGGCTGGCCGCACAGAAACCGTTATCGTGCTCGACTAGCTCGGCGATATCCGGGGTCTGTCTATGTGCAGGCTATCTGATAGAACAAAACCACCCGTCCAGCATCAACACCTACCACCTCATGGCCGACCCAATCACCTGCCACATCCTCGATACGGCACTCGGGAGACCCGCTTCCAACGTCACGTGCTCCATATTCCACGTGGCTCCTCTTGTTTCCGACTGTTCTTCCGAAGCAGCATACGACCTTGATGCTCCAAGTGCCCCATTTGCCATGAGCAAAACGGATAACGACGGCCGGATCAAAAACTGGGTGGTGAACCCGAAACTTTCCACTGCAGAAACTGACAAATTGGGCATCTCCGCTGGAAAATGGACATCCCTACAGCCGGGAATCTACAAGATCAAGTACTTGACAGGAAAGTACTTCCACGACATAAGCAGCGACAACAGGACGTTCTTCCCGTTTGTGGAGATCACGTTCCAGGTCGACAATCCACCAGATAACCACTACCACGTGCCGTTGCTTCTCAGCAACCACAGCTACTCGACGTACCGGGGCAGCTGAACTACAAATACATAAGCCTTCTATATATTACTAGTAGAAGAAATGGGTGTTGTTCTGGGACTTCTCGTGGACCAACATCTCGTGGCACTTGTACGCGTTGAGCTCGTTCTTGATTCTGTTCACCTCAGAGTGGCCAGAAAGATAGTACTGCGTAACAGACTTGTTGTATCTTCTGTACATGTAAGGAGCCCAAGTTTCAGAGATCGACACCTTGCCAGAGAACTTGACGCCCTTTTCGGTTTTGTGATCCTGGGACTTTTTCAAGATCAGGCTCACGTCGTGATTCACTTCTCTTGGCAGCTCCAGACCGGGCCTGAACGCATCCACAACTATCTCAACCAGATCCATGTCCCGCATTTGTCTGACGTGTTTGATATAGTTTGGATACCTGAAGCCCAGGCCGGACTCCAACATATTATTGAGCTGTGTTTTGTCCAAACGCACACACTGCGAGCCGTCTTCGTTGGTGGTGAACTGCAAGTAGCCTTCTTTGGCAGCCTCTTCGATTTCGTCTTCCGCGTCCAATTTGTCGTCTAGATCAAATCTACGCGGAAGAGACTCGTCTGATAGCTGGTGGTCTTTGCGTTGCTGGTCGGCGATTTGTGCCTTTGTGAGTTCGTCGTCCTTCATGAAGATGTCCATGGTTCTGTTTTTGGAGCGCACGTTTTCAGCCTCGATTTCTAGTTTCTTCTCCATCTCGTCAAACTGCGTGAGGAGATCGGAGAAACCATCGTCGGAGCCCACGTCTAGCTGTGGAAGGTGGTAGTGTCGGCTTTCGCGGTTGCTCTGTGCAAATGTTTCGATGATCGGGCTGGGTGTTTTCGGCCGCACATTGTAAACGTGGGTGGGTGTTTCAGGCTCCTTGGAGATGGATGGATTAATGATGGACTTGAAGAAGGATTTTTTCGGTTTCTTCAGGGAGGTGATAGACGCGGTGGAGGAGTCGGTTGAAGCATTTTCGGGGAGGGACGGTTTCAGGAGCTTCTTTTTGAGTTTCCCGAGTCCCTTTTCTTCTTTCACGGGTTTCAAGCCCAAAAACTTTTTGATTTGAGCCATAGATTTGCTTTTCGTCATGGTAGGTTTTGTTTGTTTTGGTGGGGACGCCAGGTGCTTCAGTTCGGGGGAAGCGTCTGGGGTGTTTACTGTGAATCGCATTGTTTCCGGTGTTCCGGGCAACGACTTATCGAAATCGACATCCACAATGTTCAACATTGACAATCGGTTCTGGAGAAACCCATGCGGCTGAAGAACGTTTTCTGTGCTCGGAGAAAGAGCGGATTTTTTCGGCCGCTCCGAGGCGCCATTCGGCTTGTATTCTGCAGGAACCCCAACCTCCGGCAACACCTCCAATGGCTCCGGCTCTTCTTCTTGGGAGTATTCCTCAATGAGTTCGTCGACGTAGTTTTCCATAAACCCGTCCTGGGCCGGCGATGTTTGTTGCACCGTAGTGTCCAGACGCGCCAGGGAGTGTTTAGAGCCGGAGCCGAACGGCAGCGCCGGCTTCCCTAACGCCGAAGCGCGTTTGGTCGCTAGCACGTCTTCTCCAGCACAGAAGCTGAAGTCACTGGGGCTTGGCGGCTCTGGAGAGGTGTTTTTGGTGAGGTCCAACGGCGGAGGCACGTGACGGGCCGGCCGGTCGGTGGGCTCAATTGGGGGCGGTGATTCGGCCTCAGCGGCAGCTGGCAACGGAGACAGGGAGACGGTAGGGTCAGGTAGCTCGGACAAGGCGGCGGAGGAGGCCGGAGAAGACTGCACAGAGGCGGGTTCGGACTTAAGGGGCAGCACCTCGGAGGAAAGCGCCTCGGAGATATCCATTTTCGGCTCGTCATCGAGAGAGGCCCGGGCCGACGCAAACAGCGCCAGCCGCAACGACGGGCTCTGGATGGGCAGCAGCCGGTCCTGTTTGGGGCTTTTGCAGATGGTGCTCAGGTTGGAGTTGCTGGTCAGCTGGGAAACCTGGGGTCTGGCGGCGGGGGCGGAAATAGGGACGGAGCTTTCCGTGATGGCACCGAGGGCTTCATCCGACGGTGGGCTGGGGGATTCAGTGTCTGCTGGGGTCTCGAAGGTGTTGACGGAAGTTTGGGGCGTAGTCAGGTTGGAGCGGTTGAGATTATAGGAGGACAAGCTGGAGTTCTTTGAGTCCAGCAGTTTCAGGTCGGGTTTCAACTCGTTGTAGAGGGAGTGCTCCAGTTTGACGATGTTGGATGCGTTTTCGGCGTAGCGGTTGTTGGACAAGGAGAGCAGGCGGAGATGGGGTTTAGGGGAGAAGGCCAAATCCGGGGGTGGCAATGGGGGAGTTCCGGGGATCTTGGGCGATCCCATGGAGGGCGAGCCGGCCACCGAGGGCACATAGCTCTGACTTCCGGTGGGCGCGTGTCCCGACGGCCGGAAGTTCTGGATGTCGATATTCGAGAGCGTGTCGAGCTTGGACGACCGGATGGACTGCTCCAAGTCGGACTTGGTCCGCGATTTAAGGTTCCTCGTGGAGCTCAGCCTGGTCATGTACGCGGAGGACGGAAGGGACACCATGGAGTTTGACCTCGGGAATGTGTAAACCGGTTGGGACGGCCCCGGAATGTCCGGCTTGCCCCTCCTTTTGGGCGTGTGGCGGGGCCGGAACACCTCCCCGTTGGGGAAGTAGTAAGTTGCCACCGGGTCGTTTTTCCGAGATTTCTTAACAAACCGGTCGTCCACGGTCATCAACGCCTCCGTCGACGACTGCCGCATTGTGTCTGGTTGGCTTCGAACCGACAGCTGGGTTGTCTGGGAGGTGATTGAGTTAGACCTCTGCATTGGGTCGGAGAAGCGGGTGGCGGGGGAATTTTGGGGGAGATCTGATGATCGAAGCGAGTGGACGGGGAAACCGGAAGATGGTGGGACTTTTTTTTTTTTTTTTTTTTTGTTTTATTTCGTTTGATTTATTTTTATTTGTGTATGCTTGGCTGCCTTGGTTTTAAGGAACGAAAAAAGCTAAAACAATAAGGTGAGAATGTGCGCGGGGGGTACCGGTGTGCAACCGGAAACAGGAGGGTAGGGGGACCGAAAAAGGCGGCTTTGCACGATGGAACACGGGTGAAACAGCCCGCAAACGGGGCTGCCACAGGGGATGTTTCTATATATACGAGACACACCGGCCCTGTGTACCGACTACAACTGCTTACACTGGCGGTGGGGCAATGTGGGAAAAATAAAAATCGTATTGGCCGCCGCCCCCGATGGTTGGCACTGAGGCACAGACAGCAAGCGACTGTATGCCTCACAGATGCGGCCGTGGTCAGGGGCGATCCAGATGGTCCTGGCTGGGAAACTTTTTTCTGCCACTCGAGTTTTTTAATTTCCTTTTTAGTTTGGGCCTGGGATCTTCATTTTTTTTTTTTGCATTTTTTTTTTTGCACTTTTTTTTTTTCTTTGTTGCATTGTCGAATTAAGGTCGCGTAAACATTGCTGCCCGCCGCCTATAACCGCGGTGCACCATGCTGTTCTAGATCTGTCAATAAGCAACGCACAGACTAACATTGGCCCTTTTGAGCCAGACCATTCCCGCATCGAGAATGCACATTCACACCTGTGCACCAGAGTCCAGGGCACTGCTTTTGCACCCACACTCCCTTTGTGTACCACCATGAAGCTTCTTCTTCTTTTCATAGTAGCCGCGGTGGGGTCTATCGATGGAGCAGGGCACAACCCGCTCGTGATCATAGAATCCCACACCCCCTGGATAAAAGAGTTCCTTCTGTATGAACTGGCCCACACGCCCCAGTTACCATCAAACAAACCGCTAAAGACAAAGATCAGGAACTACGGCTCTGCCCTCAGCAACGAAAACAACCTCTCCCAGTGGACGAGAAAGCTCGTAGACCTGCTGAAGGAAGACCCAGTGCCCGAATCCAAACCCTCCTCCGTCAACGTCAGTGTTGACAGATTCTATGAATACTTGGTCAAAGTGGCCGGTTTCTACCCCCAGGACTTGAGCTTCCTCACAGATCCACTGTACAACGGCACCACCAACGATATCGAACTGCACTTGTCTGCCATCAAAAGAAAGCAGATGCTGCGGCAGAACATCTCCATTGCTGGGGAAAAGCCAGTCCACAGGAGTATAGCACCACTGGACGAGCCCAGCTTCCTTATGCTCTGCTTGGCCTTTTTGCTGCTTTTCTAGCGGACATTCTCGAGAATCTCCACGTTCGTAGACAGCAACCGCCACATGATAAGCATAAACACCAGCTGGTACGGAGAGTGCATGAAACCAAGAAACTTCACGTACTCGTCATGAAGAGGAGTCCAGTCTCGCTTGGAGCTTTCCTTCATAAACTTTCCTTTCTTCTTCAATCCAAGCTTCAACTCCTCCACCGCATGCACACCAGCCTTTACTTCGGCCAACAACTCCGGCCGGTTGGCCAAGTACCGAGAAACGCCTCGGGCCACTCCAAGATCGTCATAGGCAAAAATGTCCAATTCCTTCAACGTAAACAAAGAGAACATCTTGGCCGACCACTCTCCAATACCCTTGAGTTTGGTCAACTCGGAAATCAACTCTTCGTTGGTGGAGTCCTTGTAGAACTGTAACTTTGTAAGCGGCAGACTAGCATCGGTGAATGTCTGACTGATATGGTTTACGTAATTGACTTTCTGGTTCAGAAGCCCACATTCCCGAAGTTCTTCTGTAGATTTGGTCAAAAGCTCCTGTGGCGTAGGAGTTGACTCAAAAAGTGCACGGAACCTCTGCTCAATGGCCTTGGCTGCCGATCCCGAGATCTGCTGCCCGATGATCGACGATATAAGCTTATACCAGTAGTTGTTGATGATCTCTGGCTCGGGCCTGGTGTCTGGGTCTTCTTTGGCAAACGGAAGAAAGTTCCGGTGCACAATGGCCGGGTAGAGCGATTTGTCCTTGGAGATGATGAAATTGATGCCCTTTACGAACTCCGGGTTGTGGAACTCCACAAACTCCTGGGGCAACGTGAGATCATCGGGAACCTTGATATGAGAGAGGTGGTCTTCCAAGTTCTGTTTCGGTGTTTTTGGCGTTTTTGGTGTGGCACGTGCCTTTCTCGGGCTCTTGGCCACTCTGGCTGTGTCTACCAACGGCTTTAATTCTGGATTGGCGCCAGGCGAACGGGTTACGGCCATTTTAGAGAATCTATATAAGAGTAGAGAAGATCGCAGTGGCGCTTTGTGTGTGCAGGTGACTCAGCATTTGGGCAAGTAGCAAGAATTACAGTACTGTATGTGTTAGTCAGAGCTTCTTTTTGTCTATCCTGCGCCAGTGGCTCAGATAATGTAGATAAGGTTAAAGATATGGGTCATCATTCACATACCATTACGAATTGGTTACTAGTAATGACGGAGGAAGCTGTAAAAATTGTTTTTCGCGATGCTGGTTCTGTACCGGGTAACGGTGAGGGCTGCAAAAATGAGGTAATGGAACAATTGGATTATGTAAGCGCCGTGGGATGGCTCCGCGGGATGTGTTAGGCCCCTCTGGCCATCCGCGGTCTAGTACCATGGACTATTAAGGACTAAAGGATGGACCGATAAAGCCTAAACGGGAAAGACTCTGAAACCACATCGACGTAAACTGTCAGGATGTGGGGCAGGTGTGGCTCGTACGCGGGGCACGTTAGGCCTGCCATGCGCGGAAACGAGGTAAATATAGAACAAACAGATCTTTTGCGCTATGCTCCTTCGAAAGCGTAATTCCGTCGTGTCTGTGGATTTGGTTTTGCAATCGTGTTTTGATTTTGACTTTTTAATTTATCTTCATTTAACCTTCTTTTTTCTTTTTCCAATAAGGTCTCGCCGCAGACAATAGCCCTCAGCCGAAATCGGGCAAGGCGATGGCCGGAAGAACAAGTCGGGAAAAAGGAAGTTAGAGTTTCCCGAGGCTGCAGAAATGAAACATCCGAGGAGCCCCGGAAAGAAAGGGTATTTCCAACCACCGAGTAGGGAAAGAAAAGCAGTAGAAGAAATTAGAAACACTCGTATCATATCCACAGTTGCCCTTGCTGAGCCGCGAAATTAGTGCTGCAGAGCGATAAGGATCGGTGTAAAGGAACAGTTTGCTCCCGGTATGCTCTTTTAGTTTATCGCCACGAGCGAGGCTTAACCGATCTAACCACCCCTTCATGCACAGCACTTTATTGCCTGTCAGGACTGCGTCTGATCCCTACACCCGAGATCTATTGCGAAAACACAGGGGCTGGCAATATATAACTGGGGCGCTTTCCTTCCTTTTTTATTAGTACTTTTTTATCGGTACTTGACCAAAATGTTTGCAGAAACGGCCTCCTTCTGTACTTTGTGCCTTGAACAGTCAGAGAAGTGCATTCGGATGGTTGCTGCCGGGCTCTTGCTTCTCATGTCGGCGCCACTCGTGTTTGCCTTTTTGCTTGATTTGTTCTTGGGCTTTACGGGCTTTGTGTGGGCCCGATTGCACAGATACTCTTACAAAAAGCTGGTGGGGCGGATCGATTTAAATCTCAACATCCGCTCCAGCAACCCCTTGCGGGAGTTTTTGCGGCTGAAACAATTTGTCCTCTCGCCCTCGTGGATGATCCGAGCCGAGGACGATCATTGAGTATTTGCCGCACTTTGAAACAGCGGTTGAGGAGAAGCCTCGTTAATAGAGGGGACACATTGTTCTGCGCGGCTGCGAAACCACTGCAATTTGCGCCGGCCGGTGCTAGCCGGCACTAGCCGAGTCTTGGGCTCACCAAACGGTATAGGGCCACGGCCCCAGTCATATGGAAAACTGGTTTTTCATGGTATTTATTTCTATCTACGGTTCAGTACGGTGTGTATGTAGAGTCGTATTTTTTATTTGACAAGCGCATCCACCTTCTTTACGCGGAGTGCAGCCGCCGCACCTGCCTCGATAACGCGTCCTGATCAGGCAGTTGCCTGCGAGCCAACTTCCACAGATATATAAACGCCTCCGCCAGGTCTACCTTCCCCCACAATCCGCACAAATGGTCCAGTGGACTGACTTTATCAAAGAAGACTTTTCGGCAAAGTACGAAAATGCCGACCTATACAAATCCCAGTACTTGCCCAAGGTTGAGGCCTACCGCAAGAAGTTGCAGGACTCGTTGAAACCAGAGTACAAAATCGAGTTACCAGACACCATTGAGAACCTCGAAAAGAACCAAACAGATGTCTTGGCTCTATTGTACGAAAAAAAGTATTTATCTGAGGAGGAGCTCCAAATCACCGATTCCTCGGCGGCTGCTATTGTTGAGAAAATTGCAGCCGGAAAATGGACTTCCGTCCAAGTGCTCCAGGCTTTTGCCAGAAGAGCCGTCATTGCCCACCAGTTCCTCAATTGCAACTTGGAGGTTTTCATCGACGAGGGCTTGAAGAGAGCCCAGGAGTTGGACGACTACTACAAGAAGAACGGGAAAACCGTCGGCCCATTGCATGGCTTGCCCATTTCCTTGAAGGAACAGATCAACTACGCAGGCAAAGCCACCCACGGAAGTTACGTTTCGTTGGTTGATGATATCGTTGACCAGAGTGCCGTCTCAAAGGACATTCTTGAGAACCTTGGTGCTGTTTTCTACGTGAGAACCAACCAGCCACAGACCATCATGCATCTTTGCGGCAACAACAACTTCATTGGTTGGTCCCGCGTGCCCAAGAACATTTCCTTGTCCTCTGGTGGCTCTTCCTCTGGAGAAGGCTCTATTGTTTCCTTTGGTGGTTCTCCACTTGGTGTGGGTTCCGACATTGGAGGCAGTATCAGAAGCCCTGCTGCATTTGCCGGTTGCCACGGTCTCAGACCATCCACTTTTAGGATTTCTAAGAAACCAGGTGTTTCTGCAGCCGGTGGTCAGGAAACTATTCCTGGTGTCCAGGGTCCGTTGGCTCGTTCGGTAGACGACATTGATCTTTTCATGGACTTGTACATCAACCAGGGTAAGCCATGGGAGCACGATGCTACTGTTTTGCCTTTGCCTTGGAGAAAGGTGGAGAAGCCAGCTCCAAAGGACTTGACTGTGGGTGTTATCTACGACAACGGAGTGGTCAAGCCAACCCCACCAATTCGCAGAGGCTTGAAGGAAACCGCTGCCAAGTTGGCTGCTGCTGGTGTCAAGGTGGTGGAGTTCCCAGAAATCGAGTCTCAGAGAGCATGGGAGCTTGCAAGACAGACATTTGCTGCTGACGGAAACGAAGCACAGAAGAAGCTCCTCAAATCCGGTGAGCCGTTATGCAAGTTGACCAAATGGGCCCTCAACTACGGTGGTGAGGAGAAAGACATTGGTGTGTACAACCTCAAGCAGATCAACATTGAGCGTGACGGCTTGAAGCAGAAGTACACTGACTACATGAACAAGCACGGCATTGACATCATCCTCAGTCCTACCTACGAGAATGTGGCCCCACACCCAGAAACCGCATACAACTGGTCCTACACTTCTCTTTTCAACTTGATCGACTTCCCCACACTTGTGGTGCAGACCGGGTTGTACCAGGACCCAGCCAAGGACAAGTGGACGCTGGAGTATCCAAAGAACCCTAGAAACGACTTTGAGGAGCTTTGTCTTGATCTCTACGAGCCTGAGCTGTACAAGGGAGCGCCTATTGGCTTGCAGCTCACCGGCAGACGCTACTTTGACGAGGAGGTTGTTGCCGCCGGCAAGACCGTTGTCGACATCCTCGGCGTCGACTTGTACAAAAACTGATATAGTCCATTACATTATGCCATTAGCCCGCTTGTAGGTGCACGTGGTGAGGGTCCACGTGACTCAAGGTAGATGTCCCCGGTTCTCACCCCACAAAAACCCCAATGGAAATCACCATCGTTGGAGCCGGCGTGGTGGGCCTTCTGACGGCCCTAGCGATTCTAGAACACACCCAGGCCAAAGTGACCATTGTGGCTGAGCACAATCCGGAAAAACAGCCGTATCTGCCCCACTATACGCTGCCTTGGGCGGGTGCCCATTTTCGTCCGTTTCCGGCCCAAAACCAGGCCCAGCTCCGGGAATATCCGTTTTCCCGTGCCACGTACCGCCGATTTCTCCGTCTAGCTAAAGAAAACCCCGAAAGTTCGGTTAAATTTGTGGAAGGAATCGACTACTTAGAGGAGGATGTACTGGCTTATCGGGACTTGCATGAGGGGTACAGCGAGGAATTGGAAGATTTCGAGAGAATCCCACAAAATCAGCTCCCCAAAGGTATATCTCTTGGATTTCGCTACAAAACCTTCGTTTTGGATGCCCCGTTGTACCTCCAATTTTTGGCCAGACGGCTCCGCATAAAGTATGGGGTGCGATTTGTGGAGGAAAAACTCGAAAACCTCCAATCTGCGGCCCGGTTTGGCGGAATAATCATCAATTGTTCCGGGTCCGGTCTCCAGTGGGAGGGCGGAGATGATAAGGACAGCTTTCCCATTCGGGGCCAGACCGTTTTGGTGAGATCGGGGCTCAGCGAGGACAAGACGGTGACGATCCAGCACAAAAACGGAGACTGGACTTTTTGCATCCCCCGCCCTCTTGGTGGAGGCATAGTGGTGGGGGGCACCAAGCAGGTGGGGGACTGGTGCACGGATGTCAGAGGGGAAGAAGTGGATGCTGTTCTCGGCCGGGCTCAGAAGTTCCTTCTGCCGGACCTTCCGGAAAACAAATGGGACGTTGTACGTGTGAATGTCGGCTTCCGGCCCGGCCGCCACGGCGGAATGAACGTTTCCTTAGACCGGTCCCACGGAGTTCCGGTGGTTCATGCATACGGTGCGGCTGGCTCTGGCTTTGAGTTCTCCTACGGCGTCGGACTTAAGGTGTTGCTGCTTCTCCGGGAGTCCAAGCTCTAGCACCACCGTTGGTTTCCGCAAATCCATCCTGTAAATACTTGCTAGATCAAGATCGTAGACCAAATGCGACTCTTATCCGCGCATCACGTGCCCGATAAGGTACCCCGTGGCCACTGTTTACTTGCTTCTCCACAAAACCAAGAAAACTTCTATTTGCTATTTCAGGTCCGGAATAATACTAAAGTACTTACTTTCTGAAGGATCCGTATTTTCCAAGTCTACAGGGTTGATGCTCCGAACGATAAGAAAGCTCTCCACAAAATGTGTCCAGGCGGACTTCCTAGATGCCTCCGCCTGGTACAGACACCATCTTTATCTTCTCGGATACGACAAGCTCAAACTTGACATGTACAAGAAGTTTTTGTCGTTGCAGGCATGGAGCAACGGAGCCGGAGTTAAGAACTTAGTACACGATTTGGCCCGGTTTATCAAACAAGACTGTACGAAACACCCGGAGTTGATGCAGCACATCACGTCTTTGGCTCCGGAAAGACCTAAAAAGCCGTCAAAATGGCTATACATTTGTGTGGCCCAGATGATCCTCTCCGACGCAGACCACGAAATAGACCTCCTTTCTGATACAATTCTTGAGTTGTACATTCAGCTGCGTGGAGATTCGTTGAGTTTAGAGAGTAAGGTCGACCAGAAACACCAGAAAGTGCTCCGTTTGGCCAAAAAGTACTACAAATCCTCTGTTATCGACTACCGGTCTCTCTATGACCACACTCTGTATCCCCGGAAGATGCTTATTTCCGAAAAGGGAATCTCCATCAGCTTGCCACCTTTGCCGCAAATCAGATCTAAATCTCTTTTGGCAAAATCTCTCATTCATAAGGAACTCTACCGTGGCTTGATGGCTCCTCGGCATAATTTCTATGGCCAGCTCAAAGCAGTTGGTCTTTCTGAAGACCCGCAAGTCCCCAAAATTCTCCGTCACGATCTCCTGCTTTTGGACGGTTTTGGGGACTTCTTTTTATCCATGGAGTCTTCTGAATTCTTGTGCAAGTTCAAAAGATTATACCCTTACACAGACGACAACACATTTGGCAAGAAAACCTATTATTTGCTACGGACCATTCTTGCCACAAACTCCCTCCTTCTGCGGCTTGCTTTGGCCTATGGGCTTCCTTTTGCCCTAAAAGACCCATACGTTCTAAATCTTCTCAGAAGAAGCTATATTCCTCGAACTCTGGGCTATACAAGCAAACATGAAGAAGCCTTTGAAGAGGAGTTTCTAGCCGACTACTTTGAGCAGTATGTGGGTGCATTATACTTGGAAGACCCAGAAACAGCCAAGATCTGGATAAACGAGCTCTTTGGCCGCATTTGCTCCCTGATTGCCGATTATTACCATATTCCAAATCGTAAATGCCAGACTTTCGACTACAAGTCGTGGTCTGCAGATGTCATCGGGCGTGCTATTTATTAGATTATTTACGGTCCCGCATGAGATCAGAGAAGCCGTTTCCCTTGGGCTTCTTTTTCTTCTTGTCCTTGGACATGTTTTTCACACTGGCAAATCCCTCGTTGTCCGAATCGGAATCCAGGTCGGAATCGGAGTCTGAGTCCGAACCGGAACCTGATTCCGAATCAGAACTCGACGGGGCTTCCAAAATAGGTTTGGTTGGCTTAGCAGGTTTCTGTTGCTGCTGCTGCTTGGCCTGTTGCTTCTCCTTGGACTCAATCACTTCGGGCACTCCACGTGACATCAAGTCGCTGAGCGAGTTCAACTTGAGCAACCCCTTTCTTGGAGGCTTTGGCTCCTCTTTCTTTTTCCCTTCGTCTTCGGACGACGACTTTGAGAACGGTGTGTCTATAGAGATTGTCCTGGTGTTTTGCAAACTCTTGTATGCTGGTGGAGATGGTTCTTTGATAGGCTTTGTGTTTGGTTTAATCAAAGAACCGAGATTTTTGCTCAGCAATCTAGAACTCACCAACCCAGGACCCTTTTTCAAGTCATTCTTCTTTGTGAGAAGCTTTTTGGAGAGCTTGGGCTTTTCTTCCTCAGAGTCGCTGGAGCTGGACTCTGAATCTGAGCTGGAATCGCCCGACTGAGGCTTTGGTTTTGACTGCTGCGTTGCTTGCGAATCGCTAGCTTTTTTACCTTCTGCACTTGCTTTTGTAGTTTCTTTTGGTGTCAGACTTTGGCCAGTAGATTGTGACTTGTCAGGTGAGGAAGCGGAAGCTTTATCTTCGGCTTTTTCCTCTGGCTTCTTGTTTTCCTTACTGCTTTCTTCATCTGAACTCTCGCTTTCAGAGGAATCTGAGCTTTCAGATTCAGACGAAATGACAATCAGCTCTTCCGCTTGTAGAGCCTTCTTCAGAGGCGTACTCTCAGCTTTTTGCTCCTTCTTGTCACCCTCAGACTTCTTAGGGCTCTCTGGTTCCTTAGCACCATTAGCTTTTTGAGTGCTTTCAGGCTTCTCACCACTCTCCGATTCGGAACTCTCAGAATCAGAGCTTTCAGACTCAGAAGCTTCAGATTTTTTGGAACTCTCAGAGTTTTCCGGTTTCTTAGCATTCTCAGTTCCAGAGCTCTCGGGCTTTTCAGCAGCATCATTATTGGGCTTCTCAGTCTTGTTCTCGACCTCTTTCACCTCTTGTAGCGCCTCCGTGTCCTTAGCTTTATCAGCTTCGGAAGCCTTAGCAGTCTTCTCAGTATTCTCAGTTTCAGGCTCTGATTCTGATTCTGATTCCGATTCAGACAGTGACAGTGAGAAGGACTTGTAGGAAGAGCTTGAGTCGCTCACCTTTTGCTTTTTGGCCTTCTGAGATTCTTCCGCAGACGATCTCTTTTTCAGTTGAGCCTCTTTTTTCTCTTTATCAGAATCTTCAGAATCAGACAGCTCAGACAGACTAAACAGCTCTTTCTCGTCATTCTTCTTCTCAGCCTCAGGTACCTTTTGAGAACCAGTTGGCTGGGAATCTGCATTCAAGACTTCAGTTGCCTTATTCTGTGGTCCCTGCGCTGGTTGCTCAACTGGCTTCTCCGCAGGCTTCTCTGTGATAGCTTGTGGTTTCTGAGGAGTCTCCTTTGGAGGCTTTGGTGATTTAACAGCCTCCACGTGCTTTTCTGCTTTTTCCTTTTCTTGTCTGGCCTCAGGTTCTTGTGGCTTTTGAGAGTCGGTCGTTTCAGCAGGCTTTTCAACTGCTTGTTTCTGAGACTGGCCTTTCTCTAATTGCTCTTTTTGCTCAGAGGCCTTTTTGTTAGCTTCTTCTTCCTCGTCAGAGTCAAGCATAATCACTTCTGGAGCAGCAGAACGAGTACGAGGACCTGCACTTTCTGTTCTTCTGCTTTCAGCTCCTCTAGCAGGTCTTCTGGAGTCGTTAGAAGCAAGTGGGTGTTTTCTAGGTCTTCCTCTTCTTCTCACAGGAGGCTGTTCTTCATCGTCTGAAGATTGCAGTTGGGCTGGCTGTGCTGGCTGTGCTGGTTGAGCTTGTGGCTTTTGTTGGACTCTTGGTTCTGGCTCAGAAATAGTAGACTCGCAGCTGGAATCGGAATTGTCGCTGCTTTCGCTGCTTTCACTCTCACTGCTATCGCTGGAGTAACTCTTATCTTGTTCTGCGGTTTTAGGAGGTTCTTTAGCGGGCTGTTGTTGAGCAGGTGGTTCTTTTTCTGGATTCTTTTCAGCAGGGGCAGCGGCAGAAGGGGTCTCACCTTCAGAGTCAGCTTCTGAAGACAGGCCAGGCTCCATAGCGGAATCTGGCTTTTTGGCGGAGCCGTTGTTACCGGAAAAGTTCAACACTCGGTTCACTCTTGGAGTGCTTGGTTCCTGTTTAATAGGAACCTGCTCCTGAGCTTCCTCTCTCTCCTTATCGAGCTTAGCGTCAAATCTTCTCATTTTGAGGTAAACAGAAGAAAGCTTCAGACGGCTGGCAAAGTCCCAGAATGGAGCTGGCAAAGCAGCAGCTCTCTTCTCACGCTCTACCTCTCTCTCGTCAGTGACATTATCAAGGTTTGTTTCGTAGTTGGGGACGCCTCCAATGGTAGTTCTGGAGCGGAGGTTTCTCTCTGTGGCAACGTTGGAGCGGGTGGCAGCCAATCTTCTGTTTTCAAGCTCACGGGCGTTTTCAGCAATGTTCTGCTCCAAAAGTCTCCGTTTGGACTCTTCGTAGGCAATGAAAGATGACGGATCGGGCTCAGTGACCAGAAGCTTCTTGTTGATTCTGTTGGGGATGCGGCCCAGCTTTATTATGCTCATGACCTCGTTTTTCGAAAGAGAAGCATGCTCAGTCTGGTTGTTTTCCTTATCGTTAGAAGGAGGGCTTTTCTTTTTCTGGGCTTCACTCTGGTTCGAGTCCTGAGGAGCAGGTTCAGGCCGGCTGGGAGCTGGTTTTGCTGCAGCGGCTCTGGCTAGAAAGGAGCCGTTGGCCTGTAAATCCAGAGGAGTCAAAGTGGGAGCAGTGGTGTCGTTGGCAATGGAGTCCCGCAGGGAATCGGCCAGGTTCAGACCTCTCTTGCTGGCCTCGTCACGCATAAACTGCTCCTTGGTGTACTCCTGCTTGCGCAAAGCCTCCTCCTGTTTCCGCTGGACCTCTTTCTGGAGCTCGACTTTGCGTCTCATGTCGTCCTGGATGCGCCACTCGGCCTCCTTTTTCCGTTCTTCCTGGCGGGCCTGCTCCTGGCGTTTCATGAGCTCCTCCTGCTTCTTGAGCTCCTCCTGCCTCTGGAGAGCTTTTCTGCGTTTTTCCTCCTCTTCTTTGCGCAACTGCTCCTGTCTCTGTTTTTCCCAGAGTCTCCTGGCTTCATGCTCTCTTTCGATGCTTTCGGCTACGCTGGACGCACCGGTGCTCCCGAGCTCCTGGGCTCTTCTAAGCCTCTGTTCCTCGAGCTTCTGCTGCTCCTCGTGGTCCTGGACTGGTGGCTTTTGTGGTCCATTAGGTAGAGGTTCCTTAGATACAGATGCTGGGTTGAGATGGGGTTGCTGCGGGTGTCTGGGGACCGTAGGGGTCAGTGTATTAAGAGGACCTCTGAGGGGCTCTTTAGATGCAATGGTGGGGACTTCGGGGTTGCTGCGGAGCAGTCTGTGGGTGACCAGGTTGTCACTGTCTGTGCCGTCGTCTATAGGGTCGTTTTCTGAGACAAGATTGGGTTTTGGAGGCGGAGCCCCACGGACGACGTTGCGGAAATCGGTAGTGACCCGGCTGGTGTCGGAATCGTCGTCGTCGGAGAAAACAGACCGGGAATGCTGGCCGTCCGGCACCTTGAGCATGCCGGAGGTGATGCGTTTGCCCGAGGCCAGGGTGGACGCCGAGGCCGGGGACCTCCGTTTTTCCGGAATGATCCGGGACGGCGTCTGGTTATGCGTAGGAGGGGGAAGCGAAACTGGAGATGTAGCGTCTGGAGGATGTGATTTGGGGGTGTCTCTGCGCATGCCCCATATGGTTCTAGACTTCTTCAAGATGCGGGAGTCCTCGGCCTCCAGAAAGTCCCGTTTCCGCAACAGCTGCTCTAGCGTGGTGTCGGGGAGAATCGTAGACGTTTCTCTGGAGTACGTCGGTAGCATGTTGTCCACAAGCACACGGACTAGATCTCCAGAAGAAAACACGTCCTGCGCAGTAAAATCCGGATCAAGGTCACACCGGTCGTTGTCCTGGATGCCTTCCACCTGTAGCGGGTCTGCCTCCGGGTAGAGCTTGTTGTATCTCTGGATGAGGGCATCACAAACCTGCCCAATTGTGGACCCGGGCTCCACCAAATGGAGAAATTTCTTGTATGCACGGATGGCCTCCGTGTGTGTCTCCGCCAGCTGCACGGGGATAAGCACCACCTGGAGTTTTAGTTTCATGCTGTTTGGTGCCGTGGTGAGGTTATGTTTATTTTGCGTTTTTTTCCCTCACTTTTTCCCAATGGTGCCTGCGCACCGCGATGGCTCCTATGTTTGGTGGGTTTGTTGATTTGGTTTGGTTTTTGGTTTTTTTGGTGGTGGGTGGGATATTTGCTTTGGAGCTGGCTGGTTTTGGCTGGTCTTGGCATTTTTCCGTTTTCCGTTTTGGTACTTCTGTTTGGTCAGTGGCTGCAAACGCGTCCCGCACCGGGTGTTCCGCTGATTTGGGCAGTAAGCGGATTCTGAGACGATTGTAGAATGCGTTTTTGGTTGAGGCCTACTTTTAGATTGGCTGAGCTGCTTTTGGTGATCTTCTGGGGCTCTACGGTAGTACTGGATCATAGATCACATGATGTGAGACAGCTGATGCAGAGGCACCAAAGTGATAAGAGCAGACAAAAAGCAAATGTGAGATTGAGAGGCAGTAATGTGAAGAAATGGAGAGTTTAGGGCTTTTTACGAGTTTGGGCTGGCGATTGTGCAAATTAGTGGTGTTCGCTACAAGGAACAATGAGTTTGTTTTGACGTGCGGCTCGATCCTTGATCTCGTTTAGCAGCCCAGCATGCACCTACCCCACCAGAGGAGGTGTGAAGTCAGGAATTTGGAAGGGGGTTCTAAGGGTGACTACTGTAAGGCTAGAATGGCTGTTTTTAAATTTGGCTGGATATTTAGTGGTCACGTGAGCCGTGGCACGTGATGTTTTCGTCCTACTCAACAGTCTTTATTTCCTTTAACTGGAAGTGTAATTGAAGAGTGAATTTGCTGTATAGGCTTGCAATCAGCAATTGAACGTTTTCTTTAGTTGAAATTATTTTCTGTGTTCCGTTACGGGTTCATGCTTTGCAAAATGTGTGCGAGGTTGGAAAATAGTTGAGAATTGGCGGTGATCTACCAAAAACAAAAACACAATTGAGAGCCAAGTAGTAAAATAATCTCTGTTGGAAGATCACATTTCAAAGCTGTGAAATGAATATTTCACATTATTCTATAAAAACACACTTTAGGAAATTGATATGTATCAGCCCGGCTACTGCCATTGAAAGCCCTAAATAGCTTTTCAGTAAGCAGGCCAAAAACTCAAGATCCAGTATTCTCTAGTTCGGAAGTAATTTTTATCTCCAGAGATTCGGCAGATTATAAGAAAAATTTGAAGAACTCGATAAGTGCCGATTTCTATGTATAAATCATCTGATAGACCCACACTAGACATCACCCAAACCGGAGCTGCCAATAAAAATAGCACTCTACAGATGCCAGAAATAATATCCAAAAGTTCCGTTCTAATCTTTTAGCATTAATATCCGTAGGTTGCGCTTCAGTCACTAAAACAGCCAGTGCATACACCATCTACCGCATTAATCTACACTCCAAACCACCAAATATTCTATTACCACCACAACCGTTTGCGGCCGAGTAGTGCACACCCGTTTCACGGTTGTTTCACGGTTGTGCCACGGTTGTGCCACGGTGGTTTCACGGACTTTGCCGCCTGAAATACGGATCGTCGTACAACGCCGAGGTGTCCACGGGCTTGGCCACCAAATTGGCCTCCATGGCGGCGTAGTCGACCGGGGCCGCACCGACGTCGACCCACGGCTCGCGCTCGGCCTGGCCGCGCCAGGCCAAGATCTCCCCGTCCATGGTGCCGCAGTAGAGCGTGGCCAGGTGCGGCCCGCCGTGGGCAATGGCGGCAGTGCGGGTGGCTTGCACCGCCGCCGGGCGCAGCAACCGGGCCACAAGCTTCCCGTCGAGCGCCCGGTACACCAACACGTCGCCCAGATCGGACGGGAACACCAAATGCTGGGTCTCACACTCGGCCCTGGGCGTGAGCACTAGTGGGAGCAGCTGGGGGAATTTGTTTCTAGTGAGGGGCCCGAAATTGACCAATTTGTTGATTGGCGGCGGCCGGGAAGACGTGCAGTCCCACACGCGGACCTTATCGTCGTTGCCGGCGGTGTAGAGAGTGTGGCCCAAGTCGTCCCAGTGGACGGCATTGACTGGGGCCGAGTGCGCCTTGACCAGACTGGCGGACAAGTTGGACTTGTCGGCGGCCGGGTCGCGCTCGTTTGTCTTTTCCATGTCGAGGCGGGCCAAGCAGGCGGCGGCGCGGCGGATGTCCCAGAGCTTGGCCTCGCCGTCAAAGCCGCCCAGGGCGAGCACATAGGGGTTTTGCGGGTGCCACAGGAGGGCGAGGGTGCGCGCCTTGTGGCCCTGGAGGAGGTGGGCGTTCAGGGCCAGGCGGAGGTCGAGAAGGCGCACAAACGGCTGGTCCGACGCCACCGCCACGAGCGCCTGGGCGTTGTATTGGTTTTCTGCCGCCGCGCCCACACTGAGGGCGTACACCCTCAGCAGCATGTCAAACAGGTGCACAGGGGCCATCATGTTGGTGTCCCAGACCTTGACGGTGTGGTCAAACAGGCCCAGCAAAAAGAGGCCGCTGTCGGCGGGCCACCACTTCACGGCGGAAATGCCAAAGTCGTGGGCGGCTTTTCTGGGAATTGTCGCCAACGCCGGGTATATCCCATTGTATGGCTCCTCCGGTCTGGTGTCCCAGAGCTTGAGCGACAGGTCCGCGCACCCAGAGAGAAGATAGCGCGACTCGGACGGGTCTAGGGCCAAGCTGTTCACGGCGGCGGCGGCGTGGCAGTTTCGCGGGAATGCCGGCGGGGCCTGGGCGAGGCTGCTGTAGAGCGATTCGGTGAGCGTCAGGGCAAACTCGGCTCCGCTGAGCCGGCCGCATCGGCGTTCAGCAAGAAGTGACTGCATTCATTAACAGATGCTTAATTGGCGAAGTCACGCAGCCAACGGGTGGCACTGGCAAGTAGATACAGCTCAGATGCTCAATAGCTCAATAAGTCCAAGCAACGAGTCAAGTTGAAGCCAACTGCCCAAGGTGGGATGAAGCTGCTCAGTGGCTTAGTCTGCTTGGTCAACAAGCTGCTCACAGTAAAGAAGTGAAAGTGTGGGCTTGCCGGAGCAGGCGGTTGGCTAGGGCTGGCAATGAGTCAGCTTTTGAGATGAAAAGTGAGTCGCACTAGTTCGTTTGAGTTGGTCGCACCACCTACTCAGTTCGGAGTCGACTCTAGCCGCACCCTGTGCACTAGGTACCGAGTCAGATCCCTGCTGTTCCGGGCTCTTGTACCAGTGAGTGCCTAAGAGTGTCAGAAAATCTAAAGCAATCGTAAAAGGCAGAACTGCCAGAACAGCCAAGAAAAAAACCTAAACCAATAAGAACGAAACCAAGACACCAACCCTAGTGTAGAAAACAACCCTAACAGTCCTACAGCCCAACAGTCCTAACGATCCAATCCTAGCAATCCTAAAATAAGGCTGCTCTTGCGGAGGAGTCACCTTCCGCTGCAAAGCAGAATGAGTCACTACTACCAATCCTCTGACGTGAAACATCTCATAAACTGCCTTTAGACTCAATTGGAATAGTGACTAAATTAGAGTAGTGACTCAATTAGAATAGTGACTCAATTAGAATAGAGCATTGGAGAATGCTACTTAAGACGTTGGACGTTGGTGGCACCATCAAGCAGTACTGGAGGTAAATTCGCGCAAAAAACTTTCATCATCACAAACTAGACAACATGTTGGACATCAACGCATTTTTGGCCGAAAAGGGCGGCGATCCAGAGAAGATCAAGGCGTCGCAGAAGAAAAGAGGTGCCCCCGTGGAAATCGTGGACGAGATTGTGGCTGGTTACAAGAACTGGACCAAGATCAGATTCGACTTGGACGCCTTGAACAAGAAGTTGAATGCGCTCCAGAAGCAGATTGGCCAGAAGTTCAAGGCCAAGGAGGACGCCAGCGAGCTCTTGGCCGAGAAGGACAAGTTGAACGAGGACAAGAAGGCTCTTGTGGAGACCGAGCAGAAGGCTGACGCTGAGTTGAGATACAAGGTCAACCTCGTTGGTAACATTGTCCACGAGAGCGTTGTGGACTCCATGGACGAGGAGAACAACGAGATTGTGAGAAAGTGGCAGCCGGAGGGTCTCAAGGAGATCGGTGCCACTGCTGCTGCCACTGGCGAGCCAGCCAAGTTGTCCCACCACGAGGTGCTCTTGAGATTGGACGGCTACGACCCAGAAAGAGGTGTCAAGGTGGTGGGCCACCGTGGGTACTTTTTGAGAAAGTGGGGTGTGTTCTTGAACCAGGCCTTGATCAACTACGGCTTGTCGTTCTTGTACGGAAAGGAGTACCTCCCGCTCCAGGCCCCCGTGATGATGAACAAGGAGGTGATGGCCAAGACCGCCCAGTTGTCGCAGTTTGACGAGGAGTTGTACAAGGTGATTGACGGCGAGGACGAGAAGTACCTCATTGCCACGTCCGAGCAGCCCATCTCCGCGTACCACTCGAACGAGTGGTTCGAGTCTCCAGCCGAGCAGTTGCCAATCAGATACGCCGGCTACTCGTCGTGTTTCAGAAGAGAGGCTGGTTCCCACGGCAAGGACGCCTGGGGCATCTTCCGTGTGCACGCGTTTGAGAAGATCGAGCAGTTCATCTTGACGGAGCCGGAGAAGTCGTGGGACGAGTTCAACCGCATGATTGACATCTCGGAGGAGTTCTACCGTAACCTCGGCTTGCCATACCGTGTGGTGGGCATTGTGTCGGGAGAGTTGAACAACGCAGCCGCCAAGAAGTACGACTTGGAGGCGTGGTTCCCATACCAGCAGGAGTACAAGGAGTTGGTGTCGTGCTCCAACTGCACCGACTACCAGTCGAGAAACTTGGAGATCAGATGCGGTATCAAGCAGCAGAACCAGCAGGAGAAGAAGTACGTGCACTGTCTCAACTCTACCTTGTCGGCCACCCAGAGAGCCTTGTGCTGCATCTTGGAGAACTACCAGAAGGAGGACGGGCTTGTTGTGCCGGAGGTCTTGAGAAAGTACATCCCAGGCGAGCCGGACTTCATTCCGTACGCCAAGGAGTTGCCCAAGAACTCCACCTCCAACAAGAAGAAATAAGTACATACTACACAATCACACATTATTATATAAGCATTTGTCTAGCAACGTTCGTGCCTCCGCTAAAAGCACGCCTCGTGGCTCGTCTAGCTGAACATGGCCTCCATACAGCCCTCAGCACAGCAGCAGCAGAGAATGGCTGCACAGCATCCGCAGAAGGAGGAGCAGCATCCACCCTCGTGACGCTGGGGTTGTTGCTGGACGTACATTGGCTGCTGTTGTTGTGGGTAGTAGCCGCCTTGTTGAGGAGGGTATCCTCCGCCGTAGCCGCCTTGTGGAGGGCCTTGGTAGTAGCCGCCTTGTGGGGGTGGGGGACCGTAAGACTGGGTTAGCAGGGGTGGAAAAGTGGTGTAATTTGGGGGGAACGTACCATAGTCGGGAAAGAGTGTTGACGTGAAAGAAAATGTTTACTGCTCAAATAGATGTAGGTGGGCGCATTTCCGAGGGCACGCTGCCTGCACTTTCGAGGGCCGAGGGCAGCGGGGCCGACGTAGCGCTGCGGTTTTTGCCAAAAATAGTAACCCGCCTCCTGCCAAGCCGCGCCAGATCCTCCAGATCCTCTATTGGTTTTTACGCCCAGATGCTGGAAACTTAGTTTCCGTTTTTTTGTCGACGTCCTCCGGCCGTCTGTGACCGGAATGGCTCAGCCACCTCACCAGAACCGTTTACAGAAATTCGTTTCGAGCAGCGCGCGTGTGACGCAACAAAAACAAGGAACCAATCCATGACAGCCGGACGAGCTGCAGACAATAAGAAAAAAAAAAAAAAAAAAAAAAAAACAAGCGGCGGTGGCTCAGATCAGCACGGCTCCTCTTTAGTGTCACGTCACGTCAGCACCTCAACCTAAAGCTAAGGCCTGCCTTAGCCGCATGCAAAAGTGGCAACAAAATAGTAAACAAAAAAAGAAAAGAGCAAGAAAAGTACAAAACAATTTGTTGTTGAACGAATGGTTACAGTAGCCGAGGTCTCGGAGTGTCAGTCTAGAGGTATTGTATTTGTAAGTGATGCGCACTTTCGGCAGGTCTAAACGCTTATTTTGAGTCACATACTCAAAACGTAACTCAAACACCAACTCAACCAACTCAACCAACTCAAACCTAAAATCAACTCTTGAACTAGTCTGCTCTTACATCCTCACTGTAGTTGCTTCACCAATTTGTAGTTCTATTTTTATTGCGTACTTTATTGTCACTTGCCTAGTATGTAGTATCTAGGTCATCGCAGATCATCAACTACATGAAGAGAAGCTTTGGTGGAGAAAACAACGCAAAAAAGCAGAAAACCCTGCTAGGGTTAGACTTGCCGGTGCACCTTCCCAACCAGCAGTCTGCCCCCGCTGCCCAAAATGAAAACCACGTTCTGGACGAAGAACCAGACGTGCTGGGGCCAATGTTCATAGAGGGCACCAATATCATGCTCAGAACAGAGGAGGATATAGAAAAATGGATCGAAGAGAGAAAACGGAACTG
The DNA here is from genome assembly GCA_030573315.1 of Osmozyma mogii. Taxonomy (NCBI): domain Eukaryota; kingdom Fungi; phylum Ascomycota; class Pichiomycetes; order Serinales; family Metschnikowiaceae; genus Osmozyma; species Osmozyma mogii. The sequence continues at coordinate 335,161 of JAJMDB010000001.1, forward strand.
GCCAACGAGGAAGAACATCGAGGAAAAGAAACGGAAGTACCAGGAAGCCCAGGCAGCCCCAGCTCCACAGAGCAACAATACCCAGAATACCCAGAACAAGAACGTTTGCAGGTTCTACGCCAAAAACAGAAAGTGCCGCTTTGGCAACAAGTGCAAGAACCTCCACCAGACAGGGCAGCCGAGCCAGAACTCCAACGCTAAGATGATCAACGGGCTTCTTGTGAATATCCCCCAGAGATACAAAAACGAGCTTCCCCCAGATATCCACTCGTCCCTCTACAAAAAGCTCGTGCAGCGGGATCTCTACGAGCACGAGAACAACATAGTGCTTGACTTCATCAAGTACCTCGACTCCATCAACGAAATCGACCACTCTGTGTCTGCATAAATTATCTAGATCATATCGGCCACCCCCACAGACTCGTCCCTCAACTTCTTGGTGCAGTCTAGCATAATCGAACACTGCTTGCCAATCTCCGCCAACTTGCCAATGACAACCTCGTTGCCCTTGCCAAAGCCGTAGATCGAATAAGGCAACCCCACCTGCGCACAAAATTCAAGCACAAGCGGCTGGACCCGTCGGAGATTGTGTCTGGGGAGCCTGGGGAACAAGTGGTGGATGGCCTGGAACTGCAAGCCGCCATGCAAAAAGTCAAGCCACTCTGGGCAGTCCACGTCCATGGTAGTTCTCAACTGGCGCGACACAAAGGACTCACTGGGGCCCAAGTCGGACGTGGTCATGGCAAAGTGGGAAAGCGTGATTTGCACGTGCACAAGCATGGCTCCAACGTGGGACACCATGATGAAGGCAAACTTGTTCCAGCCGCCCTCAATGGACTTGGCCACAATGAGGTAGAAGAACCACCAGTTGAAGAACATCAACCCGGCCAACTCGTACCAGCGGAACCAGGCAGCCGGCCCGTGGCGGGGGCCAAGCCCCATGATCACGTGGGTCCACGAAAGCACATAGAGATTGAACCGGCCAAAGGCAAGAATCGGGTAGTAAGTGTAGTTCTGGAGCGGGATCAACTTGCGGGCCACAGCGTCAAACCAAAGGAACTTCTCGTAGTACGTCGAGTACTTGTTGTGGAAAAGACGGGTGCTGACGGCAAAAAACGGAAGATGCTGGATGTCCGGGTCGTGGACCGGGTCGTTGGTGATCAAATGGTGCACATTGTGGTTTCTGCGCCACCAGCCCAAACTGAGCCCCCCGAAAAACGACGCTATCGTCATGCCAAAAATATTGTCTAGCTGGTAGTTGTGGGTGATGGACACGTGGCCAGCATCGTGTGCTATGAACACCATCTGCTGCCAGGCCAACCCAACAAGAAGGGCAGATGTCTTGTACCAGCCAATGTGGAGAAACGAGAATGCAAACAAGAAAATAGAGGCGATTTTGACAATCTCCCGCACGTAGTCCCGGTAGTAGCACGTGTAGAAGCCGCCCTTGATGATTTTGGCGTGGAGCTCGTTGTATCTGTCACGCAAGTTTTTCTGTGATTCGTGGCTCAACAGCGGAAGTCCCAAGATATCCTGTCTTGTGAGCTCGTTGTCGTAGTTCTGGGTGACTTCCTTGGGGTCCACAATGGCAGACACGTTCTTTTTGACGGGGAAAAGCACATCCATGTTTTCCTCGCTGACGTAATCAACCCTTTGCGGCACAACCGGCACAATCTGCTCCTTGGCCACGCCGGATTTGTAGAAATTCTTGTTCACCGGAGCTTCTTCCTCTGACTCCAGCGTTCCGCCAGAAGAAAGCTCTACTGACGAATTCTCAGCGTCCAAAAGCTGCCCAAGCTTGTCTTTTCCGGCACGCTCGGCACTTTCATGGTAAACTCCGCCCTGAATCGGTGGAAGGAGGTTCTTCCACTGGTAGTTGATCCGGCCAACACTCCATTTTGTGAATGCTTTCATGGTTTCTGGGCTGTGGTAGGCGTTCATTTCGTCGGTAGCATCCCGGCCAACCATGTGGTATACGGCTTTGTCGCCTCCTGGGTGGAATCTGAGCCACAGACCAAGATTCAACACATGGTCCTGGTAGATCACAATGACATTTCCTTTTGCAATAAGATCAGTCACTTGCTGAGGACTGAGGATTTTTGGTGCCATTTTTAGACTTTTGGTGGTGAGCGAAGGAAGCTAGCACGAGCCAGGTCTGAACAGGATCTGAAAAATCCAACGAATGTAGAAAAAACCAAAGAGTCCTGATGATTGTGGAGTAGCTAGTCTGGCTGAAAATCAAACCACGTCCCGCTTATATGCACACCGGAAAGGAGGCCTGGTGCATCGTATAAAGCTAAACACGCCGCTGTTTTACAGGCAAAAGCTTAAATTTACAAGAAATTGCCGTTTCCAAACAACGACCACCGGAAAAAGGCTGTGCTTACTTATGTTGCATTCTTTCAGCGTATTTGCAATCACAGCCCTCGGATAGGCTGAGTCCCATTGTGTGGGCCACGTGACTCGGCTGCAACGCGGTCCCGGATTACCGACTACTGGCATTCTAGACGTTTAGTTATGCTTAATGTAGAGCTTGTTTATTTTTGTCCCTCGACAAAGGTAAGCGCATCGTCACGCTCAATCACAGATATCGTACTCACCTTGTCATTGAACGAAACACCGTAGAACTTGTTGGCAAGCTGGAGCATTTCTGGCCTGAAGGTGGTGCAAATGAACTGGGCGTTCTTGGAGAGATTCTGGATGATTCTGGCCACCGCAGATCTGTACTGGGTATCGAGGTTGGCGTCGATTTCGTCAAACAAGTAGAACGGAGCTGGGTCGCTCTTCTGAATGGCAAGAATCAATGCTATGGCACAAAGAGATTTCTGTCCTCCCGACAATTGCTCAATCCGCTGCTGCTCGTCGTGTCTGGAGTTGAAAGAAACGGAAATAGACACACCGGTGTAGTTTTCCACCGCATCCGACTGACCATCTTCCTTTTTTCTCATCACCAACTCACCAGCACCGTTGGGCACCAACTTTCCAAAAATCTCAGAAAAGCTTCTGGAAACCTGCTCGAAACTCTTGATGATGGCAGAGTCCTTCTGCTGCTCAAGGGATTGCATCAAGTTCTCAATCGAAGTCTTGGACTGCTCCAACTCCTGTTTTCTGGCTTCCAAAGCTTCCTTCTCCTTTGTAAACAAATTGAACTGCTCCAATGCCTTCTTGTTCACATGGGAGTACTTCTTGAGCTCGTTGTTGGCTTCGTGCAATTTGGCCATGAGCTCGTTCAGAGAAATGCCCTCAAAAACACTTTCTTGGAATGCTTCTTCTGGCAAAACACCAAGCTCGCTGATTTTCTGTTGAACTTCCTCCTTACGGGTTTCAAGCAATGCACGTTTCGAAAGAAGACTCTCGGTTTTCTTGCTCACACTCTCGATCTTCTTGATCACAGAGATTTGCTTTTCGTTTTCTTTTTGGAGTTCACTCTTCTTCTTGGAAAGCTGCTCGTTGAGCTTGTTGATCTGGGTCTTGTTCTTCTCCATTTCCTTTCTCATATTCTCCAGACGCTTGGTCAATTTGGTGAGCTCGGCTTCAAGGAACTGAAGCTGCACAAAGTCTTGTGATCCACTGAGACTGTCGTTGATGTCATCAAGTCTCACCAAATGAGCGTTGTACTTAGACATTTCACTCTCAACCTGGGCAATTCTTGTTTCAAGACCAGTCACTTCACCAACAATCTCACTCAATTGGGTCTCCAAGTCCCTGATGGACTCCTTGCCTTCGTTGAGTTTGGCAATTTCCTCATCACTGAGTGCCTGAGTGAAAGCACTAGCCTTTTCCTCAGAATACTGAGCAATCTTGCTGCTCAAGGACTTTTGTGCCAGCCCCGTATTCTCAAGAATACCACGAGCAGAATTAAGTTCCTTCTCTTTGCCAAATTTTCTCGCAAGAACTCTAGAAAGCTCAGATTTGCTGGCTTCTGCTCCCTGTCTGGTGGACTCAAGCTCACGCATACCAGAGTCCAAATCTTTGTTGCACTCAGCCAATTGTTTCTCAATGTCCTGGACTTGCTTGGTGTTCTGCTTGATTTGGTCCTCGAGCTTTTTGACTTCTCTCTTCTTCTTGGCCTGCAATCTCAAAGCATCCATTCTGGAGTTCTTGTAGTCACGGAAACCACCAGTCATGACACCTCTATTACTGGCCCGGTCACCCTCGAGAGTGATTGCTGTGAGCCTGTGAGTTCTGGCAAGCTCTGAGCCACGGACGAGATCTTTGCACACAATAGTTCTGCCGAACACATGCTGGACAGCCTTTGCAACCTCGTCATCGTGTCTAATTTTCTTAATAAGCGGAATAAACTCATTTTCATGAGGATCAGGGAACGTAACAGCTGGTGGGTGCAATCTGTTCAACGGCATGAAAGTCACCCGTCCTTTCTTCAATCTCATGAGCTCTTTGATCAAAATCAGCGCTGTTTCATCGGTGTCAACGACAACATGGAAAAGAGAGGAGCCAGCAATCACCTCGACTGCTGTTTTGTACTTGTCAGAAACACCAAAAAGCTCGGCCAAAGGACCGTACACCGAGTCCTGCAACCCAAGTCTCTCTGCTATAAGCTGTACTTCCCGAAGACCCTCAGCTTGAGACTGGTCCATAGTTTGGTTCACTTTATGAGTAGCACTGGAAAGCTCAACATTAGCAGAGTCAAGCATCGATCGGAGCCTGATCTCGTCTCTCCATGTTTTCTTTCTTTGTTCAGAAAGACTGACCACCTGGACCCGAAGTTTCTCCAATTTGTGCTCGAGTTCGTCACTATTTCCGGACTTATCAACCTGGCCACGGATATCCTCGACGGAATTCTTGATTTCTATGAGCTCTTCTTGAATGCGAGAAACGTCGTTTTGGGCATTGTCGTGCTGAGACTTTTTATGAGTGATTTGGGCTTGAAGACGGTCAATCTGCTTGTTGAGCCAGGCGTCACGCTCTTCACGAGTGGTGAACTTCAGGAACCGGTCCTGCTTGGCGTAGATGCTGGACTGAACGAAATGTAGGTCGCTGAGTTTTTCCTTCAATTCCTTTTCCTTAGATTGCAACTGATCAAGACGTGGTTTGAGTGTTTCATGGAGCTCAGTCTCGTGCAGGTTCACAAGAGCAGTGTATTTATCACGAGTTTGTTGTTTTTCTTGAGCTTCTGTCTCAGCAGCCAAGGTGGAGGCCTTAAGATCAGTCTTGGCAGCATCCTTTTCTGCGATTGTTTGCGTGAGACGACTGTAGTCCGATTCAGAATGCTGGCTCTCCAAGTTTGCCAACATAAGAGAGTTTTCGATTTCTTTGATTTCCTTTTCGAGCTCGGCACAGTTCTTTTCTCGTTCCTCCACTTTCTCTATATCCTTTTTGCTCTGGGCCATGAGGGTCTCATAGGAATCACCAATAGTCTCATTTTGTGTCTCCAAATCCTTGAGTTCTCTATCTAACAAATTATACTCGTAGATCTTCTTGCCCTTTTCGTACTGCTGGTACTCCTTGAGGTCATCAGTCTCTAGCTGGAGATCCTGCACTTTCTCTTCGAGTCTCTCCATGGACTCGTCGATTCTCTGCATTTTATAGTTGGAGTTTTCCATTTCCTTGGTAGATTCTCTGAGCTTGGCTTCAAAAACCTTAGCACCACTGACTTCCTTAAGCAAGGCCAAACGCTCAGAATCCTTGGAGTTGGTCAATGCTGTGATTTTGCCCTGCGGCACAATATAGTATGGGTTCAGCCGGGAGAAACCTGCACTTTCTAGTAGATTCATGGCATCCGATCTGGTGACGGATCTTCCGTCTAAGGAGTAGTCATCCTTTTTAAGTCCAATAGTACGGCGGATAGCCACTTCTTCAGACTGGAGAGGAAATCTCTTGTCGGAGTTGTCAAAAACAATCTCCACGTATGCAGACATAACGGTAGCAAGACCAGAATCTTCATGGATCAAAGCCTGTCTTTCTTCTCTGGTCATGTGGGTATAGGCATCAGAAAGGACGAATCTGATGGCAGCAAAAAAGTTGGATTTTCCGGATCCGTTCCGCCCAACAACAACATTGAAATCGTCAGACAACTCATCCACAACAGTAGTATTTCTATAAGTTTTGAAGCCCTGGATGGTTATCTTTTTGATGTGCATTGGTGGTGGATTCTAGTTGAGATAAACAACGCGTATTAAAGAAACACCAAATGCAGAACGCGTCAAGATGGATACACCAGGTAGAATTCTGGAAACAAAAAAGATGTATGAATTAAAAAAATACTGGATATGAAAATAGCGAAATAAAAATAAAATCTCCAACGTGGCTGTTGGTGTCGCTTGCCATCTGACTACCCTAGACATGGACTACATACAGGAATATGATTTAGTAGTTTATAATACAACAGTAGTTTACAACGCCCAACGGGCTCTAGTGTACAGCATGAACATCAGTGGTCATCAAAGAGAGAACCCACCCTGGTGGACGTTTCCCCAGATATCTTTGCGGGTGCCGCAGTTTAGGGTAGCACTCCATGGCTGGTCGTGTTTGTGGTATTTTGTAGGGGGAACCATGAACGGAAACCGAACAGGCTGCACGTGGGAATCTTCCAGCGTGTCTCTCTTGTAGGTTGGAACAAGGGGCTTCTCTTTTCTTGGAATCAAAATACTCATTTCGTAGCTTCCCACTTCGTATTCTCCAGGTCTGTGGCTAATAGGGTATCCCCAGGCTTGCTTGGAGAGATTGTGGCTGCCAATGAGAGCCCACTTAAGAGACTTCCAGTCGTCTCCGTTATCACAAGCGTAATACTTGACATGTGGAGTCAACAACTCTCTGCCAGTGACATCTTCGCTATTTCCCCACCTGTGAAGGAACGGCTTGATGTTCTCCTCGTACTGGGCCTTGTGGATGGATGTTTCGGTATACTTGAAGTGAATAGCCAGTCCAGAGGCGTAACCGTAGTTACTTTTGGCAATTTCGCCAACTGTGGGGAAAATAATCTGAGGACTGTAGTTGTGTTCTTCTCTGTGGTTTTCAGCAGAATGAGCACCAGGCTCCAAGGATCCTTCCCAGCCTTTGAAGAAAAGCGGACAAAGAAGGTGAGTAAACACAGAAGCAGTCTTGCCTTTCTGGGTCTTGTAAGGGTAAGCCAACGAGGTCACCTGGGCAAGAATGTTGTGACGGCTGGATTCTTCCTCTTCAAGTAATAGATCATTTCTTTCAAGAACTTGTCTCAACTTTCCGTATCCGTAGACCTCACCTTTAGGAATATCGGTGTGCTTGAATCTACCTGGAACAGACACAACAAGCTCGACGTCAATGTGGCTGAAGTTGTAAGCCAAGAGCTTTTCGGCCAATTCCTCGGCTTTGTCGTTCTTGTACTGTCTGAGGTATCTTGTGAAGTCCTTCTTGAATCTTTTTCCAGATTTGCCCTTGGTCTTGCCAAGGTGGAGTCTGCCGGATCTCCAGCATGCCTGAGTCAATCCGCCAAAGTCAATCAGAGTGATATTGAACGTCGAAATGACAATCTCCACCGTGCCATCAGCGAAGGAGTTCACCATAAACTTCGAGTGGTGGGTGGCAAATCTGTTAGGCAAAGGTGCCACAAACTCCTTGATGTTGAATTTTGTACGGAGAGCGTGGTCTTTTGGTATTGGAGCAAGCAACAGACCGCCTGTGATGAAAGTGATTGGCCGTCTTTCCTTGATGAACCGAGGGTGGAGGAAATTCACAAAAAGCTCAAGATCCACACTGAAGTTGAACTGCACCGTTTCCGTCAAGTCCGGGAGCCCAATCAACTCCTCAAGCACAATGGTGTCTGTATTGAGATCCTTTGATTCTATTCGCTGGGACAAGTCGTGGGTCTTGTTTGCCAAAAGCCTGATTTCAGAACGGGGTCCATTAGACTCGGTCTTTCTAGGCTGGAGATTCTCCGGCTCCTCGTCGGAGTCACTGAGAACTTCCACAACATGAGGAGTGTTGACTTCTGTGTCAGGCTCCAGATCCAGCTCTGTGTTGGACAGATTGGCAATTTCCTCAAAGTCGTCTTTTTCTGGCTCGTAGGAGGGCTCTTCCACTTTTCTCTTTTTACCTTCTGCAGGAGGCTGCTCCTTTGTTCTTTTGTGGGAGTTTCCCTCACTCTTGGGTTTAGAGTTTTCGTGACCTTTTGTAGAAGAGCTTCGGAGCCAGTGGTCGGTAGGGTTGGTTTCTGCCACCAGCACGATTTCCAAGTCATCTTCGCTGTCATCGGCCTTTTCTGGTTTTTTGTTCTCACGTTTGGGCTTTCTTTCCGTTCTTGGCACACTGTTTTCCTCCACAACTTCGATATCCGATTCTTCTTGCTCTTCACGTTCCAGCTCTTCAGGCTCGGAGTTGATTTCCTGCTGGTCCTCGGCTTCACTTTCCGATTCCTTATCTTCATTATCGGAATTTCTGACCTCAAGATGGTCCAGGTTCTGGCTGTTGTCACTCAAATCTCCGTTGATATCACTTTTGCTGGAGTCACCTCTAAAAAAGGAATCAGACCTGGCGTCAGAGAGAATTTCCTGGCCATTCTCATCAGAATCCTGCTGCTGCTCATTGTTCTCGTTATCGGAGGAGCCGTCGGTGGCATCCACAAAGAAATCCTGGGAATCCTCCAAATTGGTGGAGATCAGAGACTTAGCCATGTCAGTTGAGAATGTATCCTAACAATTGGCTCAATTATCAACACAATCCAGTGCCTGCAACAGGATGTTTGTTTTGATTCTTGCCCCACAGTGCGTGGTATCATAGTCCTGCACACAAGACAAGCAGATCTATCGCAGCCAACTCCGAAGTTACTACTGATCCGACACCAATTCTCAATGATTGAGTTCAACTACAAAAACGGAGAAATCGTCTCCTCGCCTACGGTCATCGTTTCTGGCCGTACAAATGCCCCGGTTCAGCAGGGGCTCATCCAGTTCATCAACAACGGAAATAAGGTATTTCCGCCACAATTCTACGAAGTCAACCGTGGCCAGTTCAAGGCTGTGCTCCACGTGTCTCCAAACGAGCCCAACAACTTCCAGGTGAGTATCCAAGACAAGGCATACTTAAACGACCAGGGGTTCCCCGTCCAGCACCAGAATGTCGTCGACAGTGGCAACTTAACACTCTATTTTTATCCCCTCCCCCAGAACAAACCGGTACACCTCTGTTTGATCTTGGGCAGAGACTCCAACGGGACCTACGACATGCCAAAGTATAAGCTTAACAGAGGACAGGTGGCTAATGTGGATACAGCCGTTCAGAGACTCAAGGTGGCTGCCAGAATGATGCAGGCCTTTACACAGGACGAGTTCCACAACTTGGGACTCAGCAACCGGTCGTTCCAGTTTGTGGAGGAAACGGTGTCGAAGCAGACGGTTTTTGGCTACAACATGGAGTCCCCCACGCCACACCAGGAGGTGAAGGTGCACGTGATCCGGTCTCCGTTGACAGTGGCAGAGCTTAGGAACCCAGACTATGCCCAGCAGAACCCCCACGCCAAGGAGAACGGCTGGCTTTTCAACCACGCCATTCATTTGGTCAGAAACACCCCAGAGCTCTTTGACTACTACAAGTCCAAAAACACCGATTTGCAGTGTGCCGTGATGTACTTGGACTCCACGTGGAACGGCCAGTATATCACCACGCACGCCGCTTTGGGTGGTGGGGCAGACAATGTGAAAATGGCCATTTTCGGCTCCCACGGGCTCCACTCGTACCCACTCACATTCCCCCAAATCACAACAACCTTCACCGATACCACCCATTTGTCCATCAACGAAGTTGCCAACGACTGCAACCAGTGCGGCACCACCTGGGAATGTCTCAATATCTGTCTTGGTGCTTTTATGCACGAAATAGGCCACCAGTTTGGCCTGCCCCACCAAGTCGACGGTGTCATGCTTCGTGACTATATCTGGTGGAACAGAAGCTTCATGACACGTGAGCTAGAGTGTCTTAGAGACAAGAGTCCAGGAAAATTCATCAATCCAGACGGCCTGTGGCCCCAGCAGTGCCACTGGAACATCATGGACATCATTAGGTACTTGTACCACGATTCCTTTAGTATTCCTGTTGACCAGAAGGACCCGTCTTTTGGGAAAAACTTCTCCACGATGATTCTGCCAACACAAGACGAAGAAGTGCCAGCTTCGTACTCTCTTGGCAATGGAAAGGTCAGCATAAAGTCGGAGTGTGGTATCTTTATGGTGGAGCTCGTGGACGGAGACTTGGCTAGGTACCACACGCCATATTTCCCCAAATCCTACGGTGGACCCGGGCTCCAGCATGAGATCACCTTGGACTACAACGAGTGCTACAAACAGATCAAACTGCGGAAAGGAGACGCCAACCCAGAGTTCTCGGTGAGAGTGCTTTCACTTGCGGGAGATCTCTGGATTCCTAACTTTAAGCAGCACTGTGCTGGAGCCAACTTGATCAAGAGCGATTTCGGGCTCGGCAGAGGCACCATCGAGGGCTTGAAGAGTGCCTGTTTGGGCAGAGAAAAAGGAAACATGAAGTTCATCGGCCTTGATGTACGTACGGTGACGAAAGTGCGGGTTTACCACGGAGGGGCCCTTGACGGAGTGACGTTCTACTCCAAACCAAGCCAGCCACCAGTCCCACCAAGAAACTACGGCGGGGGACTCAGCAAGCTCATGGGCAAGATGGGACTCAACGACTCAGCCGGCCACGGAGCCCAGGAGGCCACGCTCGGCAACAAAAAGCACCATTACACCGACTTTGATCTCCAGCCGGGGGAGACCATCACCAAGCTCAACTTCAGAACCGGAGCTTGGATGGACGCCATGCAGATTGAAACGTCGTCAGGACGCAAGTCCCCGATGTTGGGCAACGTCAGCGGAGGCCATTTTGCCTCGTTGTCCACGCCTGGTGAAGGATACGACATTGTGGGGTTGTATGGGTACACCGGAGACTGGCTCGACGGAGTGGGGATCATCTACGCCAAAGTATAGACTCAGAAGGCGGAGCTGCGCTCAATGACCTTCTCTTTGGCCTGGTTGTACTCGATCGGGTAAGTCTCGGCTATGCCCTTAGACCGCTTAGACTTGAAAAGCAGCAGCTTGGAGGAGCCGTTGCGGAGGGCATCGATGCGGGAGGACAAGGACTTGATGTCACTCTCGAGGGTGCCGAGCCGTTTCTGTGCAATGTGATACTCGTACTGCTGCTGGATGGCGGCTAGCCGCTCGTGTAGCTGCTCGTATTTCTCGACGAGTTTCTGGTTTTTGTCGTTGATCTGGCCACTCAATTGCGCCTGCGCAACCAAGGACTTGTCCAAGTGTAGAGACTGCAACGCCCGGGAAAGAGACTTGGTGAAGTACTCTGTGTGGTCTGCTATGGTGGTGTGGGCAAAATGGTGTCTCCGGTCGTCCGAGGAGATCACCGAGCTGAGAAACTCCTCGTCGCTGGAGATGTAGTCGTCCTCGCTTTCCGTGCGGACCGACGGAATGCTTGTTTCGCTGTTTCTGCGGTCCTCCGACATTGTCGTTTTCGTACAGTGGGGGAGAGCGGTATCTAGTATGTAGGTCTTGTGTGCAGTCTGTTGATGTAGTTCACAACGCCAGTGCAAGAACAAGCACAACCACCAATGAGCACGTTCCAGATCCAGAGCTCCGAGGTGCTAGCCCGGCTCAAGCCGTTTGGCATCAGCTTTGAAAAATCGCTCAATGATCTCATCAAGGGAATCAGAGGCCATTCCAAGGAAAGCCCAGAAAGTTTGCTGAACTTCCTAGATGTGGCTATCCAGGAGTGCAAGGACGAGTTGGCCACCACGGATCTCGAGGTAAAAGCCACCGCCGTGCTCAAGTTGGCATATCTTGAAATGTACGGATTTGAGATGAGCTGGTGCAACTTCCAGATCCTAGAAGTGATGTCGTCCAGCAAGTTCCAGCAGAAGCGGATTGGCTACTTGGCAGCCATGCAGTCGTTCAAAAACGAGCAGGACTTGTTGATCTTGGCCACCAACCAGTTCAAGAAGGACCTCAACTCCCACAACCACATTGAGGTGGGGCTTGCGTTGAGTGGGATTGCCACCATTGTGACCCCCCATTTGGCCAAGGACATTGTGGACGACGTGGTGATGAAATTGACCCACTCCAAGCCGTACATCCGGAAAAAGGCCGTTTTGGCGTTGTTCAAGATCTTCTTGCAGTACCCAGAGGGGCTCCGGGCCAGCCTTACCCGCATAATCGAGAAGTTGGACGACTCAGACACTTCTGTGGTGAGTGCTACCATCACGGTGATCTGTGAGATCTCCAAGAAAAACCCTAACATTTTCATTGGCTACTTGCCCAAGTTCTTTTCCATCCTAGAAGCCACCCTGAACAACTGGTTGATCATCCGCATTCTCAAGTTGTTCCAGAGCTTGCTGAAGATCGAGCCCAGAATGAAAAAGAAGATCTTGCCGTCCATTCTTTCTCTTATGGCCAAGACCGACGCCACCTCTTTGATCTACGAGTGCATCAATTGTATAGTCAACGGAGGCATGCTCTCTGCCTCTTCCTCCAAAGACAAGGAGGTGGCCAAACAGTGCATCCAGCATCTCATGAAGTTTTTTGAGACCAGAGACTCCAACCTCAAGTTTGTCGGTCTCATTGCTCTTATCAATCTTCTCCAGATCTTCCCTGTATTTATGCATAAGGTGAAGGGTCTTTCTGCCATTATCATGGACTGCTTGGCCGACAAAGACCCGATCATCAAGAAAAAGGCCCTTGAGGTGTGCCAGTACTTGGTCACCGAAGAGAACATCACCCAGCTCTTCAAGACCCTTCTATTGCAGTTGGTCCCAGAAGACGTCAATGTGCAGATCTCCGAGTCTATAAAACTAGAGGTCACGTCTAAAATCTTGGAGATTGCCGGTCAGGACAGCTACTCCAATATTCCCAACTTCAAGTGGTACGCTACTGTGTTGAAGGATGTGGTTAATATGACCCTCTTGCCGTTGTCCTCTGAAGACTCCCCAAATACATCGGTTGCATTGTCCAAACGGGCACAGGAAACTATAGCCAGAAAACTCGGTGGGGAATTCAAAAATGTCGCCACCAGAGTTCCTTCCATACGACCTTTCCTCATGAACAATGTCGTTTTTGAGTTTGCTAGAGACCCTGCTACCCTCCAGTACTGCCCTCTTCTAATGCAGGATCTCTACTGGATCATGGGTGAGTACATTGGGGAGCTTGGTGACTCCGACAATTCCGACGACGAAGACGACGATGAAGAAACAGAAGTCCAGTCTGGACTTGGTAAGAAGGTCCAGCTCTTCAACGGTCTTGTCAACTCGTACATTGACGAAAAAATCGGACTCGAGGTCCAGTTCCCCGTGTCTGCAAAACTCAAGCTGCTCCGCAACTCCACTGTTTTGGCTATCATGGTTCCTGCTCTTGTCAAAACATACAACGGGCTTGTTGCGGACTACATTGCCACATACGGCTCTTACGGCAGACTTCCGCACGACCAGTTCTACCAGTTGGCTTTCTTCCTTCACAAATTGATCAAATTCTTGGAGCACTGGGAGCACGACCCAGACTACGAAGTGCAAGAACGGGCGTTATCGTGGCTTGAATTCCTCAGACTTACCATGGAGGCTCTTGGCGGATCTGACAGTCCTCAGCTTCAGAAACTTGAAAAGGACGAACTTTCTCACTTTAAGAGTATTTTGACTGCTAAGAGAACCGTGGAGGTGGTTTCTGAAAACGAAGATCTGGATCTGGAGCTGGGCCTGGAGCTGGAGCTGGATCTGGAAGAGCTGGAGCTGGAGGAAAGTGAATCTGAAGAAGAAACAGAACAGCCAGAAGAGCCCGTGGAAGCTGAACAAGTCCCTGAAGAAGAGAAGGTCCCACAAGACATTCCCTCTCTTCTCACTGATGTTTTGCCTTCTTTCTTCAGCAGCTACCAGTTGAACCCTGTGGCAGTGTCCTCTCAGAAGAACATCAGACCACCAGTGGATCTAGATTTGGAGACTCCAATCAACTTCCCACCACAGTATGTCTTTGCTGAGACTGAGAATGACGTATTGAACCTTGAGGAGTCTTCCGAAGACGAGGAAGAGGAGTTACCACTCAAAAAGGAGCCAGAGCTGGATCCTGCAGTCACCCAAGAAAGACTCGAACGCATGAAGGATGATCCATTTTACATCACCTCAAGTGGCAAAAAGCAGCGCAGGCACAGACAGAATGTGTTCAACGGCTTGGATAGCAAGAAATCTAGTGTGGATCTTCCGAGCGAAAGAAGCTCCTCTGTGTCTTTGGAGGGCTTGGCCAAGAAGACCAAAAAGCCCAAGAAGATCAAGAAGGAGAAGGTTACCATCCTCGGAGAAGAGAGTGTGGGAGGACCTGAGCCTGAAGAGGAAACACCTAAGGAGAAGAAGAAAAAGAGAAGCAACAAGCTTGTCATTGACTCAGGCAACCTTGAGAACTTTGATCTCGACTCTCCTACTCCAGAAACCGACGACAAGCGGGACTTCGAGTACGACATTGACTTGGACAGATTGAGAACGGAGATTGCCACAAAGGCACAGAAGAAGGCCGAGAAGGAGGAGAAGAAAAAGAAGAAGAAGTCAAAGGTGCCTAAGGAGCCTAAAGAGCCAAAGGAACCGGAAACTCTCAAGGCTCCTAAATCGGAAGAGCCCGAAGTGAAGCCTGCTGAAAAGCCTGAAGGACCAGAGGAAGTCAGCACAGATGACAAAGTGGTGACTGTGCTGGGAGACAAAAAGAAGAAAAAGAAGAAGAAGGCAATTATCAGAGACTAAGCGTTCATTAAATATACATAGCTCATGGGTTGGTCTTGGCCCAGGTGCCCTTCAAAGCGTCAATGGCCTTCTGGGCAGTCTCGGTGGCAGAAGCTGGGTTCACACCAGTGACCAAGTTTCCGTCCACAACGGTGAAAGCTGCCCAAGGTTCAGAAGGCTGGACCCATTGAGCACCAGAGATGTCAGCAATCTGCTTGACAGTGGGCAAGTTCTGCTCACGGAGAGTCTCGTCCAAGTGCATAGCAGTCTCGCCTTCGTCGGTGAAACCGGTCACCTTCTTGCCCTGGATCAATCTCTGGCCGAAAGCATCGTTCAAGTTGTCAAAAATGGCTGGACCATGGCACACAGCGGCAAGCACGTTTTCGTGGGAGTAGATTTCATAGGCCAATCTGTGCAAATCCTTGGCCTTGGGGAAATCGAACACCGTGCCGTGGCCACCAGCTGCAAAGAAGATCTGGTACTCGTGGGACTCGACGTCGGAGGCCTTCTTGATGTTTTTGAGATCATCAAAAAACTTGGAGCCGTGCTTCTCGAAAAACTCGTAGTCGTCTCCCAAGGCCTCCTTGGTGATGGAGTTTTCGTCCCAGCCGAAAGTGCCGGTTTCGGAGACAAACGTCACGTCAATGTTGTTCTCAGTGAAGACCCTCCATGGGTGCAAGGCCTCCACAAAGTAAACACCGGTTTTCTTACCGTTGGGGTGGAACTTCTCGTTGTACGAGGTCAAAGCAATGAGTGCTGCTACCATAGTTATAGAATGAAAATTGGGGAGATTTCAGTATTGCTGGGCTACTCCTGCTTATATATCGCATTCTGCATTATAGTTGCTAGACTTGCCACACATGACAGACATGCACTTTGTGAACGTGCTGTTTTAGTGGGCTTTTCTGTGTAGTATCTGGCATTGTAGATGCACGAGATTCGGATATTCAGGGCTTTTCTGGAAAAACCCGGCCGGTTGCATGGTTTGTAGAGATCTGGGGCCTTATGCCATTATGCACTCCCAGATATGCGCTTACGGGGACTACCAACCACCAAAACTGTCCGCAAGATTTTCTTTCGGCTGAACGGTACTGAAGTTGACTTTCTTAAAGTTGACTGGTATGTTTAAAATCTTGAAGAATTCTATAATCTTCGTTTCGGTGCATTGCAGCAAGGGGCCGAAAGCGCATGCGTACTACATTTAGTGCTCGCATTGTGAGATTCATGACCATTTCTGGAAAGTTCCTCTTCACTAATTTCAGCGGATTTAGGTGATACTGCTTGAATGCCCCTTTGCTGACATACCCGAAGTGTAAACCTTATTGTGTGCATAGGGGCTGTTCTGCATGTGGTAGAGCTGGTAGTCTATTTTAGGTCGGGAGCAAGGACCATAAGAATGCTTACGCTATTCCTTCATCAAATGGCTCTGTGGCCGAGCGGTCTAAGGCGGCAGACTCAAGTTCTGTTATCGTATGATGCGCGTGTTCGAATCACGCCGGAGTCATTATTTTTTCGATTCTCATTCTCACCATTCGCGTAGATAAGTCTGCGGAGTTAATTTTTGAAGTAGCATGGCCAGAAGAAAAGAGGCAAAGCCCCAGCGAACAGCTGCAAGCCGTACGACGGCATCAGTTTTCCAGAACTACCAGCCGGAGGAGCAGGCGGTAGAAAAACCCAAAGATGAGGCCCCCCAGCAAGACAATGATGATCCACAGAACCACCTGTTCCCATTGAACTACATCTACGAGTTCCAGGACTTTCTCAATGACAACATGGACTTTTGTAAAGGCGTCCAGGTGATGACGCTTTTATACATTTGCCAGATTGTGTACCTCTATCTCCGAGAGCACAACGAATGGGCAGCCATGTCTGCCGTTGGCTTCAGTTTACTAGGCTCTTTGTTAGCCACCGTTTTCCACCACAGAAGCCAGTGGAAAAGACACAACAACTACCCGGAGAAGCACGGCAAGCCGGTGTTGCCGGAGTTCAACGTCATCTATGCATTTTTCATTCCGATCCTTCTGTTTCTCTTGTTGAGTGACACCAAGAGTTCGTTCTTCCAGGTCAACTTGGCATTGAACAACTACGCCTTGAGACCGCTTAATGTGTTGGCCAAGGTTTTGTCGTCGTTTGTTTTTTACTATATGTACAACGAAAACGACACGGTGGACGTTTTGGTGTTCTCCAGAGTGGTGCTTTTGTACTTTGGTTTGGAGCATGCGCTAGACTACTTTAACGAGCTCTCAGAGACCGGCGAAACCCCATTCAAGCTCAAGACCATGTTGTCTGCGGAGATCCACATGGTGTGCATTTTCATGATCAACTTGGTGTTCAATTTCAAGACTACGGCCCTTCCGTTGGTGATTTTCCGTGAGTTGGTTCTTGCGTTGCTGGCAGCCATCTTTGCTGCGTTCCAGGTGCACTTTGTGTACAGCCGGATGACACAGGGGTTTGCCAAGAAGGCACTTTCGGTGGTGATGGTGGCTGTTTTCGGTGCTGTTTTCTACTTTGCCACCGATTTGCAGTTTCAGCGGGAAGTCAAGCCGGTAAGCCCCGTGGTGTGGCTCGCAGAGTACATTTTGGAGCTGACACCAAGATTCAGACTCATGGCCTTCTGGGTGGGCACGCTAGTGACGACGATCCCGGTGGTTTTCGGCTTGGCCTACACCAACAAGATCTCGTTGAACATGCGGCGGAAGATCTGGCACTTTTTGCTAGTGGTGTGTCTCCTCAACCGGGGCTTTGTGGAGGAAACGGACTTTGTGGCTATTGCCTTGTTGGGGTCGGTGGTGTTGTTTGTGGTGCTAGAGACGGTGAGGGCCACACGACTCACGTTCGTCGGAGAGTTTCTTTTTACGGAACTCCGGTTCTTCCAGGACGAAAAAGACCTCAAGGGACCTTTGAACCTCCTGTACATATTTTTGCTTGTCGGGGTGGCGTTCCCATTGGCCTACGGGTACCTTGTTGGTGATGTGGTGAGCATCCGGTCGTTCATTGGCTTGGTGACCCTCGGTTTAGGCGACCTGCTTGCCAGCATAGTGGGCAAGAGGTACGGCAAAATCAAGTGGAGAGGGGCCAGCCGGACCGTCGAGGGCAGCGTGACGTTTATAGTTGTGGTTTTCGCTGCGTTTGTGGCCATCGACGCTTTTTTGTTGCCAGAGGGCCACCGCGTGGACAACTGGGAGAACTTGTTTATCGTTGTGCTTGTGGGCGGGTTCATCGAGGGCTCGTCTACGCTCAACGACAACGTGTTGATCCCCTGTGTGCTGACGTTGGTGTTTGACCTCTTGGCCCGGACGTTCCGCTTACGTAATGCGTAAGCAGCAACCCATGCGTGGACTAAGCTAGATGCAGCACCGTTACAACGGCAGTATTAGAGCAACACCTGTAGCACGGCTATAGCCCAGCGGATGCAGGGCACGGGGCCCGAAACTCTTAGACAAATTTTAAGCCTGGGGGAATCTAAAAACGCATCCTTTTCTGGGCCGATCGCAACCGGCACACATTACGCCAAACGGCTATCCTGCGTCACCGTCTTCGAGACCGAGCCTTTGTCCAGATCTGAGACACGCAGAGTTGCTTTTTCCGAACCAAACCTTTCTTTTTTCCCTTCCATTGAAAACCTGCCCTCAAAGGCTCCCCTCCCACCACCATGTCCGAGTACCCGATCTCTTGCATCACCTGCCGCAAGCGCAAGATCAAGTGCAACAAGAAAAAGCCCTGCAACCAGTGTATTCGGAAGGGCATCGTGTGTGAGTTCCCCAGCAAGTTCCGGAACATCAACATCCCCGATGAGGCCCACGGCCATGAGTATGCTCACGACTACTACCACCCGCACAACCGGAACTCGGGATCCAACTCCAATTCTCCGAAGGACTTTTCCCGCCTCCACGATGAGGTGGAGCTCCTCCGGGAGGAAAAGCTCTCCATCTTGCACGAGAACTTCAAGTTGTCCCAGAAGAACAACGAGCTCCGCAGCAAGCTCCAGGCGTTGGACCGGACGTCAAACACCGAGCATGACGATGAACACGGCATAGAGATTGCTGGAGAAACCACCGAGCTCGGCGAGAAGTACTACGGTCCCTCCTCCTCAAACTACATGATCGAGACTCTCCGACAGAAGTCTGCCCCTGAAGAAGCACCGAGGAAGCTCGACCTGGCCACCCCTAACCCGAAGAAGAGCAACCCCTCCGAAGACGCAGACATGGACAAGTCCGACTGTGTGCTGCAGAAGAAGCCGTTGCCGTGGCTTCTCCATGAAAACGCCACCCAGCAGGAAAACGTGGCGTGCATCAAGTACCTCATTCTGCGGTTCTTTGAGCACACCGCCTACCGGTCGTTCATTCTGCGTCCGGTCATTTTCGACTTTGTGGAGCACTACGATAAGATCTCCGATAAGGACTGGGAAAACGACGACGATCTCCTTTTGCTCCACATGATTTTGGTGCTTGCAGTGCTGCGGTTGACTCCAAAGACATACGCAGACTCCGGCTTGGACCTGAAACCCATCGACTCCATGGCTGGCTTGCAGAAACGCACCTCCAAGTTGATAGCCAATGTGCTTTTCAGGGGGTTTACCAGATTGCGTCACAATCTCCTCAACGAGTCCATCATGACCGTCCAGGCCTACATCCTCTGCACGGAGTACTACTTCATCGACCAGCGGTACGAGGAGTCGTGGTCCATGTTGTTCCACTGCTGTGCGGTGGCGTTTGCCATTGGTCTCCATGTGATGGTCAACTTACGCACCACCAACGAAAGCTTGGAGGAGGCCCCAGTCAAGCTTGCTGAGATGTCTCAGCGGGACGATCTAAACGATGAAGCCCCAGATGGCGGAGTTAAGGTCGAGGATAGTGACTCCGTTTCTGAAGAAGAGGAGAACAACGGAGACGTGCCCCGGTTTAAGGTCTGGTTTGCCCTTAAATACATGTGTGGCCAGCTCTGCTCCATCTTGGGCCGGCCCAACCCGCTTTCCATCCAGGTGAACTCTGTTGTTTTGTTTTCTCTGAACGAAAACAACCTCCACAAGATCCGGCTCGACTCGAAGAAGACCCAGGTCCAGCTCAAAATGGGGCTCAGTGAGTGCCTCCGGTTGTCCAACATGATGCTTATAGAGAGCTTCATGATCAACTTCACCATCAACGACGTGCTCAAGTTGGATGCCAGATTCAAGGAGGAGTGCGAGAAGTTGGCCTGGTTTGTTAGTGGCGACTACCAGAGCCAGCAGAATACCCTGGCTGATACTGTGGATGAGGTGTGCCACATGCCTATGGCCGTGGAGAAAGAACCGGCTTTGATCGACTTGATTATTTTGCACATCAACCGAGCCAAGCTCATGGAGCCGTTCAGCAACCAGTTTCTCGACCCTAATGACGCAAAGTACCTCATGGACTCCATGTGTGAGCTGGTGCTGAAGTTTTTGGACTACCAGTACGAGTTCATCCAGGACTTCTTGAAGCGGATCATGCCGCAGATCAAGCGGGACGGCCATGTGTTCTCGAAAATCAAGCTTGGCAAGGTGTTCAGAGTGCACTATCCGTTTTTGAATCTGTTCATGTACCAGGGCATAATCGTTATATTCACCTTGCTCAACTACAAAGCCAAGGAGTTTGTGCAGCTGCCAGACGAGTCTTTCTTGCGGCACTGTGAGCAAAAACTCAACGAGCTCTTGCAGTTGCTGTCTCGGTTGACTGACGAAGTTGGCGAAGATGTCCGTTTGTGGTCCACCAACATCATGTACTTGATCAACAAGGACTTGCAGCACATCAACACACTCTTGGGCAAGCGGAGCTCGGAGCAGAACCAGCAGAACAACGAAATCAACTTCGACAACGACGAGGACCTCGACAAGTTGCTTGGAGTCTCTTTCAAAGACCCCTTCTGGCTCAATGCTGAGAATATCCCTTACTACTTGAGCAGTCCGTCTGACGACGGCTTTGGAGGTGGGATGTTTGAAGAAGAACCCTACAACAAGGAGGTCCAGGAGCAGCCGCAAATGGAGCAACAAATGCCAATGAGGCCACAGTACCCGCCAAACCCAAACCAGTTTGACACCATCTGGAACCACCAAAGGGCTCCGCTACAGAATAACCAGTTCCGCCAGCTCCAGCAGCCGCTGCCCCTCACCACCACAAGCAGACCGTCTCTGTTTCTGCTCCTGAGACAGCCAGCCTACCACCATCCGCCAAGACCAGATCCTCCACTGGCTTTGGGCTCCCAGGAACCTTTGCCTATTCCACAGGTTCCAATGGATGGTCACCCTAACGTCACCCGAATTGCTCATCTGCAGCAGCCCATGCCTCCTATGCCAGACGGCCGGATCCAGCAGTACGGAGGGTCTGAGCAGCCGGAAAAGGAGGACGAAGACCGGTTGTACCAGCCCATGTCCAACCAGTTCTACCAGTGAGGTGGTTGGTCTGCATTTGCATTACGTTTTTTGATTTTTTCTCTTGCCTGGCATCAGTGCATAGAGATGCCACACATACTATAGCATAGATGAATAGAGCACTAGACTGTAGTCGTGTGGGCTGATTATGTAATCGCGTCGGCTTCGTAAATTCCCGGCACCAGTGACAGGTGCGCACTTATTTAAATGCAACGGCATTGGTCACCTCCCAAGGCTGCAAAAATGTTTCTGTGAATTCTCTACAAGCCGTGGAACCTACTGATATAAATATGCCTATTCCGATTATTTGCTGACGGCCTCAACGCCATCACAACATGTATTGCGATGGCACCAATTAGGAAAGCGGGGTTGGCGGACGCGTGAGGTGGGGACTCCTGCACACAGGGCCGGTTGGGGAAAAAGTGCCATCGGCGAAAACCGATCAGCACGGAGTTTATCTGAGTCCGAGACGCAATTGACCATGCCCTTCAAGAATATCTTCACGAAACAAACCTTCAAATACTTGTTCACCACCCACTTCTGGGGCCCAGTGTCCAACTTCGGTATCCCCGTGGCCGCCGTGATGGACTTGAAGAAAGACCCAGATTACATCTCCGGCCCCATGACCGGCTCGTTAATTGTGTACTCGTTGGTGTTCATGCGGTACTCCTTGGCCATCCAGCCCAAGAACTACTTGCTTTTCGGCTGCCATTTCGTCAACGAGTGTGCCCAGGCTGGTCAGGGCTTCAGGTGGTTCAAGCACCACTACCTCTCTGATGAGAAGCCACAGCCCAAGAAGTAACTTCTTCCTCACTTCTCTAGCATCTTCCTCCTGCCGCATATCCAGTTTAGTTCCCGCAGATTATTTATAATACATGAACAACGTGTTTTGCTGTAGCTAGTCGAACAACGACTTTGGTTTGGTTGCATGCTGTGTAGGCCCGAGCATGTGGATATCCTCGTCTTCTGCGGACGTCAGGTAGTCGGTGTTTTCGTCCACATGCGGCTGTTTTCTCGGCGGACTGGGCAAATCCAGCCCTGGCCGTTTTCCGTACGTGACAATGTCGCCAAAAGTGTCATCAAAGTAGTCTTCGGGCTCCGCTGGTGGCTCAGCCGGAGGCTCAGAAACTGGCCGGAGCGATTCTCCCCTGTCCTGGGCTTTTTGGATGGTGTGCCCACTCAAAACATACCGCTTGGTGTCTTCCTTTGGCTTGTGTTCTCCGTCATCGGCTGTTATCTGGACAAACCTCACAGTTATGGAGCTGCAGTCGTTCTCAAGCACAATCGGGTCACCGTTGCTCTTAAAGTACGCATCAAAAGGCGTTTCTGCCTGTAGATCGTCCTCCTCGGCGGCGTTATCCTTGACTGCCATGGCCACATTGACAAAGTTCCGGAAATCCTTGAGTCTGTAGTTAACAGAAGCATGCTGCTCGTGGAGATTCAGGTCTAGTAGCTCGTCAAGGGCCATGGCTATAGTTATCAGCATGGGCTGCTTCAAAAGCTCTCTGTCCTTGACTATCTGCCTAGTATGGGCATTAAACAGAATCTTGTGCCCCTTGACCTCGATCATAAAGTCCTCTGTGGCCAAAGGAACCATATCTAGAAACAGCTTGATTGTGGCTAGCTCCATCCGGAGGTACCTGCACTGCCCGTTTTCGTAGTCTTTCTTGTAGGCAGCCGTGATTTCCTGGGTATTGTAGAGCACAGGCTGGTAGCCCACCTGGTACTTTTTCACGATCATTTTCTTCGAGAGCATCTCCACAAGCACCTTAAAGGCCTTGGACAGCGGCGTGGACTCCTTGCAGTCGATTCGGAGACAAACATAGTCCAAGTTCGACGCGTCGAGGTTCTTAAAGAGAACCATCATGTGCTTTGACGAAACCACCAAAGAGTAGCACTCGTGGCTTGGCTCGTACCCCTCTTCGTGGACCCCACTCGGATCAAACGTGTATTCCCGGAAAAACCGCAGATCAAATGTGATTTCTCCGTGGGTGGTTCTGGAGGCGTTGACTGCCGAAACCGTCACGCTGGCCCTGGAGATGCAGAGCTTCATTTGGTCCGAAACAAGCGCTAGAGACAATATGGCACGGGACCACACTGTCATATTTTTCGACAGATCAATGGCAGCCACAAACGACATGGCATGTTCAAGGTGGAGTTGATGGTGCGAAGGATGAGTAGTGAGGCATCAGTTCTACGAAATTACGTCAGCAAGTTGATAAATGATTTTAAAGAGTTGTTTGAGAGTTAGAGCTGTTCCATTTTCATCCCCGGCTTATTTCGTATTCCGGTTTGCTGGCACTTTTGGAAGGGTGAGTCTGTAGCTGTGGTGCTGGGTTGATCTGTTGCACTAGAAGTGCCACGATAGTCAGAAATCGCAAATACTCAATTCCTCAATTAAAGCTACATGTAATTCTTTTTAGATCGGCTTTGCTTATTCCTAGGAAAACTGACTGCCCAGCTACAACTACACATGACTATGAATCACCGAAACACCCGTACACCAGGCTACCCCAGGCAGTTCGGGGTACCAGATTGCACCCAGAGTGCTTCAAAATAAACTCATTTCAGGGTTTTTCAGAACCACTGTCCTCTCGTAGTCAGAAACAGCAATTCCCCTAACATCACCGTGCATCCTGGTATGATATCACCGCAAGCAGCCGCAGAAAGACAGCCAGCACTAAAGCAGATCGCAGCCCATTGTCAAGTACCGAATTGAACCAAGCAGCACTTGTATTTCCGTCGCTGTGACGTCACAAATGGATGACACCCATGTCAGACGCTGTTTTGTCTTTCGCATACAGCGGTCTCCACATCTGCGGCATGCAGACTACCCCAGTCTTGGGGCCTGCATGCACCATAACAATACGACTGCAACACGATTGCCAGGTCGGAGTGGTGGGCGATAGTCCGTAAGGTGCGGCGATTGTCAGTCAGCCGCACCCGGAAGCAGCAGATCCCGAGAGCTAAAAATTAAGCCACCCATGGGCCAACTAGACTGCACAGCTCGGTGGCCCACACGAGCTGCAGCTATATAAGCACCACCGTCCGCCAGCCCGCCGCACCAACCCACCATGCCCTCGATTCTTGTCATCAACCCGAACTCGTCGCAGAAGGTGACGGAAAACCTAAAAAACACAATTGCCCCTCCGCCCAATGTGGAGCTTGCCTTCTATACTGCCCCAGACACCTCCCCCAAGGAGATCGACGGTGCAGAGACCCTGGCGATCTCGGAAAAAGCCGTGCTAGACGACATTTTGCCCAAGAAGCTCCTTGACCACCACGACGGCTTTCTTGTGGGGTGCTACTCGGACCACCCGTTGATTGAGTCCTTGGCCAGCCACACACACAAGCCCGTTTTGGGCATCATGCACGCCACCCTATTGTATGCCTACGCCAACCCGGCCTTCAACCGCCTGATCATCATCACAAGCACAGAGGGTTGGGTGAAGTTGCTTGACGATGCCATCACCCGGTTTGCCGGCGTTGGGTCCTTTCCGTACTTGAAATTCCAGAAAACTGCCGCTTTGGACGTTCTGGTGCTCAACCTCAGTGACCCACAGGAGTTTCTCCAGATCTGCACCCGGGTACGGTGGATTCTCGACCTGAACGCCAGCTCCCCTATAGACTGTGTGCTTTTGGGCTGTGCCGGCATGGCCGGTCTTGACGACAAGCTCCACGAGGAGTTCCCCAATGTGCGTTTCGTCGACTCCGTCAAGGCCGGTGTGCAGTTTCTTGCCGCCCTCATGGCCATATAACTAAATAGCTACAAACATAGCTCAGTATCATAAAAATACATGAATATTCATGAATATATAAGTATATCATAGTGTTGCTTGGAGGTCCTGCACGGAGATAGACCTTGCAACTCGCAGCGGAGACGGCTTTAACAACATGGCAGACAGTTCGGACTTAAAGGAAGGACAGCCTGGGAGCAGCCAGCGGCAGCTGTGGAGACGCAGCTCGTTGTTGGACCGGCTTCTCCACAAGAACCGGTCGCCGACGCCGGAAAAACCATCCCGATCTCCGACCCCCTCCGAGTACTCCCTTCCTCCGCTATCAGACCTCCAGTTAGTCGGCTACTCCGACCACACAAAACACAGACTTCTAGACCCGGAGTTGGCCGGGAACATCCGCAGCTTGATGCCGGCTCGTGTGCAGCTCTACGACCAGTGGGAGCTAGTGTACCTGTTGGAGCAGCACGGCATTCTGTTGAACCTGCTCTACCGGAACTGCAACCCGGACAACCAGATGAAACAGCTCAAAATGAACAAAACCAAGGCTACGGTGCACGACCCGGGGTACGCCGAGGCCGTGGTGACGAATATGGTGGCGTTTGACTCCAAACCAACCGGCAGCAGGCCCCACGGCTACGTCATGGTGATTGAGGACGAACACGGAAACCGGTTCGGGTGCTACTTGAACGAGTATCTCCGAGCCCAGGACCTGAAACGCTACTACGGCAACGGAGAGTGCTTTCTCTGGAAATGCGAGCACTGGAACAAAGACAATGCCCGGTTCAAGGCTTTCCCCTACACCGGGCTCAACGACAACATTGTGTACTCCAACCACGACTTCATCAGTGTCGGGCTGCTGCAGGGCCAGAACGGGCTCTACCTCGACCGGTACCTCGACAGCGGGGTTTCCTACGCGTGTGACACATTCGGCAACGAGATCCTCAACGGGCTGGATCCGCAGAGGAGCGTGGGCAAGTTCCGCGTGATCAACCTTGAGGTGTGGCGTGTCGGGGAGCTAGAATAGGTGTATGTATTTTGTATTCGTAAACCATGCCGTTGAGGATGCTATAAAGAACAAAACTTTTGCTGATAGCATATGCAAATAAAAGGGGCCAATGCCCTGCCAAGTTGAATTAGGTAGCAAGAAGTGAAAGTGTCACGGACTGGCCGGTCACACCAGCGGTGTGTCGACAGACTTGAGGAGGTCAAACATCACGTGGTTGCCGGCGGTGAAGTCGTTGTTGACAAAGTTGCAGAGCATGAAGTTGTCTCCCACGTACGCCATCATCTCGGAGAACTTGTCGATGCGTTCGGGCTCCACCACCTCGGTGACCGCCTTGGTCTTGTAGATGTGGATCCACTCGTCAAGCAACCGGTACACCTCGTCTCTCCACGCCATGAACGACACCTTCTCCACGATCGTGGGCTGCAAGATCTCCTCGCCGGGGAAAACGCCCCACGTGACGGCGTTGATGTCGTCCTCCTTGGTGTTGGTGAGCAAGTTGCCCTGCTTGTCCACCGAGTAGTACGTGATCAACGAGAACGGGTTGCGCAGGTTGTGGGCGTCCACCTTGTCGATCAACGCCTTGGCCACGTCCTTGTGCACAAAGAACTCCAAGTACTGTTTCTGGTAGACAAACCCGTTTTTGGGTCCCCATCCGAAAATCTTGTCGTTGGACCGGACGGCACTGAGCGCAGGCTGCGAGTTCAAACTGAGAATGCCCCGCTTGTTCATGTCGATCAAGTCCGCCTTCAACACATTGGTATCGGTGCCGATCGGGCCGTCACTCCACGGCAACAGCTTCACCTCGTTGTTCAAGTACTGCACAATGATGTCGGCCAACTCCGCCAACAGCTGGGGGCAGCCCCAGAGCTCGTAGGCTTTTTTCGGAGACTGACGCAACAACTCTGTGGCTGAAAGGTCAATGTCACCGAAAGCCGGCGAACGGGAGTCACCCCAACGACCGTTAGGGAACTCATCCCAGCCGGACGTCCGCAGAATGTACGAGTACTTTCTGTTCTGCCAGAAAATCGGCCGGATGGTCTCCTTTTGCCGCATTGGGTGCAAAGACTTACGCCACGGCAACTCCACACCAACAACCTCGTTGTCCTTGACGGACTCAATGAGGTTCAACAGCTCCAACACCATGATGGTGGCACGCTCCAAGTTCATGGTGTAGAAGTGCAAGTGCTTGACGTAGCCGGAGTCAATGAGCTTCTGGCACATGTCTCTGACCAACTCCGTGCCCTTCTCACGCACACTGTAGTCGTCCTCCTTGATGGGGTCCAACGCGTCGAGAAAGTGCTGTGGGATAGCCACCTGGGACCACTTGGCTCTGCGGATGAACGCAGCGTACGTGGAAATGGGCATGATCCCGGGGATAATCGGAATGTCCACTCCGATCTTGCGGATCTTCAGACACCACCGGATGAAGTTGTCGGCGTCGTAGAACATCTGCGTGATGATAAAGTCGGCTCCGGCATCGGCCTTCTCCTTCAAGTAGCCCAAGAGCTTGCCGTCGTCTTCCTCTTCTGGGTGGCCTTCTGGATAAGCAGCTATACCAATGTTGAAGTGGTCTCCGTAGTGCTGGCGGATGTAGCGGATCAAGTCCTTGGCGTACTTGAAGTCTCCGGTGGACTCACTGCCGTCCAACGGAGGGTCTCCACGCAAAGCCAAGATGTTTTGGCATCCAGAGGCATGTGCTTTTCTCAAAGCCTCGTCAATCAACTCCACCTTCATGTTGGTGCATGTCAAGTGCATACACGTTTCCAAGCCCAACGTCAGCTGGGCTGTGTACACCATCTCGTTGGTCAACGTGGACAGTCTTCCACCGGCATTCCAGGTGATGTCAATGAAGATCGGGTTGAGCTCGTACATGCGGTCCATTCTGTCGTAGAGGTTCTGCACACCCTGGGACGTTTTGGGCACAAAGAACTCGAACGAGAACGTGGCCGGCGGCGGGTTCACACACAGGTGTGCCTGCTCTAGCTTCTGGGAAATCTTCATGCCGTGTAGTGGCTTCTTTTTTTCACAAAGTGTTGATCTGGCTGCATTGTCCTGCATCTGTTCTATTGACTCACCGCACACCCCACGTTCGCCCATTGGTCCCCCGGTTCACCCGGAGAAGCCCGGGAGGGCGGCTCCGTGCCCTTGGTCCTTTCTAGAAACCCAAACTTTGCCATTTTTTGGTGAACTTCCCCCGGAATCCTCGGTACTGGGGTGCACCCCCTCGTATGAGCCGGGATTCCACAAGCGCACGTGACCGGTCCGATACCGCACTAGAGCTCGTCGTGAGGAACAGGACCCCGCGCTAGCGAAGTCAACCTCTGGTTGTATGCAGTCCACTCCGGAATCAGCCGCTTAGCGCGTTCAAGCTTACTCTCTTTGCGGAACGGATCGCTGCACAAATCTATCATCTTGGCCCGACTCTTGCTTTCGTCCGAGCACCACGTCTCGCACCAGAGCCAGTCCTCCAGCAACGTGTGGATCGGAATCGATCTTTGCATATTGTTCGGCAAATCCTGGTCCAAGTTGGCCAACGAGTTAGGGTCACTGGATAGCTTCTGGTAGTGGGCCCGGAGCCGGTCTCCGCCGTAGATGGACCGCAACTCCTGGAGATCCACCACGTAGAGTGCACTGATGTGGTAGCGGAGATCGTCCCGGAGCACGTTCTTCCAGTACCCTTGCTTCCAGAACCGGAACCCTTCCACCTCCTCACGTGACTCTCCCATTGGCGGGAACCCGTACGGTGCCCCCTCGAGATCCACGTCCACCAACTCCTGGAGATCCGTCCGGGCCACCTGGTCTGCGTCCACAAAGATCACCTTGTCGAGTTTGTGGGGGAAAAGCACATCGAGAAAGAGAATCTTGTATGCCCACACCTGTCTGTGTCTCTCTCTCTGCTGCCTGAGCCAAACTGGCCACTTGTATGCAATGAGTTCATACTGGAAGCCAAGCTTTTCTGCCAATTTAGGAAGCTCTTCCCGGAACTCCGCACTGAGGAAGTTCTCCACGAGCCAGAACTTGACACTATGCTTGGTGTGGTCTTTTACCGACATCATCATTGTAGCCAAAAACCGCTCGTAGAGCTTTCCGGAGGCAATGCTGAACACCTTGATGTCCACCTTGTCGATGCTGGTGATTTTGCCCGATTTGTTGGTTTTCTCTCTGAGCCGAGGATGAACAGTCTTGCCGTGGAGAGAAAAAACTTCCACCGGTGCTCCCAGGAGTGGCTGGTCGTTGCGGTCGTACTTGTTTTCGTTGGCTGAGTAGAGCTCGTACTGCTTGGCACTGGAAGAGCCCTCCTGGAGCGAAACCTCCCATAAACCTGGTGTCACTCTCCACTGGATGTACCCAAGTGCCTGCACTGCAATACCTTCCGATTTTTCCTGGTTTTTCTTGAAGTCCATGGTTAACCCGGAGATTGGTCTGCCTGTAGCCACATCCTTGACAAATCCCTCCACGACCAACTTGCTGAGCTCAAAGGAAATGCTGTCGTTTTCTTTTACTTCCAAGTTGTCGAGATCATGCTCGGATTTTCCCTTTAAGTAGTGCCATCTGGTAGGCACATCAAGGTCTGCCACGGAAACCGCGTCTGAAGGAACAGAGTCAAAAACTGCCTGGCTGGACTCCACGATTTTTCCGTTTTCGTCAAATTGTGGTCTGGAATCCACAAACGCACTGGCGTAGAAACGGTCAAGTCCGGTTCTTGGTGAGTCCTGCAATGGCAGAATGAGCACCTGGGTCTTCACAAGCAGCAAGCCCGAAACGGACTTCAAAATGGAAACAAGTCTTTGGGAAAGCTCGTTGAGTGGATCCACAATCGCCAAAACCTCCAATGGAGCATCGTTCGCTCCTGCTGTGATTGCTTGCGAGAAATCCAACGATTTGAAGTCGTAGCGGTCCACGTCAGTCCGGGAAATCGAGTCCTCAAGCAAAAACGACTTGGTCACCGTCGACATCACAAGATCAAACCAGTCAAACGTGCTGTGTCTCTTGTCCTTGAAGTACATGATCCCCTGCCAGTTGAAGTCGTCAGGGAATGTGTCGGTAATAGCCTTGAAAATAGACTGCTTTTGGTTCTGCTCGAATTCTGCCAACTGACTGAGCTCCTTGCTCGTGTAGATTTCGTTCAAACGGAGGTATCTAGAGTTGAAGAGCAACGAGGGCTGGTGCACCTGGAATTGGCTTCTCAGCAAAACATCAAGTTTCTCATCGTCCAACTTTATGTACTGCTTGGCCTTTACTTTGCCCACGGCCTTCTTGAGCTGCTCAATGGAAGTATCTGTGAGCTTGGCATAAGACTTGTGGAGCTTCTTCACAGCAGAGTCGTCCTTGGATGTGTCAAGCACTCTCACCTGGATCAGACGTTCTTTGTACTCGGAAATAAAGTCAAGAATCTCCAGGAATTGCTGGAGAACAAGTCTGGATGAGAATTCGCCAATGAGCCAAATGGTATTAGGCATATCCAACGGCAGCGTGTCCTTTGAGAAACTGTACGAGATATCAAGCATCTCCGGGAAGATCTCCTTGTATCTGATGTTCGCCAATGACTGAGGGATAATACGAAGGTTTCTCTCGTCCAAGGCATTCTGGTAAATAAAATACTTCAACGGCTTTCTGTAGTCCAATCTGTCCTGAATAATCTTTTGTAAAGTACGCACGTCTCTGCCAACCTGCTGACGCAAAGGAGACTGCCAAGGAGTTCTGAGACTGTGGATAACACCGTTGATCACGATAGAAGGCTCGCCGATGGAAAACTGGTCGAGTGTTTTCTTGTTGTTCTTGTAGGTTCCTTGTTTCTCCGCTGGCACCTTGATCTTGTCCAAAAGCTCTTGCTTCAGTTCTTCACAGTCAGCTTCGAGCAACTGGTACAAGAATGCCAAAGCCTCCTGTTTAGAACCAACCTCCAAAATGTGGTAGAACTTCTCGACCAAAACAGCATCCTCGTCGTTGTCAACAAGAGGAAGAATGCCAACCTGCTGAGGAATGTTTGTGTCCAAAACCACCTTGGAAAAGGTGAAGAAAACACGGAGCTGGGATTTGCTGGAGAAGTTCAAAACAAAAATCAAGTCGTGGACGTTCTCCTTCAAAGGAGGAATCTGGCCAAACTGGAGTCTTCTTGCTTGCGGACCGTTGTAGACACTAGCTCTGTCTGTTTCATAGAGAGCGTAGGAGTCGTCGTTTTCGATATCATTGAAATAAATCACACCTCCACTCTCTGGTGTGTCTATCTTGAAGGTATCTTTGTAGATGTTGTATCTGTTTTCGTTTTGGCCCTCCTGGAACTGGACTTCTTTGAATGCACTGAGAAGAGCGTATTTGGTAAAAAGAAGCCTGGCTTGAGAGGCAGAGAAGCCCAAGTCTTGCAACTTTTGCACAAACCGCAACTCATTCTGCAATTTCTCAATCAAATGTGGCACGTCAAGCTCAAGTCTTGGGATCGGGGATCCGTTGACGTACAACCCAACAGAGTCTGTGGATGCACCGGTGTTGGAGTTTTTCTCAGCAATGGCCTTTGTTTCTTCAAAGGAAGCTGGAGCGGGGATCTTATCAATGTAAGGAGCGTAGAGTGGGAGGTTGTTGACAATTTTCTCAAGAAGAGGCAACTTTTTCTCCTCTGGTTCCTCAGAAATAAGGGCATTGATTTTCAATGAAAGAGCATATGAGTCGTTTGGGTGCAAGGCCTGGATAGGCTCACTCTTCAAGGAGATCTCGTTCAAGTACAGCTCCAAGTCACCCTTGTATTTGATGGAGCTCTTGGATCCGTTGATGGCATTTCTGGGTGAGAGGGTTGCACCAAAGCCAGGCAAAGACAACGTTTTTGCATCAGGATCAGGGGCATACCGCCACACAAAACGCAACTTGCCAGACTTTGCAAAACCGTTCAATGTTTCAAACATAGCGGCAAACCTCGGGCTGGAGGGAGATGCGTACAACACAAGAAGCGGTTTCTTTTCGTTGGAGCCAATGACACGGTCAAAAGGCAACGCATTCTCAGGATCTGACGATAATTGCAATGCAAACAAGTCGGCCTCAGAGCAGTAGTATTGGTCACCGTACTTAACCCAGGCCTGGGACGGGTCTTCAATACTGTTGCCAAAGGAGTCCTTCCGGCACTGCTTTTCTGCGAGTTTGGCAAGGTTCTCAGACTCGTAGTGGTTGTAATGAGCGTGGATTCTCGGCACAAAGATCTTGTTCAACAAGTTCAAGCTGACGAAATCAGCACTCTCCGGCAGAAGCTCGGTGACGCGTTTGTAGAGCTGTTGGTCCGACAAAGCCACAGTTTCGTCTGAAGCCGGCTCCACGTCATCATCAAAAAGGTCAATTTCGTTTTCCAGGTCGTCCTCTTTTACAGGACCTTCCTGGGAGTACAAAGCATGGACAGCTGGCAAATACAAGGACTCATTGTGAGAAGCAGCTGCCTCGATGAGTTGCACAGAAAACGGTGGGTTTTTCCAGCTTGTGGATAGCGAAACATTCAATGTGCTAGACACCACGCAGCTAACAAACGCTAGCAAAAGTGGGGCTGATTTCATGGAGAAGAAGTAGTGTCGCACTGTGGCTCAAGTAGTTGATGATCTGAGTCGATGCGCTTACACTTCGCATGCCAAGACCGTGGTTGATTGGAAACCCTTGCAGTGGAGGTTATACAGTGATGATTCGTGGGGGATTAGGAGGCTCTAGAAACTGAAAAATCTGCTAAAATTCGGAAATTGGAGACTTTTGAATATAGTGGCTGTGGTTGCAAAAGTCGGGTAGGTGATCGGATCGGATCGTAAGTTGTAGTGAAACCATAAATCAGATGTATTTTGCAAATGTGGCTATCTTTTAAATTCAGTTTTCATTTCTACTTCTCTATAATTCCATACATTTAGTTAAAATTACCACTTTAGGTGGTGATTCGTCAACTGCTTGGTTGATTTTGCGCTTTCTTGACGAAAACCGAGAAGATTGGCAAAATGGAGCCACCACAGAAAACGATCAGTACTGAACAAAAATTATCGACTTTCCTTCTATGGTAAAATCTATAAACACTTCAAATCACATTTTAATTCTTTTTAATTTTTATAAATTTGTCGTCTCAACTGCATCACCTACTACGGCTGCTAAGGCATCGCGAAATCATCAGATCTAACCAACTCCATGCTACGCATCCTTAGACCCACCTTGGCACAAACAAGAAGAATATCTCTTCGAACCAGTATAGATGATCCGGTAATAACGAACTCTCTAGAACAGTTCAAACAGCGTTTGGAGAATGAACCGGACCAGTTCATGGGAGTCCCTACATCTTTCGGCTGGTTTGCTGTCCGCAGAGAACACTTCAACAGTATTATGACCCTGGAGGCCGAGGCTCTTGAGAAGGTCTTGTCGCCGAAGAAATCGGGGGTAAAACTCGACAAAAAGAGCAAAAAAACCGATAAAGAACACTACGAGCTTCTTGAGAGAGTAATAGAGAGGGACTGGCTTCTTTCCGTCGATCAGAAGGCCAAGGCAGAAGCCAAAAATACAACAACCAGAAAGCCCAGAGCTACTACTACCAAAAGGAAGACCAAATCTAAGAAGGATGAGGCCAAGGAGGAAACCCAAGAGGCCTAGACATTTATTGTACATAGTTTACACAACAGCAGGGGCGTCCTCGTCGTCGGTGTCGTGGTTTTCGATATCGTAGATCTCATAATTGTCGTCATCAAAGTGGGTTTCTAGAGCACCCACGTCAAGCTCGATTCTCTCCTGGCAGATACCCTTGATTTTGTTCCAGACTGCTGTGCCGGCAAAGATCTGGGCCAAGTTCTCGAGAATCGCCACCAAGTCTTTGGTGTTCACAACCTCAAGCCCGGTGGGCCGTATGTACTCTTCAGGCACCGTTTCTAGCTGCTTTATAAAAACCTCCAAGAAAGTCCTCGTAAAGCCCTCATCCTGCCGTAGAAGAGTTCCACTCAGCAGCACAAGATTGAGAAGCAGCATGTACTGCGTCAAAGAGCATACGTTTCCCACAAGAATGAGGTGGACAAAGCAGAGCTCAAGCTCCGCTAGAAGAAGCTCAATATCGTTTTTGTAGAGAGACTTGGCGTACCAAGACTTGTCTAATGCATTGGATGTGACGGCCTCCACCAGATTCAGAGGATTGGGGCCCTGCTGTTTAGGCTGTAGAATGGTATAGTTGAGTTCTTTGTTGTGCTGATCCTGGAACGTCTGGTTTGGGTTCTTCTCCAAAAGAGCATCTAGAAGAACCATGTTTTCTTCCTTGGACGGAGTGGCGGTGGAGATGTGCTCTGGAAAATCTGGAACAAACTCCTCAATAGCCTCTCTGTCTATGTCTTTGGTGAGAACTGTCCAGTCCAGTGCTTGCTGGTATTTCACCATATATGCGTAGTCGTCACCAAGCAGATCAGTCTGAGGAGATTTCTCAAATCGTTCTTGCTCTTTGTTCCACTCAATTGTAAGAACAGTCCCCTCATGCACCTCAAGCCACCATCCGCTTCTCACACCAGCCTCATCGCCACTGTAGTGGAAAAAATGGAGTCCCTCCGGTATAAGCTTGATGCCTTTTAATGTGGAGTTGACATTGAAAAAATGCAAGTCGATGCCTAGAAGGATGCCAGCGTCACCAGGCGGTAGCAGCTTTATATGTATGGTTCCTTTAGGTGGTGCAGACATGGATGATGAGACGCGCCTTGGCAGGTTGAGATATAACGGTGATCTCGCTGTGTGCAGTACGCCTAGCTTAGGAGCTCAATGGACTCCTTTGGCCGGGGCAACATTTCGTCGTCTTCCTCGTCACCAATGTGGAATTCCAAGTCTGCTGGATCTGCTAGCGGCGTTTCGTCTCTAATGGCAGCAAATTTCAGGCTGATGAGCCGGGAAAGTATAAATCTGTCTATGAACCCGCACATTTTCGTAGAATTGCCATGCTGGGTGAATATCAAAGTGTTCACATGAAGCCGTTCGAAGATCTCGATCACCTGCTTCAACGGAGTGTTTTCTTTGGCGATAATGTCTGGTTCGTGAGGCTCCAAAGGCACAAAGCGCACACTGGCGTATCTGTCTCTAAGCTCTTGGTCAAACAGAGCCAGTGTCTGCTGATGCTCTTCAGGGAGGTGCACCTGGAACTTCACAATGGCTGCTGATTCGCCACCCACATCTTTGAGTTTCTCGTAAAGATGTCTTTTCTGGACGTAGCCCAAGCTCACCGGGTTCTCCTCACTGAGAATAAGTGGGTATCCTTCATGGACGTCGTCAGCCAAAAAGGAGTACAAAGAAGTCAAGGTGTAAGGGTCGCTGGGAATCACGCAGAGATGCTTGGTTCTGTGCAAAGGAACAATCACCGACTGGGCAGTGACATCGGGAAGATTATTTTTGATAGCCGACGGAAGGTTGGAAAAGTGGCAGAGTCCGTGGCCTTTTCTGATATTCACAGTATCGCTGCCCCTTGGTTCAGTGTTGAACTGACTGCTCAACCAGGAGTCGTAGATGTTCTCCACCGAGAGGTAGTCGTTGACAAACTTGGATGTGAGCACTGAAACCATAATGGGCAAGATGTAGCTGACAGCACCGGTGAGTTCACAAACGATAACAACCACAGAAAGCGTGAGTTTGGTGATTCCAGACATAAAAGCGGCTGCACCCACCACTGCATGGGAAGATGGGGAAACAAGACACGATCTTGCTGTGCAAGTGGCCAAGTACTCAGCATCGACGCTTTTCTGAATTCCACCACTGACAATTCCTGTAACCCTGCCCACCAAAGCACCTAGAACCAAAGAGGGCATGAGAATACCACCAGGAATGGACAAACCGTGGGAATAAGTAGAAAGAAGGAAGCCCTGAGCAGCAATGAACAAGAGCTTGAATGCAGTGGCCACGGAGCCCGGCTGGCACATGAAATTGTCAGAGTTTGTTTCGAGGTCGGAGTTGTCGGAAGGACAGTCTTTGAAAAGAAGCTGCAACAAGGCACTCAATGGGATCTTGGTCAACGGCACAAGAAACGTTAAAAACGCGGAAATGGTGCCTATAATCACAAGCTCAGCGTACCGGCCGTGCTCGGGCTTGATTCTAAAGAGAGACCCGAGTTTGGCCCAGAGACGGGACTTCATTGCTGGGTCGGAGAACCTCAAGTAGAACCGGGTGTACATGTAGCCGTAGAAGCCACCGATGACACCAAGGATAATGAAGGGCACAATCTCCAAGAAAAGCCAGGAGAAATTGCCAAACAGCACCTCAAAGAGGTCTTTTTGAGTGTAATTGCGGCCGTCAGCAAAAGACCGCAACCCATTGAGGGCAACCACAGCAATGGTAGCCGAAACAAAGGAGTTCCACATGATTTTGGTGGCAATAAAGTATGACGGGAGAAGCTCCACGACAAAGAGAACACCACCGATTGGGGAATTGAACGCCACAGCTATACCAGCAGCAGTGGCAGCACTCAAAAGCTCTCTTTTGGTGCCCTCGGTGGCGGAATCTCCGTAAACAGCATTGAAGCAGGTGGTCAAGATGCAGCATGCAATGTGCACAAGGGGACCTTCCTTTCCCAACCAGACCCCAGAACTGACCACCAAAATCAAACACACGATCTTGTAGACCAAGGTCTGGGCACCGAGGTAGTCGTTGATGTAGTAGTTGAAGCCAGCAATAATAAGCTTGAGCTCTGGGATCCCGGACTGCTGGATCAAAGGAGCCTTGTTGATGGTGACGTAACCAGCAGAAAGAAGAAAGAGCAACAGGAGCACCAAGTAGATGGGAAAATCCACGACCCATTGGGTGAAAAAGTTGCTTTTTCCAGTGAAAACACCCAGCCAGTCCAGCCAGGAGTCTCTTGGGCACGTCAGGTATGGGTTGAGAAGGGACCAGGAGTCTAGCTTGGTGCCACAGATGCCCTTTTTGAAGTCATTGAGCGAAACAGAAGCCAAGTCTATGAAGATGGTAATGTATCCAGCAAACAACGCAGACACAATGATGGTGATCCACTTTTTCGTGGCTAGACTGCCGATCAGCTTGACACTGGACTCTCTGAGCCAGTCGATGTAGGTGTTGTTTTCGTAGATCTCCTTGGCTCGTAGGCCGGGGATCCGTGCGGACTGGGTTTGGAGAGGCTTAGTGTACCTGACCCGAGGAAGCAGGTCCTCTTTTCCGGTGGTAGCCATTGGCGGTGGAGAAGTGGCTGGAGAGTCCGGTTTGTGGGAGTAGGTGGTGTGCCTATGTGCAGGACACGTTGCCAAGAACGGGTAGCGGGCTGCCATTAGCTACGCCCGGAATGGCGTTAGAGGTGCAGCGGAGGGCCGTGGGGCCACTTCCGCCCGCCGAATCTTACATTTTTGTCCGGCTGCCCTTTGTAAATTCTGTCTGGCAGCCGTGGTGGAGCATGGCCTAGGTGCACTCCTTTGAGCATCCGAAAAACATCTACACAACCCAAGTACACAACCATGTCCTTCACTCTCGGCGGAAGCAGCAGTCTAGGGCTGAGTGCAGCCACCAGTGCGGCCACAGGGCAGGAGCTCATGAACGATGTGCTTGTCCAGAACGGGCCGGAAGACAGTATAAGTGATCTTGCGTTTTCGCCGCAACTGGAGCTTTTGGCGGTGGCCAGTTGGGACAAAAACGTGCGCATTTACGAGGTGGACCCGAACTCGGGCAACAACCAGGGCCGAACGTTGTTCCAGCACGACGGACCGGTGTTCAGTGCCAGATGGTCTGCCGACGGAACCAAGGTGGCGTCCGGAGGTGCAGACAAACAAGTCAAGATTTTCGACTTGGCCTCGCAGCAGGCACAGCAAATCGGCCAGCACGACCAGCCAGTGCGGGCTGTGCGGTGGGTCCAGTGTGGTCCTACCAACACAGAGGTTGTTGTGAGCGGATCGTGGGACAAAACGCTAAGGTACTGGGACATGCGGTCTCCGCAGCCAATTCTGACGATCCAGCTCCCAGAGCGGGTCTACTGCATGGACTCGTCACAGAAGCTTCTTGTGGTGGGCTGTGCCGACAGACACATCTGCATTGTGGACTTGAACAGCCCGCAGCAGCTCTTCAAGTCGATCATGTCTCCGTTGAAGTACCAAACACGGTCTATTGCGTGCTACCCGCAGGGCAACGGCTACGGAATCGGCTCTATCGAGGGCAGATGTGCCATCCAGTACATTGACGAAGCGGAGCAGCAGAAGTCGGGCTTTTCGTTCCGGTGCCACAGGAAGTTGCCCAACGGCAACCCGGCCTCGGCCACAAGAACCAGCGTGCACCAGGACGTGCACGTGTACACGGTGAATGCCATTTCGTTCCACCCGATCTACGGAACGTTCTCCACTGCCGGTTCCGACGGCACCTTCTGTTTCTGGGACAAGGACGCCAGACAGCGGTTGAAGAACTTTCCGGCTGTGGACTCTCCGATCACCGCCACTGCGTTTAACCGCAACGGTACGATCTTTGCCTACGCACGGAGCTACGACTGGTCCCAGGGTTACCAGGGCAACCGTCCGGATCATGTTAATGATATCAAGTTGCACGCCACCAAGGATGATGAGATTAAGCAGAAGAAGAGGCGTTAAGACCGCAGACGTCTCTGAGACTGACGTCTCTGAGTTCCGAGTCTCTGAGTTCCTGACGAGTCTCTAGTCCAAGTCTAGAGTCAGACTAGTTCTAGACAGTCTGGTATAGCATAATAAGACACTAGTCTGGTAAGTACACAGTAGTTATGACCAGGTGCTACAAATTTGAAGACGAGTACGATGAACTGGTGTGGGTCTGAGAGTCTCACAGGACTGCACGGCCACCACGGTGGACGCGTGGGCCGAGACCCGTGCACCAGCAGATTTTGTATGCTCATTCGGTGTAGCGTCCAGTCATTCCGCGAGGATCAGCTTTTTACCCGCTCTTTGTCTAAACAGCGGTCCACCACTGTTTTTGCTCTACATTTGCATCACCCTTGGGTTAGTTTGATTTTTTATCCAGTGACACCCCACTGCTAGCATCTGCATCATGAGTGAAGTGCCGAAACGTCATATTGTGACGGAAGCGTTTGTCCACCAGTTGGAGACAATCGAGAAAACAAGCATCGAGGCCCAGAACCAGCCCTCCTCGTACTACACACGGAGATCTCGCCGGGACCAACAACAGCCACTGGTGGCTGGTCTTGCCGGCAACAACTACCACGGCAAGTACGGTTACTATGGCAACAACCTGCCCATGGGCATGAACATGCCTGTTCCGAACGGCAGCTCGGTGGCAAACCCAAACTTGATGCCCGTCGATGTGTACGGGTACAGGAACAACAACAGCATGGCTGGGATGTCCGGGTTGGGCACCGGCTCTGGGTTGAGCGGGGTTCCGCTGGTGCCGCACGTGCCGCAGATCTTTGACGACCAGGACAGCAAATTCTACAGTGCTGCTGCTCCGTTGATGGCCTCTGTGAGCACCGGGGGCACCAACGCCCCTGCCGGTGGGTTGAACGGACTTGCCGCTACTGCCACTGGCGGCAGTGGGAGCAGCGCGCCTGCATACAAGCCGTCTGGCGGGCTCTCGACGTTCGACCCGTTCTGTGACAATAAGGAGGCTTTCACTCCGTTATTCACTTCTTCTAATAATTCCGTTTTTGGGTCCAATTTTGCAACCTCCAGCAACATCTGGGGGGACACTAATAAAACAGACGCAGCCGTATGGGGCTAGCTTGAGGGGGGCTGGTGAGGCCAGCCGGGATCGGTTGCAATTTCCAAAAGTGTTCATAAAAGTTTGCTTTTATTGTTTTTTATCGTTTACAGTTTTTTTATCAGTTTTTATCAGTTTACAGTTGTCGGACTGTTTCGTGACGTTGGTTTCTGTATACTACAGAGGATGGTTGATAGTGCGGACGTGCAATAATCAGGTGTTTGGTATTTAGTGTATTTAATATTACAAAATTAAATCTAGTGAGCCCAGTGACAGGGTAGATCGCGGGCGGCTCTGTGCAGGACGGCTGCCTGGAAGGGGAAAGAGGGTCCCGGCCTGTGTGCAGGACGAAGAGAAAGGAGCGCCCACAGGCCAACCACACGGGCCTGTGCTTGGCCCACAATGGCTGTTCTCCAGCGGGCTTGCCCCAGTGACCGGTCGGCGCTTGGCCCACCCCATGGCGGGCCGGGTGGGGACGCCCGTCTGCATGGAAGCCTGTGGATCCTGCACACAGACCGAAGTCCGCCCATCTCCCCGTTCTGTTCTCCTCCCGAGCCGCGCGACCAACGCTGCATGGGCCCTCTAAGCCAAAGACGATGAGCGAGATTAGATGATGGTCTGGCAGGCGGCGCTGCTCATGTGACTTGGCGGGATTTCGTTATTGTTTTCGATTGTCCAGCCGCGTGTGTGCAGGACGATCTTTTCCAAGGATTGTTCCATGGCCACAGACGAGTAGGGGTGAGCTGCCCCAAAAACCCTTTGCGTAGATTCTCCTAGAGGCTGCCTGGCGGGCCTGCCAGAGTAACAATAGAAGATTTGGGGCTGCCACTTTTTTTTTTTTTTTTTTTTTTTTTTTTTTTTTTTTTTTTTTTTTTTTTTTTTTGCTTGCTTTCTTTTTCTTCTTACTTTCCTCCGTTTGTTCTTTATGCATTCCGTGTTCAACG
This sequence comes from Osmozyma mogii, assembly GCA_030573315.1. NCBI lineage: Eukaryota > Fungi > Ascomycota > Pichiomycetes > Serinales > Metschnikowiaceae > Osmozyma > Osmozyma mogii. The sequence continues at coordinate 375,563 of JAJMDB010000001.1, forward strand.
CTAACTTTTCCTCCACACCTTAGCGAGAAAAACAGACATTTTTCTTCGTTTCCCACTACAAAAGGCCAATCAGCCTCCCGACACCACCCCTGCCTGTGTCACACCTCCTCTTTTTCCGTCTAGCTCCGCCATCTTATCTCCGCTTCGGAACTCCACCCGCATCACTAACCAGCCGGAGTCCAGGCTTTTGCTAAAAACACCCATTCCACAAGGCTCTTCCAATGAGCCACCAGGCAACGCCCAACTTGCATCCGAAACGTGCTCCAAACGCCATGTCTTCAGATACTCCAGGCCAACCCCCCAACGGCGATACTTCCGCTAATATGTACAGCCACATGGACCTGTCCCGAAGTGTGACGGACTCCACCGCTGCCAACGCCAAGCAGCTCCTCAACGCCTACATCTACGACTTTTTGATCAAAAACACCTTGCCCCACACCGCCAGGCTGTTTGTCAACGAGGCAGACCTTCCTTCTATACCGAATGGCTCCCTGTCCTCCTCATCCAAGGCTTCTCCCCAGATAAATACAAACTCCACCAGCTCCACCCCCAGAAACTCCAATCTCCTGCTCGACGAGCTCCATCTCCCGAAGCTAGCTCTCTCCATGGATGCTCCACAGGGGTTTCTCTTTGAGTGGTGTCAGGTGTTTTGGGATGTGTTCAATGCCAGAAACGACAAGGCCTCATCTCAGCTGGCGGCCCAGTACTACCAGATGCAGCTCATGAAGCAAAGACAGCACCACGAGATCCTGGGCATGGAGTTGCTGGCCGGGGCCAACCCTCAGATGCAGCAGCCGTCTGTGCCCCAGCCGGTGGGCCAGGCTCCACAGATGCCGTTTTCCGGGCCGAATCCGCTGGGCCAGCAGGTCCCTGTGATGCACCCTAACCAGCAGGTCCCCATGCAGATGATGGGCATGAACCAGCAGCTGGTGATGCTCCAGTCCAGAAACCCGCAGGCCCAGGCTGCCATGCAGAGGCAGATGATGGTCGACCCAAGACAGCAGCAACGCTACCTCATGATGATGAAGCAGCAGCAGCAGAACCAGGCCCAGCCCGGCTCCCAGCTGCAAGCCACCCAACAGCATTCTCTGCAACCTAACCTGCAACCTAACCTGCAGCCGGGTCTGCAAGCCAATCTGCAGCCGCCTCTGGGTAACACCCCCATGATGAGCCAGGACTCGCTGATGCCCATGGCCGGCATGAACATGGGCATGAACATGAGCATCCCGCAGCAGATGTTCATGCAACAGCAGCAGCAACAGCAGCAGCAGCAGCAACTCAATGCATCCAACTCCCACCCCCAGCATCCGCAGCTCCAGCTGCAACTTCTGCAAAACCCCCAGATGCTCGGTCCCCAGGGCCAGCAGCTGACCCCACAAACCCGGATCCAGGAGCAGGCTCAGACCCAAATGAACAATCTCCGACAGCACGCTGCTGTCTCGGCCCAGTCCCAGCCGAACCAAATGCCACCTCAGATGGCCCACCAGTCCATGCAAGCCCCCAACTCGGCTGCCTCCCAGCCGCAGTCTCGTGAGAGCTCCAGTCCGTTGCCGGGCAACATGAACGCCCCAAGAGGTAAACAGCAGGGCCGGCCCATCAGACCGCCTCAGAACCAGAACATGATGCCCTACCAGCAGCCCTCCATGGACGGCTCCGTGGGCTCTCCCTTGGCTATGGGCAACCCACCAGCCAAGCCGGGCTCCGTGCAAACCATTGGGCCAAAGAACCCCCAGGGCCAGCCCAACAGAAACTCAAACGCTTTGCAGGACTACCAGATGCAGCTCATGATGCTAGAAAAGCAAAACAAAAAGCGTCTTGACATTGCCAGGAACACCGGTGGCCAGGAAATGAACGGCATGCCTGTGCAGCTCCCGCTTGGCGGAATGCAAATGGAAAACCAGGCTCCGCCAAAGGCTTCTCCTGCTCCGTCTCCACACCTCAACAGCAACCCGAGCCCGATGTCTGGTGCTGCCAAACCTAAGAAAGCTCAGCCGGGCAAGAAGGGCAGAAAACCCAACTCTGGTGCCAACGGTGCCGCTTCTGTGACAGCCACACCAAACCAGGCGAACGGCGTTGTTCCTCAGAACGGCAAGAAGGACAGCATCACCCCATTGACCCCAGCTGCCGAGACCGACATCACCAGCAAGAAAAAACGCAAGTCGTCCACGGCCAAGTCGCCAGCCAAGAAGCCCGCCACAGTGAAGGAAGTCAAGGAGGAAGGGCCAAAGAAGGAGTCCGACGACAAGTTCGACCCCGAGATCATGGAAGCTGGCAGCCTTGACAAGAAACCCGAATTCCCCGATGACAACAGCTCCTCCCAACCTTCGTCTATGTACTTCCAGTCTCTCGGCGGAAACGACAAGATGATCTCCGTGGACATTCTTGGCGGTTCCGGCAACGGAGACGGCTCGCATTTGTTCAACTCTGGCGGCAACTCCGGCATGGTCGACATTGACTTTGAGTTCAACAACCTCTTGGACTCTGGCGACGGTGGCCTCAACGACAGCATCACCGGGTTCAACTGGGGCAACCCCATCGAGGGCAGCGACTAGTTGCGTGCTACACCTTCATTTCAGTTCGGAAGCTTTCTATTTTTGCTCATTATTTAATCGGGTTTGTACAGTGAGACTTGCAAGCGGCTTCCTCATTGTACACAAGTATTCATTCCGAGGCCACGCCTCAACTATGTATTATAATCAAAGTAATTCATTCACTGCTCCTTCTTCTCTTGGATGTTCTTGGTTTTGCCGTACCAGAACGTAGTGTTGGCCCACACGCCACCAAGAACCAACGTCAAGACAGAAAGAAGCACCGCCGAGCTTGCCTTTGTAGATGGGAATACATTCCAGCACCATTCGTGCACCAAGAAAGCCAACACACCAATAACTGGGTTGACATTAGTAGAGTGAATCAAGAATGGAAGCAGCCAGCAGTACCATGACAAGAACTGGTAGTGGAGAGATCTGGCAAAAAGAACCCCAATTGTGTTTGTGGTGGCAAAAACAAGCAACACCAATCTGGGGCCGTGTTTCTGGGATCTGTAGAGACTTGTAGAAGTCTTTCTGCAAGAAAAAGCGTCCTTGATCAACTGTCCCACTGGTTTTCCTGTCACCTTTGGTGACACCATTCTGGTGAAAACAAAGAAGAGCAACACAGAAACATGGCCAACGAGAAGAGCATTGGAGAAGGCATCAGAAAGGAAAACCTCCTCGGAAAGAACCCTCCAGTTGACCGTCCATTCGTACAAGAATTTCCGCTTGAAGTTAAAAGCATTGGCAAGGTACGTCCAGCGGATGTAGCTGGCCTCCTGGTCCCAGAAGAACGGAAGAAGGTACTTCCATGCCATCAACACCTGCACCAACGGAATGACAAGAAGCACAGCAGCCAACTGGAGCAAAGACTCCTCGAGCAAAAAATACGACACAATGACAAACGCAGGAAGATAGAGCAACGCGTTCATCTTGATGGAAATGGCCAAACTGAAGATATCTGCGGCCACCACATTGGCCAAAAACACAATTCTCTTTGGCCACAGCTGTGCCCAGTAGGCAGTCTGTTGGAGCACCAAAACCACGCCAATCATAGCCACCGTGGTGAAGCAGTCGTTGAACAACCGCAAAACGTAGATAGAAATCAAGCGTTTGCTGCACAAAAGAAGGTAGAAGCACCAAGGACGGAGTCTGCCGGTCATGGAGTAAGCAGCACAGGTCATGGCGATGGTGATGTTGAAAAGGTAGCTGAATGCCAATTGGCCCATGGGCAAGTCCTTTCCGCCGTCGGTGATCCAGTGCAAAAAGCCGTAGACCTGGAGGAACCCAGCTGGGTACACCACTGGACCGGTATCTCCGGAGATCTTGGAGTAGTCAAGCTCCCCCATCTTGGCAACCTCCACCTGCTGCATGTACGTGGAAAAGTCGATTTCCGTGTAATTGACCTTGGACATGACCACCTTGCCCAAGATGGAGGCCATGAGCACAAGAATGGGGATGATGATTCTGTTCATGCCGGGATCCATGACCAAGGCTTTGGCCACGTGCACAGCATCCTTGGCAAGATTGCCCACCGTAAGCGGCGGTAGCTCCTTCTGTTCTTTTTTGTCTGTTTTCTGTGCTGGTGCCATGTGTTGGTGATGCGCAATCTGAGATCCTCACCTATAGGGACCTCTACTGGAAACCATATTGTAAAAATAAAATTAAAATTAGAAAGAAAAACTGAAAATGTAAAATACGACTGTACTGGATCTACAAGTCTGTAATTGTAATGCATGCATTCTCTACTTTTCTGGAAACCCGCTTGGAATCTCCAAAACTCACACGGTGGGCTTGATGCGTCTCTTTTTCTGGTTCTTCAACACATCCCTCTTCTTCCTCTTGCACTCTCTGCTGATTTCTCCTCTCATCAGCCAGAACCATCTCTCGTAGCCGTCCTCGTCTCCGTGGCCGTCATCACGGACTTCCGCATCCTTGTCTTCTCCAGGCAACACAATCGGCTCGTTGAGGTTGCCGAGCTTGTTGAGCTGCGTCTGGGTCTGCAAGAAAGGAGAGTCAAAGTGTGCCCAGAACAAACCAAAGTGCTTTTTGGACTGTGGCACTTGCTGGATGCTCTGCTGCTTCTCCTCCTCCTGCTTGGCCCGGATCTGCTCAAGCAACTTCTTCTGGTCCTCTTCCTCAAGAAGCTTCTTGTCGTAGTCGATGTCGTCGTCAGACTCGTCAAGACCAAGCTTGAATCCGGGCTCAGCTGCAAAGAGGGACTTCTTGGGCTCTTCCTCTGGGTTGAACAAGCTTCGGAGCGTCTCCTGGTGGTTCTGCTCTGCTTTCTGTTCTGCAGTTTCGGTCTCCGCTTGCCCAGTTTCGTCTGATTTCTTAGTCTGCTCAGATTTATCCGCTTGCTGAGCTTGCTGGTGCTCCTGGTCGTACTGCTGCTTAATAGCCTCAGTGGTCAACTTTTCCGCAATCTGGTCAACCTCCATTTCGTTACCCTCGTCGTCTTCATCGTACGGCTGGTCCAAAGTGGGTCTCTCGTGTGTATGCAAGTACTCCTCAAGAGTGGTCTTGTTGCTGCCCTCTGCTGGGGTTTCTTCCTCGTCACTGTCCAAAATACCATGTGCTTCAAAGTCAAAATGCTCTGGCTCGTCTTTTTCCTCCTCCACATCCACAGGCTTGTCGAAGTCGTGGGTGGCAAAGAGACTCCGGAGAAGGTCTTCGTTGGCAGCTCTTTCTTTCTGGAAATTGTCTTCTTCGTTCTCTGCTGGCTCCTCAGAAACAGCTTCTGCGCCATACTGCTCAGCCTGGGGCCCAGAAATGGCACACGTGGCCTGGGCTGGGGTTTTCTCCACCCTCTCCACAATGTGGTCGTCTCCGCTTCTCCAGGCATTGTCGTAGAATCGGAAAGTAAGGTCTCCGACGGTCTTCTTCTCCACTCCCCAGAGCTTGGCCTTGTAGCATCGTATTTGCTTGAGCTCTCCGTTGATGAGCGTACGCATGGTCTGCTGCTTTCTGGCAAAATATGCTGCTGGTCTAGCGGATGTTCTGTGTCTTCCTCTGATCACTTCACCTCTGCCACTGGCCTTGGAGTACTGCTGACTGAAACACCCTTTCGGCTTCAAAGTAGCACCGTAAGATATTTTTCCAATGAGATTATGCTGAGGAGGGTGGTTTTTTGTCTGTGCACTGGCGTTGTTGAAAGTATGTGGTGATTTGAAGTACCCACAGCTGGTGCTGTTTGGAGTAACTGTGGTGGCAGCTATGGGGACTCCAGTGATAGAGTTACACGGGTACTTTGTGGTCAGCTCCAAGATCCGGAGTCTCCTGGTCTCGGCAATCATCGACTGTAGCTTGGAGTTTGTTTCCTGCTTCTGGGGCCTGGTGGCATCCTTTTTCCATCTTTCTTGGAAGTCCTGCTTGGCCTGGGAGATTGTGAGTTTACGGCCCATATAAAGAGCTCCGTGGAGAGACGACTTCAATCTCTCAAGCTGCTTGGGGGAGATTTCCACATCCACAAAGGCGTAGAAGAAATCATTGACTGGTTTTGTTCTGAGCTCAAGTTCAGACTTGACAGTACCAAACTTGTTCAATCTGGACATAAGCGAGTCATGCTTTTCGGCAAGGGCTTTGGAAATGTTGCCGATGTGCAACCGGAGGGACTTGGGGCGGTCCTCGGAGTCCATTTTGGTTTTGGATCTCTTGGTTGTAGCTCTTGATGGTCTTCGGCTCCTGCACAGTACAAAAGGCCATCGAAATTTGTGGTGCACGGGTGTACGGGTCTACGGATCCAGAAGCGCATAACATCAATAAATATCCTAAGTGGAGGCCCACATGTCCTTCAAGCCCATGACAGAAGAGATGGTGCCGGCAAAGCCCACGTCTCCCTCGGTGAAGTGCAAGTAATTCAAGGAATTGAGGGCAACGAACATGTCCAAGAAGTCCCACACCAACTTTCTCTTGGCCTGGTAGATCTTGGCGGAAATGGCATTGGTGTCTGTCTTTTCGTCAGCAGCACTCAACTTGGCCTTGTTGATCTTGTACAATCTGATGGAGTTGATCACACCAGCAATAAGACCAATGAGCCAGAATCTGGAGGCCCAGGTGGGGAAAGTGGGGAAGCGGGCCTTGTCGACAATGCCCAACATCTTGAAGAAAATGACACCGTCAATGGTCAAGTAGCCGGCGTAGCCCAAGTTTCTGATCACGGTGGTGGTCAGCAAAACAGGGTCCATGAGCTTGTTGTCGTAGGCGGTGGAGGCAGCCTGCAAGTGGTTCAAGGGCTTAAGGAACCTCATGCCTTTTCTAAGAAACGTGGCGTGCTGCTTCAAGTCGGTGAACAACTTGACGGTTTCTGTGGAAAAGCCCTTTCTATGCAAGTAGTACGACAAGAAACGGGACAAATAGGCCACCAATCTGAAGATCTTTTCCCTTTTGGGAGTGGTGTCTATGAACTTGAGGAACTTGCTCAAAGTAGGGTGGTAAACAAGAGTGTCGGCAACCATGGTTGAAGAAGAAAAGTGGGCTGGGGTCGGTGTATTTCTACCAATTTTGTCTAGCGATTTCCTGCGCGGAATAAATATGGGGTATGCTTATGATAAATCTCCACCGGACCGAGGGGTCGCGGATGGACGGCAGAGATAATGCCCGGTGTGCAAGGACAGCAACGCTAAGGCCGAAACAGCTCAACTCCAGCCGGATGGTCCCAATTTAGCCTGCTTTACAGCTGGCATTGTAGTTTTCTCCTGGGCTTTACGTCACGGGTTTTCAGCGGCTTTCTCCGGTGTTTCTGGCCTCACCGGCACATGAACATCAACCGAGGAAGCGCGGGGACCCCGAGCAAGCCCTACCGGCAAACTACCACTGTTTTTTACAAGGTCCCACTAAGGCGTGATGCTACAGAAGTATGGGGGACTCAGCTATCTGGCTGGGACGTACCTTCCTATTCAGGCAGGTTGTGCCGGTAATTTGGTGTACGGGTGTGTGGCTCTAACCAAGTCCACCCATTCAGACCGGTCTCGTCAGTCCCGATTTGTGGGTAAATACGGCCCAGCGGTGCATTTCCTGCAAAAGTGGACAATGTGCTACGGAGATCTTCCGCACGCCACTAGGCTGAGCAGATGTCTAAAAACGTTTCGACTCAAAGGTGCAAATTGGCGTTTACGTGCCAAGCACAGTGGCTAAAAGCACCATAATTCGGCGAGAACACTGATCTGTGCCGGCTGTGCTGTTTAGCGAAAAATAAGTCGCTGCAGCCGCTTCCCATTTTCGCAGTGACGTGTTAGCCGTACGCTAAGCACCGCCCACCGTCATGATTGGCTAATCTGGTTATGTAGTCCAACGGTATTGCATTGTATTCGTTTTTACTCTCTTATTTTTTGTTTTTCTGCATCTGTCTGCGTCTTATGTTAGTGTGTTGATTCTCGTACTTGGATAGTGAGACACGGAAATCGCGTAAACACAAACAACTACTACACCCTGATGGCTTCCCATTTCTACGAAGACAACAACACAACGGGGTATGGACGAAAACCTCAGCCAAAGTCCATTTTGAAACAGAGAGACAATATCACTCTCCCCATATCTTCGACATTCCAGAGCCCGAGTCAGGAAAACCTGCCTTCGGCGTTTCCAAGAAGAGTCTCTTTTGCAAACAAGGTGCGGCTCCACAAAATCGACTTTGTCCAGGTGGACAAAAGCGAGAGTGAGTCTGCCCACTCGTCGGCTCCAAACTCCGATCCGGACGCCCCCAATGGGTTTCCCCAGGATAGCTCTGACGAAGAGCTAGAACCGGCTCCACCGGCCCAAAATCCACAAAATGCCGACAGTCTGGATAGCAGTGACGACGAAAAGGCCTCTGAGCAGGAGCCCACCATGAATTTAACTGGCCACGTCACCGGCAGCCAGGAAAAAACAATGGAGTTGACCCACCAGCTTCCGCCAAACCCTACTAATACCCTGGTGCACAACTCTGTTGTTCCGTACGAACGGGAACTTACCATGGAAATGACAAACCACCACTCCAACTTCCAGTTGCAGCAGCAAATGGGTTCCCACGAAGAATTCTCCATGGATCTCACCAAATTGTCCTACAATCCGCCTCAGCAGTTCAACTTCCACCCTGGCTCCGACAACGAGCTCACCATGGACTTCACAAGGTTCTTCATGGACAACCTACCGGAATCTCAACTCACACCTATTCCTGTTAATAGCATTACCAATCATACCGCCAACAGTGACGGGCCTGCTGGAAACGAAACCTCCTCTATGGAGTTCACCGAACCGTTCAACAGAACCACTGAGGGTCAGTTCAGTATTGCACAAAGACAACAGCAGGATGCTGACGATTCCGCTGCTTCTCTGCCGTTTGTCGACTCGGTGTCCAGTCCTCAGAAACAAGATGCATTCACCAAAACCGATCTTCTGCTTGTGGAAGAACGGCCCGACGAGGAGTCTGAGGTTCTGATGTCTCAGACGATTCTCACAGAAAACTCCCATCCTGTTAATAGTGCTCAAAAGGAGAGTGACAAGAGTTCTTCTCCTTTCCAGGAAGCTGCCAATCTGGTGCCGCAGGCCCAAGGCTCAAATGGGGAAACCGCTGAGAATCCAGACAAGAGTCTTCAAAACGGCCGTGACTCTATTCTTTCTGAAAACGGTAATACTTCCCACCACGAGCAAGAGACCCAGAAAACTGAACTTCCTCAGCAGCCTGTCCAGCAAGAGACAGCGGCGTCCCAAGAGCAAACACCTAATAATTCTGAAAGCGAAATTCAGTTGCCAGTAATTCAGAAGAGACAGAGCGCAGAATTTCAGGCTGAGCCAAATGTTCCAGAAGAATCGCAGAAAGCTGACCTGGAGAAGCCTTCCGAAGCTCAAGCAGCTGAGCCCGCTGAGCCTCAACAATCTGAGCCAGCTGACCCTCAACAAATTGAAGAGCTGAAGTCGGAAAATCAAGAACTGACTGAGCTACAAGAAGCAGGTGAAGCAAATGAAGATATCAGAAATGAGCAAAAAGATGACTCCAGCCAAAACAACCAAGACATCGAAATGCAGAAGCCTGAACAAACTCCTGAAACCTCTATCTTGGAGCATCCTGAAACAAGACCAGAGAGCCAGGAGCAGAACGCAAAGCTGCTGAGTCTTGATGAGCCAGTGGCTTTTGCTACACCATCCAACTCTCCACCTGCTACTCCTCCAAAGAATTCTGAAAACAAAGAGGATGAGAAAACGGAGTCTGAGAGAGACCCCACTGAGCAATTCCAGCCTCTTACTTCTTCTGAAATCGCTGAGAATGAGCCTCCAGTTGAAGAGAACGTTCTAGAGCCAAGACCTGAAGATACAAGCAATAGATCCTTGGATCTGTTGTTTGACAGTAAGGAGGAAGACAAAGAAAACCAGGTCCAGGAATCCCAGCAACTGCAGCCATCGCAGGCGATGGTGCTCACTCAATCCAGAAGTGAGGTGCAAGAAGTTGCCGATTTTGGCGAAAGAAAGCGGAAGAGTGATGAAGATGTGGGTCTGAAGACCAAATCTCCAAGAATTGAAACACGTGTTTCTATTACGGATATTCCGTTGGCAGAGACATCCACATTGTCGGCTGCTGAAGACGATTACGATGACCCTAACTATATAAACGTTCCCTTGAGCAAATTCCTTGATGACATTGACGTTCGCTTCTACGATGACTTGGAAATTGCCTCATCGACTTTGAGAAGGTATGCACCACCTCCATCTACAAACGAAAAGAAGTTCACAAAAGAGGACTATTATCGTGCTAATATCTACCTTCCCTTGTTGGAAGTCCATGACTTGAGCTGCAAGGAACTTGCTGGCAAAATCCAGCAGGGAAAGACACTCTATGATGAGATCAGTGCAAGAACAGAAAAGGACAATCCGCTCCTTTTTAGAAAATTTTACAAGCAAAACTACTACGATCAGATTACCACCAAATCCAAATTCCACCATCTCAAGGACCTCACCAGACAGCAAGCCAAGGAAGTTTGGTACGGGTGGAGAATACAGCTCATGCAGAACGTTCTTGATGTTGTTCAGGGGAGTCTTGAAATATTGGAGCTCGACCGAGTCAATATTTTGGAAAACATAAGCATGCTTGAGACGACCCATGAAGAGTACACCAGAACTCTTGCTGAGAAGAAGAAGGACGTTGAAAGATTTAGAGAAATCAAGCAGTCTTACCAGAACTTGGATTCCGAGCAGCTCATGCAGATCAAGACCGAGCTTATGGACTTAAATGCTCAGCTCATTGACCACCGCAAGAAGATCGATGAAGAGAGTGATCGGTTGGAGCAAAAGCGGAAGGCCATACAGCAGAAGACAGAGGAAGCTAATGAGGTCAAGGCCAGAATTGCCGAGATGGAGAACAGTTTGAGCAAGACCAAGTTCTTCAATGAGAAGGAGATCAAGACACTTGAAAAGAGATTGGAGGAGCTTCAAAAGACTGTGGGTCTTGAAATTGTCGAGGACAAGGCCGATGTGATTGTGTGTGAGCTTGACGGCAGCATTCGTGTTGAAATCGGCGTGGAAAACGAGACGGTGCCCTCTAAGATAAACATTGCCGTAATTGAAGAGCCAACACGCTCTAAGCTCCACTTCCCACAACTAGCAAAAATTTTCATTTCCCCACAGACCACAGCAGGAAATGTTGTGCAAAGACTACATGACTTCAAGCAACTCTGGAAGCAAGTGGTGCAGATTGACAAAGACATTTACTGGCTTTCGTTGAAGTGGCCGGTTGAAATCGAGCACATCAACGATAAGCTCCTTGTGCACGTGCTTCACTACAACGAAGAAGCCGACTGTGAGGTACGGTACGAGTTGGAAGTGGAAGCTGAAGCAGAGAAGTATCCATCCCTGATTTCCGCCAGTGCTGAAGTCAAAAGAGGGTCACCGGCATTGTGGCTTAAACACAAGACCAACAATGCGCTTCTCAACTCGATTGGCGAGATCTCGCTCTCTACGTAAGACAATATGAACGAATATAACGAACTATCTGTAGTTTCTAGGAGGTGATGTACCATTCGCACCAACGGCTAATATCCCGACCAGCCGCACTGTGTGGGTGTACGGGTGTTTTTGCTGAAAACACGCCAAGTGAACAATCATCTCTAGTAAATCCGAACACTTCCCTCCATTCTCCCAAAGCAGAGCGTCCATCACAGAAACCAGCATGACTGAAGTTGCGGACGCCTCTTATTACTTGGGTGATGCTGCCGGTGAATCCTCGAAAACCTTGGATATCGTCATTGGCAGCGGAGATATTGTCACCATCGATGAACTACCCAAAAATCCAGAAGAGCTTATCACCTTCTTGGAGGCTGAAAAGTGTGGTGTGAAGTACTGGACTTTGGTTGCTCAGGCCTACAGTCAGGAAGACCTGCTTTCTGAGGCTGTCACCATTATAGAGAAGGGCTTGGCTGAGCCTACGTTCAAGGAGGCCGAAAAGAGCCAGTTGAATCTTGTTTTGGCTTGGATTTACATCCGTTTTGCCTCGGAAGGTGCCAGCAAAGCCGACAACTTGGCCAAGGCAGCCAAGGCTCTTGAGCATGTGAAAAACAAGAACGACGTGCCTTTCTTGATTGCACAGTCTGTGTTACATTTACATAAGGACGAGGCGGAGAAAGCCCTCCAGTTGTTTGACCGTTTGCTCAAGATCGACTCCTCCAACTGCATAGCTCTTCTTGGAAAAGCTCAGGTTGTGCTCAACAAGACGCAAAACTACGCTAATGCCTTGAAAATCTACCAGCAGGTGTTGGTTTTGAATCCGTTGATGAAACCAGACCCCAGAATTGGAATCGGGTTGTGCTTCTGGTACTTGAAGGACCGCTCCATGGCTCTCAGCTCCTGGCAAAGAGCTCTTGAAATCGATCCTTCCAACATCAAGGCCAAGTTGCTTCTTACTTTGGCTGAGTTCGATCTTGTTTTCACCAACTCTGCGTCTGACGAGTCCTTCATCGACGGCTACAAAAATCACATCACGCAAATGAAGGAGCTCCACCAGAAGAAACCAGACGACAAGGTCATTTTGCTCTCGTTGGCATCGTTTTTCTACTCCAAGGGGGACTACGATCTTGTGGAGAAGATCATCAACAAGGTGATCACCCTTGCTTCTAGTGAAGTCACTCAGTCTGCTCTGGGAAAGCTCACGCCATTTATCGGAAAAGTGCTCTCCCAGAGTTCTCTTTGGCTCGGTAGAAGTGCCTACGCCAAAAAGGAGTACACCCAGGCACAAAAGTACTTCCACGAGGCCACCAGACTAGATGAGAACAACCTTCTTGCCAAGTTGGGTCTTGCACAAGCTCACTACAGTAAAGGCTCCACAGAGGAGGCCATCATCACATACGAGTCGATCCAAAAGACGCATCCAAAGTGTCTAGAAATGCACTACTCGTTGGGTCTTTTGTACGCACAGCTGAGCTCGAAAACCAAGCAGGAGCAGGCCATCCACATGTTGGAGAGATACATCAGATTGTCCAACAGCCGAGGTCTTGCCGTCAACAACATGAAGGACGATGAAGCCTACCTCAACAAGGAGCCAATCGTGCTCAACGCCTTCTTGCAGTTGAGTCGTTTGTACCAAAACAAGGACCTCAACCAGTCTTTGACATACTTGCACAAGGCCATTGAAGCCAGAAAGCAGATCGGTCTGGATGCCCCACTTGAAGTGTACAACAACATCGGTGTGTTCAACTTCATCAAGAACCGCGGAGAGGAGGCCACCGAGAACTTTGAGGCTGCACTCAAAAAGGCTGAGGAGTTCAAGATCCCAGAGGATGAGATGGACGAGAAGCTCGTGGACCTTCCGAAGGATTTGCGTGTTCCTATTGTGTACAACTTGGCCAGATCCCAGGAGCTCACAGACCAAGACAAGGCTGTGGAGACCTACAACAAGTTGCTCGAGGAGTGTCCAAGGTACTTCTCTGCCAAGTTGAGGTTGCTTTTCTTGGATGCCGTCAACACCAACAAGACACCCAAACAGGAGATTGAGCAGGAGATCAAGGCACTTCTTGAAGACCACACATCTAACTTGGAAGTCAGATCTTTCTATGGCTGGTTCATCAAGACTTTCGGTAAGAAGATCGGATTGAAGGCCGACGCAGACACACAACACCAAAAGGAGACTTTGGTGCAGTACGACTCCCACGACTGCTACGCCTTGATTTCTCTTGCCAACATCTACTGTGTGATGGCCAAGGAGATCAAGTCGTCCAAGGAGGAGGAGAAGAAGAAGAAGTACTACTTGAGAGCCATTGAGCTCTACACCAAGGTGTTGTCGATAGACTCCAGAAACGTGTTTGCCGCACAGGGCCTTGCTATTGTGTACATTGAGAACAACGAGGACACAAAGGGATTGGACATTTTGAGAAAAATCAGAGACTCTCTCAACGACATCTCTGTGTACTTGAACTTGGGCCACGTTCTTGTGGACATGAAGGAGTACTCCAAGGCCATTGAGAACTACGAGATTGCACTTGTCAGATTCGCCAACAACTCCGACGCCAAGATCATGTCCTTCTTGGGCCGTGCATGGTACGTTAGAGGTGTGGCTGAAAAAAACCTTGGTTACTTGAAGAAGGGACTTGAGTACACCGAACAGGCCCTCAAGACGGTGCAGACCAACAACAAGGGAGCCTTGGTGTTCAACGTTGCGTACGTGCAGTTCCAGATTGCCGAGTTCATCAGCAAAATGCCTGTTGAGCACAGAGTGGTTGACGACATCAACGATGCTATTCTTGGACTCAACGATGCCATTGCTCTGTTGAACCAGCTTGCCCTGGAGGAGGAGAAGCATCCACCATTCCCTAAGGCCGACTTGAAGGCCAGAGCCAACATGGGTACCAACACTCTTCTTGGCAGACTCAACACATGTCTTGAGGAGACCAAGGAGCACGTGTCTTCTGTGAACAGCAGACTCGAGGAGGCCAAGAAGTTGAGACAAGAGGAAGAGGAGCAGAGAGTCAAGGAGGAGGAGGCCAAATTGGCCGAAATCAACTCCAACAAGGCCAAGTTGGCAGAAGAAAGAGCCAAGTTGCAGGAGCAAGCACAGCAGTGGGCAGAAGAAGCCCGTCTGAACATTGTTGCAGAGTCTGACGACGACAAGGCGTTTGATGAAGAAAGTGCCGACAAGAAGAAGAAGGGCAAGAAGGACGGCAAGAAAGCAGGTAAGAAGGGCAAGAAGGGAGGCAAGAAGAAGAAGGACTTCATCAACGACAGTGATGAAGAGGAGGAGCCACCCAAGGACGAAGATGATGAGCCTGAAGAGCCCAAATTGCCCTCCGGAGACGAGGACGAGGAGCCCAAGAGAGAAAAGCGGAAGCAGATCTCGGACGATGAAGACGAGGACCAGGCGCCAGAGCCTTCCAAGAAGAGAAAAAGCTACAAGTCGCAGGAGATGGTGGAGGACCTGTCGGACGACAACGACGATCTCTTCTAGTGTACTATACGTGTATTAAATAAATGTAACTAAGAAGCTAGGCGTAGTTGGACCACAACTTCATGTCCTTCTTGCTGTCGGAGGTTTCCCGGAACAACTTCTTCTCCCACTCGTCCAACGAGAGCAAGAACGTGGAGTTGACCAACTTGTTGGAGTTGCTGGCGTAGTTGTCGATCTCTAGAGCTCGTTCCTTGAACATATTGATCACCGTCTGGGCTAGCTGGGTGTCTCCAAACAAGGCCACCCACTTCTGCACCACGGCATAGTAGTTGCCCATAAAAGAATGCAAATCCACCGACCTGGGGTCAGCCCGGATGGCGTTGAGAACTTTGGCACTGATAAAGTCCGGCTCTAGCAAGTCGACAAAGCTCTGGTCGCTGTTTTCCAGGAGTCCACAGGTGGCCAATGTGGACGCTAGCCAGAGTGGGAGCTCCAACTTTGTGCCTTCTTCGACGGCTTTTCCGGGATTTCCTTCGAGGTAGCCCAAGCCAGGCACTTTGAGGTTGAACTGGCACGGCACTTTTTCCCCGTCCGCTAGGATGTCGTCGATGTCATAGTAGCTCATGTTGTACGCGTACGCGTTGTTTTTCTGATTTTCTGATTTTCTGATATTGTGACGACAGGAACAAAATCAGACAGGCAAAAGGCACAAAATTTAGAGGAGCAGTAAAGAACACGTTAAAAAACCAGAACAAGAGAGAAAATACAATACCAGTTTGTCTGGACTGGCTGGCTGGATCTGGCTGGATCAGCCTGCTGATGATGCTGATTACGTCAGCAGACTGGTGGCCACAGAAAGACTAGTGGGATATTCGAATGGAATTACCCGAATTGGGAACCAATTCAAATAGGCTAGTTCTTGGTACTCTTCGAGCCAGTTCTTCGAACTGGCTCTTCGAATGGTGCACGGAGGTCCCCCAGTACTTCGCAGAGCACACCCATCAACCACCACAAGAATGCCTGCAAAGACCCATTCTGACACACAGGAGCTCCAGGAGGACCCAAATGCATTGATCAACTACAACGACGCCATCGAGTACTGGCTGTCTGTGCCAGCATCCGTGAACGGCGTGTTGGGCGGTTTCGGTGAACAGTCCCCGGTGCCCAAAGCAGACATCATTGGGTCGGGAACGTTTCTCCGGAAGCTCCAGACGAGAATGGAGTGCCCCGCAGACTACCACAAGTTGACCATCGACATGGGAGCCGGTATTGGGCGGATCACACGTGACCTTCTCTGGAAGTTCAGCGACGAGTGTGATCTCTTAGAGCCCGTGGAGCCGTTCTTGGCCCAGATGCAGAAGGAGTTGGTGCCGGTGCAGCAGAAGGGCAAGTTGGGCCAGGTGTTCCCGGTGGGCATGCAAGAGTGGGAGTGTCCGCCGCAAAAAGCCGGCCGTTACTGGCTTGTGTGGTGCCAGTGGTGTGTGGGCCAGTTGCCAGACGAGGAGCTTGTGCGGTTCTGGATCAAGTGCAGAGAGGCGTTGATGCCCAACGGAACCATAGTTGTCAAGGAGAACATTGCGCCCGTGGAGGACGTTTTCGATGCTACGGACCTGAGTGTGACGAGAACGGACGCCAAATTCCGGGAGCTTTTCCAGGCTGCCGGGCTCAAGTTGATTGCGCTGGATATCCAGCGGGGCCTCCCCAGAGAGCTCTATCCGGTGCGCATGTACTGTCTCAAAGTAGCATAAGCAGCACCTGCCCAAAGGGGAAGGCGCGATGAGATGAAAAAATCACAACCGGCGTGAAATTCACAACCCACCATCATGTCCACCCTACGATATGCGTCGGTAGCCGTGGCTGCGGCCGTGGTGGCAGGCCTGCTTGTGGAGATGTACCACCGGATGGGCCGGAAGCCCGAAACTCACATAGAAACAAATAAACACTACTCGGAGGAGCTCATCCGTGAGCAGCTAGCGCGGAACTACGCCTTTCTCACCGAGGAGGGCATGGAGAAGCTCCGGCTGCAGCGCATTGTGGTTGTTGGCGTTGGCGGAGTTGGCCTGTGGGTGAGCACCATGTTGGTGCGGCTGGGGGTGGAGAAGTTGCGCATCATAGACTTTGACCAGGTGCTGCTTCTGTCGCTCAACCGGCACGCCGTGGCCAACTTGAAGGACGTGGGCACGCCCAAGGTCGAGTGCTTACGTAATCACTTGTTGAAGATTGCCCCCTGGGTCGACATTGAGACGAGAAACTGCGTGTGGACCGAGCTGCGGGCCGAGGAGCTTCTTCTTGGCGACTTTGAGCCCACCTTGGTTGTCGACTGCATCGACAATATCGAGAGCAAAGTGGATCTCCTTGCATTTTGCCACACCAGGGGCATCAAGGTGATCTCCTCCGGTGGCGCAGCGTGCAAATCCGACCCAACGCGTATCAACATTGGTGATATCTCCAAAACCGAAGAAGACCGTTTGTCCAAACAGGTGCGGGTGCGGCTCACAAAAAGAGGTATCACCACCAACATCCCGGTTGTGTTCAGTGCGGAAAAGCCCGACCCTCGCAAGGCGCAGATCCTCCCACTTCAGGAAGACGAGCTCGCCAAAGGAGACGTGGACCAGCTTGCCGCCTTGGCAAAGTTCCGGGTTCGAATCCTCCCCGTGTTGGGCACCATGCCCGGCATGTTCGGTTTGGCCTTGGCCACCCACATCATCACCACCGTTTCTGGATATCCTGTGGAGTACGTAGAGGGCAAGAACCGGTACAGGGTATACGACGGGTTGTACCATAGTTTGTCTGGACAAGAGGCCCGGATGGGCAACAAGGAGCAGTTCTTCCCCATTTCCATTAAGGATATTCCTTATATCTTGGAGGAGGTGTTCCGAGGCAAGTCTGTCATTTCCAACCACTCCACTCGGTTGACGCTTTCTCGGTGGGATCCTAAGAAACCGTTGTCTACGCAGAATGTGGTTGTTATGACTAAGGACGAGCAGACCAAGCATGAGGAGAAGGTGTTGAGGGGCGGGCAGTCCTTGGAGGACGTTTACCCCGAGGAGGTGTTGAAGCATGCCGAGGTGAGGTTCAAGCAGGAGAGGTACTATTCGACTTTTAGGTGAGGACCACAAGCGAAGTGGTCTGAACGAAACCAGAGCATACCATGAAAGAATGGTTGAGTCAAATGGCTGCTAACTCTATTCTAAGACATCAGACGAGTGCCGGTGGTAAAACACACGGCTGTAGATAGACAAGAGACCCACAGTATATAGTGTAATTCATTCATCTCTTGATCAGATGTAGTATCTACGAAAAATGCAAATTGCCAGGTGGTGGCTGGCCGGAAGTGCTGAACTCCGAGGGTCGCCACGACATTGCATGATAAGACCAGTATTTTTGGAAAGTAGGAGCACCATTGACTCGACCGGAATTCAAGGATTCCGAACATATCCTTCAATTGGCCATGGCAGAACATTTTTGCCAGAATGAAGGGGCCCAAACAGCTACCCCCAGCCGCGACATTGTCGTTTGCACCCACTTCCGGCCATCCCAGCACATTCTACAGACTATTTTACAAAACAAAATCATGCTAACAGAAATAGTAATCATTTGCACCACTAATTTAACTTTCTCTAAAACAATCAAAATTGCCTCCCAACATGATATTTGCCATCTCACCTATTTAGTCAGGTGTCTGAAATCTCATCAGTTATATATACACTTGTGCAGCGGTGGCAAACCGAAATAGCCGCCAAAACCAAAATCCCTCTCGGTAGTGACCACCCACTGTCTGACCGAAGCACCAAACTCCAGAGAATCCCTTTTTCCTAAAATACCCCCGCTAGTTTTCTCCGGCCGATCGTGGTGAATTCTCCGTTAATTCCGTTGCGCGGAACTCATAGCATTTCTCAGATTCCTAGATCTTTTAGATCAAATACACCACAACCCACACCCACACCATGATGGGCTTCTTCAGATCGGCATTGCCCACCGCTAGAGCATTCAGGCTGCCAGTGCACCTCTTCACCAGATTCAGAGCCCCAAGAAACCTACAATCTCTCCGGCTCAACTCCGTCAAGGCAACCCCGCCTCCACAGCCCCAGCCAACCGGATTGAAGAAGTTGGTCAAGGACTACGGATACGCCGCTTTGGGTGTGTACTTGGCATTGAGTGCTATTGACTTGCCCCTCTGCTACTTGCTTGTGCATCTGATGGGCAAGGAGCAGATTGAGGAGTACGAAAACAAGGTCAAGCAGTACTTTGGCTACGGAAAAAGTGACTCGGACTTGCACAGACAGCAGCAAATCGACAAGATCGAAGAGCTGGCTGTGGAAACCGAGCAGAAGGGTGCCATGTTCCCGTGGTTTTCCTGGACGGAGTTTGCCATTGCCTACGGTCTCCACAAGTCTGTGCTTATCTTTGTGAGAGTGCCCTTGACAGCCTTGTTCACGCCTTCTATTGTTAGAGTGCTCCAGAGATGGGGCTTCAAGATCGGGTCGTCGGCCACTGCTGCTGCTGCTGCCGGCCCCAACTTCGGCACCCCGGCCACAAAGAGAAACAGATGGTTTTCGTGGTTCTTCTAGCTTGTACATAGACACTATAAATAAATAATCGTGATTCAGATGCCAAAGAGAAGCTTGCACCTCTCGTAGACGAAAAACGTGCATGCCACCATCGGGATCACCTTCATGTACCCAATGGTCAACCCAACGTAGAAGCCCTTGACTCCGTTCTCGGCAAAGATCAACTTCACCGTCTGCTTGAACGAAAGAAGTCCTCCCGACTTGATCACCCCGGAAACCTGCATTCTTCTCCGTATCACCTCAAACGGGTATGCTGCCGTCTGCGAAAGCATCCCACTGAGTCCTCCGGCAAAGAGCTGTGCGTAGGTCCGGAGAGGCACCCGGGAGTCCCTCGAGCTGACGTTTTCTGTGTTTTTCGTCATTTTGATCACCCGCATGTTGGTGGCGTACTGCTTCGGGTCAGCCACGCAGTACGGAGCTAGCGGCTTAGACCGGAAGATATCGTGCACTATGTCATGAACGTAGAAGGAGACCCCTGCGTACGGAATCATCCCAAGCATTGTAGGTCCAAATCCCCTGTAGAAATTGGAAAACTGCACTGCAGCCGTGGGAAGCTTTTCCCGGGTGTACCTTATCCACAGAGGGTCCGACTGGCGTTGTGGAGGATGCTCGTTGTACACCTGGCTGAGTATGGACATAAGCCTTCCCTTGTGGTGGGAAAAGAAGGCCTTGTGATCGTGGCCGGGCACATTATGCAGCAAGTTTGGCGTTTCAAAGGCCAACCGCACACGGACCAAGTCTAACGGATATGTAAAGAACACACTGGCAAGCCCGGAGACGGAGCCGGCCAAGAATCTTCGTGTAGCGTTTTCGTAAGAGTCGTTAGGAATCATAAGGCTGCGGATTTGCTCGTAGGCCACGAACTTGATGGCGGCGTACGGGAAAATCCTCAAAAGAGTGACTGAATGTCCCTGGAAGAGCCCCTGGAAGCCGTCGTTGGCATAGATGGTCTGTCCGGCCCGGAGCATCCCCATGAAAGAGCCTCTATACCTGATGAACTCGGGATTGGACGTCTGGAACAAGATCTTGATGCGGTCCAACGGTGCTATGAGAGTTTTGGCGGCACTGCCCGAAATGCCCCCGGCGATGCCCAGCCTGATCACGTACTCCATGGAGTGTTTGTCTATTGTTCTGAGATTGTCTTTGGAGGGCTGATTGGGCTGGATTTGGTGTTTTGTGGGGGTTTGTTGTGACGGTAGCAGGCCATTTTCCGAGTGGGTATGTCGTGATGCAGATGCACTGTCTAGAGCTGAGTGTTGGCTCATTTGCTGGTGTAACAGTGTGGCTAAAAGGAGTGGTTGTGGGTTTTTGTAGCAATATGGGTTGTTTAAGGCTGGGACCACCGAGGAAAAACTGTCACAGTATAAAATATGGGGTCAACCGGGCATATGCAGGCACCAGATGGCCACTGTGAAACAGGGACGGGCTTAGAGGCAACGGCAAGAAAAAGGCTCGGGAAATTTTCCTTGTGCCTTTGCTAAGGCTTCTTCCGCCGCTGCAAGTGCCAAGCAATTCTCATGTGCTGCTTGTGGGGCTGTCCCGGTGGCCAACCGCGGAAGATGTAATTGCGTCTGACCAAGCTCACGGAAAAATCAAAAAATAATGACTCCGGCGTGATTCGAACACGCGCATCATACGATAACAGAACTTGAGTCTGCCGCCTTAGACCGCTCGGCCACAGAGCCATTTGATGAGAGAGGTGGTTCGTGGATGGCTATTATATTGAAGCTGAAGAATCCAAGCTAAGCTAGAGCAAGTATTAAGTCAGAGCCTAAAGCGGGAGAATATAGTACGAATTGTGCTTCAGAATACTATAGCAATAAGATGACACACGACTCTGTAACGTTCGCTGAGCAATTTCAGCGCAAGGGCACTTTTGCGCCAAGCATAATTTCCGCAACAGCCGT
This sequence comes from Osmozyma mogii, assembly GCA_030573315.1. Classification (NCBI taxonomy): domain Eukaryota; kingdom Fungi; phylum Ascomycota; class Pichiomycetes; order Serinales; family Metschnikowiaceae; genus Osmozyma; species Osmozyma mogii. Next base: position 396,912 of record JAJMDB010000001.1, read on the forward strand.
GTGAGCAAATTCAGTGCTGATCTGCGCTTAGTTGAAAATTTCTTTTTGGGTCATGCTCGTCTCATTCACTAAACACAACTTTTGAGATTGCATTAGTGAGCGCAACGTTCTAAGACGCACACTTCCCCACATTTTGCTATAAAGTAGCATACATCCCGCATCTGGTGCTCACCACACTAAGTAACCAACATGAGCAAATACGGATTTGAAAAAATCGAGAGAGACATCTCCAAGGCAATCAAAACAAGAAATGGCCCCACCCCACAAAAGCCAGAGCTCCCAGACTCTGACCTCGACCAGCAATTGTTGGCCTACGCTTCTAAGGAGTTGCCACAACCAGTTCTCTACCATTCCCTCAGAGTGTTCCTTTACTCCGTTGCTGCAATTAAGGACTACTTCCCCCACTGGGAATTGGACCACACGGTGCTCTTTGCCACATGTTTGCTCCACGACATTGGCACCACCGATAAGAACATGAAAGCCACCAAAATGTCGTTTGAGTTCTACGGTGGCTACGTCTCCAGAGAGTACATCTACGAGCTCACCAAGGACCAGGACTTTTCTGAGGCCGTTTTCGAGGCCATCATCCGCCACCAGGACATCGGTGACACCGGTTTCATCACCACTTTGGGCATGATCCTCCAACTTTCCACCCTTTTGGACAATGTCGGTGCCAACACACAGTACGTCCACCCAGACACCGTGGACTACATCAACAGAAAATACTCCCGTGAGGGCTGGGGCGGATGCTTTGCTTCTGCCATTGACAGAGAAAACTCAGAGAAACCATGGGGCCACACCTCTCAGTTGGGCATTCCTGACTTCAGAGACGGTGTTGCTGGTAACAAACACCAGTACTTCACACAGTAAATACATTCTGAGGTGCAAGACCGTCCCCACAGTTTAGCCAGCATAGGACGGCTGCACTGAATAGAATACCCATGCTCCCGATAGACCTGCTCCGGCATATACATTTGTGTATTGCACGCCTTTATGGCCAAGTTGGTAAGGCACCTCACTAGTAATGAGGAGATCGTCAGTTCGAATCTGACTGAAGGCATTCTTTTTTGTCAGTTTGGCTGCGAAAACTCCACCACAACCATCCCGGCGCTAACTACCTCTTTCCTTAAGCAATGGAAAAACGAGATACCCCCTGGCCAGCATGGTGCGAGGATAACGGGGCCCGCATCACCGTAGCAGAAATCCGTGAGGCTTTCCACATTCTCCAGGAAACCTTGGGTTTCCAGAAACACAACGAAGAAAACATGACCGAGTATTTAATGGTGCTTTTGGACTCTCGGGCTAGTAGAATGTCGTGTCCGCAAGCTCTTCTTTCTCTCCATGCCGACTATATCGGCGGCGACCACTCAAACTACAAGAAATGGTACTTTGTGGCGTGCTACGACGAGGAAAACAACCTAGATAAGAAATCCGTCAAGAACAAGTGGAAAGATCTTCCCAAGTTTATGAAGGGCGAGCGAGGTGATGTCGAAGACCCCAGTACGCTTTGGAGTATGGACTACCAGTGGCGTAGTACCATGAAATCTTACACTGAGATGGACTATGTGTACCAGTTGGCGCTTTATTTATTAGTATGGGGTGAGGCCAACAACTTACGATTCATGCCTGAATGTATATGTTTTCTCTACAAACAGGCCTTTGATTATTTTCAATGGAGTCAACAGAACGCTGCTCCTGGCTTGGAGGAGTACTTTTACCTTGATAACGTGGTCACTCCAATTTACCGTTTTCTTTATAACCAACAGCTCGAAGATCTAGAAGAGGGCAAGAAAAGAAGAATTAATAAGGACCATTCCCGAGTGATTGGGTACGACGATATCAATCTGTTCTTTTGGTTTGGCGAAAACTTGAAAAAGCTCACTCTAGCTGATGGCTCCCTGTTCTTGAAGATTCCCCGGCATCAAAGATACTTGAGCCTTGGAAATGTGAAATGGGATACTGGCTTTGTGAAAACTTACAAAGAAGTCCGTTCATGGTTACATCTCTTGGTTAACTTCTCAAGAATATGGATCATCCACGCTTGTATGTTCTGGTTCTTCTTCTCCTTCAACTGCCCTTCGATTTACACTTGGATGTATGATCCAGCCACGGATAATTCACCTGCTCCACAAATACAATTGGTTATTGTTGGTCTTGGTGGTGCCATAGGTGCCTTCTTGGTAATGTTCTCAACTATCATGGAACTCTGCTATGTTCCACGAAAATGGGGAACTCATGGAAGGCTCTGGGGAAGATTCTTTTGTTCTACTTTGGTCTTTGTAGCTAACTGCTGTATCCCGGTCTACATCTTTATGTTTAAGCCTTGGACGGTGTATTCTAGGCTCGGAATTCTCCTAGGTTGGATACAGCTCTTTCTTGCTATAGCCACAACGCTGTATTTTGGTCTTGTTCCTCCAGAGAGACTCTTTGCATATGTGTTGCCGACCAGCGTCAAGACTATGAAGAGCTCCATATTCACCAAAAACTATGCATCTATGGCAAGAAAGAACAGACTCTTTTCCATGCTCCTATGGACATGCGTTTTTACCTTCAAATTCATAGAGTCTTATTTCTTCTTAACGTTGTCTTTGCGAGACCCGGTCAAGATTCTTTGGTCTATGGATACCTCTAGATGCGTGGGAGATATATGGTTGGGTAAGTTGGTCTGTGAAAATTACGCCAAGATCTTAGTCTTTTTACTTATTGTGACAAATTTTGTGCTTTTCTTTTTGGACACATACCTTTGGTATGTCATTTGCAGCTGTATCATTTCGATGATTTTGGTATTCACTTCAGGAGCTTCTTCACTTAAACCATGGAAAGCTATTTTCGCCAAACTACCTGGAAGGATCTTGACCAAAATTCACTATTCTTTCGAGGAAGAAGCCGCTGATGACACAAACTTTGCTGTGTCTAGAATCTGGAACTCTTTCGTCATATCTCTCTTCAAGGAACACCTTTTGTCTATTGAGCAGCTCAACCGCCTTTTGTATAGACAAGTTCCGGGAGATAACAAAATCCATGTCAATTATGCCAAGCAGCCGCCTTTCTTTGACCATCAAGAAGACTTATCTATCGGTGATATGTCTTCGTTCTTTGAAAAGGATGAAGAAGCATCCAGAAGAATCTGTTTCTTCGCAAGATCTTTAGCATGTCCATTGCCACAGCCCTATCAAATTGAAGGTCTTCCTCTGTTTACGGTTTTGATTCCACATTACTCTGAGAAAATCCTCCTTAGTGAAAAAGAACTCATCAAGGAGACTCAGCAGCTGAAGATCTCTCTTTTAGACTACTTGAAGAAGTGTTTCCGATCAGAATGGGACTCGTTCGTTAAAGACTCCAAGCTTTACAACCAAATCCATACAGCGACCGCAGCAGAGTTGGACGAGAAGAACTCTGTGAGTGAAGATGAGGACTTGAAGAGAGTGAAAAGTAACCTTGATGATATCCCTTTTTATAGTGTTGGATATTTGAACAACCTGCCAGAGCTTGTGCTAAGAACTAGAATCTGGGCATCTTTGCGATACCAAACCGTATATAGAACTCTTTCTGGCTTCAGCAACTATGAGTCAGCTCTCAAGAGTCTTTACTATGCTCAGAATTACGATTTCGAGTCCGAATATTTGTCCCATGCTGAAGATGTGGAGAAGGACCTCAACATATTTTCAAAAAGGAAGTTTCGTCTCTTGGTCAGTATGCAAAGATTTCAGGAATTTAATGAAGAGGAGATAGAGGCAACGAACGTATTGAAACACAACTTCCCTGATTTGTACATTGCCAGCATAGATAAACGAAAGAACGAAAACGGAGAACTCGAATACTACTCTGTGTTGCATGACGGGGGACCTTTTGATTTACCGAAATTCAGAATTAAGCTTTCTGGAGATCCAATCCTTGGGGATGGAAAATCAGATAACCAAAATCATGCTCTTATCTTTCACAGAGGCGAGTATATTCAAACCATCGACGCAAATCAGGATAATTACATTGAGGAATGCTTGAAAATTAAATCGGTGTTGGCAGAGTTTGAAGAACTTGAACTTGATCCGTCGGCCGAATATACCCCAGGCAGAACTGTGGATCCAAATGACAAAAAGGTGGCCTTTGTTAGTGCCAGAGAATACATTGTATCTGAGCAGACTGGTGTTTTGGGAGATGTAGCTGCCGGAAAGGAGAAAACTTTTGGAACATTGTTTGCCACAACACTCTCCGAGCTTAATGCAAAGTTACACTATGGTCACCCAGATTTTATTAACAGTGTTTTCATGTTTACTCGTGGAGGAATTTCCAAAGCCCAGAAGGGTCTCCATTTGAACGAGGACATCTATGCTGGTATGAATGCCATTTGCAGAGGAGGCTCGATTAAACATATTGACTATTATCAGTGTGGTAAAGGCCGAGACCTTGGATTTGGAACAATTGTAAATTTTACCACCAAGATTGGTGCTGGAATGGGTGAGCAAGTGATATCCAGAGAACATTTCCAGATGGGAACGACTCTTCCAACAGACAGGTTTCTTTCTTTCTACTACGCTCATGCCGGTTTTCATCTAAACAATGTATTTATCACATTGTCCGTGGAATTATTTCTTCTCCTTTTGTTCTCTCTTGGTGCTTTCAAGCATGAGACCATCCCGTGTGTCGATGAAGCTGGTGAGATTCCTACTGGCTGCTATCGTTTAGACCCGGCATTTAAGTGGATGACCAGGTTCATTCTTTCCTTGTTCATCTGCTTCTTCATTTCTTTTCTTCCGTTGTCTCTTCAAGAGTTTACTGAAAAGGGTGCTTTAAAAGCACTCCAGAGAATAGGAACTCATTTTATTTCCTTTGCTCCTATGTTTGAGGTCTTTTTGTGCAGAGTGTATTCTACTGCTTTTAAGGAGAACCTTCACTTTGGTGGTGCCAAGTATACTGCCACTGGTAGAGGGTTGGCAACTTCAAGACTGCTGTTTCCTACGTTATACTCAAGGTATTCAGATGTTTCGATTGTCCCCGGTGGAATCTGTATGATATCGCTTATTTTTGCAACCATAACTCTGTGGCAACCTGTCTCGGTATGGTACTACATTTCATGTGGCTCTCTATGTATGGCACCTTTTCTTTTCAATCCGCATCAGTTTGAGCTTGCTGAGTTTCTTCTTGACTACAAGAGATTCTTACATTGGTTATTCAAAGGCAATGGTCGCCAGAGCAAGAACTCGTGGGTCAATACGCAAAAAACCAGGCGAGTCAAATTTACCTCTCTGAAAAAGAAATTGTCTGATCCACTGAAAGGAAGCACAGTGTCAACTAGCAGGTGGAGCCGGCTCCATCTAGACATCATCTTTCCGTTCTTGGAATTTCTCATTTACCTTATTCCATATTTGTTTATTACTTCTCAGACCGGTGTGAGGGACTCAATGGCCACAGACCCAATCCTTCGTGTTTTGATTTTGGCCTTGTTTCCTATTTTGATTAATCTTGTCTTTTTGTTGGCATTCTTCCCTGTCAGTCTTGTGTTCTCGAATATGTTTAGAAAATGGTTTCCAAAGTTTCCATCTTTTATCTCAGGATTTGTACTTGTTTGCGGCATACTTTCTGTTATTATCACTGTTCAGCTCAACATTGTCCTTCACGAGTGGAATTTAGTAAGATCACTTTGTGCATTTGTCTCTGTGATCAAGCTTCAAAAATGGTTGCGAAACGTGATATATGTCACTGTGCTCACAAAAGAGTTGGCGGTTCCACACGTGAACCAAGCATGGTGGACAGGGAAGTGGAAAATCGACGGTTTGGGCTGGACATCTTTTTTCCAGGTGTTTAGAGAATTTGTTGTCAAGCTCAGTGAGCTTACTACCTTTGGGTATGATTTTCTTCTTGGGACCTGCATTTATGCTGCCATGGCACCATTGGCCTTGGCGCCTTTTGCGGATAAATTGCACACGTTGATGTTATTCTGGTTGAAGCCTTCTAGAGTGATCAGAGATCCCATCTTGTCGAAGCGACAGCGCAGAAGACGTAACTTCACTGTGGCAAAATATTCCATGGTTTTCTTCATGATAATCGCCATCCTTGGTGCCATTTTCATTGGGCCATTCTTCATGTCGTCCTCGGTGCCCAACCTCGTCAGTTCTGTTCCATTTTTCCTTGCGCCTCTCTTTCAGCCTACTGGGCATCCTAACAATGATACCGGTTTTGACACAACGTCGGTGAGTGTGCCACCCTTGAAGACTGTCTTGTGATGACTCAGCTCACCAAGGTATACAAGTTTAATTTTTTACACTTTTAGCCTAAAATAAAAATGTTTTTTATGTTAAAGTATGCAAATATCAAATTGCTTAGATTGTGTTCCTTCTCTTCTGCTGTCGACTGTATGTATGATGTAAAGCCGTGAGCATTCTTTCGCAGCCTAACTGGGAAAGTCAGCAAATGGGCATTTGAGTAAACACTCTATGTAAACCACTAAAAATAGATGTAGTTGTTGATACAATATTAATAGCAATCATCCAGATGGATCCTTTAGCTAGTTATCTGCAAATGTCTTTCTTCTGACTTTTGGTTTTCCGTACATGTATCCGATTCGCAACTTTCCTTCCATGCGTGCCTGCAGAGTCAAAAACATTTGCCAATTCTGGACATCACACAAACTGACTACCATTATACCAAGAATTCATACTGAAAATTCAGAAAAATTAAAATCCCTGAAAACGTACTTCCGACTTTTCATAGATCTTATTTGTAATTTACTATATCAAATATTCTCTTGATAGTTTCCGCTGGTGTCAGTGGATCATTCTCCTGCAGCTGCACACAGGCTTGTTTACACAATGCGGATCAAATCACCACTTCAACAGTACTCATCATGAACCGAATAAAAAACCAGAAATCCGCTCTACTAGCCAGTCTACGAGAGCAAAGTGACGAAGAGTTGGACTTCGATAATGTTGATACCCCTACAATTAAAACCCGAGCCCCCGACGACATCTTTGGACTAGAAGAGAACATTGAGACATTAAAGCTCTCCAACTTGAGTAAACCACCAAAACCCCAGTTTATTAGGCCGTCGCTTAGCCCAGGCCATTTGATGAAGTTCCAGGAATCCGATAACGACGAGGAAATGTCGTTTGCTAAGGATTTCGACGAAAACGATGTCTTCAATGAAAGAAACATCCAGGCACATCCATTTCTAGAAAAGAACTCTCCTGGCACGGCTTCAAACGTTTCTCCTGGTCAGCGTAGGTCCATAAGTGACTACAGTGAGGGCACAAACCTCACATCAGAGATGGACGAAGGAGACTTTGAGGAAATCGACGACATTTTTGGCAAGGAAGAAAGTGGCATTTACAGCAGTGGTGGCAGGTCCAATCAGGCTAATGCAAGTAGAGCCAGTCAAGTGTTGCTTGAAAAGAAAAAGCAGCTTCAGCGAAAAGCAGAGGCTGAAGAAGCCGAAATGTACGAGCGGTACAACCACCAAAAGCGTCCAGAGGAACCAGTTGTAAATAGCCTCAAATTGCGAGACATGAACCACCGCAACCAGAATGGACAGCCCGGAATTGACCAGGATGCATTGGAAAATGAAAAATCCGTCAACTACGAGTACACCAAAGATGACTTGGAGGCTTTCGAAGACGGCTTTGATTTGAACGGACCATTGACGTTCAACAAAGATAAATTGCTGCATTTCAGATCCTCAACAGGCACAGAAAGACAGCTTCTGCGGGAGATGTCGATGCCCAACTTCCCAAGATCACTCAAGTCCATGAAGCCAGCGAAGTACAAGTCCACAATGGACCTAGCAGCTGTGGCAAACGATGGCCATCCGTTCTTCAACAACAGAAACAACATAATACGAAAACTCAACCGCATGCCTTCATTCCACAATCCAAATGCAGAAGTCCACAATGCTCCCCAGCAAGCCAATAACCTCCAAGACTCCTTGGACCAAGACTTGGAGCTACGAAAACAGATGCTTCTAGAGAAGTACATGGAGATCACGGAGAAGCAGAAGAAGCTCCGGACAAGCCCGAGAAAACCAAGAGCAAATGACCAGGAGCCTGTGAAGGCCGGTCCCAGAAAGAAGCCGGTTGGCCTTGTGAAGTTTTTGAATCGGGACTCTGTGCCGGCTACGGACAGCAACGGCAAGATGGTATACAACGCCGCCAGCAAACGCTGGGAAGGCAACGAGCATGACTTGATGAGATTTGATGATGCATTTGACCCCACCCACCCACGCAAACAGCCATCGCTCATCAGAAAGCAAGATTTCCTACCGAAGGAAGGGAAGATCAAGAAAAATATGAGATATGACCCAGAGAACCTACGGTGGGTCAACTTGGACAAGAGTGACGAGGAGAATATCTTTGATGATCTCCCGGATCTCGAGCCAAACGACCTTCCGCAGTATCACACACCGGAACCCCCTGCCAACCGTGGAGTGAGCACATTCACACAAAGAACCACACTGACCACGTCCAGTGACCGCAGTTCAGCAGTTGGCCGCAACAATAACGTCGGGCAAGAGTTCCATCTCCAGCCAAAACTCATCAACCGCTTTGAGAAAGAGGAGGCCCGGATGAAGCGCAAGATGCACCACTGGTTTGCCCCACACGAGCACTACAAAGTGGACGTGCCCAAGAACTTCACGGGAGACTACTTTTGGGAAATACGCAAGATGGTGGTGGAGGAGTAAGCACATAAGAAGTAGACAATTACCGTTGATTTCATTTATATGTAGATCTAATGCGTCTAAGCGACAATCAAGCCGAAACCGAGGAAAACGAAGGAGCATACGGTCATCCAGAGAGAACCGGAGGCACCAAGAGAAGCAGCAGCACCCTTGCTGCTGGAGGAGGAGTCAGAAGAACCAGACTTAGAGCCGGACTTGGAGGACTTGCCGCCAGAGCCGGACTTGTCGGAACCAGTGGCAGAGGCGTTGCTGATCTCACCAGTGACGGAGCCCAAACCGGAAGAGCCGGCCTTGGAGATCACACTAGCGCAAGCAGAGCCAGTAGAAGCAGACTGGGTGGTACCAGAGCCGTTGAAGTCACAGGCAGAGGCGTCACCACCGTTCTTCTTGTAGTACAAGTTGGCAACAAAGTCCAACTGGGCCTTGGCGTTACAGCCAGAGTAGGCACCGTACTTACCGGAGGTGGCATTACCAGAGATACCACCGCAGTCAACACCACCGTCTGGGCCACAGATGTAACCGAAAAGGTCACCGTAGTCCTCAGAGTCAACAGAGTCCTTGATCACACAGGACAAGGAGTTCTGCATACACTTACAGATGTTGTTGTCTGGGGTTGGAGGCAAAGCAGTGTTGGCCAACCAGCCACCGTCAACAGCAGGACAAGAGGTGACGTTGGAGGTACCGGTGGAAGTAGCAGATGGGTTGATGGACTCAGCAGAGAAGGAAACAGACTGGAGCTGAGACTTCAAGTTGTTGAAGTCACCCAAGGTGGAAGCAGAGCCCAGGGAGTCGATGGAAACCAAACCGTAGTGGTTCTCCTCCTCAAAGTACATGTACACAATAGCACCGGACCAGACGTCAGTCATCTCCAGGGAGTAGATGGTACCAACCTCCTGGAACTTTCTTGGGGTCACTCTGTTACAACCGTACTCAGAGAAGAAAATTGGAATACCCAAGTTCTTGTAGTGCTCGGTGGTGTTCTTGTAACCAGACTCAGCGAAAGTAGAGGAACCACACCACTCGTACATGTTGATACCGAAGAAGTCAGCTCTCTCATCCTCGCTACCGCAAGCAAAGTAGTCAGCCAAGTCGACTCTGATGGACAAGTCGTCGTTGGCGGAGTAACCGACTGGAATGTTTCTGTAGTCCTTCTGCTTAATGTAAGCCTTGGTGTCTCTGACGGCAGCCTTCACGTAAGCGGAAGCGTTAGTGTTGGAAGCCTCGTTGGTGACTTCGTTACCAGCAAAGAAACCCAAGATGTTTGTGTAGTTGTGGAAAGTGTCCACCACAGAGGTGTATCTCTCCAACAAGGAAACGTCCCACTTAGGGTCGTCTCTGTTGATAGAAACGTCTGGCTCGGACAAGTCAGCAATCACGTAGATGCCAGCATCGTCAAGCATTTGCATACACTCGGTGTGGTCCAAGGAGGTGTTCAAGGCGTAGACTCTGATAACGTTGGTCTCCAATTGCTGCAACAATGGGATATCTCTCTTACAGGTCTTTGGGTCACCCAAGGGGTCGACAAAACCGGAGGTGGATGTGTTTTGAGGGTTGGCCTGGTAAGCAACACCCTTCATCAAGAAACGGGAACCGTTGTTGGAGTAGTAGAACTTGTTGCCAACGATTTCCAACTCAGGCAACAGGGCTGCAGCAGAGCCAAAGAGGGAAACCACGGCTGTGGTGAATAAAGTCTTGAACAACATGATTTTCTTCAAGATAGTCGGTCAAGGACTGATTGGAGAAGAAAAAAAAGTGATCAATTTTTCCAGCGAGCGTTATGCAGAGAATATAACCAATTCACCCAAATAGCCGGAGCATCAGAACCACGCATGTTCGCGTACACGCGGATGCAGGTTTAACGAATAATGACGCCAAAAATATCACGCATGGAGGATAAACAGGAAATAGAGAAAAAAAAAGAAGAAGCACAACAACAGGGCCGGGGGCGGAGTCTACTGGTGGTGTTGCTGCCCAAAATATCGAGGAAAAATCTAAAAAAATCAATTACTCCCACCATGCCAAGCTCCTTGGCAGGAACACCGAATTCTCGTTGACAGAAAAAGAATCTCTTGGAAGTAGGCTTGGAGGGATTTACAGTTTGACAGTTTTTTCCCGAACAAAAAAGTAGGAGTGTGTGCGCGCTCGCACTCTAACGCCAGGCTAAAACACATACACACTCACGACCAGCGAAAAGGGAAAATAAAAGCAACCAACGTCGGCGCATTTTGTCAGCGCCTCGAAGGAGTGGACCAGGCCCGGCCTCCGCAGCGATCGCAATCTAATGCACGCGGGGCCGTTTTGGGACAGATACGATTCTGTTTGTTTACGTTTTGTGTCACCAGTCCTCAGCCACAGCTCCCTCGGGTATTGTTTTCTGCCGAGTGACAACGGTGGTCTGCAACTAGACGAAGCTTTGTCGACAAGCCACGAATTGGGCGGGGGCTTTCAGATAAGCCTGGCCTGTCGACGCGGCAATTAAAAAGCGCGAGACCCCAAAGCCCCTTCGGCAACGTCGCGCGCAAGTACGAACCACGGGTGAAAAAACATCCAACAACAAGGAGGCGCAGCGATTGGCCCCGCGAGTGCGCGCCACTGTGTGCAGGAGAGTGAATTTGGCTGTTTACATCATAGGTGCCGGCACCCTCCTCGACGGATCTTTGCGGACAATAACACGACCGATCTAGTTTCTATATTAGGAAACACCACGAGAAAGCAAAAAAAGTCTCTCAGGACTGCATACTTACATCATTCAGATTCTCACAATCGTGTGTCGATCAAACACCAGTGCTGGTCCATTTTGTAGGCCGTTTTGTGTAGGCCGTTCTGGTGCAGATGGCGTGGTTGGTTGTGTGACCCCGAGCTGGAAATAAAGCCAAACAGAAAGCCAAGCCGGCGAGCAGCCCAAGCTTTAAGAAGAGCAGTAAAAAATAATACAAACCAAAGAAAATTTTTTTCTCACCGCTCGAGTTCCCGGTCACTCAGTTTGTGAGTGAGTAAGAACAGCCGTCTCAGTGCGCACGCCCATTTGGAAGTCCGCATGAAAGCCCTCCGAGCTCATCCCATCGAACAATGGTCGCCGGCCAAAACGAGAAAATTGCCAAATTTTGAGTGGCACCAGAGCTTCTATTTTTTGGATGATTGTAGATGGTGTAGTGCCGGCGTGGATGGGGGCCACCTGAAATGAGAGAACGTGACGCTGAAATTGAGTAGGTACTCAGATTTCACCTACTTTTTAGTGGAGCGTCTCCGTGCGCATAGGGCATAACATGATGGTCGATGCCCCGCCGCCGCAAATCCACAGGGCTGAAGTAGAAGTTTCAGTCACGAAGCAGGCGGAAAAACCAGGCGGTTTAAGCCACGATCACACTACTTTCTCCGGGAGCCAGAGAATATCCATGACAGGCGTGCCAGTTTCTCCGTAGATAAAACGGCTGTGGTTTCCCCAGTTCTGCTGGCTCCACACAGAGAACTGCACACTCCGCACAGACCATACCTAAAAAGACACCACATCCGTTCGCCACCCACATCATCCATACAACGACGAAAATGACCGAAAAAGTGGCCCCCACGTCCATGGAGATCTATGTCCGTTTCAACGATGACATGGAAAAAGACTACTGCTTCCAGGTTAAGCAGGACACCCAGTTCAGAGACTTGTTGGCCATCTTCAAGTCGTTGCCCATTGCCTTGAGACCCAACATCTTCTACGACTCCGTTCCGGTCGGGTTCATTGTGTCCACGAACCCGGGCTACTTGACAGAGGACGGAGCACTTTTGTTCTCGTACGAGACGTCCAACAAGAAGTACCAGAAGCACGTGAACTTCAGCGATAAGATCTCCGACCACTGCTGGCCGGGGCAGTTGGTGATGCCCATCTGGGACTTCCAGTACTTCAGATACTACTCGTTCATTGCCCTTTTGCTCACGTGGCTCTACACCGACTTGCCCGACTGCATTTCCCCAACTCCAGGTATCTGCATGACCAACCAGGCCTCGTCGTTCCTTGCGTGGATAGCCACCAAGGCCGGGTACCCAGACATTGCCGATCTTGTGATTAAGGACGTCCAGACCCCAGCCGGTCTTGGAGCCCAGTTGGCTTTCTTCTTCTTCCACATCATCAAGACCATTGTGATCTACTTTGTGGTGTACTTTGGAGCATTCAACCCCAGAAAGTTCCGTTTCACCAGAGACCAGGCCTCCAACGTGACCAAGGAGAAGTTGCTTGACATTGGGTGGACTGGCTCCAGAAGAGCCAACCCAGACGAGTACCAGGAGCACTACAGAGAGTACAAGATCAAGGAGCACGGAGGAATGGTGCAAGCGCACCAGGCCGGAGTGTTCACGAGATTGAAGAAGCTCGGCGTTTGGTTGGGAGACGGAGAAGGGTGGAACACCCCGCTTTCGTCCGAGACCAAGATCCAGGACATCACCCCGGAGAAGTACGTCTTGAGCTACGGGTACTTTGTCAAGCTCGGGTTGCTCTTTGAGAAGCACATTGAGGGCAAGAGTCCGGAGGAATTGAGTGCCAGCATCAAGCAGTTCCGCCGGTACGGCTTGTTGCACTCGGACGAGGTTGTGTCCAAGTTGGTTGAGGAGAGAAAGAAGAACGGAGACGTGATGCTCAACTAGGCACGCGGCAAGCACCCGGAATGAGTCAGGACAATGAGCCCTGCGCACGGCGTTGTGACTCAAGCAGCTACTTTAATACACGTTATGATATATTAGATCAGAGTCAGAGCCGCCCCATACAGGCCCGGAGCGCACGTGCCATTGCAAATGAAGGCCTGCGACGTGGGTCCGTGTCATATCACGTGCTCTTATCCAACGAAAAAATAAGCACCCTGACTGGCGGAGCGCATATCGCGTGTGGGGCACAGGCCAGCCGTAGGCGCCTTCAGGCCCCCCAACCCCCCAGAATACGCCAAAATTTCTTGGAATTTAAAAAATATCCGGATAGCCCCACCGGGCGCCGAGCCAGCAGACGTCTATTAGATAAAGTGGGGCCTGCACAAATGCCCCGCCAAACGACAGACCCTTCGGCGCGCACTCGTATCTGGGCCGTGCATGGTATTTTTCACCCGCCGGCCCGTATATAAGGCACCACACTTTTGCAAAATTTTCATTTTTTCTTCCTCTATCGTATAGATAAAACCCATTTACACACGCAAAATGGTTCAGTCATCCGTCTTGGGGTTCCCCCGTATTGGAGCCAACAGAGAGTTGAAGAAAGTCACCGAGGCCTACTGGGGCAAAAAGGTGTCTGTGGAGGAGTTGTTGGCCAAGGGTAAGGAGTTGAGAAGCCACAACTGGAAGTTGCAGAAGGACGCTGGCGTGGACATCATTGCCTCCAACGATTTCTCCTTCTATGACCAGGTCTTGGACTTGTCTCTCTTGTTCAATGTCATCCCAGAGAGATACACCAAGTTCAACTTGGCCCCAATTGACGTTTTGTTCGCCATGGGCAGAGGTTTGCAGAGAAAGGCCACCGAGACCGAGTCTGCCGTGGACGTGACTGCCTTGGAGATGGTCAAGTGGTTTGACTCCAACTACCACTACGTCAGACCAACTTTCTCCGACTCCACCGAGTTCAAGTTGAACACCGCTGCTGGCTTGAAGCCCGTCAACGAGTACTTGGAGGCCAAGGAGCTTGGCGTCGAGACCAGACCTGCCATCTTGGGTCCTATCTCCTACTTGTACTTGGGTAAGGCTGACAAGGACTCCTTGCACTTGGACCCAATCTCCTTGTTGGACAAGTTTGTTCCTGTGTACAAGCAGCTCTTGCAGGAGTTGTCCAAGGCCGGTGCCAAGTCTGTCCAGATTGACGAGCCTATCTTGGTGTTGGACTTGCCTGAGTCCATCCAGAAGCTCTACAAGCCTACCTACGACAAGTTGGTTGGCGAGGGTGTGCCAGAGGTTGTCTTGACCACCTACTTTGGTGACGTCAGACCAAACTTGGCTGCTCTCCAGAACCTCCCAGTGGCTGGTTTCCACTTTGACTTTGTCAGAGCCCCAGCTCAGCTCGACGCTGCTCTCTCCTTGGTCAACGACAAGCAGACCTTGTCTGTTGGTATTGTTGACGGTAGAAACATCTGGAAGACCGACTACAAGAAGGCCTCCGACGTTGTCAACAAGGCCATTGCCAAGTTGGGCAAGGACAGAGTCATTGTTGCCACCTCCTCCTCCTTGTTGCACACCCCAGTGGACTTGAAGTCCGAGACCAAGTTGGACCCAGTCATTGCCGACTGGTTCCAGTTTGCCACCCAGAAGTTGGATGCCGTTGTTGCCATTGCCAAGGACGTGTCCGGTGAGGACGTTGCCGAGGCCTACGCTGCCAACGCCAAGTCCATCAAGGCCAGACAGGAGTCCTCCATCACCACCAACCCTAAGGTGCAGGAGAGAATGGCCTCGATCAACGAGAGCCTTTCCACCAGAAAGTCTCCATTTGCCGACAGATTGGCTGCCCAGAAGAAGAAGTACAACTTGCCATTGTTCCCAACCACCACCATCGGCTCCTTCCCACAGACCAAGGACATCAGAGTGAACAGAAACAAGTTCAACAAGGGCCAGATCACCAAGGAGGAGTACGAGTCCTTCATCAACAAGGAGATCGAGACCGTGATCAGATTCCAGGAGGAAGTCGGCTTGGACGTGTTGGTGCACGGTGAGCCAGAGAGAAACGATATGGTTCAGTACTTTGGTGAGCAGTTGGAGGGTTACGTCTTCACCATCAACGGTTGGGTCCAGTCCTACGGTTCCAGATACGTCAGACCTCCTATCATTGTTGGTGACGTGTCCAGACCTAAGGCCATGTCCGTCAAGGAGTCTGTGTACGCCCAGTCCTTGACCAAGCTCCCTGTCAAGGGTATGTTGACCGGTCCAGTCACCTGTCTCAGATGGTCTTTCCCAAGAGACGACGTTTCCCAGAAGGTGCAGTCGTTGCAGTTGGGTTTGGCCTTGAGAGACGAGGTCCAGGACTTGGAGAAGGCCGGTATCACCGTCATCCAGGTCGATGAGCCTGCCATCAGAGAGGGTTTGCCATTGAGAGCCGGCCAGGAGAGATCCGACTACTTGAACTGGGCTGCCCAGTCCTTCAGAGTGGCCACCTCTGGTGTTGAGAACGACACCCAGATCCACTCGCACTTCTGTTACTCCGACTTGGACCCTAACCACATCAAGGCCTTGGATGCCGACGTTGTCTCCATTGAGTTCTCCAAGAAGGACGACGCCAACTACATCCGTGAGTTCTCCGAGTACCCTAACCACATTGGTTTGGGATTGTTTGACATTCACTCTCCTAGAATCCCATCCAAGGAGGAGTTTGTTGCCAGAATCGAGGAGATCTTGAAGTCCTACCCAGCCGACAAGTTCTGGGTCAACCCTGACTGTGGTTTGAAGACCAGAGGCTGGGAGGAGACCAGAGTGTCCTTGACCAACATGGTGGATGCTGCCAAGGAGTTCAGAGCCAAGCACGCCTAAATCTACACTTCTTTTGCTTCAAGACCCCATTCGGACTGAAATGCGGGATATGCATTGCAACTATTCAATTCTGTGCCGTATCCTTACTGCCACACGCGTTCAACATTAGTGTGGTGGATGTGATGAAGATTATGAGAAATATTTTATCTTTGTTTTATTTTGTTTTTGTTTTATTTGTTTATATATGTGGGGTTATAAAAGAGGGATTTCAACATCGGTTAATACATGTTTTTTGGATTTACATCTGTAGCCACCTCCGCGTCCTGCACACAACACTAGCCTCTGTATCGTAGCAATACCAGACCACCATATTCGCCACCTTATTCCCCCATGGACAACGAACAAGCCGTGCAAAGCTTCATTGCCGTGACAAGTGCCCCTCTGTACTTGGCAGAACAGTACTTGGCGAAAAACGACGGCGATCTCTCCGCCGCCATCGAGGACTACTATGCCTCTCTTGAACAAGGCCAATCTCAGACCCCTCCGCCACCCAAGTCCAAACCAAAGTCCAAGAAGTCTGGGTTCCGCACATTGAGAGACTTGAACGAGCCCTCTGACGACGAGGAAGACCCACAGCAGAATTTCTTTACCGGTGGCGAAAAGTCAGCATTGCAGGTGGAGAACCCAAATCGGGACGGTGACGATGAACAGCGTCCTTCTTTGGTAGAGAGCATTTTCGAAAAGGCCCGTCAGCAGATGGAGGAGCCAGACGACCGTCCTTCTGCCTCGGCTGAGCAGCCAAGCACGCATTTCTCCGGAACCGGCTTCAAGTTGGGTGACTCCGAACAGCCGCTGGAACAAATCAGAGATCCCCTCGAACACCTCAAAAAGAGACCCACCAAGGTTAGCAGAGAGATTGTGTTCTGGCGTCAGGGTTTCACCGTTGGTGACGGTCCCCTCAACAGATACGACGACCCAGCCAACCAGAGTGTGTTGGAGGAATTGAGAAACGGCAGAGTGCCGCTTTCTGTGTTGGGAGTGGACTTTGGCGTGGACGTTGATGTGTCTGTGTTGCGGAAGACCGACGAGGACTACGTGCCTCCCAAGAGAAAGTTGGGTGGTTTCTCCGGTGTCGGCCAGAGATTGGGCTCTCCTGTTCCTGGAGAAAGCCCTACTCCAGTTCCTGAGCAGCCTGCACCAGCGAAGCAGGAGGAGAAGCCCAAGGACGAGGGCTCTGGTGACTCGTTGGTGCAGATCAGATTTGCCAGCGGGAAAAGAGCCGCCCACAAGTTCAACAGCTCCGACTCCATGGCTGTGGTGTACGACTTTGTCCGCCACCACGACTTCAACTCGGACTCGTCGAGGCCGTTCAACTTGTCGCATGCGTTCCCAGTCAAGCCCATTGACGACTCCCTGGACGTCACCGTGGCTGACGCCAAGTTGAAGAATGCCGTCATTGTGCAGAGATGGGCCTGATTTGCGACTGTGAGCAGCCATGGCTGGTCCGGGAATGAAACAGTGCGACCTTGTCCATACTGTAATGCAACCTAATTGTATCTGCTCTGTAGTGCCTGAGTGCGTCTTTGTATCCAATCCCACTTTTCGCATATCGCGATGCTCATTGAGATCTAATCTGGCCCATGCTTCTAAATTCCTATAGCCGGCTCCTACCGAGATACGGCCGGTCCAAGACCTCCGTGCTACTACGAGGTTTTTTTCTGTGTTCCCGAATTCTCCAGAAAAACCACCGCTTCTTTGTCCCTAACCAGGAGGACTCCCAGAATCTGTTGCAGGACATTCTACAAAGAGTCCAAACGAGAAAAACATTCCTTCTTCCGCCTGTAAATACTTTCCAAGCACCTGGGGATCCTCAGAAAGTCCTCGATTTTGTCCAGGAGTACACCTTTGATCCTTCTCAGTCGTGGGAGCAGATTCTCCACAATAACATCCATCTTCCGCCATGCATCGGCAGTATTATAGAGTTCCACAACCACGAAATCGATGCTAAGCAGATTGGCATAGTTGTCAAGCCGTCATTGTCCAAATTCAACGAAAACCACAATAAGCATGTCGTCCTTACGGTCCACAATGAGCTCACAAGAGTGTACCCTCAGGATATCACATTCCACAACTACAGAGTGTTTGATCCCGACTGTGACATCTTTCCTACTGTTCTATACCACCGTTTCAATGAGCAGTGCCAGGAGAGACTTGTGCTTGTGGATGTTTTGCGGGAATTCGTTTCTGTTACTGCCTCCCACTCAGACCTGGTGTGTGAGAACCTCCGGATTCTCTATCCACAGCTTTCCCTCTACGAAAAAGCAAATGCCACGAGTCTTCTCACCATAGTTAAGCATCTTTCTCCTCCAGAAAAATGGGCTCTGCTTCCCAGCTACTTCCAGCAAGCATCTGCTCTTCACAGCATCCACAACGAAATGGCCAAGGACCCCTCCAGATGGCTTGTTTCTTCTTGCATTCCCAACAAAAACACAAACATCGGAGCATGGGGGTGCTCCAACGAAATCGCATATCCCACTGCATACTTGGCTAACTCCAGACTCAATTATGAGTCCATCCGTGAGTTCCTGCTGTACACGCCTTCCAAGCTAAATCTGCTTGTGCAATTTCTCCAAGAACTGGAGAATGATGAGTACGACGACTTGGTCATAAAGTTCAACATTGGCTCTGGCAGGCCTTTCCGAGCTGCCCTCAAGACCCTACTTTTTGCTTTGGTGTACCCACACCCTCAGCTTCTTGGACGGTTGTCCAAAATCACCGGAGAAAAGAGCATTTCTGAATTCTTGAAGAGCCAGAGTATCCTCAATAACCGGAAGAACCCATTGACAGATGCTGTGCTTTCTGCCCTGTTAGTGGGCACTCAAGGATCCCAGCTTGCTGTATCTTCTGTGGACGAACTTGATCTCTCTAAAACCCAGGAGCTTTCCAACCCAGAGGTCGATACAAACACAATCGACAGGTTTCCGCATCTTCGTTCGGACAAAACGTACTACCAGGATAACACCATCTACATTCTTCCTTCGTCTGAGAAGCTCCCCAACTTGGGTGTGTCCTTAGAGAAGCTCAACTCAAGAAAGTACCTCATCAACATCCATTTGCCAGATCTTGCAACCAGGATTTGTCCAAACAGCGACTTGTATGTTGCCCTCAACACTTTTGCATCGGCCTTTCAGCAGGGAGGCCCCTTTTTCGGTGAATTCAAGCACGTTTTCCACCAGAGCTTCGTTGACCAGTTGAAACTCAAGGAAAATCAGTTTGTGGAGGCAGCAGATCTCCAGAGTAATGAAACACCCAGAACCTGCATGACCGTCTCCTTTGAGTACCATACATATGCCTCCAAGCCATTGGATTCTCTTGAGAGTGCACGCATCACGTTTGACAGTCTAGATGGAGTGGAAACAAAAAGCGTGACTGCCGAAGAGCTTGAGAACGTTTTATCCGGCAAGCTTGACCCAAGCATTTTGAGTCCGTTCCGGTTGTTCAACCGGAGGCAGCACAACGAAGCCAAGCGGCATTTCAGCGCAGACGATATCCACAATCTTGGGTTTATCTATAATGTGATGAGAAGCCACTTGAAATTGCGGAATCTCCGTGGTGCATCTACCGCCAACCCATGTTTGGAAAGAAAGCTTGAGCGGAGTCTCTCGTACTCCACGGAGATGGAGGGCGAAATCCTCACCGAGATCTCGATGGCAGACTCCTCAGCCTTCCCGAGGGTGTTGCTCATGGTGAATGAGCTCAAGTCGTTTTGTTCGTCGTTGGTGTCTTCGTTCTGTGGCAAGAACCACATCCCAGTCATAAGAAGCAACCAGAAGCTCTTGGACTCAGACGACAGCAACGACGAAGTGTACATTTCCCACGAAAACAACATGTTGCCCAACTACTTTGGCAACGAGTACTACCAGACGCTCTATGCCAAAGACTCAACGGGGTACATTTCAGCAGCAGCCAAGCTCATAGGAAACAATTTTCTTGGACTCAAGCAGTATTCTGCTGATAGCCAAGAGTACGATGTTCCGCGTGGGTTGAAGCACGGGGGAGCAGAGGTGACCAATGTTTTCGGGTGTTTTGAGAGCTACTTCAACCAGCTCCAGATCTTGGCCCACCTCCACCAGCAGCACGTACACAACGGACCCTATTTGCAGCTGGTGTTGAGAAACGCCCCGTTCAAGGTGCTTGGGTTCCCAGTGAACGGACCGCTTCCAGCAAAGTTTCTAGCAGCACAGGCCAAACGGCTTGGTGAGACAGAAGCAATGCGCCTGTTCATCAACACACTCAACTGGAGGTTCTGGGTGCTAACGAGTCTCCAGCACAGCACCGAGCCGGCCAGTTTCACGTGCTACATTACGAGGTTTGGTCTAGAGGCCAACGAGGAGTACCGGGTGGCTACTGCGTGGTGTGTGGAGCTATGTTTAGAAGTGGACATACTAGTTGATACCGGCACCGACTTATCTATAGGGGGGTCTGTGACGGCATGCCAGATCTTGCATTTGGACCCCGCCACGGGCCAATGTTTGTTGCGCAAGCAAGAGACACTTTAATGAATCACGATATCGATCCCTGTAAATTCCAGAACAAGAGGCTTTTTGCAAGTAGCCTGCTTTGCAGACGGTGGCGAAAACGTGTAGACCGCGGGAAAATTACCATTCTGGAGCCGTCTATCTGGTCCACCGCTGGTGCGGTGCTGCCGTCCTGCACACAAGAAAGTTACGGAAGCCGCGCCCTGGGCGGACTCTGCGTTATCTCCGTCTGACAAAGGGTGGCGTACCGGCCGTACGGTTCCTTGCAGATCAGGTTGCCCGTATTCCCCATAATATGATTGGGCCGCATCGTTTTAGAACTGTCTTTCCTGTCACCTATTTTTATCTAGTGGCCTCCGCATTGCATGGGTTTTGCCACCAAGCGCCGTGCCAGACACGGCTGTTCCACTGCGCACACACATAAAACTGTCTGCCTCCTGCTTTTATTACCCAGCATCGCACCTCTAGCATTTGCCGCAAATTCTACCATACATGGCACAACAAAGAGACCCTAAACTCCAACGACGGCTCCTAACGCCATTTCTTCTGAAAAAGGCGCCACCTGTGCCCGACGAAAGTGAACGCAAATCCTTCCCTTCCTTGGTGAACCTCCCCCTGTGGGTGTTCTTCACGTGGGTCTTTCCAATCTTAGCCACCGGCTACAAGAGAACCATTCAACCGGAGGATTTGCCTCGTGTCAGCGATGAACTCAGGGTGGAGAACATGGCTGCCAGGTTTCTGGTTGTATTTAACGGAAAGCTCGAGCTCGAGCGGCAGAACCACATTGCCAAAAAGCTAAAAGAGCGTGGTGAGACCATCGACACAAACTCCGTTCCAGCAGACACAGATCTTGACGACTTCAAACCGTCTAGACTGTTGTTAGTGAAGTGCACTTTCAAAGCATTCAAATGGGAGTTTGTTTGGGCCACTATAGCCCAGATGCTCGGCCAGTCTGCTCAAGTTTGCAACCCGCTTCTAAGTCGAAAGCTCATCACTTATGTTGAGAAAAGAAACGCTGGCTTCCCTGAAAGCGTAGGTCGTGGTGTCGGCTTAGCCATTGGTGTTTCTGTCTTGGTTTTTACTGCGGAATTGCTTTCCGTCCAGGGCAACTTCTTTGGCTCCTTGATTGGCTCCCAAACCAGAAGTTTATTCTCCAAACTATTGTTGGAAAAATCCTTCCGCATAGATACCAAGACACGCAGGAGTTACCCTCCTTCCAAAATCACCTCCCTCATGTCCACAGACTTATCGAGAATGGAGTTTGGCTTGACAACCTTTGCCATTTTCGTCTCTTTCCCTGTGCCGCTTGGCGTTGCCATTGGCATCTTAATTTACAACATCCACGCTCCTGCTATGGTCGGTGTTGGCGTCATGCTTTTCTTAATGGTCTTTGTCGCTATCATGGGCAGTATTCTTTTCCGTAATAGAACATTGGCCCAAAAGCTGACCGATGCTCGTGTCGGGTACATGACTGAGTTGTTGACCAACTTGAAAATGATCAAATTCTACTCTTGGGAAATGCCCTACTTCCTGCTTGTCAGACGAACAAGAGAACGTGAAATGCTCTACACTTGGAGAATCCAAACTATAAGATCACTTATCGTCACTCTTGCTGTGTCTATGAATTTAGTTGCATCCATGACTGCATTTTTAACTCTTTACGCCATTGCTTCTTCAACTTCTAGAGATCCCGCTGCTATTTTCTCTTCTCTTTCTTTGTTCAACACCTTGGCCATAGTGTTTGTCCAGATTCCGCTCGCCATGGCTACAGCTATTGATGCCTTGATTGCTTCATTCAGAGTTGGCAAGTTCTTGGCCGCTTCGGAAATAAAAGAGAAACCGCAAAGGCTTTTGTCTGAGAAGGAGGAAGCCGAGTTGCGTGATACAAACTCCGCCATTATTGTTCGTGATGCTCTGTTTGAGTGGGAGGATTTTGATGCTTCAGATGACGAGGAAGCAGATGACGGATCTAAGGACGATGATCAGATTAAGCGGGAGGCAAAAGAGAAGAAGAAGGCGAAAAAGTGGGCCGCAAAAGCAGCAAAGAAGGCCAAGAAGAATGGTACTATCATCGAAAAAGAAAGTGCTCCTCCGAAACAAACATTCAAACTCTTCAACATTAATCTTGACGTGAAGAAAGGTGAATTTGTTGTCTTCACTGGTCTGATTGGATCGGGAAAATCCAGTTTGTTGCATGCCATCGAAGGTGTGATGAAGAAGTTGTCTGGTGATGTTATGGTGGGCGGATCGCTTTTGGTTTGTGGCACTCCCTGGCTCCAAAATGCTACTGTCCGCGATAACATTGTGTTTGGTTTGGAATATGACCGCGAGTGGTACAGAAAAGTCATTTCTGCTTGTTGTTTGAACTCGGATTTGGAAATTTTGCCCGCTGGAGACAAGACTGAAATCGGCGAACGGGGAATCAATCTTTCTGGTGGTCAAAAGGCACGTATTTGTTTAGCCAGAACCGTGTACACGAACAGAGATATTATTCTTTTGGATGATGTCTTGAGTGCTGTGGATTCCAAAGTTGGCCAGCACATAATGCAACAATGTGTTCATGGATTACTAGCAGGAAAAACCAGAATTCTCGCTACTCATCAACTTTCCCTTATTGGCTCTGCAAGCCAAGTGATTTATTTGAATGGTGATGGAACCATTGAAAAGGGAACTGTCAAAGAATTGTTGGCTAGTAGTCCCGGTTTCAGAGAATTAATGGCACATGATCACACCAAGGAGGAAGCCGAGGACGATGAAGACGATTTTGTCCTCGAGAGTGAAAAGAACAAGGCTTATTTGACAACAGACGAAACGGCTACCGAGACAGACAGTGAGCAGTTTGATGAGAAGCAGCTCGTTGCAAGACAGATAACTTGGCATACAGTCATAAGCGAAAAGGATGAAGATGAGGAATTTGAGGGACCATCAGGGCGCTTCACTGAAGAAGAGGAACGCCAAGGACGGACTGCTACAGGGCATTTGATCACCGATGAGGAGAAATCCATCAATGCCATCGGGTTTTATGTGTACAAGGTCTACGTACAGTATGGATTGAGCAAATATAAGTTTGGCTGGATCCTCCCGTTGGTCATCTTAGGTACTGTTGGCAGTACCTTCTTCAGCTTGTTTACTAATACTTGGTTGTCTTTCTGGATCAGTGAGAAATGGAAGCGTTCTGATGGTTACTATATTGGTCTCTATATCGCTTTTACCTTCATTTCTGTACTTATGACGGCCCTCCAATTCACAACATTGACCGCATTTACCAACAGTGCAGCCAAGATGCTCAACATCCAAGCTGTCAGTCGAGTTCTACATGTTCCAATGTCGTACATGGACACAACCCCTTTGGGCAGAATCATTAACCGTTTCACCAAAGATACAGATACTTTAGACAACCAAATTGGTAGCCAAATTGATATGACGGTGTACTTTGTGAGCTCTATTATTGGCACTTTGGTCTTGTCGATGATTTATTTGCCGTGGTTTGCTATCGCCGTGCCGTTTTTGATTCTGATTTTTGTCCTCGTGGCTATTTATTACCAGGCTTCCGGAAGAGAGGTTAAGCGATTGGAAGCTGTGCAAAGATCTCACGTTTACAACAACTTCAATGAAACTTTGTCTGGACTTTCTACCATCAAGGCTTTTGGAATGAGCTCTAACTTTTTGAAAACAAACCTTAACACCTTGAATGTACTGAACGAAGCCATGTACTCAACCTTGGCCATGCGAAACTGGCTAAATGTGTACATGTCTTTGACAGCAAGCTCGGTGACTGTCATTATTTCCTTTTTGAGTGTTTTCCGTGTGTTCCATATCAAAGCAGCATCTGTTGGTTTGCTTTTGTCCTATGTTCTTGAAATCGCTGGGATGACTTCTTCCACCGTGTCGATCTACACGGTTTTGGAGCAGGAAATGAACTCGACAGAAAGAGTGATTGATTACGTGCAGAAAATTCCACAAGAGGCACCGTACCACATATCCGAAACGGTACCAGCCCCTGAATGGCCTCAGCATGGGTCTATTGAGTTCCGCAATGTGGATCTTGCTTACCGGGACGGATTGCCGCTTACGTTAAAGAACATGAATGCTGTGATCAAACCCAGCGAGAAGATCGGTATTTGTGGACGTACAGGAGCTGGTAAGTCGTCGATAATGGTAGCATTGTACAGACTTTCAGAATTGAGACACGGAGAGATTCTCATTGATGGGGTAGATATCCGGAGGCTTGGATTGCATGAGCTCCGTTCGAGACTTTCGATCATTCCACAGGATCCTGTGCTTTTCAAGGGAACCATCCGGAAGAACCTTGATCCTTTTGATACAAAGACTGACGAACAGCTCTGGGACACTCTCGTGAGAGCAGGCATTATTGACAGAGAGATCATTGATGAGGTCAAATTACAGGACAAAAAGGGAGGAGAACTCCACAAGTTCCATCTCGACTTCGAGGTTATGGATGGCGGTGAAAACTTCTCGCTAGGAGAAAAGCAGTTAGTTGCCTTTGCTCGTGCGCTAGTGAGAGGAACGAAGATCTTGATTCTCGACGAGGCCACTTCGTCAGTGGATCTTGCCACGGACACAAAGCTCCAGGAGGCCATTAGCCGAGAGTTCAAGGAGTGCACCATTCTTTGCATTGCACACCGGCTCAATACCATCTTGAACTACGATCGGGTAATGGTGATGGAGAGCGGTGAGATTGCCGAGTTCGACACACCCAAAGCCCTCTACAAGAAGGGTGGCATATTCACACAAATGTGCGAGAAGTCCTCCATCAAGCTCTAGCATATGCTTTAAGGTAACGGTATTTGGTTTAGGTAATACATGGTTTGGGGAATAGAGTTGTAGGAGGATCTACAGAGTCGGCTGCGAACGGCCACTTAGGCCGATGGCCGAAAACTTATACTTTTACCCAACAAGTGTAAAACAAAAAAAGCAAAGAAAAGGCAATCAAAGCTTGCGGGAAGATTGCTAGAACATGCTTTTGGGCCTGCCGGGATTAATAAGAAGCCTAGACTGGAGTGCATAAATCATCTATCACCAGAAAAAATGAGTCAGGGCACATCTGAAAAAAGTGTATATACGCATTAGATAAGACACCCATCACAGAAACATTTCTACAATGAGCGAGGTACAACCATCTTTGGAGGACTTGGAGTCATGTGTTCGGGGATACCTGACGCTTGACCAGCCGCCTAATCTTTTTCCAGTTTACAAGTTTGTCATGAACGAAGAATTGACCGTCCACCAAGCGTACTTGAAGCTTGCAGACTTGAACGGCGAGAACAGAACGGAGTCGTTTTTGTTTGAGTCTTCTCCGAACGGAGACTCTATTGACAGGTATTCGTTCGTTGGCATCAAACCCAGAAAGATCATCAAAACCGGAGATGATGAGTCACTCTACCCTGAAGAATACAACAACAAGGACCCGCTTATCTTGTTGGAGAAGGAGCTTGCGCAATACAAGCAGGCCCAGTTCCCTAGCTTGCCTCCCTTGAACGGTGGAGCTGTGGGATATGTGTCATACGACTGCATCAAGTACTTTGAGCCTAAAACGAGAAAGCCGCTCCACGACACATTGAAGTTGCCAGAGTCGGTGTTGATGCTCTGTGACTTAATAGTGGCATTCGACCACGTGTACCAGCGGTTCCAGATTGTCAACAACATCCACATTGACAGCAAAACGGACATCAAGGTGGCCTACGCCAAAGCAGAGGCTGCCATAGCGGAGGTTGAGGCCAAGTTGCAGGCCAAGCGGACGATGGAGGAGATCAGCCCGGAACAGAAGCCGATCAAGCCGGACCAGACGTTTGTGTCGAACACTGGGCAGAAGGGCTACGAGGGTCACGTGACCAAGTTGAAGCAGCACATCAAGCAAGGAGACGTGTTCCAGGCGGTTCCATCGCAGCGGGTGGCCAGGCCGACGTCGTTGCATCCGTTCAACATCTACCGCCACTTGCGTACAGTGAACCCATCTCCGTACCTTTTCTACATTGACTTGAAGGACTTCCAGATCATCGGTGCGTCACCGGAGTTACTCGTTAAGTCCGACGCCAAGGACCGGGTGGTGACCCACCCCATTGCAGGCACCATTGCCAGGGGCCGGACCAGCGAGGAGGACGAGGCCAACGCCCAGATCTTGCGGTCGTCTCTCAAGGACCGGGCCGAGCACATCATGTTGGTGGACTTGGCCAGAAACGACGTGAACCGGATCTGCAAGCCCGAGACCAACACGGTGGACCGGCTCTTGACCATCCAGCGGTTCTCGCACGTGATGCACTTGGTGTCGGAGGTGAGTGGCACGCTCAGAGAGGGCTTTACCCGTTTTGATGCGTTCCGGTCGATTTTCCCTGCGGGCACCGTGAGCGGAGCACCAAAGGTGAAGGCGATGGAGATCATTGGGGAGTTGGAGAAGGAGAAGAGAGGCGTGTATGCCGGAGCGGTGGGCCACTGGGGCTACGACGGCAAGACCATGGACACGTGCATTGCGTTGAGAACAATGGTGTACAAGGACAACGTGGTGTACTTGCAGGCCGGAGGCGGCATTGTGTTTGACAGTGACGAGTACGAGGAGTACATGGAGACGATAAACAAGATGAAAGCCAACAACGACACCATTGTGCAGTCAGAGAAGATCTGGTTGCAGAAGGTCGGCAGCGAATAGATAATACACGTACAATCTGCATCCCTGTAGTTTGTGTTTTTTGGTTTACGTTTGTTTGGTTCTGAACTCTCTGGTGGTTGTTTGTGGTGGTTCCTGGTATTGCGTGCTACGCAGGACGAATATGTAGGAGGCCATACTGTGGAGACGGTAGAGCAAAACAACAACAAAGCCAAAGTAACAGAGTACCCACAAACACCCAAACAGACGAGAAAAACAATAGAGGCGCCAAAAAAACCCTGTTTGTATATAGAGCCGGGGTACGAGGCGCCCCACAGCGGGGGGCACATGGATGAGCGAAAGCACATGAGTCACGTGCATGCGTCGTCGATGATCATCACCGAGACAAGTGGACACAACTGCCATACGTCCAAATTGGGACACCACACCACCACCGTCTTCCGACCCTCCGTCTTCTGCACTTTCCGTCTTCTACCACCAGACCACCCCTCATGGCTTCCTCAGATAGCCCCGGGCTCGCAGCCAGTGCGTCTCCGCCATCGGCGGCCAAAAACTTCAACAAGACCCCAACGTCGTGGGACGCCCAGGACGACCTCTTGCTCATGCACTTGAAGGACAACCAGAAGCTCGGGTGGAAGGAGATCCTGCTGCACTTTGTCAACCGGACGCCGAACGCGTGCCAGTTCCGCTGGCGGCGGTTAAAGTCCGGCAACTTGAAGAACCCGCCGAAACTGTCCCAGAACCTCGGTGGGCTAGCTGCCGCCGCTGCCGCTGCGTCCGACGACGGCTCCAATGCCCTGAGCCGAACCGGGCTGGTGCTGTCGGCGTCCCGGAAGCCGTTCAAGAGACGCCCGCTGGAGACGCTGACGCCGCTGATTCCGCCGGCGTTCCTGCCGCTAGCCAACACCACTTTCACCGGGTACGACACGGTGCTGACGGCGTTGGCCGGGCTTAACGCACTCAGCAACCTGAACCCGGGCAGCCGGCTGGTGTCGCATCTGGGCCCGATAAACACCACGTCACACCCGCAGACGTTCGACAACCTGCCGCGGCTGGACGTGCCGTTGGACCCACAGACCCACTCGGCCGCGGCAGCGGGAACACTGGGGGGCTACTTCACCGACATTCTGGTGGACCCGACGCTGAACTTGCCGCACAACCAGCCGCACCCACCGCCCCACCTGCGCGGCATTACCCCGCGCAACTCCGACGCCGACCAGCACCCGCCTCCGTTGCACAACAACTCCATCATCCAGATTGCCCGCGACGACCGCACGTCGGTGCTGCTGACGCGTCACTCGGTGCTGTCGCTCCCGTCGAAGCTGATGCACATCCCGCACCACCAGCTGACCAGCAGCACGTTGGCGCACTTGCCGCTTCTCTTTGGCGGCAACAGCATCCTGGGGCCGCTGGGCTCGGTGTCCGGCCCGCTGGGGTTGCCTCACTTGGCCCTGACGTTGCTGAGTATCCGCAACGGGTCCATTGTCGGCACGCTGCAGCCGCTCCGGCGGCTGTCGATGCTGGTGTTGCCGAGCGAACGGCGCAGCCTGCTTCTCAAGGACTTGAAGCGGCCGGAGCCTCCAAAGGACAAGGAGCGCAAGCTCAAGCCGGAGCCCAAGGACAAGAAACTGGCCCCGATCTTCAAGATCCCCTGGTCCATGGAGGAGGACGAGTTGCTCATCAACCGCCGGCGCAAGGAGCTCTCGTTTGCCGAACTTCTGATTTTGCTTCCGCAGCGCACCGAGGGAGAGATCTGGGCCCGCATCGACGCGTTGGAGCGGCTCCGCAACGGCCACCGTGCGTCGGTGTCCAAGGAAAACCGCCGCCGCCGCAAGTCCTCGTTGGGGCTTGACGACGTCGACGACTTCTACGACGACGTGGACTCGGTGCTCGGCGGCATCGACTCCGACGACGATGACGACGACGACGATGTTCTTCTTGACGTCGAGGGTCTCCCCGATCACGTGCGCCGCCACCGCAAGCGCAGGGCCTCCTCCGCCGTCAACCCGCTCTCCGTGAGAGACGATTTCCGCAAAAGGCACCACTAGTCTCTGGCAGACTACTCTATGTAATGATGTATGCTATTGCTATTCTTCTAGTACAACTTCAACTCGCTCGTGATGCGGTCCATCGCAAGCTTTGGTGCCGGCCCAAGCCCGAGCACCGTGGCACTGCCGGCGGCGATCTGCGTCCGCCCGGCGTCATGCACAACCGTAGCGTTGACCCCCATGCTAATGGCCTGCGCATAGAGCGTGTCCATGTCCTCCTGGTTGGGCACTTGGAGCGTGATCTTGGCCTGCCCGTTGCCGTACTCCCACCGCTCGAGCATTTCCGGATTGTACGCTGGCGAGTTTGGGTTCAGGATCTTCTTGTAGAGGGCCAACGTGGCGTGGGAGCACTGGGCTGCTGCCTTTCCCTTGCCCATCTTCAAGTCCTGCCGCACCACCAACGTCATCCGCACCTCTCCAGGTATCTCATTGAGCGCAGTCAGGTCAATGTCCACCTCTTCCTCTGACTCCTCTTCTGTCTCGTATTCCGACTCGTCTTCAACGGGCCTGTTGTCCTTGAGGTACTCCCGGAGGAGATACCCGGACGCAAAGCTCACGGCGCAGAGGGTGACCAAGCTGAGTGTAGGTGCCATTTGCGATGACTTGACTGCGTGAGATGCCACCAATACATGCGGTGGTGTATTGGGCCCAAGAAATGAAAATTCTGGCAAACTTACAGTAGTGTTGCTCTGGGCTCTGGAATAAGACTCCAATTGGTTTTTTCCGTTTTACGTCTTTTCTCTATTTTTGGCACCCGTCTGCCCGGTGACTCAGTTCTGAGACACGCGCTTCTCAGTTGAGTCAACCGTGCTCATATCCGAGCCTCCTACGATTCTGTCTGCCCATTAATTAGTATTTTCTTTTTCGTCTCTTTAGCATTCGTTCTGTTCATTCTTTGTTGTTTACTCTTTTTCTATTTTTAACTCGTTTTCCTTTATTGTTTTTGCTGCCTTCATTAGATCTGGATGGCTCTGAGTCAGAATGCGCAGACCATCAAAACTCCGAGACCAGGTTTATCCGAGCGTGCACCCAACCTACTGCTTGCAGCTCAATGGACAAACGGTCTAACACCATCCCGGCCATCACCGGCCAGATCGACCACCTGCACACGGTTCGCCTCCTCCCGCCTGCCTTAAACCCTTACAAGGCCACCATCTTGGCATATGCATCGTCCTTGGTCTCCACAACGGTCGGTTTCCCGTTGGACACAGTCAAAACAAGAATGCAGGCCTACAAGTCCTTCTCCTCCATGAGTGTCTGTGTGGTCAGCACTTTGCAGCATGAGGGTGTTCGGGGGTTCTTCCGGGGGATCTGGGCTCCCTTGATCAGCACCTCTTTCCTGAGGTCTCTTATGGTGACCCTCTTCACTGCATCCAAGCCCTACTGCCATGACGCCATCTGGCTGTCCAGGTCTGGAAACCCGTTTCTCCAGAACTTACCAGTGTGCTTTGCCGCTGGTGCTTTTGCCGGTACTGGTGTGTCTCTTTTTGCATGTCCCTTTGAGTTCACCAAGGTCTACTCCCAGCTAGCCTCCGTGGCCCACCAGTCGTTTCTGCTGGCCGAAAAGGCTAAGCCTCCCCACATTTCTACTTGGTCTACCGTCAAGAACATTGTCAAGTACGAAGGCCTCTCTGGCTTGTACACCGGCTACAGGTACCAGTTTCTACGAGATGCTGCTGGACTGGGGGTCTATTTTGCCGTCTACGAGTCGTTCAAATGGGCTTGCAATGCCGTCTTGAACTCTGACCCTTCTCAGTCTTCTCCGTTGTCCGTGGTGCTAGCCGGTGGTTTGTCTGGAGTGGCATGCTGGGCATCGATTTTCCCTGTCGACACCACCAAAGCACTAATCCAAAGAGACGTTGTCACCAACATTCTCCGCAGAGAACAGGGCATGGACCCTTTGCCTCCCAAGAAACGTACCCTCACATTCAACACCCGCATTTATAGAGGCTTGAGTGTGTCTACGGTCCGGTCTTTCTTGGTCAGCATGGTGTTCTTCACCACCTTCGAGTTTGCCATGAAGCACATCGATTAGTACATACTTTATTCTATCATTCTATATTACATGCATCAAGCTCGGTCTCTCAGCCGGCCCCGCAGCTCCTCTTCCTGGTCTTTCAATGCCTTGTCCACCTTCTTCTTTCTCCCTGGTCCGCCCCTTCTTCTCTTCTTGGGTTTATCTTCGATTTCTGAAGAAAGATCCTGGATCGACCGCTTGATAGGAGACCTCGACCTTGTTCTGTACGCAGGGTGATCTTCCGAGTCCAGCTGCCACTTGCTGCCGCTAGACACTCGTCTCTGCACTGGCGTCAGCACATTCTCGTTCTTTCTAGGCCGGCCTCTTCCCCTTTTCCTGAGAACTGGGGCTTCCTTCTCTTCACCTTCTTCGTCACTGTTGTTGAAGACGTCACTGGCAGATCTGCTTTCTTTCTTGGGCAGCTTTCCCAGTCCTTCGTCGGATGTCTCCTCAGGTGCGAGCTTTTGGGAATCCAAGATATCCTCTTTGGCCTCAGAGGCACTCTCGGCAGCGTCTGTTTCTTCGCTCTTAACTGCATTTTCGTCACCCTCTTCATCTTCACGAGATTGGGCCCCGCGGAGTCTTGAAGACCGACGTGGTGTGCCTTGGAAAACCTTCTTAAAACTTCCCTTCTTTCTTCCCCTCTTCTTAGGCTGCCTTGATTCCTCTGCTTCCTTTTTTTCAAGTTCAGCGTCGGCTTTTTCAATGAGAAGCTTGAGAAGCTGCTCCACATCTCCCTCTTGTTTGGGCTCGGTTTTCTCTTCTTCTGCTTTCTTGCGTGCAGCCATTTCTTCTCCTGCAATTTCACCAACACTTTTTTCTGGAATATCCTCAGATGTTTCACTCTCTTCAACCTCTTTATCGCCCACACGCAAGGATTCCTTTGCATTTCCAGCTTCATCCTTCAATGTTGGCGTGCTATCTTCTTCTGCTGTTACTGGAGTATCAGCATCTGTGGAGGATATATTCACAGGTTGCTCTTGGCCTTCAATTTCTTTAGTGGCTTTTGCAAACTCAAAGGAGAACCCACGTTCCTGAGAATCGTTGTTTTCTTGGTCTAAGTCTTGTCCTGACTCTTTCTCTTCCTGTTCTGGCTCTTCAAGTTCTTCACGCTTGTCTTCTTCCTCTTCAGGCTGCTCTTCGGATTGCTCCTCCTCCGGTTGTTCTGCCGCATCAATTTCAGTTTCTTCTGGTAGGTTTCCAGCCTGACTTTCAAGTTGTTCTTCGTTGGCCTTCACCTCAGACTGCTCTGCCTCTTCATCATTCCGACCTTCTGCAGCATAATAAATATCTAAGTCTTCTGAATCATTGGCATTTTCTTGATCTTCATCACCCAAGTTTACCGAATCGTTTGCCTTTGATGTGTCTTGAGGACTAGCTTCTTTTTCTGGTGACTCAGTAGCCTCGGTAGGAGCAGTATTTTGTTGATCGGCCGTTTCATTTAACGGCTCCAAATCTGCTTCAGCATCGTCATTTGCTGTTTTGCTTACGGGGTTATCTTGCGATTCAGCTTCTTCAGAATTGGAATTTGCTGTGGAGGTGCCTTCAGTAGCA
This sequence comes from Osmozyma mogii, assembly GCA_030573315.1. Taxonomy (NCBI): domain Eukaryota; kingdom Fungi; phylum Ascomycota; class Pichiomycetes; order Serinales; family Metschnikowiaceae; genus Osmozyma; species Osmozyma mogii. The sequence goes on from JAJMDB010000001.1 coordinate 429,772, forward strand.
TTCGCATTGCCATCTCCTGGAATCTCCGTGGACTGCTCTATCGTAATGTCCGTAAAACTTTTACTCAGAGAGCTATCATCGTCAGACTGTTCCAGTGCGCTTTCCAGAACCAGCATTTGAACTTCCTCGTTTTCGTCCTGATCCTCTCTAGACTTCTTCCAAGAGAATGGATTCAAAAGGCCAAAGAAACGTTTCATTTTCTTGATCACTGGCCCTTGCTCATGCTCGTCGTCAGCTCTTCTCTTTTGGCCGCTGATGATTTCTTCAACGCTCACAGATGACTCCACAGCATCTTCTGTCTCTTCTTCTTCCGGAACTTCTTCGATTTCTGATGGCTTCACAATTTCGTAATTGTTGTCGAAAACTTCCACAATCTCAGTGTACTCATCATCGGGCTCAATAATCTCATCAGGGGTTCTAGCATCCACATCCACATCGTCAATCTCAGCAATAACCTCTGTGATGACATCTGAAACGAGCTGATTCACATCTTGCTCAATCTCGGTTTCATCAAAAGGCTCCTCAATAGTCGATGGAACAATGGAGGTTACATCGTCCATGATGGTGTCTGTGTCTAACTCCACCACCAATTCTTCTGAAGATGCAGGCTCAATGACCACAAAGCCTTCCTGGTCATCATCTTCCTCTTCCGAATGATCCATGTTAGACTCCTCGCCCTCATCTTCTTCGTTGTCCTCCTCTGACATATTGTTTTCATCGCTTTCTTCGCTTTGCTCTTGGTCGTTTTCTGCTGTTTCGACGTCCATGTCCAAATTAGCAGTATCATTTTCATCAGTGTCATTTTCAACTTCAATCTCATTATCTGAACCACTGTCATTTTCGCCTTCATTGTCACTAGCAGTATTAGACTCAGTGGTACTTTCGTTTTCGTTGTCGTCTACCTCGGCTAACTCTGGAGACTGGTGAGCATCAAAGTCGATTTCTTCTTCTCTCTCCAGATTCTCGTCGTTCTCAGAGATACGGCCACGCTGACTGAAACTGTCATACACAGCCTGTGTACTGGAGGTTTCCATAGTTTTATCCAGGTTTTGATGCGTGAATTCAGGTCTCCTTTCTCCAATGGATGGTGCAATGCTTTGTATCGTGTCAACCATACTTTGGGCCGGAGCATTAGATGGGGTTGAAGCTGACCTGTCAGGCTGTGCAACTTCTTCAAGAGTAACGTTGTATTTGTTTGGAGCTGAGCATGGCTCAAAGTCAAACTTCTTGCCCTCATGATCTATAGGTACGGGAACTTTGTGGTTTGGATCTTTTTGGATCTTTTTGAGAACTTCAAAAGGCAACTCATTTCCTGTCATCGTAGTTGTGTTGTTTGAAGAGTGGTTTCTTGTAAGGTTGTCCCTGAAACGATCGAAAGTGTCTTGGGCAGTCTCGGCCGAGATTGGATCATCGTTATCTTCTCTCTCAATACTCAATTCCTGAGAATCCGTGTTCTCAGAATCACTCGAAATGCTGTCCATGTCGACCTCGGCCAATTGTGGTCTCTCTGGTTTCTCGAAAACTTCTTCAGGTACATTTTCCTCTTTAGGAGCTTCAGAAACCTCAGGAGCTGGGGTTTTGACAAGAGCTGACAACAACTGGTCTTCAACTGAAGGTTTAAACCTCTTGATAAAACCACCGAAGCGTGACTTAAGTTCAGCATTTGCACGACGCAAAATCTCGTCGAGTTTACGGATGGCACCCGGATCTTGACTCTTGGAATCATCAGTTGTAGGCTCCAGATTCTCGTCTTCACTCTCTTCCGTATCAGATTCATTCAAACCAAGCTGCTCTCTGAGTTCGTCAGTGACCAGCAACTTCAAGTTGAATCTCTTTTCTGTTGCCTTAAGCTGTCTGTACACAGTTCTTGGAGAAGATGGTGTTACTGTTCTGAACACGGGAGGAGGGTATACAGCAACTTCCTCCTCTGGCTGTTCCTCAACTTCGTTCTCCTCCTGTACATCCTGATTCTCGGCTTCCTTGAAATCTGCATCATCGTCAGCAAGAGATCCGTCACTGGCATCTTCGAAATCTTTATCTCCAGACAGCGTACCGAGGTCAAATTTCTCAGCAACTGGAGGTTCCGTGTGGGAGTCCATAATAGGCATTGGCTCCTGTGGGGCATTAGTAGCAGGTAATGGTCCAAAATCAGACTCAACGTCTGCTGGATAATCACTTGGGATTCTTTCAATGTGTCTGCGAGCAACTGTTGCAGCACCACCCACGGCTTCTTGAATGGCTTGATTCAACCTGTCCTCTTGAACATCCTCATAGGTTTCAGATTCATCGTCAGACTCGGAACCTTCAGCTTCGCCAGCGTTATGAGGGCCCGACATTTCCACGTCATGGTCTTCTTCTAGGATGTCTTCTTGAAGATTTTCTTCGTCGTCCTGAAGCTCAAAATCGTGAAGGTATGGTTCTTCTTTTTCGTCCACGTTCTCTGGAGATTCAGCGTCTATCGATTCAGCTTCTAGATCCCCAGCAGCTTGAGCCAATTCGGGGAATTCCTGTTCTCGTAGTTGCTCTGGGTGCTCTTCTTCGTAGGAACCTTCAGATTGGTCATCTTCTTGTTCTTCCTCCTCTTGCTGATTACCCTCAGCCTGCCCTTCTTCGGACTCGTCCGACAAAACAATAACATCATCGTCTTGCTCATGTCGTATACTTTGGTCCTCTTCCTCCTCTTCATCAAGATCCTGCTCCTCTTCATCGTACCTAGATTGTTCATTTTCGTAATGCTCTGGCTCTTCCTCTTCTTCTTGCTCCTCCTCTTCTTCTTCATCCTCTTCTTCATCTTCTTCGTCCTCTTCATCATCTTCACCAGGTCTGGAAATAGGTAGGTCGGTCAATCTTGAGCGTTGATTCGTGTAATATTGAGGTTGGGCAAAGAAATTGTTTTCGTCGTTGTATTCATCATGGTCGTAGTCGTGCTCCTCTTGCTCGTAGTCTTCGTGCTGGTAGTCTTCTTCCTCTGCGTTTTCTTGTTGCTGAAGACTGTTGAGTGCATCGAAGGCGGACTGTGCAAGAGCTTCATCGTGGGGATATTGTTCGTTTTCTTCATACAGACTGAGCTCTCTTTGCAATTGCTGCTCCAAGGCATCCTGAAGAAAGCCCTCTTCTGCCTCTGTGGTATCATGGTGGTCTTCTTCTGGCTCTTCTTCTTCTGGCTCTTCTGGCTCTTCTAGGTCGGATTCTTCATAATGCTCTTGGCTTAGCTCCTCTTCGGAGGGCTCTTCCTCTTGGTTATCTTGTTCTGGCTCTTCGTCGGATATTATCTCTATTATGTCATCGTCCTCCTCTTCGGGCTGCTCTTCTTCTTCTTGGTTTTCCTGCTTCTCCTCTTTCGGAAGCTCTTCAGGATACGGGGAATCCTCGTGCTCAAAGTGTTTTTGCCGGTGTAGAAGATCGCCAAGCTTGTCAAAAGGCTCTGAGAAGATATGATGGCGATACTTATTTTTTACAGATTCGTGTTCTGTGGATAGTCTTAACTGGGAGATTTCTTCTGTCTGCTGGTCCAAAGTAGAGTTGACACGGGATTTGAGGCTGTCAATCCAAGACACAAGCTGGTCTGGGTCTTCTGGAGCTGAGGGAAGATTGGATGAGTTGGACAAAAACAGGGACTCATTGGCCCGGTAGGATCTGTGGGAGAAAGACTTGTCGTCCTGCGACAGTGCCCATTTTCTATTATGGTGTTTCATTTCCGTGGCAGTGGGCAATTGTCTTTGGTAGCTTAGTTTGCAATCTCGGTAAGCAAGGCTGTATTAAGTCTGTGAGGTCACGCAGAGATCACGTGCTCGGACATCTGCATTTGCAGATGGGTTCCAGGCTAGTCGTCAATTGCTGCCGACTTTTGAGATATTCTAAGAATGTGATTCTTTTCGGGCTTATTAAGAAGTATTCTCTTCTTTTTAATTTCTACAGATTGTTGTATGAGGGGGTCATGACCGCAAGCGGTGAGCGGCTATATGGCCGAGTGCAGAAATTATCAGTCTATCGCTTTAGCACAATTAGTTTGGATTGACGTATATAGTAGATATGCAGACAAAGATGCAAAAGAGTTAGTATCTCCGGACAATGACTCCCCCATCGACAGATGCAGACATGAGAATTTTCTGCAGAGGGTGGAAACAGAGGTCTGTGACGGCCTTCTTGTGGCCTTCAAACATGGAAACCATTCTCCGGTTGGCAGTACTCCAGAGTATCACTTTTCCGTCTTCGTTGCCCAGTGCAACAAACACATCGTCATGCAGGAAGTCTGCCCTTGGGAGGTAGTCTGAGCTGGCCTTAAGACCAGAGTATCCGCTTTGACTGACTCTGGGAATACCAGAAGGCACCGTTGTGCTTGTTTTGAGGGTCCGGAGCTGCCCATCCATGGAACGGGCTAGAAGCAATGATTTGTTGGTATTCACAGCCAAGGAAACCGTAGATTCGTTCATTCCGCCGTCACTCCAGAGCTCCTTGCCGGTTCTGATGTCGTAGCATCTGATTTGGGGGTCAATTCCACCAACATAAGCATGGCGCTCGGTCAAATGGCATGCTAGAAGAGGGTAGTCTGTGGAGATCTTCAACACCTCATTCTTCTCTCTTTCGTCCCAGATCCGGCCACTTCCGTCGTCTCCAACACTCAATGCTACGTTATGCGAAACACTACAGTCGTTGATACAATCCGTATGGGTTTTCCCATTGCGTACCTTGATTCCGCTTTCGATGTCCCAAAACGTCACATTGGTGTCTGAAGATCCCGTGAAGAGCCTGCCCTCACTGACAAAGTCTAGACACGTCACTGCCCCTTTGTGTCCTTCTAGGACGCCGTAGTTTAGATTTTCCTCTTCTGAGCTCTTTGGAAGCTTCCATAGACATACTGTCCTGTCCATGCCTCCGGTGGCTAGGATGTCTCCGTCTGGGCCAAATCGGCTGGCGAGAACAGCTCCTTTGTGCCCTGATAGTAGGAACGCATCCTCTGGTGTGTTTCCGTTGGTGGTAGTAAGAGACATTGGCTAGTGATGATACTACTGATGGTGCTTTGTTGCACAAAGTCTACTGTGTGCAGTACGGTGATGCATTTCTTAGGCAAGGTACTCATACGAGTCACCCTCCCGGCGTGCTATGTACTCCTTCTCCAAAAGGTACTCAATGGCTCTCTTGAGGTCTATGAGCTTGGCCTTGAATCGTGACTGGGCCTGGAGAAGAACATCGTTCACCAAGTCGTTGTGCTTCATGGTCTTGCGTGCCTTCATGATCCTCACTATACTAGCAGTGAGGTAGTTCTTTCTAGATTCGTCAATCTCCTTGTGTGTGTCGTCGTCCTCTTGTCTCTGTTCGCTCTTGATGGTGCTGACAAAGTTGACCTTCAACTTCTTCGACTTGTACTCGTTGACAATGGTGAAGGTTGTGTTGGGGTCATTAAAGGCCAGAGGCGTAGGAGGCTGCTGCTCGAGCAACTTGAACTTCACCAACGGCGTCAAGTGTGCCTCAAACACATGCTGGGCAACGCCGATGATCTCAAGGAGCTCTCCGAAGCTGTAGGTGCTGCTCTTGTTGAATGCCAAAAGAAGCATCAACTGCACGTTGGTCACGGTGAAAATGAACGGAGGCTTGCCCTTCCGTGAGAGATTGGCCTTGATCTCACTCTTACCGTGGTTCCAGAGCCACTGCAACTCTCTGCCGTTGTGCTTCTTGTTGTACTCCTGCTCCACGACGTCGAGGGTGCCCTTCAACTCTGGCGCTATATTAAGCTTGTAGTCCTCCATGTAGTGGAACGGCCACATGCTCTGGGCCAAGATCAACGGTGTGAAGTCATTCACGGGGGAGTTTGGCCCTAGTAAATCGCGGATGTTCATCTTCAAGTCTTCCAGCGACTTCATATCCTGGAACATCTTTGTGATCTTCGATGTGAATTCCATCGAGTTGCCCTCCTGCAACCTCTGCAACATGCCTTCCTCCAACTCGTCAGACTTGGTGTTGCCGTTGATCAATCTCTTGGCCAACAACCGGCGGTAGTTGTTTTCAAACACATCCTTGTTCTCGATGTACTTGAGCATTAAGGCCAAGTTGTCTGCGGTCATGTTGGCCACGTCGGCTTCTTTGCTTGTTGCCTTCAAGAAGCTGTCGGCGTACTTGGCCAAGATCTCTGGGGTCTTGCTGGCGGACTTGGGTGTAGGGGTGGCGATGACGTTGATGTTGACAAAGTGCCGGCAGGCGGAGTCCAAGGCCTTGATGAAAAGCGGGTCCTTCTTGAATGCATTGAACACCACGTCGTTGAACTTCATGTACACGGTGATCAAAGTGTGGATGTACACCTTGGGGGAGATCAAGCCCTGGGAGCTGCGCTTGGAGGGCTTCTCCTCGGAGGCCTGGGCCTCGATGCTTTCTGTGGATGTCTTGAGCTCTGCAATGGCCTTGGCAGCCTCGACCTTGATGTGGCTCTCCAAGGAGTCGGCCAAGGGCTGCAAGGTGCTGGGCACCTTGGAGAGCAACTTGTACATGCGCAGAATGTGCTCGATTTCGTTTTGCTCCAACAACTTCAAGAACTGGTCGTACATGTCCTGGGCGTGGTCTTTGATCAAGACGGTGTGCAATGTCTCGAGCAAGGGTCTCTTGCTGCGCTCCTCCAAGTAGTTGTTGGAGCGGGAGATCTCCTCGGCCAAGCGGCTCTCGCACTTCATCATGTAGTCAACCACGTTATGCTGGGAGAGGAAGCTCTCACTCTCCTTCTTGTAGTACTCGGCCGTCTTGGCCATGAAGCTCTGCTCAAAGTGCTTCGTGTACACAAGCATGTTGGACTTCTTCAAGTCGTTGGTGTCGATGCCCAAGTAGACCATGGACTTGACGGCCACGGAGATGACGTTTGTGTCGACAATCTCGTTGTTTCTCTGGCGTTCGATCAACTCAAGCACCTCGGCCATGATCCTGTCGACGTTGTTGTTGAACATGTGGTACTTCCACTGTAGCAACGCCAAGGTGTTGACGTCGTAGATGTCTCTTCTGCCGTCGGATCTCTCCTTCTGGACCCAATATAGGTTCATGTAGTCGAACACGTTGTTCATGTAGCCGGCACCAATGGTGAACCGTTTCCATTTGCGGACGTAGAACTCCAAAAACGACTCGTGTGGGTCCTTCTCGAGGTTCTGGATGAAGTTGACTAGGTAAGCCTGGAGCTTGTTGTAGATTTCAGCCCCGGTCAATGAGTAGGTTGTCTTTTCCTTGCCTGATTTGGTGGAGACGGAGGCAGTGGGGTTGCGGGACTTGTTGGCACAGTAGTTGTACACAGCGGTGTAACAATTCATGTACATTCTGGAGGTGACGCCCTGATCGCCCTGGGCCCCGAGGATGAACTCCAAGCCGGGCTCGATGAAATTCCATGTAGCGTCCAAATCCCCGGCGATGGGGAGGCTCTGGAGTGACGTCATGGGGATGGGGTTTGGGGAGCTGTGTGGGAGATTTGATGGAGCGAGCGGCGAGAGGTTGCGATTTGGAGCATCACGTGCGCACGGGACGGATGGGGCCTACGGGGCAGACAAAAAGCACATTAAATGAAAGTACAAGAATTAAAGAATGCAGGGAACAAAGCTAATCGTCTCTGTTGTCGGTGGTGGTGACTCGGTCAACAACACGGATGATGGAGATGGTGAAGGTCAAGACCCAGGTGCAGAGGGTCAAGAAGAGAAACGCCGTGAGGGCGCACTGGCGGCGGCAGAGGGAGTCCACCGTCGGGAGAATGAGGTTCTTGTAGACCGGGTCTCTGAGGTCAATGCACACCCACTGGTCGTCGGTGAGGGAGCTGAAGGCGAGGGCCAAGTTGGCCGACGAGAAGATGATGAAAAGAAGGTCGAACATGATGAGCTTCATCTTGTCCAATGGGTTGCGCAACCCCATCGGTTTGCCCAGGTACTCGTCGTAGGCAATGTAGATGACGTACACAATGGCACAGCACTGCACCACGATTGCCATCACGGTGCCGGGCTGCTGGCCCACAAAGATGCCGTCGTACTTCCGCCGGGAGTTGGTGAAGATGGTGCACGCTAGAGCCAACGCCGAAACAGAAAATATGAGTATGAGCACACGCAAGAGCAACGGCACGAGGGGGTTGGTGACGAAGATCCGTTTTAGCGTCGGCACGAGGAGCTCTCTTTTCTCGTCCAGCATCATCCAGTAGCCAGCCCGGGATCTGTGGCGCATGCGGTCCTCCGAGGTGTTGGGGGTGTTTTTCTTGAAGAGGGTGGACCAGAACCCCGGTCCGGTGGACTCGTCTGCGGCTGAGTCTGTGGCCGTGGGCCCCATGAGAGCCGTTCTGAGTCTCTCGTCTCCGCCCCACTCCTCGTCAAGTGCATGCATGGACTCTAGCGACGACGACTCGTCCAAGCGGTCTGGTGAGTACAACTCGGGCATGCGGACGGCCTTGAGGAGATTGCTGTAGCTGGAGTTGATGGAGCGGATGAACGGGTCCTTCTGGAACAGCTGGAACTCCTTCTCGTCGTCCCACTTCATGTGCTGGTTCTTGAGCGCATTGGAGATGTCCGCCTGGCCGTTGTTGACGTTGCTGTTGTTCTGTTCCCGGTGGTGCACCTGGGCTAGTCTGTCTAGCACGTACGTGGGTACGACGTTGGCCACCTGTGGGTAAAAATGGACCGGCGAGTCGGCAAACGTGTTGGGCGGGTAGAACTGGCCACTCGGGTCTGCCCTGGCATTCACAGGGTGTGGTTTCTGGGGGCCACCGGGCATCGGCAATTCGGGCTTTCGGTGTCTGTGGTGTTGCCTTAGTACTCGGAATCTGCGTACAAACAGCCGCTTGTGAGCACCGTTTGTTGCGACTTGGTGTGCAGGCAGCCATGTATTCGCAGCCAGCCCTCCGTATCGAGGAACCACGGCTCCTGTGATTTGGAACAATGAGATTCACTTTGCGTCTCCATCCTTCGGCTATCCACTTGTAGTCGTATACATACACGTGTATTTATACATGTGTACCAATGGGTCCTGTGTTCCTGTGTTCCTATGTTTCTATGTTCCTGTTCCGATGTGTTCCCGTAATACACAAACATGCACACATACGATACATACACATGGTATAAATCAAATACACTAGATAAATCCACTACATCAATACACTAGATAAATACACTAGACAACCTTCGGTAAGCTCGGGACGCCACAGTGTTATCTCCGATTCTCCGTTGGTGTCCGCTGTCCGATGGCTGATAACACACCGCCTCCTGCACAATCACCAAGCTTGCTAGATAGTTATACAACCACTCCTCCACCTCCAGCCGGTCCCCACAAATGATACCCCAAGCTGGCAGAGGACTCGCTGTCCCCGTGTGCCTTGGAGCACCCCGGGCCAAAAGTGGTCTGTTTTTCTTGCATGCCCGTCGGCCCCTCTCCGCTGCTGCTGTACGGCTTAACTCCACAAAATCCGCCACCAGCCCGGAAAAACCAAAACAGCCCCTCTTCGACCTGCACTCGTTGTTTGTGCTTTCCATCCCAATCACCTCCCGCTACTCCTACATCTACTGCAACCACAGCTACTCCCTTCTCGATGCCAACCAGCGATTGCCGTGGTTGATCACTGCTGAAAACAAGTTGATCTCCGTGGCCAGCCGTGCATGGACCAAGCTCAGCAGCTCCAACTTTGCCGTCAACAAGAAAGTCGTCAGCTGGGCCAGAAAGCTACTCGACACCATTCCCTACAATGAGAGCTGCCTCAAGTCGTTCCCCAGCAAAACCGTTATGATCAGAGAAATCAACGGCCAGCTTGCGCAGGACCAGCCTGCTGCCATGCTCACGGGGCAGCTAGAGAAGCAGAACGTCGACTTGAACCAGTTGAAGCCCATCCCCGTCTACCATCCGCGGTTCCAGGATGCTCTGACCATAGTTAGTCAGATGAGCCGGTTCAGAGAGGAGTTGGGTGAATACCACCGCAAGCGAGCCTTGTGGTGTGCCTTGGGCATCCCAATCAGTTTGCCTCTTGCTCTTATCCCCGTGCTACCCAACGTCCCCGGCTTTTACTTTACGTACCGGCTCTATTGCCACGTCAAGGCACTCATGGGAGTCCGGAACATGGGATACTTGCTCGAAACAAAGGGTGTTCCGGAAGACGAGGAGCCCAGCCCCAGTGACATCACGCACTTGTCCTTTGAGGCCAAGCCCGAGTTGGACAATGTGTTTCTCAAGCACGCCGTGATTGCCGAGGAAGACAACATTGACAATGAGCGGGTCCTCTTGACTCCAGAGACCATCGACCAGCTTGTGGAGACCACTGGCCTCACCCAGTTGGCCGAGGAGCTCCACAAGGCCCACCACCAGGAGAACGCTCGGATCCAGAAGCAGTTGCTGGACAATGACGTCTCATGAGATACCGCTGTATGTATATAGAAGTCGAACACTAGAGAACCAGATAGAACAACCAAAGTGTAGGAACACTAGGGCAATTAGGGCTAACCTGAACAGTTGATCCAGGTCCTGGCACCAGCCACTGGGAGGCCCCAGAAGTAGGAGCATGTGACCCGCGCCATGTGACCTAGCGTGACAAAAAAGCAGTCACAGGGCAGCGTTCTGAATAATGTGAGGAACGGGTGTCGCGAAAATAGGGCATTGTGTTGAGCAGCACACGACGAAAAAATCTCCGGCCTCCCATATATAGACACCCAAGGTCGCACCATAGTACTTTTTTTCTCCTTAGTATTCATTCACCATGAGAGATAAGTGGAGAAAGAAGAGAGTTAGAAGACTTAAGAGAAAGAGACGGAAGGTGCGGGCTAGATCCAAATAATCGGACACCCGTTCCGCAAGAGTCTCTATCAGTGATAACTGAGTAACGACCCTTGAAGTGTTGGTATATAGCAAAATACATGCCAATCTTATGATTACAACTGTAGACACCAGTGCTGCAACTACTCCCACAATGATCCACCCGGCAAATGCCTTTGATCTGGTTTTCGTTGTCGGCCAGCAAACTTCCTCCTGGATCGCTTCATCGATGACCGGGACATGTGACTACAATAAGGTTGCGTCTCCCCACTTACGTGCTGTCAATTACTAACAGACTTTCTGATCTGTTTGAAGTTGTCTGAGGTTGTCTGATCTGGCAAAACCACCAGACTTGGCACTGATCTGGTCAGGCAACATACGTCAGCGCAATATGCATTCGCCAAGTTGGTCTCGCGATCCACTTCCGCGAATGGTTGCAAAAACACAATCACCTTCTTCATGGCGATAGACCAGGATTCGCCAATCTTCCATCTCTCTCCGGATGTCCCGGGCGGTCACCCCCACTTAATGGTAGAAGTTGAAGAGCAAAGTGACGTTTTTTCGTACCAGGCGTCTGCTCCTCTCCAAGTAACTAGAAGAGACAGTGTGCTGGGTCTGCCTCTGCCTCTGCCACGTTTAGAAAGAGCACTGACTTTGCCGCCGCCAATTGCCGTGGCCCATTCGCCAAAGGGATTGGAACGTGGAATCACTGTAAGCGGATACCCGACCATAGAAGACGAGAACTCTGGCTCTCCAGAATCTCCCAGTCCCCAATTCGACGTAGCTCTGGGCCCTAGACTTCCTCCGGCTCCAGCAGACTTGAGTTTTCCGGACCGAAACCGCACCAGATTCACGTTCCCGTCTGCTTTCTACGACCCTTTGGCTGATTACATGGAAGAACGTCTTATTCGGTTCAGACCGTCTGACTCCCAGAACAACGCCAACATGTCTCTAGACTGTAGACATCCGTACCAGACCCAGGAGGAGCAAGTTCCACAAAACCTGCCTAGCCCAGAGCCTACTAACCAGCAAGGCCCATGGCGGAACGGGAATCTCCAGCGAATCTCCCCAATTCCTGAAAACTCCCCTCCTCCAAATAACAACAGCAGCTCCTCCTTTCTCCCCAGAGGAAGACTGTCTGTGTTTTTGGCTGAACCGTCTTCTCCGCCAATGGTGTACACGCCTCGGGCAGAGACGTTTGCAGAGGCCAAGGGAGAAATCTCAGACGACCTTGCCGGCAGAGTCAACGGGGTGGCCTGGTGCTGCTGTGGCATGTAGACACACTACAAGAGCGCTAAATACCTATCAATTGAATTCTTATGAACGTGCCTTGAAGAACAGAAAATATGATTATTTGTTAGACATGACTTGCTTGCATTGGAGATTCTGCGACGCTTACTCTGCAGCCTCGCCAAAACGGTCAGAGATGCTCGTCAACAACTCTCCAAAGTTCTTTTTAGCTGCTTCTTGGCCTTCCAGTGGCTCGAAGAACTTGGCACTCGACACCTTATGCTTGACGTCGCTAGTGGCCTCCGACAACTTACCCCAGGTGGCACCGTTGGAAACAGCCTTCTGGGCCTCATCGTAGTACGAGATGAATGCACGCATCATGTCGTAGGTCTTCCAGATAGGACAGAACTGGTCGTACGTGGAATAACCGTTTTGCTGCAAGAAGTCTTCCTTGATCAAGTTGGCAACGTCCAACACAATCTTGTCGGAGTCGGAAAGAGCGGACTTACCGACCAACTGCACAACTTGCTCCAACTCCTCGGCGTTGGACAAGATCTCTCTTATCTTTGTTCTCAAGCCGGCAAAGCCAGGGAAGTTCTTTTCGTAGTATGGGTCTAAAGAGTTGGTGTACTTGGAGTACGAGATACCGGTGTTGATGGATGGGAAATGCTTACGCTGAGCCAACTTCTTGTCCAAACCCCAGAAAACCTGGGTGATACCCAAGGTGGATGTGGTGACAGGGTCAGAGAAGTCACCACCGGCTGGAGAAACAGCAGCAACGATAGACACAGAACCAAGTCTGTCTGGGGAACCCAAGGCAGTGGATCTACCAGCACGCTCGTAGAAAGAAGCCAACTTGGCACCCAAGTAAGCTGGGAAACCCTGGTCAGCAGGCATTTCACCCAAACGACCAGAGATTTCTCTCAAGGCCTCGGCCCAACGAGAAGAAGAGTCAGCAATCATAGAAACATGCTTACCCTGGTCACGGAAGTATTCAGCGATGGTGATACCGGTGTAGATGGAGGCTTCACGAGCAGCGACAGGCATGTTGGAGGTGTTGGCCACCAAGGTGGTACGCTTCATGATAGGCTCCTTCTTGCCGGAGATCTCGGTGTAAAGCTCTGGGAACTCCAACAACACCTCAGACATCTCGTTACCACGCTCACCGCAACCAACGTACACAATGATATCGGAGTTGGAGAACTTAGAAAGAGATTGGGAAATAACAGTCTTACCACAACCGAAAGCACCAGGAATACAAGTGGTACCACCTTGCACACAGGGGAACAAGGAGTCCAACACACGTTGACCAGTCAACAATGGGTAGTTAGCTGGAAGCTTCTCAGCCACAGGTCTAGGAACTCTGACAGGCCATGTGTGCATCATGGAGTACTCGTGTTTCTTTCCGTCAAACTCAATCTCCAACACAGGGTCAGTGATGCTGTAGGAGCCCTTTTCGGCAACAGAGGTGATGGTACCTCTGGCTCTAGGAGGCAACAAGATCTTGTGGTCGTCCAACAAGGAGTTCTCGTAGATGGAACCAAAGATGTCACCACCGGTGATGTGGTCACCGACCTTCAAGGAGGCTGGGTTGAAGTCGTACTGGACGTCTCTGTTCAAACATGGAACGTCGATACCTCTGGGGATATAGATGGACTTGGACTCCTCCTTGATCACCTTCAATGGTCTCTGGATACCATCGTAGATGTTCTCCATCAAACCAGGACCCAATTCGACAGACAATGGCTTGCCTGTTCTCAACACAGGGTCACCGACGGTGACACCGGCAGTTTCCTCGTAAACCTGAATCGTGGCCTTGTCACCGTTGATTCTAATCACCTCACCAACCAAGTTGGCGTGTCCAACCTTGACCAATTCGTACATGGCACACCCAAGCATGTTTTCGGCCACCACCACGGGACCAGAAATGGAGAAGATTTGTCCATACTGGGACTCGTGGGTGTCGTCGAGAGAAAGACGTTTGATTTCCTTGCGGGCGTTTTCTAATGCGCCAGCCTGATTGTTAGTTTCTGAAACGATGATTCACTTTTCCGGGGAACATACCATTTTATCGAGGGGATTGAGCTACCTTGAATCTGTAGATAATGAGACCGATTTATCGTTGGTGAGCACGGTCGTGTGTGGCCTAATTGGCCAGGTGCAGCCCACCTGCCAAGCAACACTTAAAGTACTGCTATTCTGACATTTTTAAATTCTTTTGAATTGATTCTGTACATTTCATCTTCACATCCTCTATGCTGACGGCAAATTTCTCCGGCCATGGCTTAGTGTGGTTCTTCTGACGCCCTCGCTCTGTGCAGGCGTGGCCGAATGTGCTATGATTACCAGCCACGGCAACCCACCAATTACTACAGCAAGTACTCCATAATTGTTTTCATTTTGAGTTCTTCATATCGTAATCTGGTGATCCTTAACTCATAAGCTTCTTTGACTTTTTTGTTTGTGTATTTATTGTTTTCACTTTTTGCCATTTACAGCAAATTGATGTAGAAACAGAGATAAGCGAGCCGGATTTCAGACGGCACCAAAATTGCAACCAACAGTAAGCACACGTAAAAATTACAAAACTACCCAATTCTACAGCAAAACCAGGTATTCAGAAACCTGCACTTTTCAAATAAATAATTTACAACTTGGACCCGAGTTTTCTGGCTCTGTCCAAAGCAATGTCGCACATGGCATCAAAGGCCTCTCTGCGTTCTTGCCGAATGTCACCTCTTTTGATTCTGCGAGTCATGATGGCCATAATCTCCTCACGTGGTCTGCCGTTGACAAAAACGACAAATCTGAGACCAGGAAACGTCAGCTCGTAGAGTTCGTTGAGCAGCTTGAGCTTCTGGGCTTCCTCCTCTGAGCCAGCCAAGGATTTCTGCTCCAGCGACGAATGCAGGGATAACTTGTCCTTCAGGGGACCAAGTCTTGGGTGAGCGGAAATGATGTCATTTATCTCTTTAGATACTCTAGGCCTGGCATGCTCGTGGTGTAGAAATTCTGTCAATTCTGTTCGGGTGGCTTCTATAAGGTCCTTGTAGGAGTCATGCTGGGAGGTGAGGACCTTTTTCTGGATGAAGGACACAAGAACAGGACAGGGCTCAAACAAGTGTGCTAGAACATCAGCCTGTGCGTCTAGAGACAAGAGATGCAATTTGGAGGGATCAGGAAGAGACATGGTGGAGAAACGGAGAAACCGGGCATTGTGTCCGGGGAAGTACTGATAACGGAGTACGCCGAGGAGTGCATACAAGACGGGTGGATCTAGGGTTGTGTATTATGCTACTTTACATGCCATTAAGTGAAGTGTTGGATCTCACGCAATCTCTTCAACTCCTTCTGGGAAGGAGCACCTTGCTGTGCGATCAATGGGTGTCTCCACTGCTTGACGTAGGAGAACAAGACATCGGCCAAGTGGTCTGTGTTGGAGATGCCCAAGTCGGCAAACGTCTTGGCGGATGGGTCGATATGCTGGTCGATCAAGTGTCTGGTCACCTGGTCAGGGTTGGTCTGCTTCCAGTAGAGGAACTGCTTCAACTGGGCAACGAATCTGCCAAGGGCCAATGGGATCTGGTAGTCGGCAAACTGGTAGCTGAAAGGACCCACCTGGGACACGTCCTGGGTGATGCCGTGCACCATCAGTCTGATCTCGCGGAAGGACAACTTCTCTGGACCGTAGAGCTCGTACGTCTGGCCAGCAGTTGTGTCGTCGTAACCAATCTGCTCGAGGGCTCTGGCCACATCAAGCACGTGCACGGGGTAGATCTCCTTGGCGTTTCTGTTTGGCGTCCACATCTTCAACTTGGGGCCCAAGTAGTTCAACAAGTTGTCCTCACGGCCGAACATGGGGGCTGGTCTGACAATGGTGGCGTCTGGGGTGAGGTTTCTGACAATCTGCTCGGCAATACCCTTGGTGGCGTAGAACACAGAGTCCGAGGCGGGGTCGGCGTTGTACGAAGACACGTACACGTATCTGGGGTTGCCGGCCTCCTTGACGGCGTTGGTGATACGCTCGGTGATTCCCACATTCACGTCGGCCATGGAGAATCTCTTGGTGTTGTAGTCGGCACCGAGACAGTTGAACACAATGTCGGAGTGGGCAACGGACTCCTCGATGGACTGGATGTTTCTTGGGTCAAACTCCACAAAGTTCACCACACCCAAGTCTCCGCTGACTTTTAGGAATCTGCTCTTCAACTGGTCACGGTATGGGACCACGGTGATGGTGCCGTGCTTGGCCAATCTGGCGTTGAGGTAACGACCCAAGAACCCGCTGGCACCGAAAACGGTGGCGACATAGCCGGTTCTGGAGGAACGGCCGCCGGGACCGGAGGCCTGGGTGACTTTGCCGTTTTTAAGAATGTTCACGTCCGACCCCAACACTGAGGTGTACATGGAGCGGAGCGGCACTTTTGGAGAGGCACGCAACATGTCGGGGTGAATTTGATCGAATAGATGTAAAGACTAGATGCGTGTTCTAACGACGAGGTCTAGGAATGTGTTTTTTTCTCGACTTGATGATTGGGGACTTGGTGCGCTGGCTGCAGGAACGCGAATAAGCTGTTTCTGGTTGGCTGAAGTGGGCGCACTAGGAGCACCAGAGGGAGAGAAAAAATGTATTAGAGCCTACACGGCAGTACATGTCAACGTCGTAGCACATTCAATTAGAATAGGATGAATCCCAGATTCCGCCAAGGCAAGTGAGCCCGATCATCACACAGTGAGTGAAATGGCTGGCATTGGGAGGCGCACGAGGGGCACGAGACCGGCCAGAAACATGGAGAAGAGCGCTGAGCAGTCTCACAAAAAATAGTCGGGGGTCTTTCTCGTGACGGTGGGTTCACCGGGGCGGACGGACGGGTCGTACTGCAAGAATTGTCTTTGGTGAGACTCGTCCACCTCCATGATCGCAGCCTGGTTACCGCAACGGTAGCAGTAGTTCGGAGCGGAGAAGATCGTCACGACAGATTCCTGGTGGGCCCAGGAGTAGCCCTCCATCACCAACTGGTGCGCACGTGCAATGAGACTCAAGTCGTTTGTGTGATTAAATTGCTCGGAAATGTCTTGGCCAAAAGTGAAACCAGCACCTCTAGGAGAAATCCCCCATCCGCCACGATCGTCCGGGTCAGACCACAACAAGTCGCACATCGGGCCCTCGTGGGGGACCTCTTGGATTCGGTTGAGCTCCCGGACCTGATCGATCGTCTCGATCATTGGGGAAAGCCCACCATGCAAGCAAAACACCTTGTTGTCAACCAAGGCGGTGATCGGGAAGTAGTCAAACAAGTCGGTGAACAACTTCCACACGGTGGCGGAGCCGTACTTCCGCAAGCACTCGTCGTAGAAGCCGTACACCTGGGTGATCTGCCTCGACTCGTGGTTGCCTCGTAAGATGGTGATCCGGTTCGGGTAGCGCACCTTCATGCACACGAGGTACGACACCGTCTCCACCGAGTAGTACCCTCTGTCGACGTAGTCCCCCATGAAAAGATAGTTTGTGTCTGGGCAGGGCCCGCCGATCTTGAAGAGCTCCATCAAGTCGTGGAACTGGCCATGCACATCACCGCATATCGTCACGGGCACCTGGACGGGCTGCACGTTCTCCTCAAACTGCAACACGTCAATCGCCATGTCACATAGCTTCCGCACGTCCTGTTCTGAAAGCGGCTCGCACTTGGTCAACTTCTCTATCCACTGGTCTAATTGGTTGATGGACGATGTGCTCATGTCTTTTTTACTTAGCTCCTTGGGATCAACCTTGATCTGTGTCACTTGCTGCTCCTCGTTGGCATCCTCCATCTGCACGTCGGTGTCCATGTCCATTGTGGGCGTCACTGTTGTGTGATTGTGATTTGGGTCTGGGCTCGGCTGGCAACCACAGGCGAATTCAAAAAGTAATCAATTGCTGTTTTCCGACAAGCAAATTTCGTGAAAATGACTGGCGTGGCTGATTTGCTCAGGTTAGATGCTCTCAGTCGTATTAGCGGTAGGCCTCTGGGAATAAGCTAGTATTGGGTACCGGAAACGGCTGGGTTGTCGTTGACTTTTTTTTTTCCCTGTTGCCAACCTCGTCGTGGAAGCCCATGGTGCACGGGTGGTGCGCCCACCTCTGTTTATATAATCCGGAGCCCCCTGATTCGGACACCGCCCTCCGCAAACCGGCCGCTCCTTGCCGCTTTGGGAACTGGCACTTGTTCCGTCATCTTGCGTGGCTTCGTTTGGGCTCTTCTAATCATTACGTAAATATTCCCTCTATACAACATAAAAATCTCTGTAGCAAGTACTGCCACGCCTGCACACAGCAGGGCCGCGGTCTACGTAGGCCAAATGTCAACTTTTATAGAAATAAATAGACGTCTAGCGCCACAATTGGTCCGCACTACTTGGCAATGTAGTTCTTGAACACCTCAACACCAACAAAAGTGGCTGCGTTGGCCGGGAAGGATCTGGCCAACGCTGGGCCCACACCGGGGAAGAAGCCCTTGATGCCCCCCTTGGCGTAGATCTGCTTGGTGGCCGTGGCAATCGATATGCTCACGTTGCTTGACTGTTGTGTGGACTTGATCGTGTCCACTGGGAACACACCAAGCCACATGGCCACACCAGCGAAGCCACCAGCAACAGAAACCGCAAGCAACGACATGTCCTGGCCCGGTGTTGACAAGCTCTCCTTCAAGTACTCGTATGTAGCAAAGTAGAGTGCCGAGCCGGGTCCGTCTCTAGCCAAGGTGGCTGCAGAGCCCTTGAAAATCGACCGGATTCCTCCCGTTCTGTACATCTCTGCAACCACTGACCCCATGGAGGCCTTGCCCTCCTGGATCTGCATCATCACTTTGACTCTCTCAAAAGGAGCAGCCACCAACGTCGTGGGCACGGCAGAAATGAAACCGGCCGTCGAGATCTCCCCAATGGTGAAGTCCTCCACCTTCTTCAGCCTCACGTTGCCCACAATCTTCTTACCCAAGTCGTAACCCCAGAAGGAAACTGCAAACATCGGGGTGACTCCCAACAACGGTGGCATCACGCCTCGGTAGAAACCAAACAAACCGTCTTTGGCCACGGTTCCCTTGAGACACTCGGCGGTGGTCTTGTACACGCCAGTCTGCAACCGGACCTTGACCAAGTCAAATGGGTGGCCCGTCAAAACGGCACACACACCACCAAATCCGCCGGCACCGAACGACTTGATGTTGTCGATCAAAACACTGTCGACTTCTTCCATTGTGAATTAAATGAATATACGGGGATGTAAAGGAAAGAAACGGTAATTGAGTAGCACCAGATTTTCCGATTTCTTGTGGAGAAACGGAGCGTATATATACCAGATTGCAGGACGTCCCTCGGTCCGCGGTCCATTTTTTTTTTTTTTTTTTTTCTTCCGCATCCGTTCAGATGAATCCTGTCAACTGCAGATGCAGACTGTAGAAAATAATATGATAAGGAGACCTCATTTCAGTGTCATTCATTAGGCAACCGCAGCAATTCTATTATTTTGCCAAGATTCCCATGTCAAGGTAGCCTGGTGGCACATTCTGAACCCCCACACATGGCTGCAACACACCCGTGCCTCCGGGATCATTGCCAAGATATTTGCGTCAAAAACTACAGTAGAGAGCCCTGCTCTCGGGAGAATACGTCCGGGTTCCAAATCATCCGAACAATGATTGTGCTACGCCAGCTCGGTGGGGCTAACGCGCAGGAAAGAAGGTGAGATGAGCCGAAGTGCTGTTTTGTGGGGTCAATTAGACGCACCGCAGCTGAGGCCGAGGGTGACAGATCTCACAACAAAAAAAAAAAAAAAAAAAAAAAAAAAAAAAAAAAAAAAAAAAAAAAAAAAAAAAAAAAAAAAAAGGAAAAAATCACAATCCAAAAGCAACATTAAAAAATCATGCTAGCATCTTGCTGAGCTCCTTCAAGTCAATGTCTGCTCGGAGATCCTTGGTGAAGTTTGCCTTTTTCGGCAAAAACCGCCCCTGGTAGAGGTCCCGATTCATCACCCGCACAAGACTGCCCATTCTCACGTGGAGCCGCTCCATGTCTTCTTCGCGTGCATCCAACTCCGTGACATTCACATAGTTAACCACTGTGGCACCGAATTCTTCGCTGCTGCTCACAAACGCAAACACAATTTCCAAGAAATCGTAAACTTGGTTGATGAGCAGCTGCCCACTGAACTCTCCGTAGTAGCCTTCGCTGAATAGCTTGTTCAGACCAACCTTATCGAGAAACGTGTCGTGTATCTGTACAAGCTCATCGATGGTGTGTTCTTGCACATTGGCAGTAGGCTTGTTTTCCTTTTCGAGCCCCGGAAGCTGGTTTTTCTTGTATAATGCGTCTGCGTACGCGTCGTCTAGGAACGGGTTGCTTTTGGCGTGCTTGCCTTTGAAAAGGCCCTCCACAATGATTTTCTGGAAATTCTCCTCGATCAAGTCCGAGCAGATGTACTTGAGGAGGATGTTCAAGAATGACAAGAGACGGTTCCGGATAAGGTTGACGGAACGCAAGTTTCTGGAAATGTCAGCCTCGCTTTTCTTGAGGTACTTTCGTTTGAGACTGGCAAACAGCGTGTAGTTGTCTTGTAGAAGAAACTGCGAGTGCTTGAGACACCAGAGAAAGTTGAAGAGTCTCAAGTACCCGGTGAGCTGCTTGTTGTGGTTGAGAATCGACTGTAATGCTGGCTCTGGAAGCTTGTACTCCAAGGTAAACACCTCCCATGCAATGTTGCCGTGGCTCAAGTCTAAGATTCTGGCATCAATGCGGTTGCGGAATCTTGCTGGAAGGTTCTTGATCGTAGAGCCTTCAATGCCATCGCTGAGAAGCTCAGTGAGCCGACTTGATATTAACGAAAGTGCTGGTTCACTAAAGAGCTTGTATCCCTTTAAGTTCAACGAGTCCACAAGGTCGTGAGAGCAAAGCATCATGATCCGTTTAAGGTTTTGCAAATGCTCGAAAAGATCGTACTTGGTGTAGACTAGCGTATTAAGACGGCACATGACCTCGTCGTACTGATTAATGATGAGTTTCTGGAGCAGGTCTGCGTCCATTGCCCTGAGACAATGGTGCTTTTGAGTGATGTATGCAGAGTACCGTTGGAAAAAGGAGTTCACCCACTCTAGATCGCTGCAGAACTTCTCGAGGAAAATGAGCGTTTTGCCAATGTGGAAGATCTTGAGGCATGCGTCGGGGGTGATTCCTAGGAAAGCAGGCGTGTTCTGCTCGACGTAGATGATGATATCGTTGATGTGCTCTTTTTCCGAGTCAAAGTGGACAAAGAACTCCTGGTTCTCGTCAACTAGACTGCCCTTTAAAATCCAGTGCTCGAGGTATTCATAGTAAGGAACGACAATCTCGTTGAAAATGGATTTAGCTGCGGCCTGGATCTCAAGATCACCAAAGTTGGAGAGCTCAAAAACGTCACACAACAACTGGAAGCCGGTTTTGCTTTCCAATCGCTGCTGGAGGTGCGCTAGGAGCCTCAATGAGTGAAAATGTGGATGTAATGCATGAAGAAGAACAGCGAGTGACGTGGGGCTGGACTGAAAGATAGTATTAATGGAGGCATTATAGTCATCAAGAGAGGACTTGAGGCAGCGGAGAAGGGCCATTTTTATAGGCGAATTAAGCGAATGCTGGATGGAGGTGAGGGTATTGCATAAGTGGCGGTATAGAAGAGCCAATTCACAGAAATCGGCAGCAATTTCCGTCAACGACAAGCTGAGTTTGATGTTGATATTAACGGAGTCGTCTTGGAAAGAAAAAACAGCAGAGTCGATGCCCAAAAGGGTGTTCTTGAGGGAGTCTATTACTGTCTGCTCGTTATCATTTTCCAAATATGGCCTGGCCATCTGGTACATGGAGGCATCTGGAGAGCTTGGCAGACGCATTGGCACGGGCAGCAGCGGAACAGGAGACAATTTGGTCTTTTTCTGCTGGGGCTGTTGGGGAAGGATATTAAGTAGGAACTCCAAGTACAGGGCTATTTGGGCCGGGGACTTGTACTGGGTCAACTGGTGGGCAATTTCGTTAACCTGGATCCAGCTTTCACGGTTTCCGGACGCCAAGAGGAGGGATTTGACCTTTTCTAGTGTGGCAGACGGGGTACTGGGGCTGTTTGAGGGGGCAGAAAAGTCCTGGAGAAGCTCATTTGTGAGGGTTTGCGTGTACTCGGCACCAAGCTCGTCGGGGAGAATGGAGTTGAACAAGCGGTGGAGATATAGCTTTATGGTCTGGGATTTCTCCAAGGGCATTGTGGTGGGAGACGTTTAGGTTGTTTTGGCGTTTGTTGATGTCCGAGACGCGTCTGTGCAGGACAGATGGGCTACAGCTAGAGAGGTAAATATATAGCATACAACAGGCATATTTACAGGGTGCAGGATCAGACCTTGATACCGGAGGACACTTCGTTTGGAGTAATGACCGGGTCAACCACGTTCGGGTTCAAGTCCCCGTTGACCAAGTTCAACTGCTCGTCGGTCCAGAGGTGAGGCACGTCCTTGTTTTCACCAACACCACACTTTCCGCCCATTTCAGCCCAGTCACTGACCCGCTTCAAGTTCAACTCGTTGAACACGGAGTCCACGGCCTCGATCAACTGGTTGGCCAACTCGGGGGTGTGGCCTGGGGTAGGGGTGATTCTCAATCTCTCTTCACCAATGGCCACGGTTGGGAAGTTGATGGCCTGCACGTAGATTTTGTTCTTCTCCAACAACATGTCGGAGGCCTTTTTGGCGTCGGCAGCATTGCCAATCAAGATTGGCACAATGTGCGACGGGTTGGGGATGACAGGAATGCCGAGCTCGGCAAACTTGTTCTTGACGTAACGAGTGTTCTTCTGCTGGGCAATTCTGTCCAGAATGGTGGATCTCTGGTGTCTGATGGAGGCAGCACAGCCAGCCATGACAGAGGGAGGCAAGGAGGTGGTGAAAATGAAGCCTGGGGCAAACGAACGGAACCAGTCAATCATGTTGCGCTTACCGGTGACGTAGCCACCGACAACACCAAAGGCCTTGCCCAAAGTACCGGTGACCATGTCGATTCTGTTCATCACCGACTTGGGGTGGATCTTGTCCAAACCGGCCTTCAAGTGGGCCTCAAAGTCCAAGTGCTCGGCAACACCGCCACCGTGGGGACCGTACATGCCAACGGCATGCACTTCGTCCAAGAAGGTCAAGGCTCCGTACTTGTCAGCCAAATCGCAGATTTTCTCAATCGGAGCAATGGAGCCGCACATCGAGTACACCGACTCAAAGGCAATCAACTTTGGGGTTGACTTCGGGTACTTGGCCAACCTGGCCTCTAAATCCTCCAAGCTGTTGTGCTTGAAGATCTCCTTGCGAGCTCTGGAGTTCCGGATGCCCTGGATCATGGACGCGTGGTTCAACTCATCGGAGAAGATCACCAAGTCCTTCAACTTCTGGCCCAACAACGAGAGCACAGCGTCGTTGGCAACAAAACAGGAGCTGAACACCAAAGCAGCCTCGTGCTTGTGCAAAGCAGCAAGCTCAGATTCCAAGTGGATCGCATGCCGGTTGTGCCCGGCAATGTTTCGTGTTCCACCAGCACCGGCACCGTACCGATCCAAGGTGCTCTTCATTTCCTTGATGATCTTTTCGTTGGTGCCCATGCCCAAGTAGTCGTTGGCACACCACACGGTGACTTTCTCGGATTCCTCAGTCAAGTGCGCTCTGGGGAACTCCTCGGCCAAACGGTTGATGTTGTTGAAGTAACGGTACGACTTGTCCTTTCTCTTGCTCTCAAGCTGGCCGTCCAAGTACGTGTTGTAGTCAAAAGGCTTGTCTTGATCAACCTTCATCTGGCTGCCCACCAAGTCCTTATCGGAGAACTTGTAGGAGCCGTCGATTTTTGCTGCTGTTCTGGTGGCAGTGGCATGGACGGGCTTGCTGGACTGAGAGTACTCTCTGGCAGCCATGGCAGCCCCCACAAATGGACAGGTTCTGGCCTGCTTGGTCAAAGTGGAGGATTCACACATCTGGCGGAGGGCCTGGGTGGACTTTGATTTCACAAAGGGACACACCCTAAGCGAAGCACGGGTGAGGTTTTCCATTTTTTAATTTTTTTGTTTTTCTTTTGGTGTTCCCTGGGAGTTCTGGGTCTTGACCTTGCTTTTGCTGATCAAGCTGTATAAGAAGAACAGAAAAAAAGCTGAAAAAAGAAACGACGCACCAGATACAATGAGTAATGTCCCAGAAGGCCCGGCCCCACAGAGCGCAGACGGTTTGGCGGGAACTGCCAGAAAAAGCGGTTGCGTGCAGGACATTGTCTGATAATCAGCCTGGCTCGGCCAACCAAGTAGTGTAAGCGGGTCAGCGGCCTCGCGCTACCGAAAGAGGAGAAAAAACTCGAGCAGCCGCTCATGGAGCAGATGATGATCTGGCGAGAGCCATGTGCTTTCCATAGTTTGTTGAGCTGTCGAAGGTCTAGTAGGGCCGGAGTTAGTCAGACCCCTGTTCCACGGATAAGCAGGGTTTTCTGCCGCAACCGCCACTCAGCGAATAGAAGACTCGTTTATTCAAAGCACGTTGCACAGCTGCAGCGTGCTCGTAAAACCGAGAACCCAACCGCTGGCGCACAGAAAAAATAACCGACCCCGGTGAGGCTCGAACTCACGATCTCGAGATTAACAGTCTCGCGCCTTAGCCAACTTGGCCACGGAGTCTTGTTACTGGTGGATTCTCCTTTAGCGAGTTCACTATGGGTGGAGGCAATGAAGAAAGACGAAAAAATAATTTAGATCCCAATTTCCCCCAGATACTTTGCTACAGTGAAACAAATAACCTATCCCAATTAAGTAAACTATCCAAGATTACGCTATGTAAACAGAACCCTAAAATTACTCTTCGTCCTCCTCTTCATCGTCAGCGATGGAGTAGAATTGCAACTGGTACTGGTTTCTCTTGACAGAAACGAATCTGATCCAGTCTCTGAGCTGGTTCTTCTTCAAGTACTTCTTGGTCAAGTACTTCAAGTACTTACCGGAGAATTGAGCGGTGGAGACAACAACAACCTTGTTACCCTCTTCGGTGATGGTGATGGCGTCACCCAAGTTACCGAGGATACCGTCAACCTTGATACGCTCGTTCAAGAACTTAACGTAAGCCTCTTGGTCGAAAACAGCGTTCTCAACTGGAGCAGAAGTGTCAACGACGAACTTCTTTGGGGCGTGGGTGTTCTTGGTGGTCTAAATCCTGTTAGCCTACTGCATCGAGTTATCCATAACAGATAAAGACAGCAAAGCCCCCAGGACGGGAAACTGACGAATCAGCGGTGCAAGCACCGGTGGTAATCTAATACATAAGTAGATTTCTGACTAGAGTCAAGATCTTGTCCTGCTCGTTTAACACTCCGGAAAAAAGTAACGGAGTGCCGTCTTGTGGTTCCCGTTCAAGGTCTGAACTGATCAATATCTTCGTAACTTAAGTGATACATACAATTGGAGCCATTGTTGATGAAGAAAGTGGTTGGTGGTGAAGGGAAAACGATGGTGAAAAAAGTTCGCACACCGTTACTGCGAAGCGGCCCGGCGTGCCGTGCTCAATTCATCGCGTCTAGGGCTCGTGCCCTCAAACGCACCCCGTCAGCCGGGCCATTACACTTCAATAATTTAAATAGAAATACAAATAATTTAAAATGAAGAAAAATGAATTTGGGGTCTTTGTAATGAATTTAGGTGTATGGAGGTGTAAATTAAACGAAAAGTGTATTCTTAGGATATATTTGTTGGTGTATTCATGCCTGACTTGGCTATTGCCACCCATGGCTGTAGCAGTAGATGAAGTTTAATAGTTCTGGCTGATTCTGTATAGTTTGTTTCATCATTCTTGCATTACTGTAGCTCTTGTGGGTCCTGTTTTGCAGATCTGTCTTGTTGGGTGGTCTGCAGTCAAGTCCGAGACCAATTCCGCGGCCCAATACAACAGTTGATGGAGCAGTTAGTCAAAATATCAGTAAAAATCATAAATTTTATTTCTTTTCACTCTAAAGTGACACAGAAGGAATAAAAAATTCAAGGCTTGCCGGCATTTGCTGCTAAACACCTTGAGGGGCCAAAAGTGGCGTGCTTATCAGGATGACTCAGATGACTCAAGTGGCCGCAAAAAATAGATTGTTTGAGTCGCAGCCACCTGTGCAGCGTAATCACTCTCTCATTATTGGTGCGGAGTGGAATTTGGGCTTCTCAAATTTCGGTAATATCATCTCTAAAACTACCTTCTCTCAGTATTCAACATGAGCCGCAATTTCTGCACCTCGATTGTCAGAAGAACCGCTTCGCCTATACTTGGGGCCCATGCTTCTAGCAGAACAGCGTCTGTTTCCAGTGCCGTTCAGCAGGCTATTACTAGTAAACCACACAATAAATGGACTAGAGACGAAATCAGAGAAATCTACCAGACTCCAATGCCGGAGTTGACCTTCCAGGCACAGCTGCAGCACAGAAGGTACCATGATCCAAGCGAAGTGCAATTATGTACTTTGCTCAACATCAAAACCGGTGGTTGTTCTGAGGATTGCAAGTACTGTTCCCAGTCGAGCAGATACGACACAGGCACACAGGCGGAAAAGTTGGTTGCTCTTGAAAAAGTGCAAGCAGCAGCAGTCAAGGCCAAGGAAAATGGCTCTACGAGATTCTGTATGGGTGCAGCCTGGAGAGACATGAACGGAAGAAAATCCGGGTTGAGAAAAATCTCCGAAATGGTCAAGTGGATCAACGACGAGTTGAAAATGGAAACCTGTGTGACCTTGGGTATGGTGGATGCTCAGCAAGCACAGCTTTTGAAGGAGGCTGGCTTGACTGCTTACAATCACAACATTGACACTTCCAGAGAGCACTACCCCAATGTGATTACCACCAGAAGCTACGACGACAGGTTGGAAACCATCAAGAATGTGCAGAAGGCAGGTATTCTGGCATGCACCGGTGGAATCTTGGGCTTGGGTGAAACCGAGGAAGACCACGTGGGCTTTTTGCACACCTTGGCCACCATGGAGCAGCACCCAGAGTCCTTGCCTATCAACAGATTGGTTCCAATCAAAGGAACTCCAATGGAGGCAGAGTTGTCGCAGCTCCCAGCCAAGTCCGAGAAGAAACTCAAGTTTGAGTCCATTGTGAGAACCATTGCCACTGCCCGTTTGATCATGCCAGAGCTGATCATTCGTCTTGCTGCCGGCAGATACACCATGAAGGAGCACGAGCAGCTTCTCTGTTTCCTTGTTGGGTGCAATGCCATTTTCACCGGTGAGAAGATGTTGACTACAATGTGCACTGGCTGGGAAGAAGATATCCAGATGTTGAAGAAGTGGGGCATGAAGCCCATGGAGAGTTTCAGACAATCTCGCGGAAAGAAGACCGCCAAGACCGAAGAACCAGTGGCTGTTTCAGCATAGTGCGAATTTCGCAGCCATTTCTGGAATCAAAGCCGGTAGCTGATGTGAACACTGCACTAATTTTTGAGCGTGTATTCAAATAGTAAAGCATTTCTGATCTAAAAGAGATTCTCTAATTTGATTTAGTAGATTGTAGATATGACACATGGCAGCCACAGATAATGCTGCCAAGACCTGTGCTGCATGTCTAGCAAGAATATGAACAATTCATGATTTTCTTCTGAAATATTATTTCGTAGTTGTAATGGTAATTGTGGTAACTAGCAGTTGTAGTAACTAGTAGTTGTCTATCAGTGAGTCATGAGTGGCCAGGTGATTCGCGTTATCAGTAGAAAAAAGTTCCCCACTATCTCCGACCTCCATGCTACCCCGCCTCCGAAGAGTCCCCAGGCCGTTTCTGAGCAGAACCTACTCCTCACAGGCAGCACCAAAACGAACGTGGCTTTGGCCGTCTCTTGCGTCTGCAGCCTTGACGGCACTGGCAACTTACTATTTTGCACGTGCTCACCATGTTCCCCACTATCATTCGCTTACACCGCTAGAGCTGTTGGAACCACCAGAATACTGCAGTCTGGCGGAGCTCAAAAGAGCAGTCCAGGAAATTAGAACAGCCATTGGGGCTGAAAAGGTGACTAACTCCCAGGAAGAGCTAGATGCTCACTCCGATAACGGGTATACTCCGCAGCCTCCGCAGCCACACGAAAAACCACTCTATGTGGTGTACCCAACGTCCACAGAGGAGGTTTCGGCTGTGATGAAGATTGCCCACAAGTACACGGTACCGGTTGTGCCGTTTTGCGGCGGATCGTCTTTGGAGGGGCACTTTTTCTCCGTCCGACCAGGCATAGTGGTGGACACCAGCAGAATGAACAAGATTCTCAGAGTTAACAAAGACGATTTGGACGTGGAGGTGGAAGCCGGTGTGGGGTGGGTCCAGTTGAACGAGCATCTTCAGCAGGAAAACATGATGTTTGGCTGTGACTGTTCTCCGGCAGGCCGGTTTGGTGGAATGGTCAGCACCAATGCGTCGGGTGTGAATGCTTCCCGGTACGGAGCCATGAATAGAAACGTCACCAGCATTACCGTTGTGCTTGCAGACGGAAGTGTGATTAAGACCAAGCAGCGGCCGAGAAAGTCCTCTTCTGGGTACAATCTCACGCAGTTGTTCATTGGCAGCGAAGGAACTTTGGGTATAGTCACGGAAGCAGTGGTGCACGTTCACATGAAGCCCAAATTTGAAAACGTGGCCGTTGGCCAGTTTGACTCGGTGCTCCACGCCACCAAAACAGTCTCTGACTTGTTCCGAATGGGGGTCAAGCCAGAGGCAATTGAGTTCTTGAACGAGGACATGATGCACTGCACCAACTACTGTGGTTTCTTGACGAGGAAATGGCTCGAGGTGCCTACTCTTTTCTTCAAGATCGGAGGCCTGACCGAACTGATGGTCCAGGAACAGCTAGATATAGTAAAGCTGGTTGCAAAAGCTAACCAGTGCCAGGACTTCATCATGGCAGAGAGCCCAGAGGAAGGAGAGGAGATTTTTGCAGCCCGGAAAAACGCCTTCTACGCCATTCTTGAGTACGGCAAGAACGAAATCGCCGACAACGTCCGGCTCTGGGTGTCTGACGTGGCAGTGCCACTTTCCCGGTTCCCTGCTGTGGTGCAAGAAATCACGGAGCTAACAAAAAAATCCGGCTTCCAGTCGGTTATCCTCGGCCACGCCGGTGACGGCAACCTCCATGCCGACATCTTCTACACGCCCGAGCAGCTAGACGAGTGCCACAAGGTGATTGACGAGATCACGATGATTGGCTTACGTAACGAGGGCACGGCATCGGGAGAGCACGGAATTGGGAACGGAAAACGGAAGTTCCTCGAGATCGAGCTCAGTCCCGATGCGGTGAGTCTCATGCGGTCCATCAAAATGGCCCTCGACCCAAAGAGAATCCTCAACCCGGACAAGGTGTTCAAGATCGACCCGACCGACTCTGCAGAATAGACTATAGATAATAGAGATACTACAAGGTTGGCCTGGCTTCCCAAAGTAGCTATTGTAAGTGTGCGTCTCGGATTGCGCGCTGTGCATGAAGACGAAGCTACCTTATTTCGGGGTTGCCTTGGTGGGTCACGTGGAGATTAATTTGTGGTGTTGGTCAGCAGATCAACATGGATAACTGTAAATTCTGTCTTTCTATTTGTTTTTTTTCTTATTGCCGACGGCCGAATTCCTGGGCCGATAACGGCCATTTGCTCCCCTCACCTTATCGATTCCTGCGCGAAACGGTTGTTTTGGTATCTCGACGCTCGTTAGATAAAGGATAAGCACTCCGGCAGCGGAAAGAGGTTGATTACAGTAGGCATTTCACGAGGCGAGTGAAATTAGCAACGATCAGCCGGAGATCGACGGCGTCTGTGATTTCACAGCACACAGCTCTGGGCTTATCGGGTGAAATGGTTGGGTGCCATGCCACATCGGTCTTTGCTCCGAACCACCGCAAAGCCCGCTGCTCCGAAGAAAACTTTTTGCGTTATCTTTTTGCGTCACGTGACCGCCTTCTCCACCCCTGGCGCAGCCAACATATTTCTTTCAGGCCTTTCTCTTTTTCAGCCACCTTAGCTCCATTCCGATAAATATCCCCAGACTGCTCCCTCCCCAGTCCACGCCTTCATGCGCATATAGCTCTAAGCTCCTATTTATTTACTCTTTTTTAATTTTTATCATCACTTCTCCTCCTCCCACCAGAGATGGCTCTGTCATCGTACTCCACGGCAAAGCTCAGATCCAAACTCAGTGACTTGTCCTTTGAAAGCCCCGAGCAGGAACGGCTATCTCCCTCGAGAAACTACCCGACGAAATCTCTCCTATCCAAGTCGTTGGCCGGTGAGAAGCACGGCGGGTCTCCTAATTTCAGCTCCACCGATAGCTTCAACGAGGTGTTCCCAGAGTCTCCTACTTTGGCCAGCGACCACCCAGAACCAGAGCTCTTGGCCACTTCAGTTGGAAAAGATAGCGACGGACGGCTTATCCCGAGCTCCTCGGCCATATCACTCCTTTCGCTCAACAACAACGGCAATCACAGCAATAACCACCACCATGGGGCCGGGTCGCAGGTGCACAGCCCGAATCCCAACAACTACCATGAACCCCACAACTCTCACCCTCACGTGCAGCATCACCTTCATCCCGGAATGGAGAAAAAGAACTCCTTCCACAACATCAGACCGGTGAACTCTTTTACGCATCTAAATCACCTCAACCACCAGAGACTACAGCCTTACCACAAGCTTCTGAGTCCTGCGATGTCACAGAACGGAGACTTTTCCAACATCGCCACGCCGCAGTCCATCCCGCTTGCGAGAAACCTGAGTTTCTTGCAAAACGCCCCGGACTCCCCTAATCTCATTCCCACATCGATAGGAGGGTCCCCGTCGAGGTTCTGGCTCACGTCCCAAACGCCTCCTAAGTCTGTCTCGGGCTCCTACAAGTCCCGGCAGCTGGTGCTTCCGTTGACGCCGTTTACGAGCCATACGACGGAACCAGGCAAATTCGCACCCTCAGCGAAAGGAGCGCAGTCTCCTATTCTCAATCCTGTGCAGACGCCGTCGGAGGACATGCCCATGACGCCGCTCTACTTGAGCTCCGAGACGGACCTGTATTTTGTGTACAGAAAGCCAAACAACCAGGGCTATTATCTGTCATACACCGAGTCGCACCATCGTGACGACGGCAGCGGTGAAGATATCGCGGAACTCGGTCCACGAGAGCTGCACGAGCCCGACGCCGACCAGCTGATGGACGATTAAGCATATACATAGTAATCAGCATCATTGTAAATTAATAATTTTTTGGGTCTCACGCGTAGTGTGGTAGGTGTGCCTTTTTTTTACCCTTTTCAGCGGTTTGCAACTGCGGCTCAGTGGCGGTCCAGGATCATCAGATCTGTGCGCACAATGGCACATTAGAACAACGCTTCTTTACTATGTCTACATATGAAGGTATGGAAATCGGCCAGCAAAAATCCAGAAATTGCTAACAGCAGATGACCACAATATCAGCACCCGGATGGCAAATTCAAATTCCAACGAGGACTCCAGAAGACAGTACAGAACGCTATCTAGTGTCATGGAGTCCTTCTTGGCTGACACAACCGATGCTTCTGGCAGAAGATACTCCGGCAGAGAGCTCTTCAATAATGCCCTTCGACATATGAACGCCGAAGAAAACTCACAGGCTGTGCAGGAAATTCTACAACATCTAGAAAGAGTGGGTGATCTGCTCAACGAATCGGAGGGAGTGCTGCAGCAGTTTCTTGACTCGCTAGAACGGGTGGATGTCAAGACGCTAGCGGAGTCAGCCGACTGCCCGATCTGCACAAACCGCTTCGTAGACAACGAGTGGCCATTGGTGGTGAAGCTACCCTGCAAACTCCAGGGCAACACCAAAAGAGAGCATTTATTCGACATGGACTGCATTGCCCCCTGGCTCAAGATGCATTCGACGTGCCCGTTGTGCCGGTTTGACATGAGGGACGTCGACAGAGTCAGAAGAGAGAAGCTTGCAAAGGAGCTTGCGGAGGCCGAGGATGACGACGAGGACGACGAGGACGACGACGGCTTGGATCTCTACGGATAAGCGACCATGGGTCCACCATTATACTATATACATTAAATCTTAAAAGAGTCGCTGTTCAAGATCTTCTTGACCTGCTCAGCAACTGGATCGGTGGTGTCGTTGTATGCGTCAGGCAACTTCATTTCCTTGGCGGTCAAAGAGTCGAGCTGTT
Organism: Osmozyma mogii; assembly: GCA_030573315.1. Lineage (NCBI taxonomy): Eukaryota > Fungi > Ascomycota > Pichiomycetes > Serinales > Metschnikowiaceae > Osmozyma > Osmozyma mogii. Next base: position 461,940 of record JAJMDB010000001.1, read on the forward strand.
TGGCAAAGTCGAGCAGCTCGTGTGTAGTGATCTTGGCGTTGTACTCCACGTCCTCCAAGTTGTACTTGTTGATGTACGACAACCACATCTCCACCACCTCGGGGTTTGCGTCGTATGCTGCCAACTCGTAGTTGTAGGTGATTCTGTGGAAGTTCTGTTTGCTCTTGGCGTGGATAAATGGGGCTCTGATGACGGTGTACAATCTGCGGTCTGTCTTCAACTTTTTGAGTGCAGAACATGGAATGCCCAAGTAGAAGGCTGCTCTCAACGCAAAGTCTGCCGCACGGATCAACAGCTCCTCCTTGTATCCTCTGAGTTTCATTCTCACCACCTCGTGGCCGTGTGTTTGCGGGAGCCTTATGGGTTCATATTGCAACATCTCCACGTTAAGCGGCACCTTGCCGTTGTCTGTCTTGATCTGGGGCTGGAACTTGTGCTCTTTGTTCAAAGCAGCATCCAAAAATTCCTTCTCCTGTGCTCTTTCTTCCTGCTGTTTTTTGATGTACTCGTCGGGCAGAAGAAACTTTGCGTTTTTCTGGAGCACCGACGTGCTCGATGCAAAGGTTCGAGACGACACGGCCGCTCTTCTTATGGTCTGGGCCAACATTCTGGTGTCGTAGAGCTTAGGATGCTGTGAAGAAAATGAGATTGGGCCAGTGAAAATTGTGTCTGTGCAGGTGTCACGTGATGACTGTTGGAACACCCACCAAAGTAGACAAGAAGTGTTGAAGTAAATTCAGTAATAACTGTGTCTATCTCTCTGCTTATAGTGTTTTTATATCTTCTTTGTTTGGTTGTCAGTTTGCTGTTGTGTGGGATTGTTGCTGATGTCTGTAGGTTTTTACTTTTGCAACTGATCTGAGAGATACAGTCAATATTTCAAACTTCACGTAAAAAGTGTCGATTCCAATTTTTTTTAAAAAAAATTTAAAGAAGGCTGTAGTCTTACTCTAAAAGTAATACAAAGTTGAACTTAAAAGAAAAATTTTTTTGTGGGCTGGACTATTGGCTGCAATCTACTTGTTCTGGAGAACTGGCATGCGCATACTTGTAGTAGCTCAAGTGCACCAAAGCAAGAGCAGAACTACCGCAATTAGTGGCTGAGTAAAGTCTTAGATTACGTCATGATTAGCAAATAGAATGCTCTTGAAAACAAATCTTACAAATCACCAGACCGTCTTGTCAGAACTCGGACAACGAAGAAGGCTAATGCCACCACAATTGCCTCAGCCTGCAAAGTATTCTCCACAACAATAATCTCTCCACGACAAAGCATCTGCACCGAACTAGAGAAACTTGGACCAGTGATTGAGTTGCGTACTCAAATTTGAGTATTCGCATTCAACGGTCGTAGAAGGTGCATCTGCACGGCGCTAGCGTGCTCGTAAACGGGTCTACTCGTTTACAACAACCAAGCCTTGACGGAATTTTCTCTTTCAATTCAATTCCTAAGCATCAAGTCCCAGTTCCAACTCATTTAGTCGGAATTACAAAGTCGGCGGCTACTTCTGTCCTGGTGCATCCACTTTCGCAGCTCCGCTCGTATTCTCGTTCCTAGCGTCTGTATAAAACCTCTGCAGCATCCACTGCTACACACCAGCCATGTCCGAATTGAACCCAACAACTGTCCATAGAGAGTTCTTTGGGCTTCCGGGTGCCATCCTGATCACAGCTCTGCTACCAGCTGTGTTGATCTTTTTCCAGCTTGTCATAAATAACCACTATTCGTTGAAGGGCATCCACATTGATTTCTCCAAGATCTACGAACAGCTCCCCAAGTCTTGGGACGAGTTCTCCCTGCTTGCGTTTGACCCAACATGCTGGAAGGTGTACTTGACGTGGTTCTTTGTTTTGGCAGTGTGTGACATTGTCTTCCCTGGCAAAGACATGCAAGGCATTGAGCTCCGTGATGGAACCACTCTTCCGTACAGAATCAACGGTGTTTCCATGTCTGCCACGTTGATACTATTGCTTTTGGCCAGACTCTTTGCCTCTCCAAACTACTACTTGCCGGAATTGCAGTTTCTTTACGACAACTTCGATAAGTTGATTCTCGTCACCATCATCTTCTCGTTTGCAATTGCGTTCTTTGTGTACTTCATTTCGTTCATTCCCCTCCGCAAAAAGAACGGCAAGGGCACCAACGAAAGAATCCTCTCGATCAACGGTAACACAAAGAACCCGATCTACGACTGGTTCATTGGCCGTGAGTTGAACCCCAGAATCGGACCATGGGAAATCAAGCTCTTCTGTGAGCTCAGACCCGGCATGCTCCTCTTGTTCTTGATCAACTTGTCTTGTATCCACAACCAATGGCACACCTACCACAAGATCACCGACTCGTTGGTGTTGGTGAACTTCCTCCAGGCATTCTACATCTTCGACGGTGTGTTGAACGAGGAAGGGTGTCTCACGATGATGGACATTGCCACAGACGGATTTGGCTTCATGCTTGCCTTTGGTGACTTGGCGTGGTTGCCCTGGTCCTACTCGTTGCAAGCCAGATACTTGTCACTTGAGGAGAACTTCCTTGAGCTCGGATGGGTCAATGTGGGTCTCATTCTTGCCCTCAGTTTCTTTGGCTACTACATCTTCCACTCAGCCAACCAGCAAAAGTCCGACTTCAAGCAGGGCAAGCTCAACCACATGAAGAGCATCTCCACGCCAACGGGCTCCAAGTTGCTTGTGGAGGGCTGGTGGGGACTCTCCCAGCACATCAACTACTTCGGAGACTGGCTCATTGGCTGGTCCTGGTGCTTGCCTACAGGTGCACAGACACCCTTGACGTACTTCTATGTGATCTACTTTGGGGTTTTGTTGGTGCACCGCCAAGTCAGAGACGAGATGAAGTGCAGAGCCAAGTACGGTGCCACCTGGGACCAGTACGAGAAGCAAGTGCCGTACAAGATCATTCCGTACATATATTAAGTAATAAAAGTACTGATAACGATATATAGCCGATGCGATGTCTTGACATTTTTCGCGAAGCCATCTCAGCATGGGCAAGACATCTAAAGACAAGCGAGACTTGTACTACAGACGGGCCAAAGAGGAAGGATGGAGAGCCCGGTCGGCGTTTAAGCTTCTACAGATCAACGAGCACTTCAACATTTTCGACGGAGTCAGCCGGGTGGTGGATCTCTGTGCAGCCCCAGGATCATGGTCCCAGGTGTTGAGCCGGGAGCTCAACAAGGACGAAAACAGAAGCAAAGATGCCAAGATCGTGGCTGTAGATCTACAGCCCATGGCTCCAATCGACGGGGTCACCTGCTTGCAAGCAGACATCACGCATCCAAAGACGCTCCAGCGGATTCTTGAGCTCTTTGGCGGTGAGCCAGCCGACTTTGTGTGCTCTGACGGAGCTCCAGATGTCACGGGGCTCCATGACTTGGATGAGTACATCCAGGCTCAGTTGATTCTCTCGGCACTCCAGCTTACGTGCTGCATTCTCAAACCTGGTGGAACCTTTGTGGCCAAGATCTTCCGCGGAAGAGATATCGACTTGCTCTACAGCCAGCTATCGTATCTTTTCGAGCGTGTTGTGTGTGCCAAGCCCCGTTCGTCGAGAGGAACGTCTCTTGAGGCATTCATTGTTTGTCTTGGCTACAAACCGAGGTCTGGATGGAACCCAAAGCTCCGTCTCGACCAGTCCACCGAGGAGTTCTTTGAGGACGCAGGAATCGGCAAGAGCTACATTGCAGAGGACTTTGAGTTGCCAGAGCACGAGGAAAGACTCATTCCAGACTTCATAGCGTGCGGGAATCTCGAAGATGGAGACTCGGACGCCTCATACGCATTGAACGAGTTCATAGACAGAAGGGACTTGAAGCCGGTGCAGATGCCTACAGCACCACCGTACAAGAAAGCCCTAGAGATGAGAAGAAGAGGGGAGTTGGTGAGAAGGTGATACGTAATATAGAATGTATAGTTAAGTCTATTAAGCAGAAGAAGGAGCCTCCTCACCCTTGGTGACGGCGTCAGGCTTCAAGGTAGGGAACAACAACACCTCTCTGATGGTGTTGGAGTTGGTCAAGAACATGGCCAATCTGTCGATACCGCAACCCCAACCGGCGGTAGGAGGCAAACCGAACTCCAAGGCGTTACAGAAGGTCTCGTCGATCATCTGGGCCTCGTCGTCACCCTGGGCCTTCTGTCTGGCCTGTTCCTCGAATCTCATTCTCTGGTCGAATGGGTCGTTCAACTCGGTGTAGGCGTTACAGATCTCCTTGGTGGCCACGAACACCTCGAATCTCTCACACAAACCTGGGATCTTTCTGTCCTTCTTGGCCAATGGAGACATCATCTGCGGGTGGCCAAAGATGAAGGTTGGGTTGATGCAGGCGTCCTCGAGGTCACCAACCAACTTGTCCAACATTCTGGCGTTGGTCAAAGGAGGTGGGCAGTCGAGCTTGTTGTCGATCAAGATCTGCTTCAAGAACTTGCCGGTCTCCTCGGTGTGCAACTGGTCTCCTGGAGGGAACTTGACGTTGTACACCTTCTCCAACTCCTCGATCATGTTGACTCTCTTCCAAGGTCTGGCAAAGTCCAAGGTCAACTCCTTGCCGTCAGGACCGTCTGGGTGGTATGTGAGCTTGTAGCCACCGGTGATCTCCTTGACCATCTCGGAGAACAACAACTCGGTCATGTCCATCAAGTCGTACACATCGGCGTAGGCCTGGTAGAACTCACAGGTGGTGAACTCGGGGTTGTGGGTCATGTCAATGCCCTCGTTTCTGAACTGACGGCCAATCTCGTACACTCTGTCCATGCCACCGACAACCAACTCCTTCAAGAACAACTCTGGGGCGATTCTCATGAACATGTCGATGTTCAAGTCGTTGTGGTGGGTGATGAAAGGCTTGGCGGTGGCACCACCAGCAATGACGTTCATCATCGGCGTCTCCACCTCGGTGAAGTCTCTGTCGTCCAAGAAACGACGGATGAACGAGATGATCTTGGATCTGACCTTGAATCTGTCTCTGACGTTGTCGTTGACAATCAAGTCCAAGAATCTCTTTCTGTATCTGGCCTCCTGGTCCTTGAAACCAAAGTGCTCGGTTGGCAACATGTGCAAACATGGGGTCAACAACTGGATGTCCTTGGAGAAGATGGAAAGCTCACCCTCACCACCCTTGGCTGGGGAGGTTCTGCCGGGGTAACCGGTGACACCGACAATGTCACCTCTTCTCAAGATGTCGTGCTGCTTCTCGTAGACCTCCAAGGACTCAGCGTCCTGGGCCTGGGCCATGATCTGGACCTGAACACCGTCACCCTTCAACACGTAGAATCTCAACTTGGATCCAGACTCTCTCTTGGTCATGATTCTACCGGTCACCTTGACCTCGACGTCAGGCAAGGTCTCACCTCTGCTCAAGTGGCTGTACTTCTCAATGAACTGAGGCACACCCTGGTCCCTGTGGAACTTGTGTGGGTAAGGGTTGAACTTGGACAGGTCCTCGATGTGGGCCTTTCTGAACTCGTCGATCTGACGGGATCTGATGTCGAAGTACTGGTTGGGGTTCAAGTCGGCCATGATGTCCTTCTTCTTGGGCTGCTTGTCCACGTTGGTCTTGGCCTTCTGGGCCTTCTTGGCCTCAATCTGTCTGGTCTTCTGTCTCTTCTTCAACTCCGTCTTGGACACCATCTCGCCCGTGACATCGTCGAGATACGTCTTGGCCACCTGCTCGGTCACCTGGTCAACTGGGTTCTGTTCAGACATTCTGTAGTACTAGTTGTGATTTCGAAAATTTTTCGTTCTGCGCGGAGAAAAGTCCTGGTACTGCGTCCGATAACGCTCTTCTCGTTATCCTGATCTCCCGTCCATTTTTTATTTGAAGAGGTTAGAGAATAAATAGAGGAGTTGAAGATGTAATGACTTTGATTTTGTCTTCATTGTAGCTGGTCAGTTTGCATATGTGAAGGTGGACCAGGATGCTGAGTGCGATCAGCCATCATGTCAGAGCAGATATGGTATTCGAAGGGCAGATTATATTGGAGAAGCAGATTGGATAAATGAAAGCTCTACGGTCAGGAGGGGGAGATCATTGTTTTTCTCAGATTCCCTGGATCGTGGGTTACTGTTTTGTAGCTGCAACATCTCATGGACTCCATCAGTGGATAGTGGACAATCTGTGGACCACTGAAGCAGACCTAAAACCATGTAGGGACCACGGAAAACTAAAACTTTGTAGTTTAAACATATGGTTCTGTTAATACAATTCTCTGTATAGTATTACCATGTTCTACAATAACCGTGCCTCACACCCACCAGACGATGGTCTGCGAGTCACTACGCCTCCAGGCCACGCAAAGCCACTAGAGAAAAAACAAACCACGTAGACAAACAAACCAAAGCCGGTTTACAAAAATAGCCAAATCATAGAAATTTTTCTTTTTGGTATCTGGGCCAAAGACACGTCTGGGGGGTCAGGGAGGTACGGGTGTGCTGCAAAATTTTCCATGTTAGGAGCATCACCATCACAGCTGAAACCCCACCATGTCGTCGAAAACCGCTGATAAGCAATACGAGGCACCCACAGCACACTCGATCAACATCGAGGGAAGTGCCCTCTTGTCCATTCTCAGACACACATCGGAAAACTTCCCCTCTTTGTACTCCGGTTCGCTTCTTGGCTTTGGTGATAACGGATCCATAGATATCACCCACGCGTACCCATTCCCATACCCAGACCAGTACGAGGGAGGCCTGTTCAGATCCAAGAGCGGCTCCAAGTACCAGCAGGAGATCTTGGACGCGTTGAAGTCGTTGAACATTGGTGTGGAGTTCCAGGGATGGTTCCAGGCCACCGTCAGCGGAAACGTCGTCACCTCCACTTTGGTGGACTCCGTGGCACAGCAGCAGTTGAAGAACAAGGACTCGTTCCTTCTTGTGATCAACATGGCCTCCGTCGGCAAGGAGTTGGAGCTCAAGGCCGTGCGTTTGTCGGAGAACTTCCTCCAGACGTACTTGGACGGCAAGTGGAAGACCAAGGACTTGGAGAACAACAAGTTGTCGTACCTCAATATCTTCGACGAGGTGCCGCTCCACATCCACAACCAGCATTTGGTGAACTTGTTCTTGGCCAACAGCAAGCGCACCGTGGACGAGCACGAGTTTGACAACTTGAACTTCTCGTCCAACTCCAACATTGCCACGCAGCTCTTGGAGAACTTGTACAGCCAGATCGACTCGTTCAACTTTGACCAGACCAACTTCAACTACTACCAGAGACAGTTGCAGAAGGAGCAGACCAAGATCCTCCAGTGGAAGCAGGCCAGAAAGAACGAGAACCAGGAGAGAGCCAAGCGTGGCGAGCCCGAGTTGAGTCTTGACGACTGGCACTCGCAGTTCCGCTTGCCCCAGGGTCCCTCCAGATTCAACAACACCTTGTACTCTAGAGCCATTGACGAGCTTGCGGACGATTTCTTGAAGAAGTGCGACGAGGAGTTGGTCAAGAGCTTTGCCATCGAGAGAAAGTTGACCATGTCGTGAGCTACGTAAACACTACATATTAATGACCGCTCCGAGGAGCACCCAGCAATACACAGATCAAACGGGTTTTTTAGGCGTAGGTGTGGTGGGGCAACTGTAGATCGGACCGCCGGCTGTGCGTCGATGCAGGAACCCCACCTTCTAGCAAGAAGTGGCCTGAAATTGCCATCAACCACTTTTGCCACAGAGCATGGGAAAACCAAAGGTACGCAACCCCCACTAAACCACCTCCCAGAGCACTCTAACAGCAGTACATTCTATTAGTGCGACATGGCGAATCTGAGGGCAACTGTGACAAGTCCGTCAACCGCCACACACCAAACCACAAGATCTGTCTCACGCCACAGGGCCACAAGCAGGCCAGACTGGCCGGAGACGTGCTCCGGCAGTTTCTAGAGCAGTTCCACGACGAGCTGCGAGGCAGAAAACGCAGAAGCGTGCTTTTCTACACCTCTCCGTACTTAAGAGCACGCCAGACGTGTGAGGAGATCATCAAGGGCATCGAGGACCTCGAAGACGTCCTGATCAGCGTCAAGGAAGAGGCCAGAATGAGGGAGCAGGACTTTGGCAACTTCCAGAGCACCCCAGAGGCCATGGAGGAGATCTGGGCCCAGAGAGCCCACTACGGCCACTTCTTCTACAGAATCCCGCATGGCGAAAGTGCCGCTGACGTGTACGACCGGATAGCAAGTTTCAACGAGACGCTTTTCCGGCAGTTTCGCCAGGACAAGTTCCCCAACGTGTTGGTGTTGGTGACGCACGGCATCTGGGCCCGCGTGTTCCTCATGAAGTGGTTCCGGTGGAGCTACGAGGACTTTGAGTCACTCCGGAACATCCCACACTGCCAGTTCTTGGTGATGAAGCAGCAGGAAAACGGCAAGTACATACTCAAAACACCGCTTCGAACATGGGACGACTTGCCCGAGCTGGACATGGAGGAGGAGATCTCCAAGGAGTTCACCCAGGAGGTGAACTTCAACTCGATGAACAAGATCGACAACCCGGACGACATGGACTTGCTGGCCATCTTGAAGGCCCAGCTCAGTGCCATTGAGGAGAACAGAGCCAAGGACCAGCAGCTAAGAGACGCCTACAAGCACACGTTGAAGCAGAAGCTCCTGCCCAACGACCAGAGTCTCCAGAACAGCTCCGAGGACGTGCTGAGCATCTGAACGCATACGTAATTGCATACTGCGGCCGACGTTGCGGTCTCATTACTCCGTCGGCGTAAGCGCATATTTTCGGTGTAATGGTACCAGTGCGGCATGCTATCACATGATACACCTTTTGTACTCCGAAACACCGCATTGCCAAGGTTGCTTTCCAGCTGTAGGTGAAGTTGTGTCGTAGCCTTTGGGCCAGCCGGGGGCACACGCCAATATGACTAAGGCCCACGGGCCCAGAGGAACCACGGTTCGTCTGGCTCGGACTAGCGCTTGCTGCGAGCGTGGGTTCCTGTGTGCAGTACCACAGCATAAACCCCGGACGGCGTCGGGGAGTTATGGCCCACAGGTTCGTCTGGTGAGCGTCCGAGCGCATATAAGTACGGTAGGAATCGCACCGCAATTCCAGCAATCCAATTTACTTGTAAATTATTAACAACTAACACAAAAATGGCTCGTCAATTTTTCGTCGGAGGTAACTTCAAGATGAACGGTACCAAGGAGTCCGTCACCAAGATCGTGGAGGGCTTGAACGCCGCAGACTTGCCTTCCAACGTGGAGGTTGTCATTGCCCCACCAGCCCCATACATTCCAGTTGCTGTGGCCACCAACAAGCACAAGAACGTTGCTGTTTCTGGCCAGAACGTCTTCAACAAGTCCTCTGGTGCTTACACTGGTGAGATCTCCCCAGAGCAATTGAAGGACTTGGGTGCCACCTGGACCTTGACTGGTCACTCTGAGAGAAGAACCATCATCAAGGAGACCGATGAGTTCATTGCCGAGAAGACCAAGTTTGCTTTGGAGCAGGGCCTTTCTGTCATCTTGTGCATTGGTGAGACCTTGAAGGAGAGAGAGTCCGACATCACCTTGCAGGTTTGTGCCAGACAATTGGACGCTGTGTCCAAGATTGTCTCTGACTGGACCAACATTGTTGTTGCCTACGAGCCAGTGTGGGCCATTGGTACCGGTTTGGCTGCCACTGCTGACGATGCCCAGGCCACCCACAAGGACATCAGAGCCCACCTTGCCAAGACCATTGGCCAGGACGCTGCCGAGAAGGTCAGAATCTTGTACGGTGGTTCCGTCAACGGCAAGAACGCCACTGACTTCAAGGACAAGCCAGATGTCGACGGTTTCTTGGTTGGCGGTGCCTCCTTGAAGCCTGAGTTCATTGACATCATCAAGTCCAGATTGTAAATGAATTGACGATATATAAGTGAATGAGATTACTATAGATCTATGTGTAGAGGCTGTTGTTGTTGGCCACTAGGGTTTGTTTGGCTGTATCCATGGTCCACTGCTTGGCTTGTCGCACGGCCTCGGTTACTTTTTCCTCGTGCTCCGAGTACTCGGTTAGCCGGGCTGGAATGAACCGATCTAGCGGCATGTCGGTTTCCACAAGCACCTGGTTGTCGGCCAAAACAGAAAGAAGCTCCTGCAAGGGCCCGAGCTTCTGGTCGGTGGCGTTGATGTAATTGGAGAACGAAAAAAGAAGTTTCTGCTGCTTTTGCTTGTACTCCCGGAGCCACTGCTTGGCCTGGTCAATTGAGCCGGTGTACGAGTGCAAAATGACGGCTGAAATGCCACTGTAGTCTCTAGATTTCCCTAAAGTATCAAAAAACGCCCCGTGTGCCTTGACACAATGCAAAGACACGGGTTTTCTGAGCTCACTGGCCAACGCTAGCTGCGCAGTAAACACCTTGATCTGGTGGTCCATGGCCACTCTGCAATTCGACAAAGACACGTTTTCTTTCACTTCAGGGTTGCCGTACCACCCGCTCGTGGGCACACGGAGCACCTTGTCGAGGCCAGCCTCACCGATGCCGTACCGTCTATTCTGTGCCTCACACTCAGAAGCGTACTGTCTGATCTGGTGGAGCACATCATGCAAATAAATAGGATCTGGAAGGATCTCCAAAAACTCCGCAGATGGAGCAGGCGTAAGCACCGCATTGTAGTGCTCGGCCTTGGACACACTGCGGTCTGTGCTGAACAAGTGGGAGTACCACGGGTGGATTCCGTAGTATGGCACCACAGACGGACAGCCCTGTGCTATGCGGTGTACAAGTGGGAGATCCACGTGGTTGGTGGACATAAGTGAGTAGACCAGGTCTCGAGGGAGTTTCTCCACCAACACCCCGGCCTGCTTGTCTGTGCAATCCATCAGAAGATGGCAGTGGCTGTCCAACATGGTGTAGTTGAGATGCGCACAGACCAAGTAGGAGATGCTAGCTGCTCCTAAAGGTGCTAGAAATGCCCAAGATGCTAGATACTACTAGATAGAATATATGCTACCAGGAGAGCATAGATGGAACAGAATACAGAATGTTGACGATCGGTAATAAACTGGTTAAGGCCGGGTGCATGGGCTCCCGCCTCAAATGTCGGGTTTGTGCCAGATGGGACAAAAATGGTAAACTGGTGCCAAAAATCAGGAGATGCCTAAAGAGCACCAGTTTTAGTGTTGAAAAGGTCCAGCTGCCCAAATTTCCATATTTTCTACCCGCCAAAGGCTCAGTTGCGGTCGGTGGTTCTGGGTCTCCATCATTGCTGCATGGGTGCAAACGGGCGGTGATTTCTGGGCCCACCGCTGTGCACTAGAACCTTCTACGCAACGACAGGCACACACCCTGCCACACGGTAGGAGATTTCTTGGGGATTTCTTACAAAAATTGCCGAATCGGGCCAAACGCCAATCTTCTCTTTAAATACTAGCCTGACCGGGCTTCCCTAGAATTCTGTTCGAAAACACTCGGTGGACGTTTCTGCAGTACCGAGGTGTCAGACGTATTCCAGTATGTTCCCGCCTGCGCTCCCGCATTCGGCCTGTAGGTACAGCCGCTCATTGCTATATATTCCTCAGTTTCCATGCTTCTCACAGAAACGTGATCCTGCTTCTACGTACCACTTAGAACAACCTAGTGTTTCAGCTCTTTTTGCACGCAATCAGCACCTTTCGGCATGCCTCTCATCATCGGCTCGCTCTTCTTGCCGTACACGGCGAAATTCGAGGTCAATGTGCCCGAGAAATTGCCTGATGAGCACCTCCCATTGACTGAAAACAAAAAGGCCTTGCACGCTCCCCAGGCCCACAAGCCTCCGGAAATTGCCTCCTCCATCTTGCCCTCCTTGAGCAAAGCTGCTCTGGCTGCCCAGACCCCGGTTCCCCATGAAACCCCAGGTTTGCGGGGCAACGAAAGCGAAAATGCCACCCCAGAGCAATTCTTCTACGCCAACCGGAAGGGCTCGGAGTCCGGCATGAGCTCCACCGATGCTCTTGGTGAAAAGCATTTGATCCAGCCTCGGTCCAGGTACCACTCAAACTTGGTGCCGAGCCTGGTGGTGGAGTCCAAGAAACCAGAGGACGTTGGTCCTTCTGGCTTGAAAATCAGCAGCAAGAATTCCCCCTCCTATCTCCTGAGCCACCGTGGCTCTCAATCAGAGTTTGATCCAGCCGGTGCTGCCGTGAGAAACGCTGCTAAGAATTCTTCCTCGTCTTCTCTTGTTGATGAAGATGAAAATACCGCTTTTGCCGACCACCTCAAGTCTGCTTTGGAAAAGAGCAAGGACGACGAGGGTGAATTGGCTCCATACGGTGGCTTCTCCAGACCTGACATGGACGCTGTGATTACAGACCAGAAAAACGTGTTCCAGAATGCCCCTTGGCAGATTGTCAGAACCGAAACCGGTAACGGCTCCTTGTACAATGCCGTGAACTTGGCTCTGGCCCAGAAAGTGCTCAAGTCGGCCAAGTGGGTCGGTGCCATGTCTTCCCCAACCGACGTGGTTCCACAGGACGTGCTTGACAAGATCAAGTCCGAGTTGAGCACCAAATACAACTCCGAGGTCGTCTCTGTGAACGACATAATGTTCCAGGGCCACTACAAGTCTTTCTGTAAGCAGATCTTGTGGCCCACCTTGCATTACCAGATCCCAGACGATCCAAAGTCCAAGGCTTTTGAGGAACACTCCTTCCACCACTACAGACTCTTGAACCAGATGATGGCCGACCGCATTGTTGAGGTGTACAAGAAAGAAAATGCAAACTTGTCTCCCGACGACCCTGAGAACGTCATCTGGATTCACGACTACCACCTTTTGCTTGTACCTAGAATGATTAGAGAACAACTCCCCGAAGCCAAGATCGGTTTCTTCTTGCATGTGTCCTTCCCCTCCTCCGAGGTGTTCCGCTGCTTGGCTCAGCGGGAAGCCCTTTTAGACGGAATGTTGGGTGCTGACTGTGTCACCTTCCAGACAGACGAGTACGTGAGACACTTCTTGCAAACAAGCACCAGACTTTTGTTGGCTGATACCAACGAAAACGGTGTGGTCAAGGACGGTTTCTTTACTCGTGTCAATACCATTCCCGTGGGTATTGATGCCAAGGCTTTGGACAAGGTTTTGGTAGAGAAGAACGTGGTGGAGTGGATGTCACTAATAAGAGAGCGTTGGGGAGACCAGTTGCTTCTTGTTTCTAGAGACAAGTTCGACAAATTGCGTGGTATCAAGCAGAAGTTGGTTGCATACGAGCTGTTTTTGAAGGAAAACCCAAGCTACATCAACAAGGCTGTCTTGGTCCAGGTACTTCTTGGCACTGCTTCTAGCGACGACTACCGTTCTGAGGTGATGCAAATTGCTTCCAGAATCAACAGTATGGCTAGCAACATCTCCATTGCTCAACCGGTTGTGCTTTTGGAGCAGGACATTGACTTTGACCAATATTTGGCTCTCCAGCACGAAGCAGATGTTTTCATTGTTTCTTGTATGAGAGAAGGTCTTAACTTGACATGTCACGAATTCGTGGAAGCCTCTACCCAGAAGAAGTCTCCACTTTTGCTTTCTGAGTTCACCGGTTCTTCCGATCTCTTGTACTGTAACGGTGAAGGAGCTTTGCTTATAAACCCATGGGACAAGAAGGCTTTCAGCAATCTGATCAAGAAAGCTTTGACTATGTCTCAGGAAGAAAAGGAAAAGAGATGGAGCAACTGCCACCAGATTGTCATGAAACACGACTCCATGGACTGGATCAAGAACTGTCTTGCTGCTATCAATGACGCCTGGAAGACAGACCACTTGAAGACTACCTCCGACAACAAGTGGCTCACGAAAGACGACTACGAACAATTCTACCGCTCCGACAAGGAGAAAAAGCTTTATGTGTTCAACCTCGATGTCTCTGTTGATGCCAGTATGTATGGTGACAACTCAGGGAAATCGTTCCTCAGTTTGAGTCGTTCGGTGGCATACTTGAACGACCTTGCCTCACAACCGGAAAACCTTGTTTACGTGGTGTGTATTCTCAAGACAACTGAGCTAGAACTGTTGTTCAAAAACTCTCCATCCATTGGTTTGCTTGCTGAAAGTGGTGGTTTTATCCGTCTCATAGGAAGCACCAAGTGGATTTCCATCGTCGATGATCAAGATGTGAAGAACTGGATTCCTCAGGCTGCCCAATTGGTGAGAGCCATGGCGGAACGTCTTCCGGGCTCTGATGCTATCGTGGAGGAATGTACCGTTCGTTGGGTGGCAGACTTGTCCATGAAAGACGATCCAAAACGTTGCCTCAGTTTGATGGGTGACTACATCCAGCACATCAACGAAGTGTACGAGGAGGATGAACACGTCCATGCCATGCTTATCAACAACTCTGTTGTTGTGCAGCAAAAGAACATTTCCTTACGTGCGATCCGGCTCTTGCTGACGTACTACACCACCGACGTTGATGTGGAAACTTTGGCTAAGCGTTACAGAGTTAAACGAGTAGCCAGTGACGAAGAACACGGCCATATCATCAAGTCCCCGATTGCAGAGAAATCCAACTGGTTGGACGAGGGCATTGCTAAGCGGGACAACGTGAACGGCGTTTTCTACTGCGGCGGGTTGACCCCAATTGACGAGGCGATCTACGACTATTTGAACAAATTGGAGAAAGATCGTCTTATTCATAGCATCATGAGTGTGGCCGTCTGTGGCAGCCTGCTGAACTCCAGGACGTCTGCAGCATACAGCATCATCGGACAGAACGAAATCTATGGCATTCTCAAAAGATGATGGTGTACTCAGAACTGCACGTCCTTATAGCTGGCCTTGGCGAGCTTGTTCAACTCATCAAAGGAAGTAAAAAATTCATGATTTTGTTGATTGGAAATGCTCTCCACTCTGTTCCAGTAGTAGTTGGCGAATTCCTCTTCCGTAGCAGTAGACGACCCACTAGGTCTGTTCACCACCCAGATGGTTTCCTTCAGCTTTTTGTGTGTTTCTCTGTCATCTTCCATTCTAGCCAAGATCTGCTTTTTCGAGAGCATTTTCTCGTTGACTTTCCTGGATGGGTCTCCAGATCTAGACTGTCTTATGCTGAACATGTCGTCTTCGGTGACATTGTCGTCGTCTCTAACTGGACCATGCTTGAGAAGCCTGAGTCTCTCGTACTGACTCTGCTTTCTTTTTTTGAGTAGAAGTTCCCAGGCCTTGACGGCAGGGTCCTGTTTTTCCACGTCAATCTCGTCTAACTTGACTTCTGGATACGGTATGTTCTCATTGACATTCTCCATCTCCTCTGGAGTAATCAATGTTTGCACATTCAGGAACTGCTCCTGGTACTCGGAGTAGTTCACGTTGAGGGACTCAGAAATGTTCTTGAGATTGTTGTAAATATTGTAGAGATTGGCGTTGTTGGTGGCTGGAAGCACCTTCAAGATAATCTTGGGCAACGATGTCTTGAGATTGTGAACATATGGATAGTTGTAATGCGAGTTTGCTTGCTGGGAGATGTAGAACGACTCGTGTATGAGCACGTCGATGAACTGAAATATCGTGGATTTCGTGTTGAGCTCGACCTTTGGATCATCGAGAACATCCATTATGGCGTAGAAAAGGTAATCCTCACTCTCAGAGTTCTTAAGTGCATAGTGGGCAGCTCGAAGAATCGACTGCATCTGAGGGACAAGTCCCTTCAATATCTGTACAAACTGGGAGCTTGTTTCGAACGAATCCATGGGCTAGGTGTTGGTATACGGTGCTCAAGATGATGTAGCTACCAATATACATCCGTACACCACTACTTGGGCCACAGAGTATGTAGTGGTCGTTTCAGTACTAGAGTATTTGAGTATAGAATTTTGTTGATTTTACGAAAGAACATTCTGTTGCAGAGTACAGAAGGGTAAATTAGTAGAAGGAAGAATTTACCACGGAAAGCAAGAGGGCAAGGTTGCTTGGAGCACTGGAACTGGGAGTGAGTCACAGGGCACCGACCAAATTTGCTTTTGAAGGCATAATGACGCGTTTAAAGGCAAGAACTACTTGTAAAATAGCATTCTTTGTATAACTCTTCAGAATTGGCAGTTAGTAATGGGAGGATCCCTATGGGTGGTCCTGGGTGGAGACCCGTACCCCAGCTGGGATGGAGCACGGCATGCAAATTTTGCTGAGAAATTTCGGTTTTCTTTTCTCCTACAAACAGACCTCACTTCAACATGGGTAAATCTTCCAAAGGAAAGGGAGGCAAGAACAGAAGAAAGGGCAAGAACGTCAACGGCGGCCAAAAAAGAGAGTTGATCTACAAAGAAGAACTCCAGGAATATGCACAAATCACCAAGATGCTCGGTAACGGTAGATTGGAGGTTTCCTGTTTCGACGGTATCAAGAGAATGGGACACATCAGAGGTAAGTTGAGAAAGAAGGTGTGGATGGGCCAGGGTGACATCATCTTGGTCTCTCTCAGAGACTTCCAGGACGACCAGTGTGATGTTGTTCATAAATACAACTCTGACGAGGCCAGAACATTGAAGAGCAACGGTGAGTTGCCAGAGACGGCCAAGATTAACGAGACCGACACCTTCGGTGCCGATGATGATGAAGAAGTCAACTTCGAGTTCGGTGATGACGACAGCGAGGATGACGACGAGGAGTTGGATATCGACGATATCTAAGTCATGCATGTACCATACTTTGTAGACCTACAATACACAACATATTTAGCATGGTGTAGAATGTGCCTAGCCTACAGACGGTGCCCAAAAAATATATATTATACAGAGCAATTAGTTGACCAAAGCAGAAGCGGTGGCAGACTCGTACTTCCAGTTTGGTGGCAAGACAGCAACGGTTCTGTAGTATCTAGCCAATCTGTGGATTCTGGACTCGATCAAAATCAATCTGAACTTGGAGTCCTTGTCCTTTCTGTTTCTCTCCAAGTGCTTTCTGACAGAGACAGCCTTCTTGATCAAGAAGTACAAGTCCTCTGGGATCTCAGGAGCCAAACCGTTAGACTTGAGGATTCTCAAGATCTTGTTACCGGTGACGAACTTGACCTGGGAAACACCGTAAGCATCTCTCAAGATAACACCGATCTGGGATGGAGTCAAACCCTTTCTGGCGTTCTTGATGATTTGCTCAACAATCTCATCGGAGGTCAACTTGAACCAAGATGGAGCAGATCTAGAGTATGGAATGGCAGAAGAGGAGATACCCTTGCCCTGAATTGTTAGTAATCGTACGGAGGAGCCGTATAGGCCCTGAATCCCCAAATTTGGAGGCAATGCCAACAATAGAGCTCAGCTCTTGACCACAGCAGGGAACCACCCCACGCTGTTCTTGGTCTACAAATAGCGGAATCGACCAGCCTTCGTACTCGTCTGTTTGCAGTGCCGAGGCATCAATTAGCAAAAGCGTATAATTCAGAGCCATCTAGACCCCGATACTTTTGCCAAGACCCTCTGGCTCAAACGGTACACCGAATCGACCCAATGTCACTATTCAACCAAGCCATATTGTTGTCAGACAACTGTAGTGGTCACATACCTTAGAATGCATACGACCCATGGCTGATGATTATTTGAGTTTTGGTTAGTGAAAAAAATTAGGATATGCTGCTCCTTATATGGGACTGCGCGCAGAGAAAAATTTTCAGGACTGCACAGGGGGCCAGAAGCCCTAAAGTGCGGTTTCAGCTTTACGCAGTCACAGTACCTGTGAGCACGCCTGGTTTGGAAACCTACATTATTTGACGGGGGCTTGTCAGGTCGTACGGGTTAGCTGACACTCTCTTCCTTACACTGTCTGCCTGGACGAAAAGCTGCTTCGAAAGCTGCTGTTCTTCTGGTGAATACATGCACACCCGTACACCAGACTAATGAATTCGCAGCCCCAGTACTGGTACCAGATTGCCATACGTAGGCAGTCCCTGTGGATCTACAGCTGAGGTACTGATATATAGATTAGTTCAACTGGGACTCCAAGTCTTCAAAGTCCTCTTCGTCCTCTATCTCGATGAGTCTGCGGTTAGTAGGTGCGGGCCAAGGGAACAAATGCTATACGTACTTTGCAACACCAGACTTCTCTCTGAAGATCTCCACGGCACCTGCATATAACATCTTGCTTTCCTGGCCAACCGTCGGTGGTCTCCAGTACAACATGACAAACGGGTTCTTGAGTCTGCCGTCCTCGGTCTTCATCGGGTACGAGAGAAGAATGTAGCGTGCGGAGTTGTCTGGCAACTCCTCAACGAGGTCCTCGATCGAGGTGATCACCTCGGTGTCGTCCTGGCGGATCTCGTATGTGGACTTGTCAATGCAGTCTAGGTTAGTACCTTCTCTGTAGCTTGGAGCCAAGCTTAAAGCTATTGAAGCAGCTTGGTGTATACATACAGATCTGGGCCTCCATGGAGGTTGCTCTGGCAGAACCAAAGCGGAACTTACGGAGTCCAGCCAAGGTGTCTGACGAGAACGAGTACAACGAAGCCTGGGGTTAGTCAAAGATCTCTGGAAAATCCGTTTGTGTTGCCACGTACCATTGTGGAAAAGGTTGGTTGTGGAGGTGCGCACCGGAGAATCTGAGTTTTTGGCGTGGATAATAACAGCACCGGATCGGGCGAGAAAGTAAACATTTCGCTCTTTCCGACCGCTTTTTAATTCTTTCGGTTGCATCTAATCTGTAAACAATCCCAACGATTTCTCAATCGGTGATTCTTTTTAATACCTTAATTTCCGCCGTGCCCGGGCTTTCCCAATTATTACCATGCCTAAGCCGAGACTGCCTATTCCCTTGATTGAGTTTTTACGAAGTATGTGCTTTTGTTTCGCTGCCCCCATGACTTGTTACTAACCCCAGACCGCATATACCTCGGTGCCTACGACCATGATCCTCAGGATACCTTGGATCTAGTGTATTTCACTGTAGAGGACGCATTGCCTTACAACAACTTCCACTTGGACTTTGGTCCGCTTCACCTCGGCAGCTTGTACAGATTTGCCGTTAGTTTGCATAACATCTTGAACGAAGAGGCCAACCAGGGCAAGGCTGTGGTGTTGTACAGCTCCACCTCCCCTAAACAGAGAGCAAACGCTGCTTGTTTGCTCTGCTGCTATATGGTTCTTGTACAGCTGTGGGCTCCCCACCAGGTGCTCCAGCCAATCTGCCAGGTGGACTATCCGTTCCAGCCGTTCAGAGACGCCGGCTACTCCGCTGCTGATTTTGAAATCACCATCCAGGACATTGTGTATGCCATGTGGAGGGCCAAGGAGCGCTCCATGCTTGATTTGACCCTGTTCAACCTTGAGGAGTACGAGCAGTACGAAAGAGTGGACCAGGGCGATTTCAACGTCATCTCCAACGACTTCATCGCCTTTGCTTCCCCCCAGCAGAAGAAACCGGGCTACTTGAATGAGCCGTTCAAGAAGGTGCTCAACTACTTCATGACCAACAATGTCCAATTGGTGGTCCGTTTGAACTCCAAGTTGTACGATGCCGCTGAGTTCACAAAGAGAAACATCGACCACATCGACATGATTTTCGAGGACGGTACCTGCCCCACCCTTGAGAATGTCCAGCGGTTCATTGGTGCTGCTGAATGTGTCATCAGCAGAGGCGGCAAGATCGCTGTGCACTGCAAAGCCGGTTTGGGCAGAACCGGCTGTCTCATCGGTGCCCACCTCATCTACACACACGGCTTCACCGCCAACGAGTGCATAGCATACATGAGAATGGTGCGGCCGGGTATGGTTGTGGGCCCCCAGCAGCACTGGCTCTACTTGCATCAAAACGAATTCCGTGAGTGGAGGTACACCAAATGCCTCGACAACAGACCGGACCCGTTGATCAACGGCATGTTCCCATTGACTTCCTACGACGAGTTCCGTGCAAGAATGAAGCAGGAAGCCAAGCAGAAGAAGCTCCAGCAGCAACTACAACAGCAGCAGCAACAGCAACATTTCAATTCTTCATACGCCAACCATTACGACTCCTCTTTCAATAATACCCCCGTCAGAAGAAGAAAAATCAGCGAGAACCTAGCGGCCAAGGTCCACTCCGCCGTGCCCATGGACTCTCCTGGACAGCCCAGAAAGTACGAGGAGCAGGATACCTCCTCTGTGCTTGACGTGATCAACAACTCCGACGAGGAGAACCAGGCCGAGTCCATGCAAGACGTGGAAAACCACTCCGCCGTGGACCAGGAAGTCAACAACGCAGACGGGGAGCTCTTGAGCGACTACAAAAGAGGGTCCCACCACAATGATGTCCGGGCACTCAGAACAATCTCCACAAACAGTGCCCATCAGCCGTTGCTGCTCACGAAAACCACAACCACCACCACTACAAGAACCGTCAGCACGACGTTGACAAACAGCCCTACTTCGCCCACCGGAATGAAACTACCCAAGTCCCGGTCCACCACCAAAATCCACTCGGCTCTTCTACCCGGGAAAAACGGACTGAGAGTGCACTCTGGTGGCATCAGGAAGGTGAGCGGCAAGAAATACCCATAGAATAATAATCTAGCATTAATCGTACTGTCTACTCCTGTTGTTCCTCGTAAACGGGCTGCTCAATGGCAAAGTCCTCGTCGTCGGCAAACTTGAATGCCACAAGGTCGTAGTCGTTGAACACAACCGCAGAGATGTGCTCGTCATCTGTAACTGGGAACCAGTTGTTCTCCTGTGGATTCTGCCTGTCCTTCGGAAGTGCCAACAGAATGTCCTCTGCGTTCACAGTTGTGCCTTCTTCATCTGGCAACGGCAAGTCCTCTTCTGGGTCTATGTTGTCCACCAAACGTAGACCTCCGGACGAGTTTATGGCATTCACCAAGGAACTGATGAAATACTCTTGTGTGAGGTTCTTCTTGTTGGAAAGAACCAACGGTATGGTATAAGTAGACCTGGATCTCTTGAACTTTAGAATTGTAATCTGAGGTTTATTTTTGGGAGGCTGGAGTTAGCATGGTCCGAAGCTTGAGCTGTGCAAACATACCATTGTGGTTGCTAGTGAAGCTGGAGTGCGTATTGGTTTATCAACACCACTGCTAAACAGCCTTCCATCAAAAAGGTAAAATGACCTCTGAAGAAATTGAAATAAAGGTTTTTTCCTCTTTTCATTAACTGAGCTACATTTCTTCCCCAATTGAGACGAAATCAATTGGTGCTGTAATGGTCTGGTGGCAGCATATGACCAGGCTGACACTGGCTGACACTTGAATAATTCTAATTTCCTTAAACAGAACAAAAATACTTAAATCTGCAAAAATCAGTAGAACTACGCTTTGAGTATTTCTTGTGAACTCCCAGATTCAGCTTTTTGCCATTTTGGTGTAGACCATTTATGCAAAGACTCGCGATGCAGCTACCAGTATAGATGCCTACCATTCCTTACCATGGGGCACTGATCCGATCGTTGTACCGAACGTTTCTAAGGAAGATCACCAAAACCAAGCTGCTAACTCCGACTGTGGATTCCGATATCTCCGAGGGCCCTCTACGAACAGAGCTTTCCAAAGCTACACGGAACCCTTCCCTCTATGGCCGGTTGTTATGGTCCGAGATCAAATACTACGTGAATGAAGAGGTCAGACTGCATTCTTTCGTTTCCCGCATAGGTCTATATATGAAGCTTCTGAAGGCAGAGCAGCTCGTGGGCCATATGCAAGAGTTGATTGAAAGTCCCCACAAGACGGACTTGTGGCACAGCATCATAGCATTGCTCGTGGAGCACAGAGCAAAACAGCTTGAAAAGAGCCAGTGGCTCGAGAAGTACCTACGAAACCGAGATACAATAGACACTATTCGGAATCGGCAAAGACCCGGTTACATAATCAGAAGAGAGGCATCACGCAGAAGAAAGGCATCTGTGAAGCCCAGATTCACCTCCACCAAGCCCAACGAAAGGTACAAGGAGTACAAGAAGCAGCTAAAAAGGTCAGACAGAAACGGTATACTAAACCTTGTTCAGTATATCAAGATTCTCCAGTCCCGGGGCCATCTTCCCAATCCTTACAAGCTTCCGTACGTTTCTGACCGGTTCACGAGACAATCCTTGTACAATCCTGCTTCGTTTTTGCCTGGATCCGGAAGAAAAGCTCTTCTCTACGATGCCTACGATATGGACTACGTCAAGGCTGTGCTTGGCTCCGAATTGGAACACCTCATCAACAAAAACCACTTTTTGGATAACTACGACCACCAGTTCAACGAAAAGGGGCCTTGGAAGGTCAAGGTAAAAACCACAAACGCCGGCACCATGATCGCAAGGTACATTCGACTTCCGTTCTTCCAGAAAGAAATGAAAGATTTGGCTCTTGACATCAAAAAACTGACCAGGCTCTCCAAACTTCGCAAAGTGTGGATAGCCAAGTCTGCTGCGGACGTCAGAGAACGGAAAGTCGACCAAGGGTATGCTGTTAAAGGCAGCAAGGGATACTCTGATTTCGAAGTCATGTGCACCCGGGACTACTACGAGAAACTAGCCGATGCTGAAGCCGACTGGGAACAATTAATGCTGTACATAGAGAGTCCTAGTCCGTCGAAGTTCTGGGATGCAGATTCCCAGCAATTGCACAAAAGCTGGAGTGAAGCACTTGACATCACGTCTGATTATTTTGATGACGAACTTGTCAAACTCGAGCGGAAGTATGCCGATAAAAAGCATTTATTCCGCAAAAGAGCCGTTCTCCAGGATCTCATGACCGACCACTTTGTGAAAAGAAGCCAGGATTACAAGAAACTCACCGAAGCACTCCAGAAGGACGGTGTTTTCATGCATTCGGAGTTGGTCAACTTCAACAACCCAGTGACTAGTGGCTACGACCAGGCACTTGGTCAAGGCAAGAACGACACTGGGCTTCCCCTCCACGAGAGACTCGGTATGGGCAAAAAGCTTGCAGACTACCTCGAGCAGTACAAGTTCAAAAAGTACAGAATGGGCTACGACTTTGCCCGCAGACTCAAAGTATAGATCGTTACATTCGTTAATGAAGTATAGAGTAGCCGCCAAAGCTTCTTCCTGTAGTGATGTAGCCGTCCACGCCGCGGGCGGCCACGTCTCCTTTCTTGAGCGGGCTAATGTCGTCGTCGTCGTCGTCGTCAAGCGCATTTTCTATGTCATAGTTCGGGTTCCGCTTGGTGGTGTCGTGCTCGACAATCTCAAAGTCGTTGATCATCTTCACCAATTCGTTGGTCTCCGGGTCGTTGCCGTCAGCCACAGACAAGCCGTTCATCATAGCAATAACATCAGCCAACGATTTGCCGTGCTCCTTCAATTCTCTGTGCCTGGCCAACACCTCCTCCAAGCAGGTGATGTTGTTCTCGTACCAGCTGCCAGACACATTCGGGAACGGAGGCAACACGGTAATGTCCTTTCTGGAGAACACCGCCTCCTGCGAAAGCTGGTTTCGGTAGAACAACAGCGCCTGGTAGTGGTCCTTGCAGCAGTACTGCGACAAGTACGTGTTGGGGAGGATCATGGACGGCTTCCTGTTGTAGATCTGGAAGCGAGTGGACGTCTCCAACTTGTGGGAGCCGTTGCCCAGGTGGGACATGCGTCTGACTTGGTGCCGGGGCGACTTGTCACACAATAAATAGCCACACTGGTGTTCGATGTTCCGTTCCTCAACCAATTCGTCGTACGACAACTGCGTCAAGAACCGGGAGAGAAACTTCATCAACGAAATATCAACAGTGTGGTCCAACACGAGCTCAGCAATCTTGAGCTGGATGCTGCTCGCCTCAAAAGGCGAAATCATATCTTTGTTAGCGTAGGGTGCCAAGTGCACAAGGAAGGCGTCGATTGTGAGAGTATCTGCATCCATTCCAAGTGACAGTTGACATTGATAGTTTTGGGAAATGTGGGGATCAAAGTAAGAAATAGGAGATTCCGCCCGCCGATGGGGGAACGTGGTGCCTTTTATACTCGTGTGCTGCCGCTGCGGTCTGCACATTGGCCCAGAAGGTGTTCCCGCCCGGTGGCCAAGATCACGGCTGCAACCCTGCCCACAATCTACCCGTTTTTGGTCTGTTCCGCTATTCTGAGGACGCTGGCTGTTTACTGTTGTGCTACGGAGAAATTGCCCAATTTTGGGGCTGTGGCGTTGAGGTTGTTTCTGATGACGTCATAGCCCTCCTACTCAAGCGGTAGAAACACCATCAATAACTAGCCCAAAAGGCCGTAGAGGCTGTACAAACAGGCGTGTTCCTGCTAGCCAGGCTTCCATCGTGTGTGGAGGATTATGGGCACACTCCTCACCTTATTCTTGTGAGTCACGTGCGCTGGTACATCTCCGCTAGATAACAGCAACACCTCCCCCGTTACGCCTAACAAGCCCAGTCCTTCTTTGCATTTTCATTTCTACACGTTCATATTATATGACGTCATTGGCCGATTCTCTCGACTCAAGGGCTAAAACTCCAGATGATCTCTCCTCCCCAGGCATCATCCGCCGTGATTCTGACATCACCATCCTGCCTCTAGAGAGCACTCCTCTAGAGGTGTCCCGCTCCAGATCCTCCACAACCAGTGGTCTCATAAACTTCATCAACAATGGATCCCGCACAAACCTGGCTCTTGGGGCTAGAAAGCCCAAAAAGGGAAACCTCATATCCCTCTTTAGGCTCCTTATACTAGAGCTCAATCTACCCCAGCCGGAGTCTCTGAAACCATACAATGAGGCAGACATCGAGGAGCAAAATCACGCATACGACCAGCTTGTCAACATGGTCCAGGTGCCCTGGTACTTGGAACGGTTTGTTTGCTTTGGTCTTTTGGTCTGTTTCAACTCCTTTCTCACTTTGTTTACCTTGGTGCCATTGAAGATCTGCATCATCTCCTATCAAGCTTTGCAATCCTTTTTCGATACCTACAGACGAACAGGTGCTCGTGACTGGAGCACGGCCACAAAAAAATTGCATTTCATCAAGCGGGACTCCATCAACCTTCTTATCATCGTCTCCACTGTTGCATTACTTTCATCTCCAGTTCTTGAGATCTCTCGTCTTTACCATGACATCAGAGGCCAAGCTCACCTTAAACTCTATGTGACTTTTGGTATCATCGAAGTCATTGACAAGCTTCTATCGTCCATTGGCCAAGAGATCTTGCTAGTGCTCAACGGCATTCCCTTCCGTACTGAAAACAGAGTCAAGCTAGCCACTTTTGGTGTTTTGGCCGTTCTATACTCCACCTGTCACTCCTACATGCTTATCTACCAGTGTGTCTCGCTTAATGTGGCTGCCAATTCTTACTCCAACGCATTGATGGCCCTTCTTTTGTCCAATCAGTTTGCCGAATTGAAAGGTGCCGTGTTCAAGAAGTTCGAGCGTGAGGGTTTGTTCCAGGTGACAATGTCGGACCTCACTGAACGGTTCCAGCTCTCGGTGATGTTGTTTGTCATTGGCCTCCGGAACTTGGCTCAACTCTCAAGCACCCATTTGGGTCTTATACCTAACAGTTGGAATGCTTGGAACAACTGGATTGGTGTCATCATCGGACCTGCCGTTGTGGTCATTGGAAGTGAGGTGTTTGTGGATTGGTTAAAGCACTGCTTCATCAGCAAGTTCAATCGTATTCGCCCCAAGGTGTACAACAATTTTTTGTACGTGTTGAGTGTGGATTTCATGGATGTTTTTACCGATAACTCCAAACTCTCCACCCTGCACGAAATGTCAGACTATATCACCCTAGCCAAGAGATTGGGTCTTCCTACGCTTCCTCTTTGTGTGTGCTTCCTTCGTGTTCTATTTCGGGACATGAAGCAGATCTTTATCCCTAAGCTCTCCTTCCAGAGTATAATCACTTGTCTTGTTTTGTTTCTGCTTACACTCATGATCTTGCTTATAGTGAGACTCACATCTGGTCTTGTTCTATTGCTCTGGGCTAAGCAGATCAAGCTGTCTCACGAAGCAAGACAACAAGAACTCAGAGAGAAATCTGCGAAGGTCAGTGTTTCCACTCCGCTTAAGAAGACGTCGAGTGGTGACTCCCAGATCTTAAACGACATCCTTAATGATCCCCTTGCACCAACAGACTACTTTTCCAAAGAACCTTCTGTTGAATCCGTTCTGTCAAGCGGTGCTGGTCTTGAACAAACACACAGTGACGCTAGCTCACAGTATGATATCGACACCTCTTTCATTCCTGGTGTTCCAAACACAGAATCATCTTCCATCAATCCAAAGCTAAGAACACACCTTTATGATCACGGAGAGGACATTCCTCCAACCCCAGAGGAACGTAGAAACCAGCAAATGGTACAGAAAAGAAGGAAGTCGCCAACGAAGAACGACCCGCTACATGAGCCCTTGGGTAGTGTTTACAGATACAAAATGGCCAGCAAAAGAATATGGTGATCATGATAACGTTGCATTTCTATATATAGGAAGTATTAACTATGTACATTAGGCCTTCTTTGTAAGAAGCTCCTTCATTCTGGCGTTGATGTAGGTTGCAGCCTGGGCTCTTGGCTTCTTGATGTTAGCAACAAAAGCCAAGCACACCGTAAGAAGAGTCAACGCACCAGCCTGGTGTGTGGCAGCCAAAGGAATTGGCACAAGGTAAATCAAAGTAGAGATACCAAGTGCTGCTTGCAAAGTGACAATGCCCATCATGGCATGCATGGTTTTCTTAGCTCTGGCTGGAATAAGGGCCTTGTTCTTGTTGACGTACATGTGGCCAGCAAAAACAGCAAAGAAGGTGGTGGTAGCCAAGATACGGTGGACCAATTGCACGGTGGTTGGGTTTTCCAAAAGGTTTCTCCACCACAAGTCGGAGTGGTCTTCCTTTCTAGCAAACACAGGAGACATGAGCTCCGAATAAGAGGGGACGTAGTTGTCACCCATAGATGGAAAGGTGTTGTAGATGAGACCTGCATCCAAACCAGCCACCATTCCGCCAGACATAGACGTGAAGAAGGTCAAGACCAAGAGACCAAGACCCATTTTGCGCATGGGGTTCAATTTGGGGCTATTCAACTTGGCCAATGTAGCTCTAACTTTGTCGGCTTTGCCCTTGACCACGTCATTGTACCAGTTGGACTCGTTGAAGATCTCAAATGCTGTGTAAAGCACACCCAAATACATCAAGAAAGCAGCACCAAGGT
Organism: Osmozyma mogii; assembly: GCA_030573315.1. Lineage (NCBI taxonomy): Eukaryota > Fungi > Ascomycota > Pichiomycetes > Serinales > Metschnikowiaceae > Osmozyma > Osmozyma mogii. The sequence goes on from JAJMDB010000001.1 coordinate 488,953, forward strand.
GAGTGGTCAATCTGTACTGAGAAACGGTAGGCTTGGAGTTTCTTTCGGCAAGCTGCTCTTCATCAAGACCAGACTTCACCATCCACCAGCCAATAAAACCTTGCAAACCAAGCAAACCAGTAAGTCCGAGAACACGTTTGGATGCATGTGGAGACAATTTCTTGGATCTCCAGAAGTAAAGAGCAGGCAAGATGAAAAACATGCCGATGCCTCTGCCCAAAAGTCTGTGACCCCACTCCATGCCGTAGATGAACTTAAACTCCTCCAAGGAAATGTGGGAGTTCAACTGCTTGAACTCAGGAGATTCCTTGTACTTTGTGAACTCCTCAATCCAGTCTTGTTCAGACAATGGAGGAATGGAGCCAGTGACAGGTTTCCATTCAGTAATAGACAAACCAGACTCTGTGAGTCTAGTCAAGCCACCAACCACAACAATACCGAAAATAAGTCCAGAAGTAGCCACAAGCCAGTAGCCAGTGATCTTGCTGGAAAGGACATTAGGGATTTTCTGGTTGTTGAAGGCAGATTTCAAAGGCTCTGCATTGACTTTTGGGGCAGCATAAGTTGCAGTGGAGTAGCGTCTGAAACCCAAGGATTGCCATATTTTGGAAGAAGCGGAAGGCTTGGCTGTGGGTATCCTGGCTGCAAGGGTAGAACGGCCCTTCAAAGCCGAAAGAAAGCTGGTATTCTTAGTAAAGAAGAAACCCGAGCGACAGAACATCTTTGAGGAAAAGAGAAGAGATGCCAGGCAAATTTATTGCAACACTCTCGGACCTATCGGTTTCCTTTTTGGGTGTGTTTTCTCTGTCAGAATTTTCTGATGCGCTTATATAAGGATCTGGTGATTTATCAGAACCGCCTGATTGGGCGCCAAGTCACGTGCACACATATACGATGGACCCGTAGGAAGAGGCTCATTTTAAACGCTTACAATGTACCGGTGGTTGTGTGCCGGATTCGCAGCCAACCCAGGCACACAAATGGCTTGACACAAAAGGCTCCACAACCCCATGGAACCGAACTTAGTAGCAAACACGGTGTACATTTTCATTCTATTGAGTTTCTGTACGGGGATTCTAGGAGGTGTGAGTTTTGCCATTCGGGAATTCATCACCTCCAAAATCAACGGTTGTAGCGCCAAGCCAAAGAGGAAAACTACTGAAAGAATTAAGCAAATCCTCACAAAGACTAGCACTCCCACGGGAGAGCTTCCGTATTTTTGGCAGAAATCCAGCAGTAAGGCAACATCTCCACCACAGTCCAGCACACACTCTCCACTCTCTGACCTGACGAAGTTGTCTCTGGGAACCCTAGTGACACAAAGACCAGACCCACGAAGCGAGACTGCTCAATACAGCGAGTTTATTGAACTCCAAGAAACACCAGAGCCAGAAACCAAAGATTCTCCCCAATATGTCAGTAGAGAAGAGCGGCTGCCACCCCAAATTAGTTGTGTTAGTAATAACCCCCAGTCTACACCACTTGCCGAAAAGATTGTATACCGAAATGAGGAGATGCTCAGGCTTCAAAATCAAGAAAACACAATGAAGCCCCAAGATGAGGTTGGCAAGAAAAAGGTACGGATGACCGATCTTTTGAAGTTTCACCATGTGCTTCCAGAAGTGAAGGCTGCAGACTACGATGGCCTTCTTAGCCTATGCATTGAAACAAGACAGATGATGCGGTTCGGTGACGACACCGAGAGAAGTTTAGGGGAAATGAAACTTGCCTGTTTGGGAAATAGTCTGCGGTTATACGGAAATTTCTATTTTTTCGTGGGGTGCTTTATTGATGTCGTAGAGGTTGCAAGCGAAATTGTTCTCACTGCACCTCGGGACAAGAACAGAACAAACCTAGTGGATTTGGCCGTCACATTCTGCTGGCACCATTCCCAGGCAGAGAGCAACGAAGAAATCCTGAGAATGGTCAAATGTGCCCAGCGGTTTGTGGATACAAGAAAGCCTATCCAAGATAGCTGCGGGTTGGAATGCGAAGATGTTGCATGCTGCGTCGAAGTACTACCGCTATGCCGGGTACTTCAAATTCTTTTAGCCGTGTGTGTTTACTGCGGAGATCTGACCACTTTCTGCTACGAGGGCTGCGGGCTAGCTGCAGAAATGGCTATCAAAGCTGCCTGTGTGACAAAAGACATTTTGCAGCGAACCACGTGCGGAGACCACGAGGAGGTGATAATCCTACTTTCCAACGCAATTGGCAACAGCCATACGTCCCTGGTGCAGTGTTTTTTGTATGAGATGGTCTACGGTTTAGTCAGTGGCCACCAACACTGTTGCTTGCTGGAAAAAGAAATGGAAAAGTCCGCTAGTGAATTGGGAGCCTTGGTGCGCCATGGCGTGTGGATCCTGCAGGACAAGAAGGTTAAGGAAAAAGCAAGGAAGATTTTAAAGCTTCTTCAAAAGGATGAAGATATGTGCGTGGCCCCTGGCGGATGGTAACATTAGCCCAACATTCTTGATGTTCAGGCCAAAAGGTTGCCTCAGTTCTAGCACACGCAGGAACATTACATAGCAAAGGAATCCGAGCGTACTTCCCAAAGTAGTTATCTCCGCACGTCCACCAGAGTGCTGGTAAGCTTGCACTACTAGCAGGGTTGGTTAACTCCGAGTGGCTGGGGAGCTAGGCTGTGAGCACTAGGTGAAATTTGATTTAGAGCCAATCAGGCATACAACGCCAGTTTTCTCCGAAGGAATGTTCCTGTGTGTCTAGGTCGGAATAGTCTATTGCTGCCCGAGCCGGCGCGGTTTACAAATGCGGTAATGTCCGTTCCGGCCTTGAACTCTTTTGAGAATAACTCCGATGCGGTTATCAGCAAGTTTTCAACCGACTGCACGCAATGGACGCCTCTCCGGGGCCAACCAAGTAGTATAAATAGGCTTTGATCATTCTGTTTTTCAATCATCATTCAATTAACAAAAATCGTCTATTAAATATGTCTTTATACAGAAAACTCGGAGACTCTGGTCTTAATGTGTCAAAGGTCATTGTTGGCTGCATGGGCTTCGGTGACAAGAGATGGGCCGACTGGGTCATTGAGGACAAGCAAGAAGTGTTCAAGGTTTTGAAGGCTTGTTACGATGGTGGTTTGAGAACCTTCGACACTGCCGATGTCTACTCTGCTGGTGTCTCTGAGAGACTCCTTGGTGAGTTCTTGAAGGAGTACAAGATTCCTCGTGAGAGAGTTGTCATTCTCACCAAGGTGTGCTTCCCAGTTGAGGAGTCTGACCCAAGCATGGGCCCAACCCACCCAGGTTTCACCGAAAAGGACTTCCACAACGCCCAGGGTTTGTCCAGAAAGCACATCTTCGAGGCCGTCAAGAAGTCTGTTGAGAGATTGGGAACCTACATTGACGTTTACCAGATCCACAGACTCGACAAGACCACTCCAAAGAAGGAGATCATGAAGGCCTTGAACGATGTTATCGAGCAGGGCTACGCCAGATACATTGGTGCCTCCACCATGAGAGCCGTTGAGTTTGCTGAGTTGCAGTTCATTGCTGAGCAGAACGGCTGGTTCAAGTTCATCTCCATGCAAAACTTCTACAACTTGGTCTACAGAGAGGAGGAGAGAGAGATGATCCCATTCTGCCAGGAGTCCACTTTGGGCAATGTCACCTGTATCCCATGGTCCCCAATTGCCATGGGTTTGTTGGCCCGTCCATTCGGTAAGGAGTCTGGCAACAGAAGCACCAACGACAAGTTCTTTGAGCTTGTTGGCTTGAACTCCAAGGATGAGGCTGAGAAGGAGATCATCAACAGAACCGAGGAGGTTGCCAAGAAGCGTGGTGTTCCTATGGCTACTGTTGCCACTGCTTGGGTCATCAGCAAGGGCCACAGCCCAATTGTTGGTATCAACAAGGTTGAGCGTGTCCAGGACTCTTTGAAGGCCATTGAGTTCAAGTTGTCTGACGAGGAGATTGCCTACTTGGAGGAGCCATACAAGCCAAAGAAGGTGGCCGGTATGTTTTAGATTAACGTAAGGTTTAGATGTCATGAATATAGTTTTGGTTAGTGATTTGTAGTATGGTTTGTAATTTTACTAGTTTTGATTTTCTACTGGTGGTCCACTGATTTCCTTGGGTTTGCAAATGGGGAGAGGTTTTTCGCAGCAATTGCAAAGTTTAGTTTGCCAGCCAAAATGCAGAGAACAATGAAAGCTACAGCCGAGTACCACAGGGAGAACGGTTAGATAAGAAGCAGGCACCTGGGGTAAAAAGCAATGGGACCGGCATTGTGGAAGATTGAAAGGAATACCCCACGGGTGCCGGGACAAAGGAAGTGCTGTATGCAGTACCATGGCTTCACCACGAACCAAGACGTCACCGACAAGTCTATCGAAAACAGCTACCTCAGAGGCAACAATCGTCACCAAATGCGGCAGTAGGGTGCTACCAATTGTGCGGTTGGCCGCCTGTGAACAGTGCAGTATTTCGTCAGCGGGGTAGCCCCGTCAGCAGCAAACCAACGTGGCAAAGCTGTGATATTTGATTTTATAAATTTCAGGCTACGTTTCATAATTAAATTCTTCCACAAAGCAAGCAGGTTTAAAAAGTGGCCCATTTGTGGTGTACGGCTTTTGTGGAGGCGTCTGGTGAGCACCTCGGTGAAGATGGACACAATCCGCAGTGCGTTCATGTGGAGGAAGGACCTGCCATGTGAATTCGCAGCCACGCTGGGAGGGGCTTTCACACCCAGCACACACTATAAAGGCAAATAGTAAAAGAGGCAAAAAAAAGAAAGCATGCGACAAGAAGTACATGGGATTTAGACCACGGTGCCGCCACCGAGGCCCCAGCAGAGCAGCCCCAGCCAAAGGCCCATACAACCCAAGGTAGCCCAACGCAAAACCCACCCCAAGGCTTATCTCCGCTAGGCACATCCGCCCCAGGCAGATAGAGTAGTCGTATTCAACGGTGCGAATGTTTCAAACCACATGCACCAGACTGAGTAGAAGAAATAGTGCGTGTAAGCTACTGCGGAGAAATATATAAAAGTGACTGGCTGCCGTGCACACCAGTTCGCTTTTTCAAATCAAGCACCGACTTTTTTTACTTTGCACCGCCAAACATGTCTGGTCTTGAGTTGGCCACTGCCGCTGTTGTAGGGTCCCAATTGTTGGACGCCAAGTTACATCTTACTGAGGATCTCAGGTTGGTCCAGAATGTCGTCAAGAAGGCCGTTCCCTACGTCTACTCGCTATTCCGCGGTAGAGCCTCCTACTGGTACCTTTTCGAAAAGGGTGCTCTCAAATACCCCAACAACACTGCCATTGCGTTCCCTAGACCCCGCCTGGGTGTTCCTGTGGCCAAGGATGAGGACGGCTTTGACATCTACGACGACCAGTTCCAGATGGAAACCTACACATACAAGGAGTTCTACGCCATGGTGTTGCGCTTGTCGTACATTTTGAAGAACGACTACGGTGTCACCTCCAAGGACACCATTGGCGTGAACTGCATGAACAAGCCGTTGTTCTTGTTGTTGTGGTTTGCCTTGTGGAACATTGGTGCTCTCCCCGCCTTCTTGAACTACAACACCAAGGACAAGCCCTTGGTCCACTGTCTCAAGATTGCCGGTGTGTCCCAAATGTTCGTGGACCCAGACTGTGCTGAGCCCACCAAAGAGACCGAGGGCAGAATCCACGACGAGTTGCCCAACGTCAGATTGCACTACATCAACGAGGAGGAGTTGCTCCGGGTGCTCCAGGAGAAGTCCACCCCGAAGTACAGAGCCCCAGACAACACCAGAAGACCCGAGGACACTGACTCCTCCTGTGCTGCCTTGATCTACACCTCTGGTACCACCGGTTTGCCCAAGGCCGGTATCATGTCGTGGAGAAAAGCCTTCATGGCCACTGCCTTCTTTGGCTCCATCATGAGAATCAACAACAAGTCCACCGTCATGACCGCCATGCCCTTGTACCACTCCACAGCTGCCATGTTGGGTGTGTGTCCTACGCTTTCGTGTGGTGGATGTGTGGTTGTGTGCCAGAAGTTCTCTGCGTCCACCTTCTGGACCCAGGCCAGATTGTCGGAAGCCACCCACATCCAGTACGTCGGAGAGGTTTGCCGTTATTTGTTGAACTCCAAGCCCCACCCAGACCAGGCCAGACACCAGGTGAAGATTGCCTACGGTAACGGGTTGAGAAGAGACATCTGGAAGGAGTTCAAGAGAAGATTCCACATTGATGCTGTCGGAGAGTTCTACGCTGCCACCGAGTCCCCGATCGCCACCACCAACATCCAGTTCGGTGACTTTGGTGTCGGTGCATGTCGTAAGTACGGTAGCTTGATCAGCTCTGTGCTTTCGCTCACACAGGCCATTGTCAAGATGGACCCAGAGGACGAGAGTGAGATCTGGAGAAACCCCGATACCGGCTTGTGCACCAGGGCTTCTGTGAACGAGCCTGGTGAATTGTTGATGAAGATTGTCAACCCACAGCATGTGGAGGGCTCGTTCCAGGGCTACTACGGCAACAAGAACGCCACCAACGAGAAGATCATTAGAGACGTGTTCAAGAAGGGAGACGCGTGGTTTAGATCCGGAGACTTGTTGAAGATGGACGAGGACAACTTGTTCTACTTTGTGGACAGACTCGGAGACACGTTCCGGTGGAGATCGGAGAACGTGTCAGCCACGGAGGTGGAGAACGAGTTGATGCTCTCCAAGGCCATCAAGCAGTCTGTTGTTGTTGGTGTGCGTGTGCCCAACTACGAGGGCAGAGCTGGCTTTGCTGTGGTGGATCCTGCCGAGGGCTTGTCTGACGCCGAGGTGTTGGACAAGATCTACACCTACACTAAGACGAGTTTGCCCAAGTACGCTGTGCCACAGTTCATCAAGATTGCCGTGAACGGCATTGCCGCCTCGCACAACCACAAGGTGCCTAAGAACCAATTTAAGAACCAGAAGTTGCCCAAGGGCGAGTCTGGCACGGAGTTGATCTACTGGTTGAACAAGGACCACTACGAGGAGTTGACAGAGGACGAGTGGCTGGGCATTGTCAGCGGCAAGTCCAAGTTGTGATGCACTATATTTATAATACATTTTTCACCGGCTGGCCTACAGTAGAGCACAATATCAAACTGCGTATTTTCGTTATCTAGTCATGACTCGCTTATTTTTCGGAGATGGCAACAACACCAGGCAATGCCTTACCCTCCAACAACTCCAAGGAGGCACCACCACCGGTGGAAACGTGAGACAACTTGTCGGAAGCACCGAACTTCTTGGCCACGGTAGCAGTGTCACCACCACCAATGATCACGGTGTTGCCAGCCTCAGCGGACTTGACGGCAGCGTCCAAAACGTACTTGGTACCGTTGGCGAACTTCTCAAACTCGAAGACACCTGGTGGACCGTTCCACACAATGGTCTTGGCCTTGGCAATGGCCTGGGCAAAGAGCTCTCTGGACTTTGGACCAGCGTCCAAGCCCATCCAGCCGTCTGGGATACCCTCCTCCTGGGTGGCAGTGCTGGTGTTAGCGTCCTTGTCGAACTTGTCGGCAGTGATGAAGTCAACAGGCAACACGAGCTCGACGTTGTTCTTCTTGGCCTTGGCAACCAAGTTCTGGACGTTCTGAGAACCAGCCTCGTCGAAGAGAGAGTCACCGATCTTCATGTTGTCCAACACCTTCTTGAAGGTGAAGGCCATACCACCACCGACAATCAAAATGTTGACCTTGTCCAACAAGTTGTCAATCAATTGGATCTTGTCGGCAACCTTGGCACCACCCAAGATAGCCAAGAATGGTCTAGCTGGGTTCTCCAAGGCCTTGGCGAAGAACTCGAGCTCCTTGGCCATCAAGAAACCAGAGGCCTTCTGTGGGGTCTCGAAACCAACCATGGAAGAGTGGGCTCTGTGGGCAGTACCGAAAGCGTCGTTGATGTAGACGTCAGCAAGGGAGGAAAGACCCTTTCTGAACTTCTCAACGTCCTCGGCAGAGGCCTTGACCTTCTGGCCGTCGACCTTTCTGGAGCCCTCCTCCTCAATGTGGAAACGCAAGTTCTCCAAGAGGAACACCTCACCGTTGGAGCCAGCGTTGACAGCCTTCTCGACGTCTGGGCCAACAGAGTCGTTCAAGAACTGGATCTTGGCGTCAGGCAAGAGCTTCTCCAACTCCTTGGCAACAGGAGCAAGAGAGTACTTCTCGACTCTCTCACCGTTTGGTCTACCCAAGTGGGAGGCCAAGATGACAGCCTTGGGCTTGTGCTCCAAGACGTACTTGATGGTTGGCAAAGCAGCAACAATTCTCTGGTTGTTGGTGATGGTGGTGCCGTCCAAAGGAACGTTGAAGTCCACTCTGATGAACACTCTCTTGTTGGCGAGATCGAGGTCTTTGACAGACAATTTCTTAGACAATGACATTCTGATTTGCGTGAAAAAGAAAATTTGTTTTTCTTGCTCGCTTTGGTAGTTGCGAGGCTACCTTTATATATTTTGCGACTTTCCTCGGACTTTTCGCCCGGTCCATACTACCCCGTCACCTGAGGGAACCACGAGACGTCATGTGGCTACGTTGCCATACAACGTGATTTGCTATTCCGGGTGCCAATTGCACCCAAAATCCGTAGAAAGTTGGGATTTTGCAATTTCCACCGCCGCTGGCCATTTTACGTTTTCAAAACTCCCCAAAACCTCCACCGTTCGTGCGCAATGGCTGGTGGAAGCCTTTTTCCCGACAACCGACACCCTTTCTTTTTTTCCACCACCGCGGTTCACCCCGGAGCTTTTAGGAACCACACGGTGGCACCGGTTGATCTCCTTTCAGCCGAGCCTGGCCGGAGCCAGCCAATCATGTTCCTCTGCTGAGATTATTCTAGATTATTTTCTTTCGACTACGCTCGTCCTCCGGTGACCTGGTTAGGCCTAAGACTATTTTATGCATCCGCATGCAATGCTCTTGTACGGCCAGGAGCAGTGCGGTTGCTGTCCGGCAACTGTGCAGATATCCACACTTAACCACTACAAAAACCCTTTCTTGCGGCAACGTGGAATTGCCAGTTGCCTTCTCCCTGTTTCCCTGTATTCTCTATATCCTCCATTTTCCCTTCATTTTGTTTGCTCATTTTTGGGGAATTATCGTGCACCTTCTCGAACCTTCTCAATCTCTCTGCACTCCACATATAATCACCAGTGTCTCATCGCATCTCTTGACGTAGCACATATTCAACACGAGACGAAAATGGAGAAACTCCTTCAATGGTCTATAGCAACACAGAGCGGTGATCACGAGGCCGCCAACAAAATCGGCCAGCCCGACCAGAAAACTTTGCAGCAGCTTTTTGGCGGTGGGGGCCCAGATGAGCCTACCCTTATGAAGCAGTCCATCGTGGTGGTGGAAAACCCAGAGGCGGACTTGGAGGCCAAGGAAGTGGCCTTGGAGAACTTCGAGATGCTCGTGGAGAACTTGGACAACGCTAACAACATCGGCAACATGAAGCTCTGGCCAAACATCATCAACCAGTTAAAGGGCCAGGAGCCTTCTTTGCAGGTTTTGGCTGCCTCCATCATTGGTGTGGCCACCCAGAACAACCCACAGTCTCAGCAGGCCTTCTTGGAGCAGCCAGACGGCTTGGATGAGTTGTGCAAGAACTCCGAGTCCTCCAACAGAGAGTTGGCCCTCAAGTGTCTCTTTGCCCTTTCGTGCCTCTTGCGGAACTTCCCTGAAGCCACAGCCAAGTTTGCCCAGTTGGGTGGCTGGAACAGCCTCACCCTCGACAATACCCCAGACCACAAGCTTTTGTTGAGAAAGCTCTCGTTGGTTTCTGCCCTTCTATCCACCGGCTTGGACGAAGAGAAACTCAAACAGGTGCACGACTGCAAAGTGGTGCCCCATTTGATCTCCACCCTCACCTCCGACAACTTGGCTTGCACCGACAAGGTGCTCAACATCATCACCCAGTTGCAGGAATTGAAGTACCAGTTCTCCAAGGACGAGGTGTCTCAGCTTGCCGAAAAGCTTGATGCCATCGAACACAAGAAAGACTCCCTTTCCCAAGATGACTTCAACAGAGCAAAGCAAGTAGCATTTTGATTTTTTGTGCATGTCTCCACTGCCATACTAACCCCCAGCGCATACATCACCGCAGAGTACCTCCGCACTAACTAATCATTAATCATATATCACCTGGTTCGGATCGTCGGATCTGAACAAGTTTCTCATTGCAATATTCGTAGATGGGGGGACAATGTTCTTCCCTCCCACTGTGCCAAGACTGTCGTGCATCTTAAACCGCTTGTAGAGGGCCACCGGCGTGGAGTAGAACTCATAGAGTTTCTCTGCCCGAGGCTGCGTCATGAGATTGAACTTCTTGACAATCTCCATGAACGTCCCCTTTCGGTCTGCCCCCAGCTTGATGTTGCCCATGTTGGCAAACTTTGGGTATCGTAGCGACTTGTCGTACCACGAGGTCCCAATTGTGTATGTAAAAGTGTGCAACCAGTCAATGGCTTCATGGGTGTTTCTGACGGGGAAAAACGGTGTACCTAGCTCCACCTCCGCAACATATATTGCTTTCTGGGCTTCAGAAGCTGTCATCTTAAGCTCCTCCTGTCTTTTCCGTTTTTGACTCCGTGGCGGCTCGTTCATCTGCGTCAACATCTTCTCCCTGTACATTCTGTCCTCAATAGTCTGAAGCTTTCGTAGGTGCTCCTTGAGTCCTAGAACCATGATTATTGGGTGGTAGTTAAGCAACGGTTCTTGGAGCCTGGCCCTACCGGTAGCCATTTCAAGATCTAGATTTATGGACCTGTTGTCGATTTTCTCAAGTAGCGTCGGAGCATCGTACAACAAAACAAGTACTCGTTCACAGACCTCTGTGGGGTCACAAGGGACAAACACATCCTGGTCTTGGTTAAATATAGCCTTGGCTTTTCGTTTCCACGATATTAGTGGGATGTCAGAATAAGTTTCTCTGCGAGTGGGGAGTTCAAACACCTGCTTGAAGTAGTCTTCATCAAGAACACTACTAAGACAGACAGCCGTTTCTATAATCATCTCCGCCAAAATATCCTCCTTCTTGTGTGTCAGCTTGTTTGCTTCTCTCCACTCCTTCGATGTGAACTTTCTTGCGGGTGGAGGAGAGTCACTATCGTCAGCTATTTCATCAGCTTCCTGCTGAGGTACCTGGCTAGGTTTCTGGCTTGTGTGCGGGGAAGAATCAATGGGATCAGACATGTCATCAACAAAAAGAGACTGGGCTCTGGGCTGTGGTTTTGTGTTGACTTCCGTTCTTGGCTCAGATGCCTTTTTGGGGCTGCTTTCTGCTATAGAGTCATCTAGACTCTGGAGGAAATCCTCATTTCTGGGTTTTGGCAAGACAAACTCAGCACTTCTCGTCGTCTCAGCAGTCTCCTGGCTGCGTCTTTCTGTCTTTTTTGGTAGACTTGCTTTCCTAGAAAGATCAACGATGATAGAGTCATCATCCGAGCTGCTGAGCCAGTTGGCTAAATCTAGGACATTGGAGGATCTTCTTCTCTCTATTGCCGGAGAGGAAGGTGGTGGCAGGATCCGTTTGGCAGCAGAAGTGGGCCTTGAAAACGAAAACCCCGGTTCTGGTTGTGTTGGTGATGTTATATGATCTTCATCTGAGAGGCTTGTAGTTAGTATTTAGACAGCAGAAAACAAAGGCAACGCAAAACATACACAATGACTTCCTTCTTGGGAGTGGCTGTGTGGTCTTCACTGGAAAGCTCAATCACTTCCATGAATCAAGACGGATCAATGTAAACAAAATCTTATACGCGGTGCGCGTTAGAAGATCATCAACACATCAGTAGTTGCAACAAGGTCGAGAGAGTTAGAAATGACCCGATATCTTTCTTTTTTCTATTATCAAGAAGCCTTTGAAGATTGGGTTAGATCATGTATTCCTTACGATTATACTATGTGTGACAGGGTTGCTGTACTGGTGTCTGCTTGAGAAGAGAAGTAGCTTCCAAGGGTAGTGGGAACAGTAACTAAAAGCAAAATTTAATTTCTATTCAATGGTATTTCCCACCTAAAACCTGAATTATTGTAAATATCTATAAAGAGTTGGTGGTTCTAGCTGGCTTGTGTGTATGGAGATCTCTGCCTGGAGGTTTCTCATCATCAAAGTCATCTCTTTGGTAACAGAAAGACTCATTCGACAACAAAGAATTCAAGCTTGTAATCCCAGGAGAAAAGAATCCATTTTCTTTCTATGGCGAACACATGGGAGACAACGGTTTGGTTTGCAGCCATTGTATGGCAGTGCCGGCACACCCGTGCACCACCAGATCGAATCGGTTTCCGTCAACAGCATAGTTGCCAAAACCTCCAAAGCAAGGCATACACCAAATCAACTCAGCAAAATGCCAAGGAACCGTGCCGTGAGCATGGCCTTCAACGGGAACTGGTCCCGGGATGAAGAACAAAAAACATTACAGTCATTGTCAAATTTAAATACACTATACAAAGATATTCGGTACGATTGGTCCCAGCTAGCCTCCGAGGAAATCAGCCCGATTGAATTGGCAATTGCATTTCTTGATGACACCTCGGTCGGACTTGCCCACAGAAAGGCTGAATTCGACGATCTTTGTGAGTCCACGAGTGATGCCTTGAGAGAGGCTGTGGTTGAGAATCACGAAATCTTCAACAACTCCGTTGGTCTGTACCATTTGCTTTTGGACACGGTCAAGGCCTCCCAGCAAGACAGTGCAGACATCAAGCAGCTAATAGAAACGGCTACTCGTGATGTCAACGACAGACTGCTCTACTTGAAGGAGTTGGACTCCACTTCAGCAAAATACTCGGAAATGCTAGATATTTTGGATGCCGTGGAGTTCCTCTACAAGATCCCAGAGCAAATCGAGGACCTTACCGTCAACAAAAAAGTGTACGAAGTGTACGACGTCATCTCCGAGGGCTACAAGACTGCCACCAAATACAACCTCTGGTCCTTGCCTGCTTTGACAGGAACCCGGAGTTACCTTGAGATGCAGTCAGAAAACTTATACGACATGATTGTGGAGGAGCTTAAAAACGAAATCTACCTCCGTAACTCCATTGTGTTCAGCCAAGCCAAGGATCTGTGGAGCTCCTTGCTTTCCTCTGGTACTCCACTGATGGCCTCATTCAAGACATTGCTAGATCTTCTGTCCAACTTGGAGCTGTACATATACAACTCAGCAAACTTGGATCTTGCAGAGATTGCATCCTGCCTTACCGAATATACCACTGAGTTTGCCACCGAGCTGTTGCCCAAAATCCATGCACATTATTCCAAATTCGAGGGTTCCTCCTCGAAAGACTACTCGCTTCTTTTAGAGTACTCTCTGAACCCTGCTTCAGAGTCTTGTTACTACATTTACATGTTGCTTTCTACCGCCCACAAACTCAATCGCTTGCATGCTGTGTTGGAGATTTTGGTTTCTTCTCTCCAAGAGGAGCTCCACGAAATGATAAACAGAACAACTGACGAGTGCAAACAAAAGAATGCCCTGCAGTTGTCTCGGTTGGCCAAGGCTAAGAAGCTCGAGTCTGCTGCTTTCAAAGACAAGATCAGCGGGCAAACTTTCCTAGATGCTGCAGTGCCGATCTTGCAGGACTTTTTCGGCACTGTGTTCTTGAAAGCAATTGCCATTCTTTCTCGTCTCAGAGTTGTTTTCGAAGTGGTCCGTCTTATTGAGTCCAGTCAGAATATCTCTCGTCCTTCTGCCCGAGATTCCTCCGCTAGGGACTCTGCCCATGGCGATGTTGCATCGACATCCACCAACTTCAGCTTTAAGTATGTGTGGGACTTGATGAAAAAAGAAATCGAGGGTATTATCATTAACTACATCCATGACGACCATCTGGAAGATCTGATGACCGTCAAGGCAGACCGCAACCTGCCAGCCAACAAAATACACCAGGTACTCACTCTGAAACAGCTTTTCAGCTTCGATGATGTCACATTTGAAAACACCACCCAAGCTACCGAGGACATGACGCAAGTCCTCAATGATATGTTCCCAGGCTTCAACTTGAAAACGCAAGGTGGAACTAAAACTGCCCAAGAGATCTCTCCTTACGTTTCTAGCGAGCAGTTCAATACGCTTGTGGAGGATTTGGTTCCGAAGAACATCTATAACATGAGAGTCATTTTGGAGTTCTTGCTTATCTTTGTCTCTGGTGCACACCTGATGTTTGCCAACTCTGAGAGAATCCAAAGCAGCAACTTGTCTGCGTACCTGTTCTTCACGGACTTTATGAAGAACATCTTCCTCAAGAGACTCAAGCAGGAGCTTGACATTGCTTTTGAAGAGTCCATGACGGGAGAACTGCATGCAAGCTTGACATCAGAAGCCACCAACAGCATGGTGGAACTTAAGTTCGGCCAGGACACCACTTCTTTACAAGATGAGGATGTTTCCAGCGGATTCATTGGCCACTTTGGCAAATCTACATCGGCCTCAGCCAGAATCTACACTAACGCAGTGTCATTCCGTCGTTTATTTAACAATATCTGCCACACTATGAACACATCCTTCACTTACAGAAAGGACTTGAGTGACACGGTGATGAGCACACTCCAAAAGTTTGCCAGACGGTACCAGGACTACTATAACGAGCTCATGACAAGTGGATCTGGTCACGATATCACCGAAATGGGCTTGGGCTTGCATGACCGGTACAAGCATGTGCTGCAAATCCACAAGTGGATGGACATCCCTGCCTTGATGGAGATGACCGGTGGAGTCTTGCAGAACCACGACAATCCCGGAGCTTGTGAGCCATTCTTTGAGAAGGAGATGGAGCTTATTTTCTTCAAGTCACTGGCGGCACCAAATGTGTTTGATGTGGCCAAGGACGACTTGCTTGACGATGAGTGGTTTGACCAGGTGTGCTATTTGCTTCTCAGTGCCTCATGGATCTTGCAATGGTTGCCAGAGATGCGTAAGGAGTCCAATTACACCATCTACGAGGGTGATGACGACAAGAAGGTGTCCGAAGTGGAGAAACTTAAGCACGACTGGCTGTTTTTGGAGAACGGACGGTCCAACTTCACCATGGCCGAAAACAGCCAGCATGTGTACTTGACGCTCAACCTGGCAAGAATCGGAGACTTTGACCAGGTGGTACGGACTTTTGAGAGTATCAGAGACAATGCGCTCGTGGCGTTGAGATACGACTTGAGACTCAAGGCCTTGTACTACATTGGCAAGTCCTTCCAGGAGAGTTTTGTGCTCACTACAGAGCCAGCAGACCTGGACCAGTTCATTGGATCTTTCAACAGAGAAGTGTACTCGATTGGCACCAAGATTGACGAGATGCTCACGCCGGAAGAAAGTGAGTGTGTATTCCTTGGGTTGCCAGCATTCCTCACCAAGGCATTCATCCAAGGGTCCGAGATGATCGAGGTGGCCAACAGAAACGGTATCAAGAAGATTCTCTTGAACGTGATCACGCTCCAGCAGATGCTCCGGAGTATGACAAGACACAGAGAGACGGTGGACTTCAGCAAGGCCACCCGGTACTTTGAGCTCTTCACCGCCAGTGAACATGTGCTTCTTCAGAAGCTCACGAGCAGCCAGGACGGCTACACCCGTGATGAGGTGTTGAACTTGTTGCGGTTGATCTACAGCGAGAAGCTCAAGTCCAGAACGGCCAGCTCGTTCAACCGCACAAAGTATAACGAGCTCTCAAAGAAGATCCACGATATCTACAGCTAGGCACGCATTTCCGTCGTTAATTATATATACACCTGTCGGAGATTAATCTGTATTAGTGGTGGCCCTGTAGGGTAGTTGTGGGCATCATAGCGAAACGGTCGCTCAATCTCTCAAAGAAGTAGCGGCCAACAGCGTTACCAAGAACAGCAGCAAAGAAGTAAACGAGGGAGAAGGACATGGCTATCAACATAAGAGCGTAGCCAATCATTTCAGAAAGAAAGCACAACGAGATGCGGATGATGTCTCTCACGACAACATTGACAATGGAGTGGTTACGTGGTACCTGGCTCACTTCCAGAGAAGCCCTTGTCTTGTCCAAATCATCGTCACACGCACACTCATCCACAACTGTGGTTTGTCTCTGGTAGTTGGGGTTGTTCCACACCCGCACCTCCAAGTAGTTCTTGAGGAACTCGAGGCCCTTGCCGAGGAAACCAACAAAGAAGATCAAGAGGAAAATACCAAAAGCCTGTCCGTTGTTGTTGGCCTGGAAGTTCTTGAAGAGCACAACTCTGTTCTTGTAGTATGTGGAGAAGTACATTGGCATACCGCCGTGCATGTCCATATCCAGATGCATTCCGTCCATGTGTCCCATGTCTCCCATGTCTCCCATACCGGTAGAGGAGCTCATAGACATGGAGCCTGTGCCGGTTGGCATATCCATGCCGGTCATAGACATATCCATTCCGCTCATGGACAGGCTGCCCATGTCCATGTGACCCATGTGTCTTGGCTGAATCATAATTAGAATACTGAAAAAAAGCAGGCTAGCTGGGGCAAACGGAGTGGTATAAATGTACACCCATTCCAGGGACCCCAGAAACGAGCATTTTTTTTATCTCTAGGAGGTGAGCATTTTTCAATGCCCTTTGAGGAAACCATTTTGCCTCACCGCGTAGGAAAAAAGATCTCCCATAGACAGGACTGTACATTCTGCCAATCGCAGGAAGACCGAGCACAAATGCGATCAGACCATAGAAGCTGGGCACTTCTGAGCACATTAGAATGCTTGATTTAGCCAGCGGGAGCGTTGTATTGCGGATTTGGTCCGGAAAGACCTTTAAATAATTTGAAAAAAAAAAATTAAAAAAAAATTTTGAAACGTAAGTGAATGACTGGAAATAAAAACTGAATGACTCAGACGGACTCTGTTTGGTTGCCAAAAGCAGCAGAGTCACGGCAGGCTGCAATTTCGCCCGGAAATTGGCCCGTTGCTGGTGGAAAAGCCCAAAGGTTACTCCGACCGGAAACCGTCCTCAAAATCGTCCAAATAGCCCGGCTTGACAGGATGGTGTTTCTGGAGCTCCACACACCGGCTGGGGGCATCGGCGGTGAGCACGTGCTTTTCTAGCCAGTCGATTCCGAGGAAACGCTGGCCACAGGCCACACATGTGCCGGGCACCTGGAGTTTGTCGGTCAAGTTTGGAGCAAGTTTGATCTTGGGGTCGTCGAAGCGGAAGTGCACGTTGAGAAGGTGCTTCTTGTAGTCGTACGGTCTGTTGAACTTGCCGGACTTGTGGGAGCATGTGCCTCTGGGGAAGACACACTGGAAACGGCCGATTTCATTGTGGATCCGCATGTGTCTGCTGTAGTCTCTGGTGATGTGACGGTCGCAGATGGGGCAGATGCTGACCTTGACGCCCCGGCGTTTCCTCTTCTCCGGGTTGGGCTTGGCCTCGTTGCCAACAGTCTGTGCCAGCATAGACTTTTCGACGTTCGGACGCTCCATCTTCTCAAAGAGACTGTTGGTCTCCCGGGGTGGGGAGGGCATCTGGTACTGTTCGTGGTACTGTTCACTTTGTTTAGGCTTGTTCTGGTACGTTTTGTAGTCGTAGACGTCGTTTCTGGGGTATCCATAAACCTGCTGGTTCAGCTGCTGGCTTTGATGCTGCTGGGGGTATTGGTAGGAGTCGTTTTGCTGGTCGTACGACTGGTACTCAACAAAGCTCTCGTGCACGGGGACAAAGCCGTCAGTGTTTGAGTGGGCCATGTCCAAGTCGTCGTGGTTTTCGTTCTTGGGGAACAAAAAGGCGTCGTCGTTTGTTTTTGTGTCGATGTTGCCAGCCGGGAGGTCCAAGTCGGTGTAGTTTGAGTCGTAAGCACCAAAGTAGCCGAGCTCGGCGTTGGTGTCTGGCGGGTTCATTAGAGGGGTGATGTTTTCCTGGGCCAAGTCCCAGTCAAAGCCGTTCTGGTTGAACACGAGATCGGGCTCCTGGAGCTTCATGTTGCTGTAGTTGACGTCAAAGCTGGACTCTGACGGAAGCAGGCTGGGCAAAACAGGCACCTGCTGCTGGCTCTGGAACTTTGCCACCGGGTTAGAAGGTCTGGAGTCCAAGTTGAGCCGGAAACCGGGGTTTCGGTTCTGCATCTTCAGCTTCTGCTTGGGGGGTTTTTCTAGCTCATCCTGAGTGAATGTCTGGGAGAGCTTGGACCGCACATGTTGTTTATAGTCTGGCCGGAGATACTGGTTCTGCTGCTGATGCTGATGCTGGTGTTGGTTATGCTGGTGTTGATGCTGGGACTGGTTATGCTGGGGATGCTGGTACTCCGGCTGTAGCTGCTGCAACAGGGGAAAGAGGGAGGCGGGGTCCTGATTGGAAACAAGGAAGGAGAAGTAGTCGTCGGAGGAGTCGGGCACGGCGGGGGCGGAAAGAGAGCCCTCGTGGGAGAAGTCGGAGAGCTTGGATAAGACGTTGTAGTGGGTCTGTGGGGGTAAATTGTGGTGGAATGGGCCGGAGAGGTTTGCTGCCGGAGGAACCGGCTGCTGATAGTCCTCACCGTGTGGCGGGGCCATGTCTTGGTAGGCAGGGGCTTGGTGGGAGGACATGATGTTGACTTGAGCCATGAGGAATCACAGTACAAAAAAGTAGCGAGTGGGATTTCTCGGGTGGCTCTGTTTTATGTATTTGGTATCGGTCTTTTTTTTTTTTTTTTTTTTTTTTTTTTTTTTTTTTTTTTTTTTTTTTTTTTTTTTTTTTTTTTTTTTTTTTTTTTTTTTTTTTCTGTACCCGGGCTGTGACTGAGACGCACTCGCAGGACCGGAAAAAATAGTCAGATGTGGATGACCGAGATAATTTTTTCGGTGTACACCGAAGAAAGTTCTATTTTTCGACGGGAGCGGAACGGGCCGGGTTTCTGATCACGGTTTTAATCCCGGGCCTCATTAGCAGCCGTGACTCGGGTGGATTGTATTTTTCTTCCCTCCCACCGCCGTTGACTCCGCTCTGGAACATGCACGCGGGCTTCGAGAAGTCGGAGCCAGGTTACGTAAAAAAAATAATTAAAAGACAATGCATGGGCGTGCGGTGACCTCACCACGGCGTAGAACAAAGGCCTCTACGACGATCTCCGGCATTGTGGAGGCGGAAGGAGTGCCGGCGAGGCAGGCAGCTCGGCTACGGTGTTTGCATTTATTTTCGTTTTCGTTTCTTGTGCTGTTCTAATGCCCTTGTGGATGGGCCGGTGAGGGGAATCGGCGAGATTAACCATTGCTAAAGTGGACTGCAGAGTCGTAAAAGCCTAATTGAGAAGAAACGATTCCAGTTAGAGATGCGAGGTGCGTGGCCAGAAAACAGTGAGATTGGATTACAATGGGCTATCGAAAACACAAAAGCCCAAGAAATTTGCCGACCGCTCTAGCGAACAATGCCCGGACCACAGCAAGCATGGTGGTCCCTGTGGTGCCGAAGCCAGCGCCAGCAGCTGGGCTTCGTTTTGGATTTTCTCCCTGCTTAGCTTGACACCCATTTACGAACCCAAAGCCAAGCGACGGTTGTTCCTTAGAACAAGACACCTTTTGGTGGCTATGCGCCTCTCCTTCGTTCACCTGTAGCAAGATCTGTTTACATCTGGTGATGCTCTGCGGATGAGCGGGGTAACCGCGTTGACAGGGTCTATCTGCCAAGCCTGGCCTGACGTGAATTCCATGCTCACAGACTCCTGTCGACGCAGCCACAGCCGGAAAAACCCGAGCAAATAATATTACTTATACTCTTCATGCTCTCCAATGAAATCACGATAAAACTTTATCTTATTATTAATATTAGAGTAAACAATAAAGACGTTTCATCTGTTCCACTGTTCTTACGCACAGCTTAGCCCGCCATCTTTACCCCAGATGCTTCTAGCGCGACTTCTGCTCTTTAGCAGCTTGTGCTGAACAGGATTTTTGCCACTTCCAAGCACCCCAAACGGGCACAGACTGTGGGGTTGCCCTGGGCATAGCCACGTTGCCTAATTTCACCTGGTTTTTTGTTAATTTTTTTGCGTTCCTTCAAGCCTACCAGGTTGGCGCGGGGGGACTCCTCAACATAACGGTGATCTAGATATTCCGTTTCGGGGTGCAGAACGGCAGTTTCCTACAGTGCATATGTGTGAGGATCAAAGGTCTTTTGGTCGTCTGACCTTAGAGACCCAAGAATAAACTTTCCGACTATTTTTGGCTCGGACCAGTCCGAAACGCACATACTCTCGGTCACTGCGTTGACGTCGTGTCACTGACAATATTTAAAAACCTTAATTATTTTTTCCCTCTCTCTTAGCGCATATCGGTGCCCGCTGCCGTCACCTGATTCCACCGTCTATGTGCGCCGCACGACCTCTCCCTCTCACACTTTGCAAACTAACACACCCCTACACAGCAACTACCATGTCTTGGATCGTTTTCGGCGCTACAGGCCTCTGTGGCCTTGAGATCCTCAAAACCGCTGACAAATCAGCCTCCGTCACCCAATTGACCTCCGTCACAAGGCGCTCCTTTGACTTCGCCAGCGAAAAGGTCAACAAGATAGTCGAGGCAGACTCGGCAAAGTACCCTGAGATCATCAAATCTCAAAAACCCAGTGTTGTCTTGTCTGGGTTGGCCACCACACGCGCTGCTGCTGGCTCAGCAGAAAAGTTTGTGGCCATTGACCACGACATCAACCTCGAAATTGCAAAGGCCGCCAAGGAGGCCGGCGCCCACACTTTCGTGATTGTCTCCTCGGCAGGTGCCTCTGCACTGCTGCCTTTTCTCTACTTCAAGACCAAGGGCCGTTTGGACGACGACATTATCGCCCTCAAATTCCCCAGAACCATCATCTTGAGGCCTGGGCCCTTGTTGGGGGAGAGAGAGAAGCCAAAGGGCTTCTTGAACGACGCCACCGCCGCCGTGTTTAAACACGTACACAATACATTCTTGGGTAACGCGTTGTTTGCACCAATCTACGGCAGCGAGTTGGCCCTGGTGGCGGTGCACCTTGCCGAGCAGCCTCCAAAGGATGACCTGAGCAAGCCTGAGGTCAACATTGTGGGCTCGAAGGAATTGGTGAAGCTCGCCAATTCGTTGAAGTGAGTGTTTTTTGTTTAATGAATGTTGTGCAAATTACCTTGTACGGTGCAGTTGATCCGTGGGTAAGGCCAATCGGGTTTGTTTGCACCTGAGGCTCCGCGCATCTGTACATTCTGCCGGATTAACTCCGCGCTTAGTGTTCGCGACAAGCGCACCTCCACGCTCCGTTGCAAAGACCCTTAATGCATAAAAATTGAGCGCTCGGTGCATAAGAGCCGGAGCAGGTGCGTGTCTGAAACTATGCCCGTAAATGCTGTGATTAATATCACGAGACACGTGCACTCATCTCATAATAAGTCTCGCTTAGTCTGGTTTCTGCATACAGGGGTCTGCTAGATGAGTGATGCCGATGGACTCGATTCGGCGATGAGTCTCATCCTTGACCCCTTCCTGCACATACTTTTTTTTTTTGTTGTGGTCGTTTCTTGCATTCTTCTATATATGGGCTACTTTAGCGGGTCTAGCTGGACACACCGAAGTTTTGGATATTTCGTCAAAATGTGATTGTCGAGCCAGTCGCTAGAAATAAATCGTTGTCCGCACGGACAGGTCCCCCACGAGTGAAGCTTGTCTCGCAAGTTGTGTACTCTTTTGAGGGATGGGTCGTCAAACATAAAGTGCTTGTTCAACAAGTGCTTTTTAAAATCGTAACGACGGTTGAACAGGCCGGATTTGTGCAGACAAACAGACTTGGGAAAAAGGCATTTGAACCGTTTCTCAAGCTGGTGTGTTCTCATGTGCCGTGTCATATCTCTGGTAATTTTCTTGCCACACGTGCTACACCTGGTGTGGTCCACAAACGTAGACTCCACCACAGGAGCGGCGATGCTCAGATCCGAGTTCACCAAACTCGTCATATCTTGGAAGTGGTTTGGATATATTGGTTGAGGTGGGTGTCGGAGATCGCTAGGCAGCCGAGAAGGAGATTGCACAGACAGACTAACGGGCACCTCTTGTGGAGACCACGAGAGCTGCAGCGGATCTTGGTAGCTGAGGTCGGATGTGCTTGCAGAGGAGAATGACAGCTGTTTCATTTTAAGCGGATGTGGCTGGGGCCTTCCCAAAGCATAGTGGTTTTGCTCAGAGTCACAATCGCCGGTATCATGATGCTGCTGGAGGTTTTTCCTGAAATGTTGTGGGATGCTGTGCGGTAGCGTTTCCACGGGATGTTCTCTGTGATTATGCACATACATTGGTGGTTGGTGGAGATGCAGATGGTGATGGAAGTGGCTCTGAGTGAATGGCATTGTCTGGATCATCTCTTGTTGTTCCAGGACATGGGAGCCCAAGACCAGGTCGGGCAATGGAGAGGTGGCTTGACATTGCAACATAAGATCCACTTCCATCTTAAAGGGATCAGTATAGTTGTCGTCGTCGTAAGTTTTGGACATTAGGACGGTCATATGTCAATGAGCGATATGGGGAACGATGAGGGTAAATGAGTGACTAAAGAACTGAAGCTAATCTGATTAATTAAACAAGGAATAATGGCTGGAAGAAAGAATTGATGATTACCAGCTCGACAAATCTAGAAGGGCATTGTATTAGCTAAGTAGGACCAGAGAAGGGCTTCTATTTGAATAATCTCGGTTTCGAGAAAGCAAACGACGACAACCGAGGGTATTTTTATACACGACGCAAAGCTGCTAAGCTGCAAATTTAAATCTATGAAAAGTCCTGCGCTGCCTCTTCCCAACTGAGGGGCAAATTTGTCTCCGGTTATGCATGTGTATGCTCAGCGTCTTATGCTTAGAATTTTACTCTTGAGGCAGTGCCTGACATGATGGCTTCATGTGTCATTAATATTTTTATTCCCAGCGTGAACTTGTGGAACATCGTACGGCAATGGCGCCAATGCGTATTTTTATGGCTTAAAATGCTAGATTTTTTTAGAGTCTGACGATGCGTCTAGACCTGCTGTGTATTAGTGATCCTCAGGGCGGCTATATTCGAGACCCTGTTCTCGTCAACTCACGCCACAGGAGCGATCTGTAAATAAAGTTAAGCCTAGCGCTGTGCTACCCCATTTTCAATGCAACAGTATTATTAGCAGCCTTACGAACTCTATTGGCGACTGTGCGCATCGGCGGCGCATAGTCGTTCCTGCAGAGCAGCTGGAAGGAATTATTCTCGCTTGGCAACACCATTTTTACTAAACGCTCCTCACAGGAGAGGGACCACTTGAGAATTTACTCCCGCTTGCACAAACCTTATTTTTTTCCCTTTTATTATTTTCTTCCATTGTTCACCTGTGGGGGCACCAGTGTTGGGGCACGGCTGTGAAAATCAAACGATTCTCACAAATTGTGCCACTGAGGCTCACTCACTTTGCAATAATACTTTCTGTTGACGCCCAGTATTCTCTGCATCAATTCTCCACTTTTTATTACGTCAACGGCGTAACCGAGATTTCGTTTCAGTCTAGCCAGCCCAATCGTGGCGTTTCCCCTTACCAAAATTTGCTGCACGACGTTCTATCCTATTGTTTTTCATTCCATTACACTTTTCTTTTTGTTGTTATATGTTTTCTGTGCAATTATCTATTGTTTCAAACTTTATCTCTTAGACCCACATAATTATTTATTCTTGCAGTTCGTTATGGTGCTGCAACGCCTCCACGCTAGCATTCTTGGCAAAAAACAATGTATTTTTTGATGTACGGAAGATCTTTAAGAAAACCCTCAATAATTTTTTTTCTAACTTCGTAGCTTTGCTGGCTCTGCATCGCAGAGAATCACGCATTCTAAGTCGTTTGTTTGAATTCTCATGCGCGTCGAATGATGGAAGAAGCAAGTCTGTTAATATGCCTCCCCTATTGCAGATGTGGATTCCGGGGCGTGCATATAGATTACACAACTGTTGTTCGTGTGCAATCAGTTACCGTGAAACACGACTACGAGCCCGCCAAGAATCATCCTGAGACAATTACCGCTAGAATGTAAGAAAACTTCCGCAAAAAAATATGGAGTTTCTGGATAATTGAGTACTCAATTACAAATCAATTGCCGCATGGACCGAAGTTTAAATTTGATTTCGCGCCCGCCTTTAGTTTGCTTCTGGAACATTACCATTTCTACGGAAAAATACAAAAAGCTCGGATTAAGTTTTTCTCCGATACAGGATAATAGATTTGCCAAGATAGCGTGTCGGGGTTAACAAAAAGGGGAGCGTTGTACTGTCGGCTGCACCGTCGCTTGTTTGGATTTCTTTTTTTTTTTTTTTTTTTTTTTTTTTTTTTTTTTTTTTTTTTTTTTTTTTTTTTTTTTTTTTTTTTTTTCTCTGGTTTATGCCCCTTTATAAATTAAACTTAGCCTTCTCATTTGGCTTTTGTCTTCCAGTGCCACTGTGCTTACTTTAGTGTAGACTTGGGTTATGGTCCCTGATTTTCTGGTAGAAAGACAGACCAGTGTGGCTTAGAGTATGTGTCAAATCTCCAAGCCTCGATCCAATTGCACACAGTGACGCCTCTGACGCCCGTAGAAGACCGTGGGGGCGTACCCGTACCTAGAATGCCTAGCTATGCAGAATAGAATGATGAATAGGTATGGAAGGAATGGGGAACAAAGACTCTGTGTCTGGGAATGGTGAAAAAAGTCCGAAAATGCGCCGTGGGTAAAATACAACTGTTTCTACACGTGCAATATCGAGGTTCTGCGTTTCCGCCATGCACATGCAGAACGGTGAGAGTTTTTCCGTTTCGCGGTCGGTGGGCCAGAACGGCTGAATAGTTGACGATAAACGCGAAGTCCAGTGTGGAGGCAGATCTAGAAGATCAGTGCTTAGTTTACATCTCACGATTATCACCAGTAGCTACCAAGAAGAAAAGAAAAAAAAGCTGGAGAATGTCTAGTTCTCATTTAATACAGCATTTAGCGCTTGGCTAAATTTCATTAGCTAAAAAGTGGTCTTACTGTGGTTATTTTTGCATCGCTTGAGCAGAAGAACGCCCAGTGACTTCGGGAATGCGCACGAGTGATCGGTAGGAGTCCGCCTGAATCGTAGAGAACGATACTAATTTAGGAAATTGAGGCCAATTATCAGGGACAACAATTTGTAAGTTCGATTGGGCTGTTTTTTTCAGCTGTAAATTAAGGGAGTAAGTGCAAGTGGCGTTTGAAGTGCCTGAATAAGGTCCGCTGATATTCATTTTTGATCTGTGGGATGATATGACCTTACCGTGCACATGTATACGCATGTAAGTTTTTTATTTTTTTTTTTTTTTATTTTTTTGTTTGACTTTGACTTTGAGGAATGTTCTTGAGACTGTCAAAAGTTGTCAGCAAGAGATGCCAAGCAATAATTAGTTTAAGAATCTAGAAAAGTTACGAGGAATTTTTTTTTTTCTTGCTCTTCCTGAAGAGTAAAGAAATCAAAAGACAACTAACGGAATTGAGCGTTTCTGTTTCAGCTGGAAAAGGGCTACGTGGGGGGGCAAGTATACACTGACGGTTGCTGCAGGGACCGAACAAACTATTGAGATGTATAACGGGCTAAATTGCTCGGCGAACCTCGGTCAATATTATTTTGACAGGACCCTCGAAGAGTATGTGTGCACCCTGTTTCCAGGAATCAGAATGCACTATTTGATTGGAATTTTTCGATTTATTTTTTTTTTTTTTTTGTCTAAATAATTTCTTTTTTAGACTTTGTTTTTTAGTATTTCTTTTATTTTTAGCTGTTTCTCGTCTAGTGTATCCTCGTAAACGGTCGCACTAAATTTTGCCCCTCTGCTTTGTCATCTACATATATCTCGCCTCAATTGTTAAGTACCTTACACGTCAAGCAGGCGCACTTAAACCGGCCGGATTAACTGAAGTCCGATACTTGGCTTCCAAAAGAAACGCGAAATTATGTTTGGAATTTCAGTGAGCCAAAAAGGTTATCTGGCTGTTCACCAGTTTGGAAATCGCCAGGAGAAATAAGGTTTTGCCTGGACGGAACGACACGTTGCTGTACAATCCGGAGCAAAGCGGCTAACAATCTGCTTAGAAGACTTACATGACAAGAAAAAAGAAAACAAAACAAAGTGTTACTACTGGACTAAAGCAGGCTAAACATGTAAACTTTAAGACAATTTCAGCAACTGAAGACGTTGTAGATGAACAGCAACAGAATTGCAGGTCAAGTGAGACAGGACCACGGACTACACAGAAATGGTCTAAGAAACTTTAAGAGAGAGCAATGCTTGAAAGTAGCGTGACAGCTTCGGAGCACGGGTCGGACTTGGCAAAAATAGTTTCCTTTCTTTTTTTTTTTTTTTTTTTTTTTTTTTTTTTTTTTTTTTCTTGTGGTGTATGGAAGGCGACATTTTTGACAGCTGTGTGGACTCTTCTTTGCTTTTTGTTGCGTGATTGTGACGTAGAGAGCATAACGTAAGCCACCATACCGATGGAGAGGGGAGATAATATGAAACTACTACTTGCAAACATTCCGGAGAAATGGTGTGGTTCCAACGTGGGCCCCAATTAGCCTCTTAGTAAAAATTAGTGAATTGTTTTCTGTCTTCATTTGTGGTTTCGTCCTGGAGCCAGCCATTGAGCGGCACCCGGTCCGATGAGCAGTCATGTGACCAGAGGGCGCGGTCACTTGGGTCAGCTGACCAGAACCCCAAGAGACCAGTGCGAAAGGGTTACCCGGCAGTCAGATTCGCATCACCGAGCCGATGAAAATTTTGAATCTTCGTTCCCACTCACCACCAACTTATACTACCAAAAATGGGTGCCTACAAGTACTTGCAAGAGTTGCAGAGAAAGAAGCAATCTGATGTCGCCAGATTCTTGTTGAGAGTCAGATGCTGGGAATACAGACAGAGAACCGTCATCCACAGAGCCTCTAGACCATCTAGACCAGACAAGGCTAGAAGATTGGGCTACAAGGCCAAGCAGGGCTTCGTCATCTACCGTATCAGAGTCAGAAGAGGTGGCAGAAAGAGACCAGCTCCAAAGGGTGCTACCTACGGTAAGCCAACCAACCAGGGTGTCTCTCAATTGAAGTACCAGAAGTCTTCTAGAGTCACCGCTGAGGAGAGAGTTGGCAGAAGAGTCTCTAACTTGAGAGTCTTGAACTCCTACTGGGTTAACCAGGACTCCACCTACAAGTACTACGAGGTTATCTTGGTGGACCCATCCCACAACGCCATCAGAAGAGACCCAAGATACAACTGGATCGTCAACCCAGTCCACAAGCACAGAGAGGCCAGAGGTCTCACTGCTGCCGGCAAGAAGTCCAGAGGTATCAACAAGGGTCACTTGTACAACAACACCCAGTCTGGTCGTCGTCACACCTGGAAGAAGCACAACACTCTTTCCTTGTGGAGATACAGACACTAAGCAGGCTAGCTGGCTCAGCTGGTTTGTGCTCTTTAGGTTATGAATATAAGAGTTGCGATTTTGGTGTAGAAACTTAGGCTAAACGATGGAATCTCTGGGTGAAGGCATCACATTTTAGATGTGCGCACGTGACTCGGGTTCCGTTCAGCCGAGTCACCCTGACTCCGTTAGTATTAGCTGCGCGGTGCAATGTAGCCCACGCCAGCACCGGTAGATCTCAGAATTCCGATGGAGCTTCCATTGTAGCGTTTGCTGAGCAACCTGGCTGCTGTGGATTTCTTGCTTTTCCACGGCCACCTGGTATTTTTGTAGCCGGCTCTACCATTTAAAATCCTGCATAAAAAGTACTACCCTCTACTCCGGCCCAATTATTAGTGCCGTTGTGTGATTCTCGCTGACTGGGTTCCAATTAGCTCCGCGACCATTTTTCTCATTTTTCTGCCGGTTATCTCCTTGACTCCACAGGCACTCGAATTAGATTGAGGTGATTTTTTTTAAGTGCTCAGGCAGACTAAATAAAATCTTATCGAGCCCCAAATTGAACTTTCTTTGAGTTTTTCAATTCCTTGTTTTTTGCTCCCCTGCCGTTGAGCTTTCTATTTTCATTTTGCCCTTCCTTCCCTCCCCTGATCAACATATCTGATCTTGTCCAACAAGTCGCAACTCATAATGCCACACACAAAAACTGCCATCCTATCAGTTTACGACAAAACTGGCTTGTTAGATTTGGCCAAGGGCTTGAACGCTGCCCAAGTTAGAATCTTGGCCTCCGGCGGTACCGCCAAGTTGGTCCGTGAGGCTGGTTTCCCAGTCGAAGATGTTTCTTCCATCACCCACGCTCCTGAGATGTTGGGCGGAAGAGTCAAGACTTTGCATCCTGCTGTCCACGGTGGTATCTTGGCCAGAAACATTGACTCTGACCAGGCCGACTTGGCTGCCCAGGGTATCGAGAACGTCGACTACGTGGTCTGCAACTTGTACCCATTCAAGGAAACCGTTTCCAAGGTTGCTGTCACCGTGGACGAGGCCGTTGAGGAAATCGACATTGGTGGTGTCACCTTGTTGAGAGCCGCTGCCAAGAACCACGCCAGAGTGACCATTCTTTCCGACCCAAGTGACTACGCCGTCTTCTTGGAGGAATTGAAGGCTGGTGAGATCTCCAAGGACACCAGAAACAGATTGGCCCTCAAGGCCTTCGAGCACACCGCAGACTACGATGTGGCCATCTCCGACTTCTTCAGAAAACAGTACTCTGAGAACGTCTCCCAGTTGCCTTTGAGATACGGTGCCAACCCACACCAGAAGCCTGCCCAGGCCTACGTCCCTCAGGGTGACTTGCCATTCAAGGTTTTGGGTGGTTCTCCAGGTTACATCAACTTGTTGGACTCCTTGAACTCCTGGCCTTTGGTCAAGGAGTTGTCTGCCTCCTTGAACTTGCCTGCCGCTGCTTCCTTCAAGCACGTTTCCCCAGCTGGTGCTGCTGTCGGCTTGCCATTGTCTGACGTCGAGAAGAAGATCTACTTTGTCGAGGACATTGAGAACTTGTCTCCATTGGCCAACGCCTACGCCAGAGCTAGAGGTGCCGACAGAATGTCTTCTTTCGGTGACTGGATTGCCCTCTCCAACATTGTGGACCTTCCTACCGCCCAGATCATCTCCAAGGAGGTTTCTGACGGTGTCATTGCTCCAGGCTACTCCGACGAGGCCTTGGAGATCTTGAAGAAGAAGAAGGGTGGTAAATACTGCATCTTGCAGATCGACCCCAACTTCAACCCAGAGCCTCTTGAAACCAGACAGGTGTACGGTATCACCTTGCAGCAGAAGAGAAACGACGCCATCATCAAGGGCTCCTCCTTCAAGGAGATTGTGTCCAAGAACAAGGACTTGACCGAGCAGGGTGTCATTGACTTGACCGTGGCCACCATTGCCTTGAAGTACACCCAGTCCAACTCTGTGTGCTACGCCAAGAACGGTATGGTGATCGGTTTGGGTGCTGGCCAGCAGTCCAGAATCCACTGCACCAGATTGGCCGGTGACAAGGCCGACAACTGGTGGTTGAGACAGCACCCTAAGGTGTTGGGCTTCAAGTGGGCCAAGGGCACCAAGAGACCAGACAAGTCCAACGCCATTGACTTGTACGTGACCAACCAGATTCCTACTGCCGAGCCAGAGAAGTCTGAGTACGAGAGCAAGTTTGCTGAGTTGCCAGAGCCATTGACTGCCGAGGAGAAGAACGAGTGGTTGTCCAAGTTGAACGAGGTTGCCTTGTCCTCGGACGCCTTCTTCCCATTCCCTGACAATGTCTACAGAGCCGTGCGTTCTGGTGTCAAGTACGTTGCTGCTCCATCTGGTTCCGTCATGGACAAGGCTGTGTTTGCCGCTGCCGACTCCCACGACCTCGTGTACGTCGAGAACCCAATCCGTTTGTTCCACCACTAATTCATCCCTGAACAATACATAAATCCTGTGACTGCGTGTAGGTGGCCAGCATGACGTAACCCCCAATCGGCTACTACTCTAGATAAAAATGTTCAATTTTTGTAGAATTTTTAACAATGACTGGGCTGTGGCTGCAACGGGTCCTGGACCAGTAGTACAGCGTGTTCTCTTTTCTGCAGTATCGAGGCCCACAAGCAGAAAAAAAATCCAACCGCTGTCCCAAGTGCAAGACGGATTCTTAGTCCTATTTGAATCTATTATTCATTGAAAAAGCTAGAAAATGGATTCTCAATACGACTATGACGAGGGGTCTGAGACCTGGCCCTATTTCGTCTTGGCGTTGCTTGTGTTTGCCTTGTTGCCATTGACCGTGATGTACGTGGTGAACATCTTTGGATTCGGCAAATCGAAAAAACACACAAAGGGCTCCATCAAACACGACCACAGATCGTTGAACTTGCCCCATGCCTCGGCCATCGACAAGTTTCTTGCGCGTGCCAAGTCCGGCAAGGTGTTCAACAGATCTTTATTGGCCTTGATTGTCGGCTGGACCTTGGTTGGCTACATTTGGATCACATACGCCAAGGAGGTCAGTTTGCAGGGGTTCTTTGACCCTCACACCATCTTGGACTTGCCTTACTCGGCCACTGAGAAGGACGTCAAGTCCAAGTACAAGAAGTTGTCCTTGATCTACCACCCAGATAAGCTCCCCAAGTACTCGGACGAGGTGAAGAAGGAAATGGAGGCCCAGTTCTTGAAGATGAACCAGGCCTACCGTGCTTTGACCGACGAAGCCACCATGGAAAACATCAAGAAGTGGGGCCACCCAGACGGCCAGCAGCAGATTTCCCACGGTATTGCCATTCCCAAGTTCCTTGTGGAGGGCAAGTACTCTCCGTTCATGATCTTGTTCTACTTTGTCTTGATTGGTGTTCTCATGCCTGCCATTGTTGGTTCTTGGTGGAACAACGTCAAGACCCACACCAAGGGCGGTTTGCACGTTGACACCGCTGCTATCTTTGTGCGTAAGTTGGCTGACAAGAACCCAGGAAGAGTGTTCACTCCTTACGACATCTTGGACTGGGTCCTCTCGTCCCAGGAGGTGGTGTCTGCCTACAGAAACCTCACTCCAGAGCAGTTGAAGCAGATTGTTCTCGACCACATGCAAAGAGTGCACCCTGCAGCCAATGACTTGCTTCTTGAGGCTGAGAAGCTCAACTTCATCTCCCAGTTGCCTGATATCATTGCTGGTTTCATCGATATCGCCACCGTTTTCCGTGCCCACGATGTCATTTCTGCCGCCTACGACTTGCAAAGAGGTATTCTCCAGGCCTGCTCTCCAGTGGGCAAGCACAAGGAGTTGTTGCAGTTGCCATTCGTGGACCAAAAGACCATCGAGGCTCAGCCTGTCAAGAAGTTGGGCAAGTTGTTTGCCATCACGAAGGAAGAAGCGGGCAAGGTGTTGGGTGTTACCGACAACGACAAGCTTGACATTGCCTTGGACATTGCCTCTCACATTCCTATCATCAGGGTGCTTGACGCCTCCTTCAGAGTGCCTGGTGAGGATGTTGTTCCTCCAAGCTCCACCACGCACCTTGTGGTGAACTTCTTGATCAAGTCGGCCAAGTTGAAGTCGTGTCCTGAGATCGACGAGTCCAGATTCCTCGAGGAGGAGACCATTGAGGACTTGAAGAACCCATTGAGAACCAACGAAGAGCAGCCCGAGTTGCCTGCAGCATTTGCTCCTTACTTCCCCCGTGAAATCGCCAACCGCTGGGACGGCTACATTGTGGGCCAGAGAGACAACAAGTTTGTCGAGGGCACGTCAGCCGCACCTTTGGAGAGAGTCGACTTGAGCAACCTTGAGTTGACACAAGAGCAGTGGGTCGAGGGCAAGGAAGGCACCGTCATACTCAGCACGTTCAAGGTGAGATTGCCTGTTCCAGCACCACCTTCTACAGGCACCTTCCACTTCAGATTGCTCTTGAAAAACAATGCATACTTTGGCACAGACGTTGACATTCCTTTGGAGATGGAGGTGCTGGATCCACCTGTGAATGTCGATGCTGTGAAGAAGGCAGCCAGTCGATTCGGCCACAAGGAAGACGACGACGAGGAAGACGACGACGACTCCGACAGCGACATCTCTGACCCCGAAGAGGATACCCTTGCGGGTGCTCTTGCACAGCTCAGGGGAGAGTCCGTGAAGAAGGTTGACGACGCAGACGCTGAGGAGGAAGAGGATGATAATGAGAGTGTGTTCACAGACATCAACACGGACACAGAGGACGAAGCGGAGAAGTAGAGGATGTACATTAAAAGAAAAGATTAGAAAGAAGCATGTATTACGTTCAGAAGAAATATGATAGTATGACAGCGTGTGGGTTCTGCAAGCCCTGGTTTTTGTAGTAGTCCTGTGCAATGCCCGAGGATGTGAAGCCAAACTTCTCGTAGTAGGCCACGGCCTCCTTGTTGTCCACATGCACGTGCAAAAGCAACTGGTGGATGTATCTTTCCTTGGCCTGTTCCACCAACCAGTTCAACAACCGGGTGCCAATGCCCAACGATCTGTATGCTTGGAGCACAG
This sequence comes from Osmozyma mogii, assembly GCA_030573315.1. Classification (NCBI taxonomy): domain Eukaryota; kingdom Fungi; phylum Ascomycota; class Pichiomycetes; order Serinales; family Metschnikowiaceae; genus Osmozyma; species Osmozyma mogii. The sequence goes on from JAJMDB010000001.1 coordinate 521,334, forward strand.
CGAAAGACTCAATGTAGATGGCGTTGGGGACGATTTTCGAGTTCAACTGTGCCGTCATTGCGTCCTCAAACGTTGGCAATGTGTGGGACGAGTTCACAAGCTTGCCCTTGATGGCACCCACTGGCAACTCTGTGTAGAATGCTAACTGCACCACGTTTCCAGCAGTAAGTGCATCGTCGTACCAGCTGTCTGAGTACTTTGTGGGCAACGACACTTCATTGATTTTCTTGAATGTGCCCTTGTTGTTTCTCGTGAGGTCGTCGAGCGTTATGATATCTCTGGGCATGGTGGTTGACTTAGTCTGAAGAGCTCACTTGTGAGAGTAATATGAAGGTGATGATATCCGCCACAAATGTCTTCATGTCGATTCACCAATTTCGTCTGCCGATAAATAATAGTTAATTCTGTAATTTAATTTTTGATTTTACCTTCTTCTTTTTAATTATTAATTTTATTGTTATATTTTTATTTCTGCTGGGTTTTGGGTAGTGCGGATGGATATGTAAAATTGTTGCAAAAGAGCACCAATACAGACCAAACGTAAAGTACACACATAAAATCCAATTGTTTCAATGAAACCAAAAAACCAACAAGGCAGCTCCTGTTTCACACGATCCAACTACGAATCTATAATAATTGAAAAAATACATGTTGTTGGGGCACTTGCGAGCCCCACCGCTTTCTCCATCAGGTCATAGACAGCAGCTACAATGGCATATGCAAGGGAATTGCTAAGTTCTAGGTAGAAAACGCCTCTAAAGCTACTATGCACATATATGAAAAGCAGTAAAACCATCTAGGCCCTGGCAGCAGCTCGTATACTTTTACGGAGAAATCATATGAGAGAGTCATGTGATCCGTGGTGCCACTCTAGGAAGCTTCTCCGCATGTCAGATACTCGTTCCAGCTACACCCACTTCTTTTCTTGAAATGATTGGCACCATCCTTGTTATTCTTCTAGTGAGCTACTTCATCTGGTCGATGGTCTCCGACTTCAGGCACACCCCTACGCCATTGGCCAACGAGCCCCCTGTTCTGATTGACTTTGTTCCCCGGACTTTGCAAAAGTACAACGGCAAAGACGACGACAAGGTGTACCTTGCAGTGAGGGGGAAGGTGTACGACGTGACCATGGGAAAGCAATTCTACGGTCCTGGAGGCCCATACGAGAACTTTGCCGGCCGGGACGCCTCTCGTGGCTTGGCTTACAACTCCTTTGATCCCTCCGTGTTGACTCCAATTGAGAAGCCCCTCGATACCTTGGAGGACTTGTCTCCCGAGGAGAAGGAGTCTTTGGATAACTGGGAGAGCCATTTCGACGGCAAGTACAAGCTTGTGGGCACCCTCAGAAACGAGTAACGAAACCGATGCCTCTGCAACCGCAATGGATCAGCAGGCAGCCCGCAAAGCCAGCAAGCCAGCATGTGTCTGCAAGAAGTCAATGTGTGCAGAAACCTGCAAAGGCTGGAACCTTGAGCTGTTGTTGCCAGTGGTCCGATGCGCAGCCTAGGCCGCAGAGAACGTAAGCATTCCGTAATAAGCATCCACCGGAACACGCTACATATTTATACCCGGTAAAAGCAATATATGCCCTTATGTGTCAACGGTGCATAAGTCCGCACCAGTAGAGCAGAGCGAAGTCGCGACTCAGTAGAGAAAAAAGACATTCTCAACCCAACTCAACCAGCTCACCGACTCAATCAAACAATGTCTTTCAGAGGAAGAGGTCGTGGTGGATACAACCTGAACATGACGAGGCTGAATGGACCAAACGGTCCTGACCTGCTGCCCAGAGCACATATTGAAATCTTGGGCTGGCATGGTGCCACCCCAGCTGAGTGCATTGGTTTTATCCAGAGAAAGACCAGGGTGCTTGTTTCCGATTACTACGTCGACCAGGCCTCCGGCATTCTTCATGGTTTTGTGAATGGCTCCGATGCAAACGAGCTCATGAACTGGAACGGTGTGCGTTTTGCCGGGAATCCGTTGAAATTCGCCAAATCTCAGGCTGCCGCCAACCAGTTCCTTCTGCCCAACGCCTACGGCTCCCCAATGCCCCAGCAAAATGCTCCTGTTAGCTCCCAGGGCACCATCCAGGTGCTTGAGAACTTTTTGAAACTGAGATACGACCCTGCCAGCCAGCTCTTGAATCTCTCGTCTCCCCTGTCTGACCCCAGTCTTTCGTCCTTCTTTGCCAACCCCAGCACGTCGTCCAAGTTCTTCCCGGCCTTGATGAAAATCGTCTCCAACTTGAAGTTGCAGGTGAAGAGTGCCGACTTGTCCAACTTTGGCATCACTGACCTTTCCCAGATATCTCCGTTGGCTGCCACCTTGCCCCGCTTGGAGAACTTGGCCTTGTCTAACAACAAGATCTCCCGGATAAAGAACTTCGAGGCTTGGAGAAAGAAGCTTAATTACTTGAGGGAGTTGGTTCTTATAGGCAACCCGATCCTTGAAACAAACGACCCCAACCAGGTCCTTCTGATCAAAAAAGAAATCATCCAGACCTTCCCCAGATTGGTCATGCTCAACGGCGAGGTTGTCAGAAACGAACAGCTTTTGCAGAGCAACCTCAGCTTGCCTTTCGGCCAGCCCCAACCAATGTTCTTCCAGGACCCAGAGGTGCAGAGTATCTCCACCAACTTCATCGCAAACTACTATAATTTATGGGACACAAACCGCCAGCAGCTCATGGTGCTATATCAGAACGAGTCTCAGTTCTCCTACCTGGTTGACTCCCCACACCCCCGTGCTTTTGACCCTATAGCTCCTGACTTCAGTTACTACATACCGCAGTCTAGAAATTTAACCCGTGTTTCTGCCACCGCTGCAAAGAAGGCTAAGCTTGCTATTGGACAGGAGCAGATCTTCAGGGCTTTCAGCCAGCTCCCCAAATCTCAGCATGAGCTCATGTCGAAACCAGATGACTACAGTATGGAGGCCTACCGCTTGGCCCCTCTTGGTGCCATCTGCATCACCCTACATGGTTACTTCAAGGAAACTGGCCCGCCAGAGAATCTTGAGCTGTACAAAAAGGGTGCCAAGAACAGAAACTCTTACAAAAAGAATGTGCCTTTGAGCAACAAGTCCTTTGACAGAACGTTCATTGTCATCCCGGGCCCCAACAACTCCATGGTCGTGGCCAGCGATTTACTCTGCATAAGGCCTGAATGTGACTCTGCCGCTTTCAAGCCATCTGCAACAGCCCCACCACCAGCTCCAGCACAAGCAGCTCCGGCTCCTGGTGCTCCTGCAGTTGGAATTCCTCCAGCCGCTCCAGGCTCTTCTTTATCACCACAACCGCCAACCCAAACACCAACTCCACAGCCTGGAGTCCCCACAGCTGCAGACTTACCACCAGAAGCCAAGGCTAACTTGAATACCATCCAGCAGGAGCTTCTTGTGAAGGTCCTCCTAGAGACACGTTTGAACATGCAGTACGGCCTTATGCTCTGCCAACAGAGCAACTGGGACTACCAGCAATGTATCACGAATTTCCAGAATTCCTCATCATCCTTACCACCCGAAGCATTTTCTCAATAAAAGTAATAAATAGAACCACTTTGTCCTCATTTGTAGACACATAATGTACTTCCAGGTTGAGGCTACGCAATTCGCATTTTTCACAAAAGGTTACAACTCTTTAAGAACACAATGTCGGGATGGCGGGTCCTTATAATATAGCAATGATCACGGACTTCTTCTATCCGCAGCCAGGAGGAGTCGAGTTCCATGTTTATCATCTATCACAAAAATTAATTGACCTTGGCCATTCTGTGACTGTGATCACCCACGATTATGGATCCAGGAATGGCGTCAGAATGTTGACAAACGGCCTTAAGGTTTACTATGTTCCATTTTTGCAAGTATACAGAAGCACAACCTTTCCCACTGTGTTTCTGGCTTTTCCAATTCTACGAAATATCTTCATACGTGAGAATATCGACATTGTCCATGGCCACGGATCCTTTTCCAGCTTGGGTGCAGAAGCCATTCTCCATGGCAGGACCATGGGACTCAAGGCTGTTTTTACTGATCATTCCTTGTTCGGCTTTGCCGAGGTTGGGTCTATTATTGGGAACAAATTACTCAAATTCACTCTAACTGACATCAGCCATGTCATTTGCGTTTCACATACTTGCAAAGAGAATACCGTTCTACGAGCTTCTCTTGATCCGCTAGATGTTTCTGTTATTCCAAATGCAGTCATTTCCAAAGACTTTTCGCCAGCACCCAAGCCACCAAAGCCTGCGGGCCAACAATCCAGGATCACTATAGTGGTCATATCTAGACTCTTCCCAAATAAAGGTGCTGATCTTTTGACTGCTATAATCCCAAGAATCTGTGCTGCCAAACCCAATGTTGACTTCTTGATAGCAGGAGATGGACCTAGGTTTTTGGACTTGGAGCAGATGAGAGAGAAATACTCATTACAAGAAAGAGTTAACCTTATTGGAGCTGTGAAACACGAACAAGTCAGGGACGTCATGGTCCAGGGTGACATTTATTTGCATCCATCTCTTACCGAAGCATTTGGCACTGTTATAGTGGAAGCTGCTTCTTGTGGCTTGTACGTGGTTACCACAAATGTCGGAGGCATTCCTGAGGTTTTGCCTCTGTATATGACCAATTTTGCTGATCCAGAAGAGGATTCGTTGGTCCAGGCCCTGCTTAAAGCCATCGACTTGATTCAGTCTGGCTCTATTGACACTTCCAGGTTCCATGATGAAGTCACAAAGATGTATAGTTGGTCCAATATCGCAGAAAGAACAGAAAACGTCTACGACTCTGTCTTTGAGAGGGATACGGACCAGCCTTTGTTTGACCGTCTCAAAAGATACTACTCATGTGGGCCAATCGCAGGCAAGCTCTACGCTCTTTGTATTATTGTTGACATTTTCATTTTCATGGCCTTGGAGTTTTTCTTCCCTGCCGAACATATAGACCGGGCCACAAAATGGCCCAAAAGACTGAGAAGATAGATCACCATGGTCTGTCGTAAAGGAAACGCCTGCGATCTTTTGTTTGGTATTTTCCAGACCTCAGCATTTGCATAACAGCTGCTCTTTTAGCAGCCGCTTGATTAATAAACGAACAATTCAATTTCTTTGGTAACTTTGTGGGTTCTTTCAACCACTCAATGTCCTGAGTCTCGTCGCCTCGGGGCTTCAAGCCCCTGAAGAGCATCTTTCTCAAAAGCGCAATTTCTTCCAAGTACGCCATTTCCTCCGTGTAAGATTTCTTTTCCTTGAGATCGGTAAAGTATGCAATATGTTGATTCGAGCCAGCGAACGTATTGGAGGTTTCGAGCTCTTGGAGTTGTTTCTCCAAGTCGATGTTTTCTTGACGAAGATTCTCGAATTCTTTCTTGAGATCATCATACTCATTTTGGACACTCTTAAGTTGTTTTTTGACTCCTGCTCCCTCCTCCTTGAGCTTCAGCGTCGTTGAGCTCATGTTAGCACGAAGCATCTCAATGCTTAGCGTCAAATCCGAGATCTGCTTGTCCTTGTCGAAATTTTGCAGAGTATCCGATGTTTGTGATGCATTTTGCTCAATCATGTATGCTAGATAAACAGATTTTGTTTCTTTGTCCTCTTGCTTTGCGACAGCAGAAAGCTCTTGCAGCAATTCCTCATATAAATTCTTTATTGCAGCAAAATTAATTTTTTGCAAAGTCTCGTTTGCAACCTCCAAGATATCGTCTTGATCGCTTCCAATTGCAGTGACTTCCTGGTGGATTTTTCCAGCTGCACCAAGTAAAATTGATCCAAAATGATCAAGCTCTTTGCAAATGAACGAGTCCTTTGACAGAGAGGTATCAATGTGATCGTTGGATTCTAGCTCATTGACGAAAGACTTTGCTTGATGACCAAGTGAGCTCATTGCAACTGAAAGCCTTTGTAGTTCTTCAGCATACGAGTTATCTTTAGCATGTTCAAGGATTTCTGCGATAATCGTCTCCTGAAACTGAGCATCGGTAACCAACAAGTTGGCGAAAAGGATCCAGGATGACTTTTTTGGCTTCGTTTGGGGACCAAAGAATTGGCTTGACAAACTTTCAAGGCCTTCAAGACGCAGTATGCGATGGTCAGTTTCCTCTTTTACATATACCCAGTCATCCGTCACCGACTTGACACTTTTAAGCGTGCTTGCTGCCGAAGACAAGAGATCTTGCGACTCAGACAAGTTATTGTACTCAAAGACGCATTCAATAAACCCAAGAAGAGCATCATTCCATTGAATGTCACGCCGCTTCTTCTTCTCGGAAGTATGTTCTTCCGATATAGTTTTCTTGAGCACACTAAAATTTGCTTTAATGTCCTGAACGTCGAGCAGAAGTTGTAGCTGGGGTTTCAAAGCATTTGGGACGAGACCAGACAAGAAAGATTGCCTCAAATGAAGCTTCTTCTGAGCAATCTCAGCATCCAACATATAGGCACTCTTTAAGTTATCTTGAGAAGACACTGGGGAGTCGGCCTTCTTCAAGCCCTTTAGTTTTTCAATATGTTGCTTCAACTTGGAGTTGCTCTCATTGAGCTCCTTTACTATTTCCTGTTCTCTTTTGATCGAGGACAGAAGTGACAGTATTTCCGCCCGTAAGGTCTTTTCTGTTTGCAAATGGTCCTCTTCCAAAGCCTTGTCTATATCATGAAGTTCGTTGAGCTCGTTGATGGTTTGCTGAAGCTCCTGGGCTTTCTTGGTCAAAGCTTCATTTTCTCGAGTCATGTGCTCAACCACCAGCTCCAGGTCCATTAAAACCAGCAACCTATCTTGCAATTCAGCAATTGTATCATGTGCCTCTTGTAGCTGCTTGGTAACTGACAAGTAGGACTCATTAAGAGACTGATAACTAGAAACCTGGGCCTTCAATTCAGTAGCCTGTTGAGTATTTTCTGCTTTGATAGCTTCGGTTTCCTCTGACAAGGTTAATAAGTCTTCCTCCAACTTCTTGTTGCCAACAAGTAGAGCAACAATGTCGTCTGACAGCATATCAGAAGGAGCCTGAGCTCTGATTTCCTCTTCAAGCTGTTTATTCAAGTCCGATTCGTCTTTTAAAGCATCGTACTCTTTCTTAATCAGCAGGTATTGAGATTCCAACTTCGACAAGGATTGAGTCAAAGCAGCATTCTCAGACTCATGATATTCAGAGGAAACCACCAGTCTTTCCAATGAGGTCTCCAAGTCGTCAATTCTTTCATTCTGGGAGTTTAATTTCAGCTGAAGCTTGGAAATAGTCGAACGACAGCTCTCCAACTCTGTCAATGCATGCCGTAGTTTCAACTGTAATTTGTCTGTGACGGATGCTATATCGTGAGATGGTCCGTCTGAAGGCTGCGCTAAAGCTGGCCTGACGAAAACACCATAGTTTCCTGGCTTGCTGCACAGGAAGTACCTTTTGCCCAGAACAGAACCATCGTTTCTGCCAGCGGTATTGTGCAATTCCACACCAACCCATTCACCTTCTGCAAACTCTGTCTTTCCGAGATACCTGACCACGCCAGGTTCTCCTTTCACTGTGACTAGGCTGCCAATATTTAACATTTTAGCAAAGCTCAGTCAACATATTCAAAATAAATACCCAGCGATAAAGAAAATAAATGCAAAAATGAGCTTCACTTAGGCAGCATCAATAACAGAAGTGTATACGCGGAATTCGCGTTAAAGGTAAACAGAACGCATAAAGATATAGTTATCGCTACTACACTTGAGAATAGTCCGCCATGTCTGCCAATGTCACCAAAAAAGGGGCAAGCAATTTGAGAACCGAGCTCCTCAATGAGCAAAAGCAGGAAATCCGGGAGGCGTTCTCGCTTTTCGATATGAACAACGATGGGTACCTAGATTACCACGAGTTGAAAGTGGCGCTTCGGGCCTTGGGCTTTGATCTTTCCAAGAGAGAAGTTTTGGATATGATTCACCAATACGACACGGATGACACGAATTTAATTTCCTACGAGAACTTTTTCCATTCAGGTATGTTGAACCAGAGCAGACGCGTTGAAGACCCCAGAGACAAAGACCGCCAGAGCAGAGACCTCCAGAGAAGATACCACCCCAGAAGATCTTATTTATTGACTTAAACTCATAGAGAAAGAAGTTAAAGTACGGTGGCTTTGGATTCTCGGGGTCTGACAGCAGCAATACTAACAGCAGTCGGAGAAAGAATAGTCAACAGAGACCCAATGGAGGAGATACGGAGAGCCTTCAAGCTCTTTGACGACGACAACACGGGCAAGATCTCGTTCAGAAACCTCAAGCGGGTGGCCAGAGAGTTGGGAGAAAACCTCACCGACGAGGAGCTCCGAGCTATGATCGACGAGTTTGATCTTGATGAGGATGGAGAAAGTATGTATTCTAGTGATCTTAGACGATAAAGGGCATTTACTAACTGCAGTCAACGAACAGGAGTTCATCAACATATGCACCGAGTAGGTGCTGCTGCAACGCATTGTACAATATAACAGGACCACCTGTCCTACTGAATGAAAATAAACGTAATCTGATGGAAATGTAGCACTAATAATTAGCTTTTAAAAATTCTCTTGTTGGCCTTGATCCGGTTACCAGTGGATTGTGTGCCAGGTATAGTCACGTGACGCACCTCGAAAACATTTTTCCATCGTTCGGCTCCACATCTAAACCCCATCAATGACAAGATTCACAAAGAACTTGGACAGGTTGCCCAAGGTGATCCGTGACCACGTTCACCGGGAAAAGTACAAGTACAACTTGCCAAGTTTCCCTATCTCCAGATATATTCCAACTCAAGAAAGAAAGACCCAACTTGAGCAGGTCCGCATCACAGGCGGTGACTTCGTCTACATAAATAAAGGTGAGCACAAGGGCCAGATCACCTCTGTTGTCAGCTACAATGACCAGTCTGCATCGTTCGTCACGTATGATATCAAGGAAAAGAGAATCATCCCCAGAACAAACTGGTTAGAGAACCAGCCCAGCCACTTGCTTGAGTTGCCAGTGGAGATTCCAGAGGAAGACGTCAAGCTTGTGGCTAAGGACAGAGACGAAAAAGGAAACGTCTCGTACGTTGTTGCCGACGACGTTGTTCTCAAGGAGCTCTACTTTGACGAGAGATACAAGAAGTGGATGCCTAGAAGATACGTCAAGCACCACGAGAACATTGAGATTCCATGGCCAAAGCCTTCTGAAGACTACAAGAAGTCTGACGTTACTGCTCTGGAAAGCATAGCCCACGCCAGAACATACGAGCTACAAACCATCGGCAAGCCTCCTATCCCATCGCACATCTTGTCGCAGCTCAGAAACCCATTCTCTCAGTACAAGAAGAAGACTCTTACTGACATTGAGGCCAGAAGACTCAACGCACCAGAAATGCCTTTGACTTTCGAGCAAAGAATCTACTTGGCCAAGAAGGCCCAACGGCCAAAGACGAAGCTCAAGCCTTTGTCTGAGGAAGTCAAGGACTTCATTGGCCAGAAGATGGCCAAGCATCTTGGTGGCATCCAAGACCCTCACATGTTGGCTCACTTGGACCACTTGTCCAGCTTGAAGAACAAGGACTTTGAACAGACCTTGGAAAGAATCAAGAAAGACCAAGAAGAAGAGGGCCAGCCTCAGCAACACACCCAGGACTCCGCTCCTCAATGATCTCCTGTATATATTAGAAAAATGCTACACCTTCTGTACTCTTCGTATTCATACCTCGTCTATGGATTATAGCTTCTCGTAGTCGATGTTGCCTTCTAGCTTCTTGACATCAGCAACCTTTCTCACAGCCTTCATCAAGTCATTCTGGAGGATGTGGTCTCTCTCGTCTCTGATAGCGAAGAACCCAGCTTCGGTAATGACGTTTCTGATATCAGCACCGTTGAATCCATCAGTCATCTTGACTGCGGCCTCAAAGTCAAACTCTCCCTGCTTGGACACCTTGGCTGTGTGGATCTTGAAGATCTCCAATCTGCCGGCCTCATTAGGCAAGCCAATCTCAATCTTTCTGTCCAAACGACCGGCTCTCAACAAGGCTGGATCCAAGGTGTCTGGTCTGTTTGTAGCCATGATGACCTTGGTCTGGCCCAAGGTGTTGAAACCGTCCATCTGGTTCAACAACTCCATCAAGGTTCTTTGGATTTCACGATCGGCAGAGGTACCCTCACTGAATCTTCTACCACCAATGGCATCGATTTCATCCATGAAGATGATACATGGCTCGTGCTCCTTGGCGTACGAGAACATCTCTCTGATCAATCTGGCGGACTCACCAATGTACTTGTCGACAATGGCGGAGGCGGGGGAGAAAATGAAATTAGATCCGATGGTGGCAGCCACAGCCTTGGCTAAAAGGGTCTTACCGGTACCTGGAGGACCGTAGAGAAGAACACCCTTTGGAGGCTTGATACCCACACGGGTGAAGAGCTCTGGGTTCTTCAAGGGCAATTCGATGACTTCACGCAATTCACGGATCTGGTCGGTGAGACCACCGATACCGTTGAAGGAGATTTCACCTGGCTCAAAAGTGGTCATGTTGTAGACCAAAGGATCAACCTCTCTTGGCAAGATTCTCATGATGGTCAAGGTGGTCATGTCCAAGGCCACTCTGACACCGTTCTTCAACAAATCTCTCTTGATTGTGTTTCGGCAGCCCACAATGTAACGGGGGCCACTGGAGGCCTTGACAATGTATGATTCCTCGGTCAACTGCTTCAACACCTCTCCGACAATCTGGCCCACAGACTGCAATGCCTTGATGTCGTTCTCTGTTTTGTCGTATGTCTTTTCCATATCTCGGATACTTAATCTCATTTCCTTCAAACGGGCATCCCATTTTCTGTGCTCCACAAGCTTCTCCTTAAACTTGGAAAGGGCTTTTTGTCTTTCTTGGTCCACTGGAGACTGCTGTGGTTGCTCAGCTTCTTGGTTTCCTTGGCCGGAGGCGTCGCCATTGGTGTTGACTCCCTGGTCTCCTTGCAATCCAGCCAAAAGAGGATCTTGTTCTTCACTCATTCTGTATGAATTAAATATTTAGGATGGAGTGATTATGGAAAAGGGTGACTTTGCTGGAGAATCGCCTTCGACGGTGGAGCTGTAGATCGCCACTACACTGGCGCGGGTCACGTGACACAAAAAAAAGTCCGTCCTCTGGCATTTGCAGCTAGTCAGTGTGAAGTGACTCACAAGATGCACCTCAGCTTCGGAGATTTTGTATAATAGACCTCTAAGATTATAATAGTAGAATCATTAAAGCAGATAACCAAATAGATATTTACCAATTTTTTATAGTTAGTCGCTGTCTGCTCTGCGTGCGCGGCTCTGCTCAAGGTGGAGGAAAATTAGGTGCACACTGAGCATCTTCAATAACGAACTGACTCAACAGTACCAGCAGAATGGAATTCCACGCCGTTATCCTATGTGGGCCAGGTAAAAACTTGACTCCGTTTTCGAAAACGAGGTCAACCGGTATCACAAAACCGCTTTTGCCGATCGCTAACAAGCCAATGATCGAGTATGTGCTAGATTGGTGCTCAAAAGCTGTGTTTCCAAAGGTTACACTTCTCTGTGACGAGGAGTCAGAGGAAGACTTGAGCCTGGCTTTGCAGAAATACAAAGAAAGAGCAGCTAAGTCCCAGGATGCTTTGGAAGGCGAGTCCTCAAACGGATCCAAGACGTCGTTTGACCACATCTCCGTTGTGGGGGCCAACCTCCAGTCGTCAGGCGAAATCTTCAACTACATGAAGAAAAACAGCTTCATAGCGCCTTTCGAGCACTTTGTGTTGTTGCCATGCGACTTCATCACCAACTTACCGCCACAGGTGCTCATCGAGGCCTACAGATCCAGACAGGACTCCGACATTGGCATGCTTTGTTACTACAAGAACCAGTTGGACATCGAGGACAAGAAGAACAAGATCTTCCCCAAAAACTACACCGTCTTTGCTGACTTGCCATCCGGACAGACCCAGCTTTTGGACTACTACTCTACTGAGGACGTAGAGTTCCACAAGGCCTTAAAGATCAGAACACAGTTGTCGTGGAACTTCCCGAACGCTACTGTGGCCACCAAGTCTCTAAATACGTCTATTTTCTTTGGTTCTGCCAAGATCTTCTCCGTGTTGGAAGAGTACCCAGAAAAATTCACCGAGAGCTACATAAGCGCCAGATCCATGATAAAGGTGATCCGTGACTTGGCCAGACTCTCGTGGCAAAAAGCACACTGCGAGCACAGCATCGGCTTTGTTCTTGTGCCCAACCAAGCCCAGTTTATTAGATCGACCAACCTTCCTGTTTTCTTGGAAGCCAACAGATTCTACCTCAAGGCACAATTCCAAGCAGGCAGTGGCAAGAGCCACGCAGCCAAAGATGCCAAGGACAAGTCGGCAGCTACAGTGGGAGCCGATGCCATTATCGGAGAAAACACCGTTTTGGGAGAAAAGACCAACGTCAAGAGAACTGTTGTGGGCAACAACTGCACGATCGGCAAGCGGGTCAAGTTGACCGGGTCGGTCATTCTAGATAACGTGACGCTTGACGACGACGTTGCGTTGGAGAACTGTATTGTGGGCCACCACGCGGTGATCCACCTGAAGCTGAAGTTGATCAACTGTAACGTGGAGTCCACGCTCGAGGTGACCAAGGGCACCCAGGCCAAGGGAGACACACTCAATTGCATGTCGTTGGAGGGCATTGTTGAGCCAGACGACGAGCTTGCAGTGGAGTCATCTCTGGAGGAGGAGCTGTCGGACGGCAGCGAGGAGTACGACTACAACGACATTGAGGAGGACGATAATGCGGACGGTCTTTTCGGCTACTAATTCAGACGATATTCAGATATAATGCATAACCCTATATAAAACCTTAAACCTAAAATAACCTACTCTTCATCGGGAGAGTCCATTCTTCTCCTCTTGACCTGATCCTGCAACGACTGGAGTGCCTTTCTCTTTTTGAACTCCACGTCGTCGGTTTCACAGCCCTCGCTGTCGTTATCGGAGCTCTGGCTGGACTCGTGGTTGGAGCCCAGTCTAGCCAACAGCAGCGCATCTCTTCTTCTTGACTTGGGTCTTTTGTAAGTGACAGACAACGGGGCAAAGCCCGGTCTGAAATGCAACGACAGAGCAAGCTCTGGAGAAAAGGAAAAGTCGTATTCCGTGGGTAGAACGGTATCATTTTCGGATGCAGCTTCGGGGGGAGGAGACGTGGGTGGGGCAGATGACTTTTTGTACGAGTTCAAGAGCTCGGCTCTCTTGGCTAGAGCCCAGTTCTCAATGTCATCTCCGTTTGTGATGGCTCCTAGAAGATCATCAAGACACTCGAGGTAGCCCTTATGCATGAGTAAGCCGTTGGAGTTGGAGCCGAGTCTGTAGAGAGTGGCCACGGCCTTGGCAGCGTTGGAGAACTCAGATTTGCTTTTTCTGGGGTCACCAGCCAGGTTATACAAGGAAGCCACGGATTTGGCAGCCGTTTTGAACTCTCCAGTGAGCTCCTTGTTGAGCTCGAGCGGCGAGACCTGCTCTAGTGACTTTGTTGGAGGAAGTTCACTCAGAAGATTGGAAAGATCCATGTATTTCTTTTTTTAGTAGACGGTGAGAATGGATCGCTGCGGCATCGACGGTAGTTTCATGGGTCACGTGACACAACAATCAGTTGCGATAGCGACAGCCGTAGCTCCACATATACAACAGCATGGTTAAGTCTACCTTGATCTACCGCTACGATGGTATGTTGCTTGAACGTCTGACTTCCTGTTCCGTGTACTAACAACAGCACTCCCCCTTTGCGGGTCCCAGGACGACAACTTGGACACCAACTTAAACGACCAGAAGAAAAAGTGCAAGCTTATCATCAGCAGAATCACGCCAAACTCCGAGCCCCAGGCCACCATTGAGTCTGGGCCTTACAACATCCACTACATAATCCACAACAGCATCATCTACTTGACCATATGCGACAAGTCGTACCCCCGGAAACTCGCATTTCTGTACTTGACGGAAGTGAGCCACGAGTTTGAGCACTCCCACGGAGAAGAAGCATTGAGCTCTGTGGCCAGGCCGTACGGCTTCAGCTCCTTCGACACCTTCTTGAGCAAAACCAAGAAGATCTACCAGGACCAGAGAGCACAGTCGAACCTCGACAAGCTCAACACCGACTTGGCCGACGTCAAGAAGGTCATGACGAAAAACATCGAGGACTTGGTCTACAGAGGCGACTCCTTGGACAAGATGAGTGACTTGTCGCTGTCGTTACGAAACGACTCCAGCAAGTACAGGAAACGGGCACAGAAAATCAACTTCGACGCCATGATAAGACAGTACATCCCGGTGGTCGGTGCTGGCTTGTGTGTTGTGTTCTTGATCTGGTGGGTTTTCCTTCGTTAATTTTGTATTCTCATAATCATCAGTATATCGACTATATGTGTAGTGAGCATCAAGTGCGACTGCGAATAGATAAGATCCATCTGGACCAACAATGCAGCCCAGGTTTCCCCAGCCCAGCAATGTCAAGTCCACCACGGCTGTCACGCTAGAAAACATGCAATCTCCGGAAATCGCTTTGCCCCATGACGACACGTCTTCCATCGAATACGACGACCAGCTCGGTTCTCCACACTCTTTGATGGACCACACCACAGAAGTCTCCGAAAGCAGCAAACTACTCCATGGGCTTCTGGAAGAGGAATTGGTGCTTCCGCATCTGGCTGGCGGAGGCGTGGACTATAACGTGCTCACCCAGAATGCTGACGAGCCGCTAGACGAGCATTTCGTCTCCACCAGGATCTTACCTACCAAGAGTGCTGATTTCCGCCACAAACTCAAGCAGTTCTTTGTTTTCTCCACTGCTGGAAAGCCCATCTACTCCCTCAATGGCTCAGACGACGCGATTTTGAGCTACATGGGTCTCATCACCACCATTGTGTCTACATACCAAGAGAAGACCAACTCGGAGTTTCTCCACGTTAGGGAGAAAGGACTCTTGTTGGTGGTGCTCAACAAGTCCCCGTTGTTGCTTACTGCCATTTCCAAGATCCCCCACGAGTGCTCTCCTTCGGCTCATATTCTCGAGAAACAGCTCCACGTTCTTTACAGCTACATCTTGGCCGTGTTGTCCCGGCTGGTGATCGAGAAACACTTCCACAATAGACTCAACTACGACTTGCGCAAGCTTCTATCGGCCCAGGATATGGCTGCCATGGACTCCTTGACGCTAAGACTCACTTATGGCTTTGCCCTACATGAAGAAAAACACTTTTTTGACCCAGGGTTCTACTTGTCGACATTATTAGACTCTTCTCTCCGCTGTGCGGCTGTGAGACACTCCACCAGGTCAAAATTAGCGTCAATCTTCCTTTCTGCTAAGAAAATAAAGCAGGAGAAAGGTCTAGAACCAACCGGTCTGGACCTTCTCTTTGGCATTCTTGCAGTCGAAGATAAGGTTCTTTCGTACCTCCGACCATCGCAGCATCGTCTTTCTAATGCTGATCTCCAGACTCTTTTGACTACCGTTGCCTCTTTATCTCAGCCTCTTCCAAGCGAAGAGTCAACAGAACTCTGGGTCCCACTTTGTCTGCCTGAATTCAACGATGCTGGCTTCATGTACTGCTACGTGGGAAAGTTTGAGCTTGACTCCCTCGACAAACCATTGACGCTTATTCTATTGAGCGGGAATAAAAACAGCTTCTATGAGATGAAGTCTGTGGCTAATTACATTATTGGCAAGATGCGGCGGTCGTCTTCCATCAACAAAAGCCTCCCGTCTGAGCTTTCAGACCCAAAACTGGTGCTTCCGTTGCCCGACACACCGATCATACGCCACTTTCTTTACCGGCTGAAGAAGTACAACCAATTTTACATGGAAGACGGGCCTGGGATCAACCACATCCAGGACACGTTGCATCTAACCGGGTTCTATGCTGCATTGCACGATTCCAGAGCAACAACGGTGTACCTGGCCAAAAAGCACCCGAAAAAGTTGACGTACACTCGCTGGCAGCTTAAAGACGAGTGGGTTACAGCGTTCTTGCTCTCGGACGCACAGTATGATTTCTATTGTCTTCTTGGCGGACTTGTGCAAGCCCAGGACATTATCCGCGAGAGCTTGAGCATAATTAAGTGCTGTCTCAAGTACACCAAGCGGATATCGGTGGGGGATGGCACTGTGTTCTAGATCACTTCAACATGGCCTTCTCGGCAGTCTTGAACACATCGTTGAGCTTATCGCAGTATGTTCTGTGCAACTTTTCGATATCGTCCCACACACGGGCTTCGTCGTCGGACTTCTTGGCTTTCTTGCTCAATTTCTTCTTGAGGTCACCTCTGATGGAAGCCAAGGTCTGAGCGTTTTTGCTGGAACCGGCAGGACCGTTTCTGAAACGCTCAAACACCTCCTTCAAGTGCTTGACGGCTTCTTTCTTTGTTTCTGTGGTGACTGGTGGCATAGGCACCTTCAAGGCCTGTTTGTTGGCTGGGTCGGCAATTGGAGTCATGTTCAAGCCTGAGTCCAAAACAGCATTGACGATGTTCTTGGTGACGGCTGGATCGAACACTGTGATCATGAAGTTTCTGCCCTTGATGGCAGTCTGGGCCAAAGAGGTGAATGGCTGGTCACCGTGGGCAGTTTTCACGGACAAACGGTCGAAGATCTGCGGGTTGGATCTGCCGAGCTTGGCTTCGTTGGCCAGCTTGGTGAACCTTTCCACCACAGCCTTGAACTTCAGCTCGATCTCCTTCATGTCGACCTCTGGAGCACCGATGGCCTTGTCATCTTCCTCGATGGTCTTTGGGGCCTGCTTGTTGAAACGCTTTTTTAGGGAAACTGGGGTGGCGTGAAAGCTTCTCGTGGCCAATGGGACCACAGACGCCCTGGAAAGGGCCGGACGTGCTAGACAGGCTAATCTTGGCAACATGGTGGTTGAAATTTTTTCAGTTCTGATTCGCGAATGTGGGGTTGAGTAGATTAGAAGTGTGATTGAGTGAGTGGATCGAGAGATGGAAAAAGAAACAGGAATCGGAGAAATTTCAATTAAAAAGATCCATAATCGAAAGAAAATGAAGAAAGAAGATTGACCGGCATGTTATATTAGGCTGCCCGTAGGCTATCTATGGTACATATGCTACTTGGAAGGCAGGGAGTAGTCTGAGGCAAAGGCAGACAAGAAATCCACACAGCCCTTGGCTTCTTTTCCAGGCTCACCACCCTCCTTGATGATGCTGTCCAAATTCGAGAGCATCGGCTGTAGGAACACATCGTAGGTCATCTTGCGGCGGACTTGCATATCGTCTGAGGACATGACGTCCAAGTCAGCAAGAGAATAGGCACCGTGGGCAGTCTCCCCCTCTTCCTCGACGATGCTGGACGGGAGATCATCGACGAAAAGCCGGAGAGATGCAAACGGCTGTGGGACCTGCGGGATCAAGTACTTGTAGGCCTGGGGATGAGGAAGGACCACTTTGGACCAGTCGATGAGAAGTGAAGAGGATTCCCGCGGAGGAGGGTTCAAGGCAGCGTTCAAGAACTTCTGGAGCACCTGGAGGTGGTGGGATCTTGTTTTCTTTCCGGACCCAAGCTGGCCATTGGCGTTGACAGCCAAAGAGACGGCCTTTTTGTCTCCTGTCAAGTTCCACGACATAAGAGTGAAAAAGCACCGGAGTGTCTTGACAAAGTAGCCCTTGACCAAGGACTGGGGAGCGTAGTCGACCAACACATCAAGAAGATACGTGGAAGAGGCTCTGATGTCGGGCTGGATGTGGGACATGGCCAGGTGGAGGAAAAGCACAACGGTCCGCATGTGCAAGTCAAGCAAACCAACCTGTTTTTCGGCACAAGCCTTGAGCAACGCCACAAGAGCCATCCGTACGCCATTGCTCTGGTCTGTGATGAGGGAGATGGTGCTGGAGACGATCTGTTTGTAGACGGATGGGTTGGACGGGAGGTGGGTCTCGATGTACTGGAGCACCTCCTTTCTGGTCTGGGAGCTGTGGTGCTTTGCTAGAGACAACTGGTGGGTTAGGTCCACGGAGGCTGTTGGAGCAGTCTTTTTCTGGATAGACTGGTTGGGAAGAGAGATGGCCTTGGCGGTGAAGGACGTGTCTGTGTAGTTGTCCGGCTTGCGCTGGGTCTTGCCCACCTTCAACTTAGCCTTTTGGAAGTCCTTCTTTTTTTCTTGTTTCTTGCGTTTGGAACCCATGGGAAGAGAAGTGGTGATGTGCGATGCCCTTCGCACACCTGGAAACTAGATGTCCATTGAGATAGACCACCACCTCCGGCTGCTATCGTTGCGGGACAGCCAGGAGAAAAGGGAAAACGGCCCAATAAGACACGAAGAAACAGAAAATGACTTAATTGAAGAAAACGACGACATGGACATCGACTGGCCAGAACCCACCGTTCTGCCAGAGCACACTGACAACGAGAGCACACAGCTGGATCTGGAGGATGCTCCGGAGGAGAAGCTGCTAGTGGTGAGTCTCCTCAACCCAACACGCATGGGTGCCCAGTACGCCATGAGGCGGAGCCACGACTACGAGTACGACCTCGACCGGTACCCCAAGAGCCAAACACCCACGGCTAGCTACGATCTCGACAGAAACAGCTACTTTGAGAATGCCGGGCACAACACGACCTTCTCCAACAGTGCCAGCGTGTTCCAGCAGCCGTGGCAGTTGTACCAGCGGCCGCTCCAGGTGCACCACTACCACCATGTTGTGACGCCGGTAACTCCGGCCCACCCGCCTAACTCCGGGGCTCCGCTGGCTATCTCCGAAACACGCCCGTCCTTGGGTATCTCCGAGCCCCAGCGTGACATCCCGCTACCGTGGGAAAGCAAATCCACCCCGGCTGAGAGAACAGCGTACATCCTCCTGACGTACCTGCAGTTCGTCTTCAATGGGGTGCTTTCCTGCTACGCTTTGCACCTCGTGTGGGTGATTGTCCGGGCTATCCGCCAGGACGTCAGCAACAAGCTCCGCAGCCACGCCAACAGCATGTTGGTCGAGGTGGCTCTGTGTGAGCGCAGCTACTACGAAAACAACTGTCTGCCCGACCAGATCGTGCCCGCACTCGAGAAAATGTGTGCGTACTGGGAGAAGTGCATGAAGCAGGACGTGGACAACGGGGGCAACGCCAGCTCCGTCGGGGCATACACCATTGGCTTGATCGTCACCTCTCTAGTGGAGCCATTGAGCTTCAAGGTGCTAGCGGTGTTGACGCTAGCGGTGGTGGTGGTGTACCTGTGCAACTTTGCCTTTGGCTACGTGCGGGCTAGAACGTACTACGGAGAGGAGAAGCCCAGGACGTAGCATGTGTTGTTAGTGTATGCACAGTGCAGAACAATGTAGGAACCATCTGTAGCTTGCGTGCCAAGACGAAGGATCAAAAATAGATCAAATAGCAAAAACCAAGGAGATCAAACGAGATCAGATGGTCTAGAAATAGATAAGACAAGGGGTATTTTTGACGCACTCCTGACCCTCCCCCCGGTTAGGATGGGCCAGGCTAAAGTTGACGGGTGCGAAAGGCCGGCAACTTTTAGCGTGGGCAGGGCTGACTTGCTGAGATAGTTCCGCTAACGCGGCTTCAGCCGTGGCTACCGGTTTTATCTCCGGGGGTCACTTTACGCGCCCTATGTGCAGGCCGCTAAGTCCGGGTCCCATCTCCGGCCTGGCACGATCTTCTCCGGCGGCGTATTGTTCGGTGAAATTCCAGGCGTGTGTGCGAGCTGGAGCTCTGCGCGCTTTTCCGCTCGCATTTTATGCCCTCACCGGCTTACGCTGGTCTGGAAGCACCCCGCTTAAATCCGGGGCCCTCGTTATCCCCGGCGCGTACGTCACTAACCGGCCGGATTTAACCAGCGATTTTGAGGCCCATTTCCGCATCCACAGTGGAAAAAAATAATTGTTGTTCCTTCTCTGCCATTCTTCCGTCAACCGTGATCGTTTCTGCTGACAGCATTTGTCATCGCCACAGCCCCGCCGTTTCTTTTATAAATTCCTTGTCCCGGCTGTTGTTACGCTTTTTCCCTGCTCTCATCTCAGCTCATCTGTCCTGAACAAAGAGCTTCCCTTAAAGGTACACACACGGCCTGTGAACTTAATTCACCCCTGATACGCAGCTTTTCTGTCAAAAGAGTCACCCAATTCTTCATCAGCCGAGCTCTATTTTGATACCCTCCTAACATGGCTATCTTTGGCTCTTCCGCTGCCGACGAGGAGGCATTGAGAGCTGCTGCTCTCCTGAACGACCAGGACCAAACTACTGTGGACAGATCTTCTGCCTACGAGACGGCGTCCGAGTACAATTCCGAGTACAATTCCGCATACGAGCTGGAGGACGAAATCCTAGCCGACAGAAAAACCAATTTGCACCCAGAACACAACACCCAATCGGCTGTTCCCGACAACCGTGACTCCGGTGTCTCTGTGCCTTCTCCAGATCTCCAGGAAAAACCGGTCGAGGCATCCCAAACGCCGGTTCCGGCCGATGCTCCACGTGATGCGCCTCTTGACACGTCACGTGAAGAGTCCCCAGACCAGCCTCAGCGGTACCAGGGTGATGATAACTCCTTCTCCGAAGACAGACTTAATAGAATCGCCTCCCAGAATGATACCTTGTCCAATATCGAAAGACTGTTGTCCCACTCGCAGTCTCACGATGACTACATTGACCCCAAGGACTTGGACTGGGACGGACCAGACGATAAAGACAATGCCTTGAACTGGCCTGCCTGGAAGAAATGGTACGCCACCTTCACAGTCGCCATCGTGTGTCTTTGTGCATCTTTGGGTTCCTCCTTGTATGTGGAGTCCGTTCCCTACTTAACGCAAGAGATGCATGCATCTCAGACTCTTTGCATTGCCGGTTTGACCTTCTACTTGATTGGTTTGGCCTTGGGTCCTTTGCTTACGGCTCCTCTTTCCGAGATGATCGGCCGTCGTTGGATCTACGTGTGCTCTCTCCCAATGTCCATGCTCTTCACTATGGGTGTTGGTTTGTCCTCCAAGATCCGTGAGATCTTGGTCTTGAGATTCTTTGCCGGTTACTTGGCCTCTCCTCCAATGTCCATTGCTGCCGGTACAATCTCTGACGTGTGGGGTAACGACCCTGCCGACATGTCTATTGCCATGGCACTTTTCTGTGTGGCTCCTTTCTTGGGTCCAGTTGTTGGCCCAATTGTGGGTGGCTTTGCTGCTGAGCACAAGGGCTGGAAGTGGACTCAATGGGTCACTTTGATGTTCTGTGGAGCCATCTTGCCTTTCATTGTTCTCTGTCCTGAGACATACAAGCCTGCCATCTTGAAGGCTAGAGCTAAGAAGAGAGGCATCAAGCTCATCCAGCCAAAGATCGACGCTGCATACTTCAAGACAGTCGTTCGTGTGAACTTAATCAGACCAGTCGAGATGTTGCTTGTGGAGCCTATTGTGTTTGCAACTTCCGTCTACACTGCTTTCGTGTTTGCTGTGTTGTTTGGTTTCTTCGAAGCATACCCAATTATCTTCAGAGGTGTCTACCGTATGGATGTTGGTGTGTCCGGTCTTACTTTCATCGGTGTTGGTATTGGTTTAGTTGGTGGTGTCGTTCTCTACATTTTGATTCCACACAAGCGCTTCTTCCCATTGCAGCCCGATGGACGCAGGGGCAGAAGGGATGAAAATGGTAACATGATCTGGGATGCCCCAGAAACCAGATTGGTCGTTGCCCAGTTTGCTTCTGTGTTCTTGCCAATTGCCTTGTTCTGGTTGGGCTGGTCCGCAAGACCTTCTGTGCACTGGATCTGTCCTACTTTTGCTGGTGTTCCATTCGGTTTCGGTCTTATTTGGATCTTCTTCGGTGTCATCCTTTACTACTCCATGTCCTTCCCACCTCAGTATGTGGCCTCTGCTGTTGCCGCTAACAACTTGCTTCGTTACGTCATGGCTTCCGTGTTCCCATTGTTCACTGTCCAAATGTACCAGAGATTGGGAATCGGTTGGGCTTCCTCTTTGTTGGCCTTCATTGCCGTTGGTATGGTTCCTATTCCATTCTTCTTCAGCAAGTACGGTCAGAAGATGAGACAAATCTCCAAATACGGTTACGCTGCATTCTTCAAGAATCTTGCTGCTAAGGTTGGTCCTGAAGAAGCTGCTCGATTGATGGGCAGACCACTTCCAAAGAAGCCAGAAACAACTAGCCCATCTACAGACCAAGAGAAGGAGGGCGAACAAGCCTCTTCTGAAGAAGACAGACAAGAAGACGAAAAGCGTGCTGCTAATCAAGTGTAAATACCTTTCTTTTATCATTTTTAATATTTAATTGAATTAATTTAATTTCCTAGCTTTTCAAATGTACCCTTGAGGATATCTCTGAGCTTGAATAGATTCGTAATTCGGAGCTTTTCGTCCTTAAGATGAGCATTATCGCTTCCCTGGCCACATGGAATTTGTGCAGCAGGTGCATCGAATGCTTTCTCCAAGAACCGAATCGATGGAATCGAACCACCCTCTCTGATAAAAAGTGGATCAGGATAAGATGGTCCCCAGTTTTCTTTCACTTTCTCATAGAGCAAGCGGAACATGAAGTTGTTTGGATCACCAAGCCAGGGCTCGGCCTCATGGAAAATATCGATCGAAATCAGATTATCTGTATTGAGCTCGTTGAACTTCTCTGTCAAGTAGGAAACTAATGATTCTTTGATCTTCAGAAGTGTCTGGTTGGGCACAACTCTGATAGACACGGATGCTTGTGCTGTTTGCGGAATGACAGTGTTGTTTTTAGGCCCAGAGACGTCTATTCTGTGCACAGTCAAGGAAGGATTACGCCACTTGGCAAGTAAGGTTTCCAAGTCTGCATGGGTAACTTCTGAAGAGATGCTTGCATCCTTGATCTTTTGGTACAATTTGAGCTCGGTTTCGTCAAGAGGTAGAACATCATCGTAGAATCCTGGGATCTTGATTTTCTTGGTTTTTGTGCACATCAACTCACCAAGAATCTGAATCAAGTCCATTGTCGGTTCTTTGGACACACCTCCATCCACACCCGAGTGCCTGTCAGGTTTTTCTGAGCTCACAGTCACAGAAGCATTGACGATTCCTCTTAAACCGTAGTTAAGACATGGAGTCTCGTCACCGAGCCAGTAGGAATTGGAAAGTAAAATCCAGTCCACATTACCAATCATAGCCTTATTCTGGTTGATGACTTCTTGGAAACCAACAGATCCACATTCTTCTTCACCTTCTATAACAAAAACAACATCCAAAGGAAGTGCCTTGTTTTTGTAAAGATCCAGAACAGCATAAATTGCAGCCAATGTGGGGCCCTTGTTATCAGACACACCACGGGCATACAAATTGCCATCCTTGGCCACCATAGTGAACGGATCTGTCGACCAGTACTCCTTGTCGGCCCTAGCTTCAACGACATCGTAGTGACCATACCAAAGAAGAGTTTGCGTGGGGTTTCCTTCTAAACCATCGTTTCTCTTGAATCTCCCGAAGACTACGGGATTACCATGGGGAACAGGAAGAAGCTTGGGCTCAGCAGCTCCAAAGGACATGAGGAGCTTGTTCAAAAACTGGGCACACAGTCTGGAGTCTTCGAGGTATAGGCTGGGATATTTGGAGATAGTCATGTAAGAAATGATCTTCTTAAGGGAGGCAAGCATGTGCTCATTGGAAACATCTATCACAGTCGACTCCAGCTTGAGCAGAGTAGCCAGGTCACGCCCAGAATCTTGATGGGAGGAGCCAACATTAGTGATGTTCCAAAGACAAAGCGAGTTGCTGCCACCGGAGAGAAGAAATGCGGAGTCATTAAGGTGGAAAGTGGTGACTGCAAAAACGGAACCATCGTCAACATTAAGAGAGCCCAGATTTAAGGTAGATGTGGGTATAGTGATATTGCTCTTGACAGGTTGGTGAGAACCTGGATCGTCGTGGAGATCAAGTTTAATGGAGAATTTGCACAAGCCACCCATATTAGTGGCTTTATATATACAGCCGTCGTACATGCACAACGAAAGCACTTCGTCATCTCTGTCCTCTTCAGAAATGAATCTAAACGAGCGTGTAAGCTGGAAAGTGGTCAAATCCCAGGCGTTGATACTAGAGTCACTCAAACCGACGCAGATGGATGAGTCAATGACATGCATGGACAAGATGGCCACGTCGTTTTCAAGCAGCTCAATGGTCTCAAGACGAATGTAGCCTTCTTCGTCGATTTTGATGCCCCAGAGCTTGACGTTTCCGTCACCACCGCAAGTGACCAAAAAGCTGTGGTACTTGTTTCTATAAAGATCGCAGAAAGCGGGAGCATTTTGCTCAGTCAAAAACTCCATGCAATAAACGTAACCAAAGTGAGCAAAACGAATGACATTGGACTGAGCAATCTCGACCAAGTGTGGCCCATTGACCTGGTTGTGGGAGTCTGAGCGCAGAAGATAGTGCTCTGTTTGCACGCGGTTGACCATCCCACCAGGGCCCTTTGAGTCGAAAAAGCGGTCAAACCGGAAATGCGGAAGCTTCTCTATGGATGTGCCATTGTTCATGCCGCGGATGGAGTTCAACGGGAGGCGAACCCACATGATAGAGGCATTCTGGGCACCAATGAAGAGGGCAGAGAGTTTCTCTGACCATGCAATTGAGAAGATGTCACCAATATCGGTGAGAGAGTAGACAATGTGGGTGCATGAGATGTGGTAAGACAGGGCATCTGGGTTATCGAACGGAGACAAGTCCCAGATCTTGACCAAAGAGTCGGAGCCTGCACTAAACAAGAACTTTTCATCAGGACTAAGAGAAAGACAGAGCACGGAAGTAGCAAACTGCTTTCTGCCACAATTTATAACATGTTTTAAGCTGTAGTTGCGTAGATCGTAAACAAGGATGTTGGAGTCCTGAGTACCACAGAAAATGAGCTGCTTGGAAGGGGATGGCACAACACA
The DNA here is from genome assembly GCA_030573315.1 of Osmozyma mogii. Taxonomy (NCBI): domain Eukaryota; kingdom Fungi; phylum Ascomycota; class Pichiomycetes; order Serinales; family Metschnikowiaceae; genus Osmozyma; species Osmozyma mogii. The sequence goes on from JAJMDB010000001.1 coordinate 546,217, forward strand.
CAAGACAGAGTGGGTGTGGCTCCATTTGTGTACTAACGGGAGCGTTTCTGCCGGGCTTCCTTTTAGCGGCCGGGCACCGTCGGGATGTGGGGTTTTAGAGGTAGAATCTGGAATTGGCGGCGTGGAGCTTGTTGTAGATATCGGCAATGGCGCCCTAGCAGGTACCAGGACGTACTCGCCCTCATGAATGACACCTTGGTTGATTATGCCCATTCAGTGGCAGAACTAAGCAAGGCTACCGTAGAACAAGTGTGGATTTCTGAGAAGGTCACGTGACTGTGACACCAGCAAGATAAGAGCATAGGGCCGCCTCTGGCAGTAAAACACGCATTTTAAGTGGGCAGATCAGCTACAAACAATTCGGCAGTAGCACCATAGTCTACATTTTCGGATTAACATATTTCCGTGTTTTCCACATTTCGGGCAAAGTAGGCCATTTTGACAGCGCGATTCCGGCAGTGCGGACTTGATCACAAGTTGTGTGAGTACAAAGTGAGTCAAGACATTGCAAATCACACTGTTCTTCCCATGACCAGATACTGGAACTTACTTTTCTCTGCAGATTTGCGTTGTCGTTGTCGTTTGCGTTTTCGTTTTCATTTAAAGATAACACATTTGTATTTTTCTAATACTACTCTTTGTCGGATCTGCTACCCTTTTTCTGTTTCCATGCGTAAGCTCATCTGTGCTTGCTGAACGTTGAAGTAGCGGTTTTTTCTGCAGGTAAAAGATCCTTCGCTGGCCTGCAGAGCGGGTGTATAGTGAGCTGAAAAAGAAATATGCCCAGAAATGAACCGATGCTCGGAACAACAAAAGAAGGCGGTACTGGCAGATATTTTTCAAAAAAGCAAAGTGCAGCAGGGAAGAGACAGGAAGACACACGATATTATTCCAAATTTTTTGCTACGGATTTGCCGTGTTTTTTGCGTTTTGCTTTGCCTCACCGCCTTCCAGTAGGTGCATCTTTACGGTAATTGAGAAGGTTTCTTTTTCCGCCATCGCGGCCGAGTAACCCACGTGGGGCCCGAATTAATTACTGCGCTTCTCTGCCGGAACAGGCTCTGCCTGTAAAAAGTGCTAATCCAGTCACACGACAGATTACCGTTTTTAAACCCATCTTAGATCCTTTTTTGAGGCACCTTTATACTTCTTGGCAATCCATCGTGTGACTGGTTACCAGTTTAGGTTTTCCGGATTCTTTCTTCTTGCCATCATTAAATGAGATTCTCTCATTCTCTTAAGCTTAATGCTGTACCCGAGTGGGAGGACAAATACTTGAATTACCCTGGGCTTAAGAAAGTCATCTATGAGTCCCAGCAGAAACAGATCGAAAGCCAGGAGCCCGCGGACGGCTCGGTTGCCGTGAAAAATGATACGACTATTTCCGACTTGGTGAAGGTTGCCAAGAGAAACCTCGCCGAGACTGATCGGGAAGATAGAGACGATTCCGCTTCCTCCACCAACTCAACCGCTGAGGGCGGCAAGTTCCACAACAGACTCATCAACAAGTTCAGATACAGAAAAAATGCTAACAGATCCAAGTCTGAGCTTCCTCCCTCTCCTACTCCGGGTGACTTGGAGGCTGGCAACTCCACCTCCAACGAAAAAGACTATTCAAATGATTTGACCATGGTGTACTCCTTTGAGAAGGATGACTCCACCTACCGTGGCTCCATCGACATGGACGCCATGACAGCCGCAGCAGACACTCTTGAGCTGGACGACTTGGACCCCCTTCCCCTTTTCTGCCAGCTCTTGTTGAAGGAGTTGTCTAAGATCGACAAGTTCTTCAGACAGACTGAGCGTGACTTGTACAGCCAATATGACAACCTCATCAAGGATCTTGAGGCCAACAAGCTGGATGTGGCTGCTCATCTCTTTTCTGATGGCTACGGCACAGAAATGTACGAAAACAACAAGCACCGCAACATGAACATCAGATCGACTCTTGAGAGAACTCTCAGTAACCGTTCTGTGTTCGACACAATCAACCACGTTGATTTTGGTGAAAAGAAGCCCGTCGAGGCTGTCTCCCACGTCTCTGAAAAGGAAGACTACGATGACGATGATGACGACGATGAAGAGGATGACGATGACCACAATCAGGTCAACACCGCTTTGTTGACTCGCCGTGACTTTGATATCGTTAGACAAAAGCAAATCACTTTGAAGCAGAGATCTACGCATTTGTTCATTTCCTTGAGTGAGCTCAAATCTTTCATTGAGTTGAACCGTATTGGTTTCACCAAGATTTGCAAGAAGTTCGACAAAACATGCAACTACGCCATCAAGCAGGACTTTGTTGAGAACTTCTTGCCTGCTAACTCCAAGGCTTTTGCTCCTGAGACATCTGAGGTGTTGAACTTCAAGCTTGACCACCTTGTGCTGATCTACGCTTTTCTTTCTGGTCAAGAAGCCTCCAAGCTCTCCCTGGAAGAATTTGAGACCGTCAAAAACGAGCTCAAGTCCCATCTTAGAGACCACATTGTGTGGGAAAGAAACACCGTGTGGAAGGATTTGTTGTCCATTGAAAAGAAGAACTACAACCTTGGTTTGGACCAAGACGCTGTGGGACACAAAATGGGCGAAGAAGGACAAACTCTTTCTTTGCTTAACTTGCATTTGAAGTCATACAAAATACCGTTCAACTGGACAATTTTCGGACATACTCATGTCACATTGCCCACTTGTTTGTTCACCACGCAAGTGTTGAAACTTTCTATCATCATTCCTGTTTTCATCATCTTGATGACGGTCAAAACTATGAATGACAAACAGGAAGCTCGTTGTTTGGCTGTTTTGGCTGTTTCAGCTATGCTTTGGGCCACTGAGGCTCTTCCTTTGTGGGTAACTGCCTTCTTGGTTCCGTTGCTTGTTGTTACTTGCGGTGTTTTGAAAGACTCTAAAGGTGGTGCCATGGATGCCGTTGATGCATCCAAACAGGTTCTCTCAGCCATGTGGTCGTCTACATTGATGATTTTGCTTGGTGGTTTCACCATGGCCGGTGCTTTGTCCAAATACAACGTTGCCAAGGTCATCTCGTCTTACATGTTGGCCTTGGCTGGTACCAAGCCCCGCAATGTTCTTCTTGCCATCATGTCTGTCTCCTTGTTCTTGTCGATGTGGATTTCCAACGTTGCAGCCCCAGTGTTAGCATATTCATTGATTCAGCCAGTTTTGAGAACTGTGCTGACTGACTCTCCACTTGCCCAGGCTTTGCTTTTGGGTGTTGCATTTGCATCTAACCTTGGTGGTATGGCTTCTCCAATTGCCTCTCCACAAAACGTCATTGCTATCCAGTACATGAACCCTAATCCAGGTTGGGGTAACTGGTTTGCTATTGCACTTCCTGTTTCCGTTGTAGCCATGTTGGGTATTTGGCTTGAGTTGATTTTGACTTTTAAAGTTTCCAAAAATAAGGTTCAGGCTTACAGACCAATCAAGGAGTGGTTTACATTCAAGCAGTGGTACGTTAGTGGTGTCTGTCTTGCTACAATCATCCTTTGGTGTGTTTTGAGCAAGATTGAGGACAGATTTGGATCTTCTGGTATCGTTGCATGTGTTCCTATCGTTTTGCTCTTTGGTACTGGTCTCTTGAAGACTGACGATCTTAACAACTTCCCTTGGCAGATCATCTTATTGTCTATGGGTGGTTTAGCTCTTGGATCCGCTGTGCAAAGTTCAGGGTTGTTGAAGGATGTTGCTACTTCTTTGCAAAAGAAAGTCCAAGACTTCAGTGCATTCCTTATCTTGCTTGTGTTCGGCAGTTTGGTTTTGGTTGTTGCCACTTTTGTCTCGCATACTGTGGCCACCATCATCATTGCCCCATTAGTGAAGGAAGTTGGTGACTCCATGTCTCACCCACATTCTACTATGTTGGTGTTCGGTACTGTTTTGATGGCAGCCGCTGCCATGGCTTTGCCTACCTCTGGTTTCCCTAACGTCACTGCCATCAGTATGTCTGATGAGGTTGGCCAGAGATACTTGTCTGTTTCTACATTTATCACTCGTGGTATTCCCGCCTCGATCATTACTTACGTTGTTATTATTTCCTTGGGATACGGTATCATGAACTCTTTGGGTTATTAGAAAAAATTGCATTTTATTACGAAGTTAAAGCAAAAGAAATTGAAAAAAAGAAAAAACAAAAGACAAAAAAAGAAAAACAAACGTTCTATGACTGTTGATTGTATATTATATTAAGCATATTTTAAATGGGTTTAATTAATGACGTAATTCATGAAGCACTAGTATCGCTGAGGACCATGCAAACTTCTGCGGATGGCGGTGTAACCACCGTCGTTTTCTACCCTGTTCAAGATCTTCGTTAGTGGTTTGCTGTATATGTCAGTGGAGATGACATATTCTAGTGCCTTCGATAGAATACCGGTTTTCTTTGCCTTCTGGTAGTATGGATCGATATTTATGGCATCAAACACACCGTAATTGTATAGTTTGTTTGCAATAAAACCCGTCATTTTCTGCACTTTCATATCTCCAACAAATAGCAAAACCACTGGTATCGCAATTCCACTATTATCCACTGCTTTGAGAACAGAGGTAAGGGTATCATTGACAAAGCCGCCTTCAACGGCTGATCCCAAGAGGTTATTTGCAAAAGTTGAGAGAGAACCGGCATTTGGATTATCGTCACGTTTACTGAGAGACTGTTTTCCCATAAATAAGGCCGACTGGTTCGCCGGCCAGTCATACTGGGATTCGTTTGACTGGAATTCTGGCATCTTACTCTTGAAGTTCCTAGCCGTGTCAAAAACCATGTCAAACGTCAATTTCTGTTTGTGGCCCAAGTTGTTCACAATCTGGATAATCCACGGGAATTGTGACATTGTCTTGTTGAGCCCATCTGCCAAAGTATCTCTGACAGTGTCATTATAGAGTATCTCGTAAACGGTGTTCTGGATGAGTCCAGAGTCCATCACCGTGTTGAGAAGTTCCTTCGAGCTAATACTTACGTTTAAACCAGTACCACCAGAGGAAACAGCCTTGCTCAAAAGCTTGTAAATTGAGCTGGATAAATTGTTCATTTCCTGGTCCGAGTCAGCTATCTCGTGAAGAAGGGACTGAATTATGCCAGAGTTTTTAACTGACAGTAGAATACCGGTCAAGGTAGTTGTTAGTGAATCGTCCGAGTCGTCTCTTTTCCCAAGCTTTCCACCAAAAGGAGAGTCCATGATGATGTTGAACAACTCGGTGAAAGCAGGAGTCATGGGTTCAAACAGAGCCTGCTCTGGATCAAGCATGAGAAGACTGGGATCTATTTCTGGGGCCACAGCAAAGTCTTCTACCACCTGTGCAGACCATGCCACCGCCCATAGACAGAACGATGTAAGTATTGGAAATATTCTCATGGTGAACGAATGTAGTTTCAGCGGGGAATAGCGGATTCAGGGTGTGCCAGATAGCGGGAACAGACAGAACTGGAGGGTATCAGAGTTATGGCAAACAACTGGCAGAAAGAACGGAAAGAACCCAGGACTATAGCACGACGAGAAAAAAATTGGAGGAGGAAACAACATATCCCACATCTTACCGTATATATGACATCGTAAATGTACACTGTCAGTTTCAATCTATGTTACCCTTTTGGGTATCATGGTGATGAGCATTTGAGGAGAATAATTGTTGACAATATAATATCAGTATGCATCAATCGTATAGCCGCGGCATGAGACCCAAATCTTGCAGACGTTAGTCGGGCCAACTTTATGCTGGGAGTCTGGTGACGACCTGCGTTTGTTGGGGTTTCAGTTTGGGTGATTTTTTATTTTTTGTGGAGTTTTCCACCGTCAAAACCGCCGATTTTTGGTTTTTTGACCTCAGCTGCCCCAGATTCTTGGAGGCAGCTCAGATGCTCACTTGCCTAAAGAGGAAAGATCGGTGCAAGGCTCGGACCACCTGCATAAAAGTATCTTGGGTTCTTCTCCCGATTGGGAAAATGTCTTGCATATGTCCAACAAGCTCATTAACGAATGTAGTAATTTTGCACCCAAACCCACCCGGACCCTACAGACGCCTGTCGTCGACTTGGGGAATTTCCCAATTCAGTGTTGTTTTCTCTTGCTGCCATGTGTACCCTTATAAGCTGCTCTTGCCCTGCCGGTTCCAAATCTCCAGACTCGTTTTCTTCCGTTTTTACTCAACCATGAAGCTCGCTCTCTTTTCCCAGCTTCTTTGCTTACTCTCCACTTTTGCTCTAGCGGTCCCGGTGGCTGCTCCTGTTAGCGAGGAGTTTGACTTGACGGAAACGATCAGAAATACCTTTGAAGAGAGTCTTCTTCCGGAAGAGCTTGATGTGATTCACGGAACTCTTTTCGAGAGAAGAGAAATCGAGGCAAGAGATCTCGAACACACCATGGAGAATGTCATCAAGATCGTAAACGACTCCAATGTCATCTTTGCTATCTTGGACCAGATTGCCTACTACCCCAACAGAATCGAGAAAATTGCTAACCTCACTTCTGGCTTGGTGGGCAAGATCGATGTCAGCAACGTTGCCAAGTCCGTGCTGAACTTACACTTGAGCTTGAACATCTCTGGTATCTATGAAGGTGTGATGGAGTCTGGTCTTATTTCTAATGTCTTGGACGGTGTCTTGTTGGACAAGTCCTACAGACCACACCTCGTCAACTTGGTGAACCGTGTTTTGGGTGCAACAAAGAACATCTTCCTTTGGCTTGTCCAGGATGTTTTCCACAAGAAGCTGCTGAACTCTAAGAGAGAAGACAGTGGCTCCAAGAGAAGCGGTCTTGAGTCTTTTATCGGTAACATTGTCTCTGCTGCCTTGTCTTCTTCTCTTGTTGCTGATGTTTCTAAGGACCTCGTGGTTGCACTTAACGACACTGGTGTCGCTACTTACGTTGTGCAGAGATTCCTTGCTGACGAGGGATATCAAAACTTCACTGCTCAGTTGGTGCTTGACATTGTCAAGACTGGTAAAGTCAAGTCTAACGGCAAGAGTCTCAACGCAACTGGCCTTGTTGACAAGGCTTTGAGCAACCCTAAGCTTATCACTGGTGCCGTGGGCAGTTTGTTGAGCGGAAACATCAACTTAAGCGGTTTGGGCAAGTACGGCAAAGCTCTCAAGGACATTGTTGGTGACGTTGAAAAGAACGGTACTTTTGTCAGCTTAAACAAATATGTCTTCTCTGAGACCCACAAGGTTTCCACTCCACTCTTGCCAACCGACAAGACCATTGTTGTTCCAAGGACTAAGGGCTTCTCTCTCACCAACCTCGGTGGAAAGAAGACCTCCAGCACTGCTAGTTCCAGAAAGACCAGCTCTCCAGCTTCCAGTACCAGCGGAGGTGGTCTTGGTTTCTTGACTGACGACCTGTCTTCGATCACCTCCCGTCGTACCCACGGTGGCAGCTCCAGCACTGGTTCTGCTGACTTGGACAAGTCTAAGTCCCAGGCTGAGGTTGACTCTATTCTTTCTCAACTTTCTGTTACTACCGGACGTTCTGGAAGAAGCTCATCCTCTCTGACTGGTGGTGGCAAGAGTGACACTCGTGACTTTAACGATATCTACGCTTCAATCACTGCTGCTGATGGCGACAGTGATGACGACAGCGACAACTCGGGTGTCAACACCGACTTTTCTGGCTTCACCTCAAGTGACGACACATCTTCTGGCTCTGGCTCTGGTGGTGGATTTGGAAACATTGTTTCTCTCATCAACGCCGTCAGCTCCTCCGACGGCAGCTCCAACAAGAACAATAGAGAGTTAAACTTTGCTGCTGATGTCGGCTCTTCTTCTTCTTCTTCGTCATCAAGCAAGGCTGCATCCAGCAAGTCTGACTCGGGTGCATTGTCTGGCTCTGTTTCGCAATGGTTGATCTACTTGCAAGTTTTCTTATTCGGAGGCATTCTCATGCTCTAGAGAGAGTGCCCTTCCCTTATACCTTTCGTAAGCATTTAATACCACATAATACGTTCTAAATATATTTTAATGAAATGAGTGAGATTAAATATTTTTGTTCTGGAGATGGATACCTACTCTGTTATGTAGATAGCCGAGGTATATTTTACACTTCTGTGTATGCACTGTGAATCTGAGACAATTCGCAACTATGCACTGATTGCACCACTTTCTGGAGCAACACCGGTTTATCAGTAATATCAGATAGAACATCATACAAAATATCACATAAAGATTGACTACGTGTAGTACACAAAGCACTCGAAAATGAACTTTTCTTACCTCTAATGCCCTTTGTAATTACACTTCTTCATTGGGCACCTGAGGAATCAGATGCGTCTCTGGTAACTTCTGCGGCAGCCCCACATCTTGTGAAAGAATGCACATTTTTCAAAATCAGCCAATTAGATAGTCACAACGAAGCAGCTAAGCTTTTCTCGAGAAAGCGGCTTTTCACTGAAAAAAAGTTCCTTTTCATCGGTCCATTGTCTTATCAGTGCGGCTGCTGCGGTGGCTAAAAGCCTATTTCGCGTTAATCTTATATGATCATCTACAACCACCATCACTTTTTTAGCGTTATCTATTCATTAAATGACAGCTGAGCCCGCACTGTCGGAGCGCTTGCTCGATCCTCAGGATTACAATCCCGCTGCAAATGGTGAAGGAAACCTCTCCAAGAGTTTGCCGGATCTTGATCTGTCAATGAAGAACCGGGTCCTTGGTGATCGCAGGAAATCTGCGTCCTCCCTAGATGTTGACAACTCCAAGTCCTATCTCAAATCACCGGCGCAATGGTTCAAGAAGAAGGCTCCAACGACCCAAAAGCCTAAGCAGGCCTACTCAATTGAGTACTCGGTGTTTCGCCCCGTTGGATATATCGGATGTGTTACCAATGACTCTGACTTGAACCGCCATTTCTCTGCAATAATGGCCCAAGAAGGATATAACATTGATCTGGGTGTTATGCCTCCAAACTACGTGTCCAAAGAAAAATTCCTCCAGTTACTCTCGACCATGGTCAATGACGTGGAGCTAGATCCGGAATTGAAGCCTCAGAGAGTCAGCAGAGGCTCTCTGGGCAGCTACTTCATTGTGGGCAAAAAAACAGAAGAAGATGGCCCAGCTGTTTTCAAAAGAGGTATATTCAAGCCCAAGGACGAGGAGCCTTATGGGCCTTTATCACCAAAGTGGTCCAAGTGGTTACATCGAACTTTCTTCCCTTGCTTCTTCGGTCGCTCATGCTTGATTCCAAACTTGGGGTATATTAGCGAAGCTGCTGCTTGTGTTCTAGACAGACAGCTCCTCTCTTACATTGTCCCTTACACCGATATTATTCACCTCAAGTCTCCCGCCTTCTACTATTCGTTTTGGGAGAGAACAAGATCGAAAGTGCCTCATGATAGAATCGGATCTTTCCAAATGTTCTTGCATCACTATGTCGAGGCCCAGATGTTCTTTAAGATGTATCCAATTCCAACAGACATAGACCAATTGCCGCAAAGCAAGTATTTAGAAGTTGAGGATGACCTGCCTCTAGATGAGATCAGGCTACACTTTATTTGGACGAAGGATGTGCTTCAACAATTTCAAGAAGAGCTAGAGAAATTGGTGATTCTAGATTACATCATGAGAAATACTGACCGTGGTGACGATAACTGGATGATCCGTTTGGAGTGGAGAGAGCATTCGAGAAAAGGCCCAGTACGGAAACTTTATCCCTACCTTAAGATCGGTGCTATCGATTCTGGCTTGGCATTTCCTTGGAAGCACCCTGACGAGTGGAGATCTTTCCCATTCGGCTGGCTTTTTCTCCCCTACTCGATTATTGGACAGCCTTTTTCAAACAAGACAAGGCAGCATTACCTTCCTTTGCTAACATCTAAATACTGGTGGGAGAAAACCATCAATGAATTGCGCAAAGTGTTCGAGCAAGATGCCGACTTCAAAGAAAGAATGTGGCTCAAGCAGGTTGCAGTTCTTAAAGGTCAAGCTTTCAATGTTGTTGAGATCTTAAAACTAAACTACGCCGGTCCCTTAGAACTTACTAGAAGGGAAAACTTATTTATTTGGGATAATGTTATGAATGTCCCTGTTCTGATAGACAACTCCTTAATTAATAACGCTCTACAAGCAAGCATTTACGAGTCTCTGCAGGTTCCTTGGAGAAAGAAGGAGACACCATACAGTGAAACCACACCTCTCTTGGACCACAGAGGTCCACAAAGAATGTCGGGATTTGAGTTTAACCTCAACTACAAGGATGATGAAGGAGGTGACGACAAAGAAGAGAGAACCGATACGAAAAGAGTTGTCATTGAGAGACTCGAGAAGGTTCATTCTAAACCACCTGTATTTACTTGGTGCTAATATCTAATGCTGTAATTTGGCAAGGTGCTCAGGGTAATCATCACTTGGAATGCCCTTGAAGTCAGCCTCGTTGATTTTAACCATGCCAATCTCCTCCTTAATCTTGAACTGAATCATTTTAAGCAACAGATACATTGTGGAAAGGACAGGAGTCTGGACGCCATGAGCCTTGGCGACTCTCAATGGGTTTCCTAAAATGACTTCAAGCTCAAAGAGCTGTTTCTTTCTCGAATCGACAAGCATCGAAGGAGAATAGAACAAGCCATTTCCGATGTTTTGGAAAAAATCTTTGGTTGAACTATCAATATGAATGCCCTGAGTGGCAGCAATGGCAATCACTTCATCCATGGCTGGTCCAAAGATGTCGTGGTTGGCACCATTGATTTGACATCTATTCACATCCATGCCTGCGATGGTGCAGGTAGTGTTTAAGACGGAGTTGTAGATCAACTTTTCCCAACGAGATTGAAGAGCAGAATCCTCGATCTCCACAAAGTTGATGGCAGCGTCCTTATTTTGATAGAGGTTGGCAAACTCCTTCACCTTCGACACGGTGATGGCATCATCGATGTTAGGGTTATGGAAAGGTGCGAGCTTCAAAGTGTCCTTGTGGGAGTTTACGACATTGCAATCTATGTTGGTGGAGCCCACTAAGGTAACGACTGAGAGAACAGGATTAGTTGGGAATTCTTTAATCATCGGCTTGTCGATTTCGACACCGTTTTGCATCATTACAATTGTAGTTTTCCCTGGAACAATGGCCGGACGCACAATGTCTTCACAGGTCATTGGACCATCTGGGATGTTCTTCGTAGTGAGTACCACGAAGTCAAATGGACCATGCTCTTTAACGGCACTTTCAACCGATGGACTCAAGTGATGAGGTCTCCAATTGGACAATTTGCCGTATGTGGTAGAGGAGATCTGGAACCCCTGGTCAACTGCCTTTTGGTAAGATGAGCGGACAACCAAGGTCACGGTACATTTTTCATTCAAAGTCAATGAGAGAGCTGCAATTGAGCCAACACCACCTGAACCAACAACAAGAACTTTGGGCAAAGACATTTGTGAATTTATGAATTATGAATGCAAGAGATGAAGTGAATAGAGAAAGAGTGGGGATAAGGAATTAAGACCCCGGATCCGGCAGGTGGGGAGGATTTGATGCCGCGCTACTGAAAACTTTCAAAGATGCCTGGTCCACTGTAATCGTAGAGATCGCGTGCCTGAATGACTCTGAGTTCGAAAAATCTCATGGAATCGGCGTCATTCATTTTCGACACCAAAAACTGGGATTTGTCCTCGGGCACTGGGATATTTTTGTACTTGCAGTAGTCCTCGACGCCTAATGTGTGGGTCAACTTCAACACTTCTGCCATTATAGTGAGAACCTGGCTGACTGCAACAGGAAGGTCTCTCTTGTTGTAGAATTTGTCTATGAGCAATGCAGTAAAGAGATCACCGACACCGGTGAAGTATGAGTGGATCAAAGGAACCTTAAAGTACGACATGGACTTGTCACGAGAAGAAACAGCGCAAAAGATGGACCCTGGGTCTCTTTTATGGTGGAACACAAACGAATCGGCAAGACTCGACACCACGACATGGTCGATCTCGTATTCTTCGTGAATGTACTCCACAGCTTTCTGGAGTTCAAGATCAGTGTTTATAGTAGAGCCAACAAGAAGCTCTAGCTCAAAATGGTTTGGGGTGATGATGTCCACCACTTTTGTAGCCAAGAGGCGTTTGTATGCCTCCACACAGCTCTGATCCACATAGAGGTGACCCTGGTCACCCATGACTGGATCACAGGCGTAGAGGAGAGACGGGTGGTTTGTCTTAAGCAGAACAACATTAGTAGCGAGAATGTCTATCAACTCGGCTGACGGAATGTAGCCCGAGATCATGGCATCGTACATGCACTTGATGTCGACTAGACCATGAAAGAGGCTCCTGAACTCGCTGGGAGGGCAGGGACCCCCCTTGACAAAGCCGTAGCCGGTGTGGTTGGAGAAGTTGACCGAGTTGATGTTATCTACGTCCCAGCCAAGGTACTGCAAGGGAAAAGTAGCCGCTCTGCCACCGACGTAGCCGTGGGCAACATGAGACTGGACGGACAATAGGGACTTCATGAGGAATCAACAGTCGTAGGCCGGGCTCACGTGATGGAAGATGGCGGACTTTTCATATCTGGTCAGGTGACCGATGATGGTGGACAGGTGCGAAACACCAAAGGCGTAGCGGGGTAGGGGAGCCACATAGGAGGCGTAATTAGATATCGCAAGAGGAAATTGATATTACCGAATACGCGGGTCGTCTTACTGTTCAGGTACAAGGGGCTTAGAAGCCGTCAATGAGGACGATGAAACAAATTACGAAAGTGCTCTCGTGAAAAATCGGGCGTGTCCGCGGCAAAACGACTAATTTGAGACAGGAGAGGGCGGCCGATTGCGGGAAATGTTGAAACAAGACGATGGTTTCATATACTAGGGTGGCACGGGGGTCCAAGATCTGCTTTCTCGGCCGATGCGTCCTTGGTCGAAGTGGTCCACCACCGACGTCAGATTGAAAGCTTATGTTTATTTTTTGTTTCTATTTTCGCTCTTTTGGTGTTTTGCTTTCTACCTTCCTTGCAGTGTGCGAGTAGTCCAAGCTGCACCGTGGCGGAGTTCGTCGGCAAGTCTCACATTATCTAGTCCGGTTCGGTCGCACTGCCAAAGACTTTTTTTTTTTTTTTTTTTTTTCCCTTCATTTTTCTTCCTCCCATATTTTCAGCGTATCATGGCGCCTCACACCATTCCTCAAATGCCCGCGTCCTCCACGTTTCTTGGTATAATTCCGCCTCATTGTAACCTCTGCGCGCCGTTATTACGCTAGTGGACATTCATTTTCTTGTGCTCTTCGTGCACGACTAGTTTTGCCATCATTGCTCTGCGACTTTTTGTCTCTCTTTTTCGTGCCTTTGGTGCTGGCGCTCGCAAGGCTATGGCCGCGTGGGGTGCCTATATTCTCGCCTGAGGTGAAGCACTGCATCGCGCCGTCTAGACCCTTCCCCTCTTGAAACGAAAACGCTCTTCTATATTTAGTGCGCTTCTAATGCGCAGTTTGGGTGCCCTTCCGCGTCGCCTCTGTGCACACCCGCATGGCCACCCTGATCTCAGCATTTTTTCGCCGAGTAAACTATAAAGGTCCCACTTTTGCCTTCGCCTTCCTCTCCTTAGACAGTTTTCATTTCTTTACGGTTAACTCCTCCGTTAATCCTACATTCATTCCTAATTATTTCCATCTTTAATTCATCACAACATGACCGTGGCCGTGGATGCAAACATCAAAACTACCTTGCCTCCAAGAAAGAGAGCTAGAACGCAAGAAGAAAAGGAGCAACGTCGTGTGGAAAGAATCTTGAGAAACCGTAGAGCCGCTCATGCCTCCCGTGAAAAGAAGCGCAGACATGTCGAGTTCCTCGAGGCCTACGTCTTGTCTCTCGAGACCAATCTTTCCACCCTCTCACAGAACTACAATAAGGTGCGCAACTTGCTCGAACCTTCCAAGGTCAGCCTGTTGAACCTTCCTCAGTTGGAGGATTTGTCTTCCTTGAAGAATCAAATCCACCTGAACATGTCCTTGTCCTCCGGTTCAAGAAAAGCTTCTGCTATCTTGGACGAGCTCAACAACGAGAAGGAGAACGACTTGGACCTCGAAGAAGATATGAATGCATCCACGGCCTCTTCCGAGGTTAATGTTAAGGCTGAACAATCAGAGCCTTCTCTCAAATTGGAAGAGACCGAAGCCACACAGGAAGACAGAGATGATGGCGAACCTCCATCCAAGAAGTTCTTGTCGACATCTTCCGCAGAATATTTCAACTATCTTCTGCCGGTGTCCATGAACTCTCCCGTCAACTCCCCTCTCGATTTGACATTGAAGAAGAATGAAGACAACAACGAGATTTCCTCTTCAGCCTCATCCTCATCTGCACCAAACACCCCAGAGCAGGCATACTCTGACCTTCATGTTCCCTTTAAAAGTTCATTGCTGGACTCAGCTACTTCAGGCATTGATTTAATGGCGCAAAATTCGGCAGCAATTTTGTCCCCACAAGCCATCGGGGTCTGAACATTATGATTCGATAACCATCGCTGACAGTTCTCTGCTTGTCAAGCCTTATGAGTGCTCTCCCTTCCTGGTGAAGCCTGCACTCCCCTTGATCCGCTGTTACGATAGACGTGTATTAATTAGGTTCCGATCGTCAGGGGATGATTTCAATCTAATTAATACGCGTGGAAGCTATCGTGCCCCGGCATCTTGTGGTAAGCTTGATTTATAGCATAGAAGTAACTCTCTTCTGATGTGAAATTCATTAATGTTCTTTCCACGCGTGTGCTTATCTGGTCAGCAGCACCAGTCAAGCTTGATGTACATGATTCCGCAATTGCTTTTCAAGATACAGAGAAGGACGGACTTGACTCTCTTCTCAATTATGACTCGAATTTAATGAGGGATAATTGGTTAGAACAAGATCAGGATCCCCAGTCGGTGGATATTGACGAGTTCTTTTGTTTCTAATTGGGTAGCAGGTTTCTACTAGGGATTTTTTGGTTGACAAATTATAATTAATATGGGAAATTCCCGTTGCTCATTTGTCATTTCATGGGAATAATAGAGAAGAAAAGATAACAAAAAAGAAAAAAAAAAAAAAAAATCGAAAAAGTGAAAAAGAACAAATATCGTTATTGCTTGATTTTCCAGGTTCATTGTTTCAATTACCGAAAGAAAAAAGAAAAAGATAAAAAAAAAAAAAAAAAAAATTAGGCATTATTTTTTTTTTTTTTTTTTACTCTTTTTCTTGGTGATCGACAATAAGCCGGAGGAGATAAGCACTTGAAGATCTCCCACGAAGAAATAGAGATGGAAATTGCTTTCTTTTTTGGCGCTCCTCATCAGAGTTGCAGCGACGAATTTTTGGCAAGGACTTTCTTACTTTCATTCGAGAGTCTCTTTAAAGTTACGTGAATATATTTCTTCTATTTTTAAAAGTCTTGTAGAACTTTTGATGTTTCTGAGCTAACATGAACAAACTCCCTTGTACTTTTGATTCGGGAGTAGTAGATCTGGCAGTCATGGTTAATGCAGCTGTCGATATAATTGATACCCGAATTATTGCCGAAATTATTCTTGTTGCATTTGACGCACAACTCTTGAAACCCAAGCATCTGGTTCTCTTTGAGCTTAGAAACTGATGCAATGTCCGAGGCCAAATCAAATTTGTGATCAAGACATTTCAGACAGAGAAACCTCGAGGAGTTGTTATCTAGCATTCGTTCACAATGGTAGCAATGGTTTGTAGAGATGAAATCACCAAGCTTTACAATATCCTGTTTTTTGAGATGCTCTCGCTTCGCTGATTTCGGCATTTCTCTGTACCATTCTTTGATATTGACACCCATAAGATTGAAAAATCTTTCCAAGGGAGGAATCAATACTCGAGTCACATAGTACTCAAAGTCGAGTTCCATTGGATTATCAGTAGAAAATGAGGCAATGTAGTCTTGTGGACTAACGCAACGGTCTTTCACTCTTTCCTTGGTAGAGTCCCTGATCACCAAATACGGAATTCTTTCTCTATACTGAGGTTCGCTTCGAGGATCTTCATCCATCTTTTTTTGAGCCACAATGGCACCTGGGGGAAGGTACTTCTCGTTCTTGTAAGTTCCGTACCGAACAGCCCGAGCGAAGCAGAAATCTTTGACGTTCACCTTGTTGAGGAAAATCTTATAAAACTGATCAACGACATACTTCTTGACTTTAGATAAATCCAGGGTTTCAAATAGAATTCGAAGGGTTTTACCAACCATTTTCAGTTGAGCTGGTACACCATCTCGGCGAACTGTTTCTATACCCTTCGCTTCAAACTTTGCTTCCTTCTGCAGCTCATATTCGAAACAGTGACCAACATATCTCTTTTTGGCTAAGAGCACACACGGATGATACACCTTTTCGAACTTTAACTTGATTGGATCAGGAAAGACTTCAGTTACCTCATCTGCCAATTGCTTGCCATATTTAAAGGCATCTTCCTTGGACCTGCCAGGAAAATACACAAAAAGAGAATCTGTGTCACCATACACAACTTTTGCATTGAAAGGACTGTTCTCTATTATCTCCACGGACTTCGTCAATATTTCACGACCCGTCGACACGATTGCATCAGCAATATCACAATTTGGCATTCGACCACTGTAAGAAGCTGATGTATAGCCATAAGTGACGTTAGCAATGAGCTTGAGGGCAAGCTGCTTAGAATTGTAAAGCTTTCCTAGTTCTTGGTCTTCTGAAAAAGCTTTGGCAACATTCCTAACATTAATTCTCATGTTCAAGATCTCCTGAAGCATCTTTGAGAGAAGAGATTTTCTGAATTTGGAAGTCACAAACATCATGCCATTAGGCGATACATTGATCCCCTTGTTCTTCCAAAGCATATCTATTACACCTGGTGGAAGTTTCAAATGCGGCAAACAGCCAATGGTGTTCTTTTGCGGCTGAAACCCTTCGACTGGCCCAAGCAAAGTCGTGAAGCAATAGTTGTATGCTATCATTATAGATGGATAAAGCGATTGAAAGTCCAAAACAACCAACGGAGACTTGTAGAAACCCGAGTCAGGCTCCATAACAAGCGGAATACATTCCAAAGCTTTCATCTCATGAACCTGGACTTTTGTTGGAGAATATAAAAGGAGATTTTCCTCTTTTGCAATACGAAGCATAATAGACTCCACTTTAAATTGTGAGCCCCTGTAGAAGTTAGCGTTGAAATCGACACCAATCAATCTTGAATGCTCTGTATTACGAAGAACTGTCTCTTGGATAGATATCACTTTCAATATCAATGCAAGCCGGTGAATATGATATTTACAGAACATCACCATCTTGTTCATTATCCCACTCTTGAACCAGTCGGATAAATCCTTATTCAGAATCTTGGGGACAGTACGGTGAAGAAGGTGGAAACAAACTGTTTCAAGTGTGTTGGATGTAAGAGCAAGCTCGCTGCGTAGTGCCCTCCAAATATTCAATAAGTGTCGTCCATTAATTTTCATCATCGTGGTTTTCATATATCCCCACCTGTCACCAAACTTTCCATTACTTTGTAAGGTGGATCTGCTTAGCCTTGCCAAAAGATTTATGTCATGCACTTCTCTGTATCTTTCAACGAGATATCCCCAACTTGATGCGTTGATCTCGTATCCTGATAAAATATCAGGGTCAAACTTGTCAATCCTTTCTAGAAAAGCATTTACCATACTATTCTCTGTAGGAAAGCTTTCCACCGTCACATCTAATACTGATGCTATATTCAGAAACTGTTTACCTAAGAACATCTGGTCAAGGCCTTCAAGACAAATAAGAATACCAGACGTTGTTGCATCATCTTCGTGCATTCCGTTCAGGTCATCAAAATTATAGAAGATGGCTGCGATGCTGTCCTTCTCCGGGTCAGGCTGACGATCGGAACCCACATTCGCATGGATTTCCATTAGCATATTTGTAAGATTGAGAAATCCACTAGGATTTCGCAGCACTTTTTGTGACCTATAGCTGTACTTAAAGTCATAAGTTTGGGTCACAGCTGGTTCAATTTGAGACTTGAACATCATTTTCTTATACTGGGCATTCTTTTCTGTGATATCCACCCACGATAGAATGTTTTCTTTCGAAGGAGCAGTAGGAGCATACTGCCACAATTGTGGTTTTCCGACAAGAACTGGCCTTTTCTCCTCGGGCTCAAAGATGAGGCTTTTCTCGCCGCCAAATGGGCCTAATTTGCTATCGTCTTTCAAGGGTACAACTATTTTCTTGTTTGCAAAGACCAAGGGCTTTGCGTGAATATCTTTGTTTTTTGAATAATAAGGGTCATCATATTGAATGTCAAGCATTCCTGAAGCTCGCAAAGAGTTAACAAAATTGCTCTTCTTCAAGTTAAATGGAACTTGATATTCAAAAACATTTGTTGATTGTCTCAATAAAAAGTGCAGATTTTGTGAAAGCAGCAGAAACTCACTGGAAGATGCCTCATTTTCTACCTGAGAGAATGGACGTTTTTTCTGTGTCATGCTAAAAAGATGCATGTCGAAATCGGAATGAGACTGCTCTGAGTCACTTGGCGAAAGCTGTTGCGATGGACGCTCTGAAGATTGCTTTGGCTGGTTTTGTTCATCCTGCTCCTGCCAGGATTCAGATATTGGGCTCGATACTGGCACTTCATTGTCAGAAAACACCTCGTTCAATTTAGATGCTTGCAAAGCTTTAGAAGAGGCTTGTTGGGGTATTGGAGCTTCAGAAGTAGCTGCTGACACATCAGGTGAAAAGAGCAGGTCGTAAGAAGACCACTTGTAGAGATCGTCCCGAAAATTAAGAAGGGGGACCTTCTGATAATAATCCAATAAGACGGATTGGGAAATATGCTGAAAACATGTTGGGAAGCCCGTACCAATAGATCTACTGGCACACAACTCCTCAAAATACTGCTGGGGATTGCTTGTGAACAGGGGCTTGTTGAGTCTAGCCACATATGCAAGGAGCTCCTTGTGGCGGTCAGCCATTTCCCATTGTCTGAACCCCTCTTTGCCGATGTTTTTGAAGACTTGTGAATACAGAGCATTTAAAAGCTGTGAGGTGTTGTGGTTGTTTCGAATTGTGCACTGATACTTGAGGTCATCAAAAGTGAACTTAAGAGAAGACAAGTAGATTTTGTCCTGAGGAAGCCCATTGTAGAATTCCGATACCCCGTCGTGATTGAGTCTTTCCTCATATTTTCCTCTATTGAAGATATCCTCAGCCAAGACATCAATCTCTAGAAGGGAGCGGGAAATTCTCCGATATCTCACCGACGATAGAACATTCCCATTCTTGACAAATGGCTGAAGGTGCACTTTAAGTGGATCTAGATCAATAGACAGAGCAGATGGCCCTGAAATTAAGGGCATTCGAAAATGGCAATTCGAGAAGTTCATGTAGCCACAACCATACAAGTTGAAGTCTGCCAAAAACTGAGAAGTGTATGGAATGTGGGCTTCGTAGACATTCGGAAGACCAGCTGGTTTCTTGGAAGTGTCATACATATTCACAAAATCAATACGTCCTTGACTGATAAGGTTTCGGAGTCTGGTTTTGTAGAGCGGCAGTAGGAACATGATTTTGATCATAAGCAGGTACCCTAGATGGTAACCGTAAGCAGGACAGCCTCTGCAAAATTCAACAGAGGCAATGTAAGAGCTTGTGTTATTTTCCTCTGGCTCTTGGGTATCATCGTCGTCAGCATCTTCATCTTCGTTACTATACTGTGCCCGTCTTTTGAAAGAGAGCGTGATATGATCATTGAGATAAGACTTGAGTTTCGCCAAGTACTCCTTGTTTAGTCTGGCTGGATCTCTGATCTGACAGTCAACATAGAAGTACGGAAGGTAGTTGTGAACATGGACTACGGCCGGGTAGGCCAAATTTGCAGATTCATGAGGAACGCACAAGCTGCCGTAGACTCTTATGATGGGCACTTTGTTGGCAAGCTTATGAAGCTGGTCTAAAGGACATGTCTGTGCTTGGTACGAATCAAAGTCGTTGATTTGAATAGACAAATCATCTGGCATAAATACGACAAAAGACTAGGCTTGCTACAGCAGAAGGTCTGTGGTGTTGTATCACGCGTGGGTCATGTGACCGGGTGGGGGGC
The DNA here is from genome assembly GCA_030573315.1 of Osmozyma mogii. Classification (NCBI taxonomy): domain Eukaryota; kingdom Fungi; phylum Ascomycota; class Pichiomycetes; order Serinales; family Metschnikowiaceae; genus Osmozyma; species Osmozyma mogii. The sequence continues at coordinate 566,250 of JAJMDB010000001.1, forward strand.
ATGCAAGTTTCTGTTTTGGTTCCTTAAGCTCGCTTCAGGTGTCTACAAATTTAGGGCCTCGCTTGTTCCTTACTGTGTTCTCGGCTAAATGACGTCACAGGACGCCTCTCATCAGTTGATGTTTGGAAAGAGAACGAACAAAGTGTCGTGGCCCCGACGCGCGAATATTTGGTATTTACTGTGCTTATGAGATCATCGAGGGGCGCAGGACAGGTACGAGTTCCAGGCGGTAAAAATGCGTACCATGAACGGCACCGTTAACATTTTCGGTAACTGCAGATGAGCCGGTCTTATTGAGCATGTACTAAATAAAAAAACATGAGATAATCAAGTACGAGTGCCAGGACAAAATGCACTTATGTGCCTGAGCTACTTGGCTTTTCGACGCGGTTTCACCATGTGGCAGAACAAGGCAAAAAATTAAAAATAAAGAGAACACCGAATAAGGTAAATGGACTAGGGAGAAGTTTAAAAGGAGAAAGTCTAGAAATTGTTGCTGCGAGACATCCAATGTGGCCATTAACCTTTTGGGGCCGTCTTTGTCAATTATGTAACAGCAAATAATTGTAGCCACTCTCAGCACTATGGGTAAATTCACTCTGGATCAATCAGCCAACCGAATTTTTCTAAAGTTCTAGTTCCTGCGGCGTAGTGTGGACACAATGCACACTGGTGTGCGGTGCGATATTTCTGTTTTGAACCCTGTTTTGATTTCCTCACTTATATGCCAACTGATCCGCCGGCGTTGGAGTTATTTTTGTAAGCTATCTATTTTTTTTTATTTTTCTTTCTTAAAAAAACAACTTCTCTTCAGCTGCCCACGGTGATACCTCTGTGACTGAGTTCTGTCTCTCCTTCAAATCCGAATTCAGCCTACAATTATCGCCTTCCAGTGAATACTACGGAAATACTTCCTACAAGAATCTTCCTTACGTTATTACCATAAGAGAAGCCAGGTGTACCAAAAGATCACCAAATCAGATAATCTAAATTAAGCATAGCTGGCTAAACCTTATCAGACTAAATTATCAATTTTTTTTTATTTTCAGAACAACCTTTTTTCGAGGTTGCATTTTGTGTTCTATTTTTTGGTAGCTATATTTATTGTGCTAGCCATTTCTTTTTTTATCCCGCCCTCAATTGCTTGAAAAGTCTCACTAACTTTTTTTGCCCTTTCTCACTAAAATTTCCTTCCCCCGCCCACTCCTTAGTCACATTTACCTACACACCTTCCACACACGCCTCATCAGTCTTTTCCCATATAAAATTATTTCACCATAGAGAAAAAAAGAAATAAAAAAGCTAGGTAACAAAGAAAAATTTAGAGGAACATCCTAACTACTTTTCCATATCCTAAAATACATCAAGGCATACATCTCCATATACCGCCTATGTCTCAGGATAAAGACATTCTGGAGGCCAGCGCAAGATTCAGTCAGCTATCTACCAATTCCCTGCAGAAGCCCTCTTATGATGGTCAAAGCTCCCCACCAGTGCCCACCGCACATGGTCCGTTGAGTAGTGATATTCAGGCCAGAATCCTTGCGTTCCAGCAGAAGAGAGCAAACTGCCCTCCGAAGGACTCTGGAGCAATGTCTCCAGGAGCAACTCATCCCAGTGCACATAATGCTCCCAAGTCAAATGCTCCAACCAAGCCTTTGCCTCAGTTGCCAACTAACACTGTAAGGCCAAAGTCGGTTCCAGACCTTCCAAACGCTGCTGGTGTCCCCAACATCTCTGGCCAACTTCACTATGCCACCAACATTTCAGATGCAGACCCTTCCTTCCGCTCTGCCTCTCATAGTATATCTCCTTCTATATCGGGTCGTCCTTCCCATGAAAAGGCATCCACTCCTTCTGACAATATTACTAATAGCAATCCTTTGGGCGCTTCACCTTCCTTCAATCAATTTCCTCAGCCCTCAGGAAGCCAATCACCTAAAATTAGCATGCCTCGATTGCCAACACTGCCAACTGGTCCTAATACACCAATGGAGATCTCTAAGAAGCCATCTCTTTCTCAGAGACGTGGAGGTATGAAGCTCAACATGAAAGACATTGGATCCTCCCAGACTCCTGAATCTTCTCCAAAGGTGCCCCCACATCTCAACTCTACTGGCGAGTTGGCACGCAGACTCTCAGAGCGTAAAAAGAGGCCAGATTTCAAGATATCCCTCAATGATCCAGCCACTCAGCCTGTGGGTCCAAGAGACTCTCTGGACAAAGCTACCACCGAGGCCTCTCAAGATACTCCTCAGAAGTTGCAAGGGCTTTTCGCAAATTATTCTAAATACATCGACATTAAGTCTGGCTCGTTGAATTTTGCTGGAAAAGCATCTTTGCACTCTGATGGTATCAACTTTCTGTCAGGCCTGTCCTTCCATATCTCCTTTGATGAATTGCAATTTGTCGAGGAATTAGGAAGAGGTAACTATGGTACTGTTTCAAAAGTTCTCCACAAACCAACTGGAGTTTTAATGGCCATGAAAGAGGTCAGATTAGAGTTGGAGGAGAAGAAATTCACTCAAATCTTGATGGAACTTGAAGTTTTGCATAAATGCGACTCACCTTATATCGTCGACTTCTACGGTGCCTTCTTTGTTGAAGGAGCTGTCTACATGTGTATGGAATTCATGGACGGTGGCTCTTTGGACAAGATTTACGGTGATGGTGTTCAGAGTGAGGCTTGTTTGGCATACATTACAGAGTGTGTGATACGTGGTTTGAAAGAATTGAAAGACAAACACAACATCATACACCGTGATGTTAAGCCAACAAACATCTTGGTCAATTCTATGGGTAAGGTTAAGCTTTGTGATTTCGGTGTGTCTGGTAACTTGGTTGCATCTTTGGCAAAGACCAATATTGGATGCCAATCATACATGGCTCCAGAGAGAATCAAGACCGCTAATCCCGATGATGCTACTTACTCTGTTCAATCAGATATTTGGTCCCTTGGCCTTACAATCTTGGAAGTGGCCGCCGGTCATTACCCATACCCTCCAGAAACTTTCGATAATGTCTTCCTGCAATTGAGCGCTATCGTTGATGGAGAACCACCTAAGCTTGATCCTTCTAGATTTTCTAAGAAGGCTCAGATGTTTGTTAAGTCTTGCTTAAACAAGAACCCTGAATTCCGTCCTCATTACGATGTACTTTTAAAGTCCCCTTGGTTAACCAAATACAGAGATGTTGATCCACACATTGACAAAATTGTGATGGAGAAATTGAAGGAAGAAAAGGAGCAGAATCCTAAATCCAAGGGCTCAGAGAAGCCTAATGTTGCCAACTCTGGCGTTGCTCTGACCATGGGACGTGAAAACGTGCAGTCTTTGCTCAAAAACAAGGTGGTTGCACCAGCACTTCACCGTGGTGGGCTTGCCAGCCAGCGTTTCCGCCGTTAGGCAAAACTACAATCCGTTGCATGATTTTACATTTACCTTCATTATATCTTCAATCCAAATGTATTATAGATATCTACCAGTAAATCAGCTATTTGTAGAAAGTAAGGGTGTTTATAGGTTAGATTATTTCGTATTCATTCAATTACAATTTTGACTAACTACAGTCAACATCTATGGTATGTTAAGATAAATAGCAAATTATTGTTTTTCTTATAGTCAGAAGCTGTTAATTGCAACCCGTGTGCGATTGGAGAAAAAAAATATAAAATATGAACATATATAGCTGTATTCAGCAGAAGTAATTCAAAAATTTATCAAATAAAAATTCAAAACGAGATAGTTTAATATCTTTTTATTGGTAATATTGTCATCTGCACACATACTATACAGAGGACGAAAACTTTTATTATAATCAATATTATCCTCCAACTTCTAATTCGGTACCGACACGGAGCGCTTGCGTTGATATACACCGAAATGCACATATAGCAATTAAGCGGCGTAAAACTTTTTGAAGCATTCTAAAAGAATAACGCCTGAAGTTCATGCCCTATTGAAAATTTTCTGACCTTTTATTTTCATTTTTTCTATTACAGTTGCAGAAGACAAGAACTCCTAATAGCCTCCACCTCTGGGCATGTACCTGCAGTACTATTCTGCTGGAACGATAATACTCGCAACACTAAATCCTCACCAGTATAACAACTCAATCGCCCCATGATTCAGATAGAGCAGGCCAATCTTCTCATCAAAAAGACTCTCACGGAACGCATATATCCTGAGCCTGAGAAACAACTCAAGTCTTTGGACCGTATCATCAGTGACTTTGATTTCACCAGCTATCATGTGTCCACTTTGGAGAACAGACAATTGATTTTGATCTCCATTTACTTGCAATGCTGGAATGACTTGAAAAAGTACGGCGTCGAGCAATTGTTGACGTCCAAATACTCCAAGTACTCTGGCTTTTTGTCCATCTTAGATGACGTGGAAGCTGGCTTCAATTTCTCCTTAGTTTTGGACATAGAGGCACTCTCGGCGCAGTCGGACGAAGTGAAGGAGGATCTTATCGAACAATTATCTTTGTTGAAGAGAAACGCCGTCGCTGCAGCATTTGAGACTGCCTTTGCAAGATACGACGAGCTTTCTGCCCAATACCAGAACCTGAACACCTACGCCGAGGAGGTTCAGGCCGAATTGCAAAAAGAGCCAGTTTTGGTGGTCAATTACCGTGGTGAGGATGAAAGTATCTACATCAAGCCATCTTTTGACCGTGTGACTGTCATTTTCTCCACCATTTTCAAAGATGAAACCGATAAGATCTTTGGTAAGGTGTTCTTGCAAGAATTCGTTGACGCCAGAAAGAGATCCGTCCAGACTGCACCTCAAGTGATGTACTCTCACAGAGACCCACCATTGGATATCCAAGGAGCAGTTACAAGACGACACAACGACGAAAACAAGGGTTACGTGACCTTTGTGTTGTTCCCAAGACACTTGCAGAAGGGAGACCGCAGAGAAAACTGTATATCACACATCCAGTTCTTCAGAAACTACTTCCACTACCACATCAAGTGCTCCAAGGCATACATGCACACAAGAATGAGACATCGTGTCCGTGAGTTCTTGAAGGTCTTGAACAGAGCCAAGCCTGAGAACGTCGACGACGATGGCAATGCAGTTGACAACAGGAAAACTGCAACCGGCAGAAAGTTCGATGCTGGCCGTGTTTAGAGGGTTGGCTAAAAAGTCTGTGTACATGCTTTTCTTTTCCATATTTTCTTACTGAACTATCTATATACAAATACACGAGGATATCGCAACTATTACTCCTTTGGCTTCTTCACACCGTATTTGGATCTAGACGTGGCTCTGTTGGCAACACCAGCCAAGTCGAATGCTCCTCTCACCAATTTGTATTTCACACCTGGCACATCTTGCACTCTTCCTCCTCTAACGAGAACAACATGATGCTCTTGCACGTTGTGACCTTCACCAGGAATCAATGCTGAGACAACAGAGCCTGAAGACAATCTGACTCTGCAACACTTACGCTGAGCCGAGTTAGGCTTCTTTGGCTTCAAAATCATCACTCTCACAACCACACCTTTCTTGAATGGGTTACCCTTCAAGTGAGCAGACTTGGAGGCGTTAGGCTTCACAGGGAAACCTTGCTTTCCACTCTTGATTTGATTCAACGTGGCGTATCTCTTTTGACTAAATGCATTTTGAATAGTAGGTATGGAGATGTTGATGTTAGAACGGATGGATGCTAAGTATGGGGTCACGGGGGAAGCCCCAAGCGTTGGAACACGTGGGACCACTCTGGATGATATACCAAGCCCACTGGAGAATAAAGACCTTATCATTTTCGTTTGGCGTAGCCCTCACTTGTGGATTTCTCTGACCTGCGTATCTTTCTCAATCTGAAAAACTTGTTGGTACTGCAGGTAGCGCTCCGTACTACTAAAAGGACCTAGGCATGTGGCGTTGCTGAATTGTTCAACAGCGGTAACAGAAACAAATAGTACACTTGATTTAATCTAGTCTATTCTTATCTCTATTAGTCTTTCTTTTTTGCTACCCAGGTCGGGGTTACAAGAAAGGCGTGCGCACACCGAATTTGCGGCTAGTGAGGAACGGTTCTTTGATTTGATATCAAGAGCGCATCTAATCATCTATTCCACAATGTTCAGAAGCATCCTTACAAGAAGCATGAGAGCATCTGCTCTCCCTAAGGTCCTTCCAGCAAGACCAGTCATGCCTGTTTCCATCAAGCCAATGCAGCCAATCAGATTTTACGCTGGTTTCCCACCTTTGACCAGAGAGTTGGCCAGAGAGAGAATCATTGAGCTCTTGGAAGGCTACGAGAAGGTGCCAGAGAAGGAGATCACCGAATCCTCCCACTTCCTCACTGACTTGGGCTTGGACTCCCTCGATGTTGTGGAGGTTGTCATGGAACTTGAGCATGAGTTCAACATTCAAATCCCAGACCAGGAGGCTGACTCTTTGAAGACTGTCGGTCAAGCTGTTGACTACATTCTTGCTCAGCCTGACGCTTGCTAGATTTGACGAACATATGACACCATTGACATGGGGACATCAACCTAGTGTCTTGTATACGTACACACTTGGGATTCTTAGTCCCACAAATACCAGAAATGCATGGACAGACGTAGCCTATCTAGCTAAATTGTATATATTTATTGATACAAACTAAGACTAACGATATCTTTGAAACTAGTAGCATGCGCACGTGACTCAGGGCCGGAATATCCAATAGGTGCGCACCAAAAAGACATCAACATAGATTCTCAATCCGACCTTCGTATCTATTCAAAATGGTTGCAGTATGTACAGACACAACGAGCAAAATCCACGGCATTTGACTAACATATAGTATCTTAGAGGACCTGCTTACAAGGTTGCCAAACTCCCAATCCCACCAGCTGTCGCCAAGGCCTACGGTAAGGACTTGATCTTTTGGGGTGGTGCTGCCGCCGCCGGTGTTGCTACCTTCACCACTGGCTGGCCTTTGTTCAAGGAGACCTTCTACCAGAAGATCCCTGTCTTTGGCTCCTACTTCGAGTACAATCCAGACCCAGAAGAAATCCCAGTCTAATCTGGCCAAAATTTTTCATCAGTCATACATATAAATATATACATCAGAGCAACAACACCTAAGCTATGTAGCGTAGTGTCTGTCCGTCACTGTCTCTTGAAATGTACTCTGCTGTGATGAGATACTCGATGTTGCGCTTCAACTGGTCAATCAGCACTTCTCCTCTTGGTTCAAGCAACTTGAGCATGTTGCCTAACAACTCAGGATATAATACCTCTTTTTCCAGCTTCAAAGTTCGAGTAACTGCTGCTCGAATCTCATTGTCTCTGTTTCTTTGAATATCTCTAATGCTCTCTTCAACGGTAAAGCCCTCCTTATCGCGAGCCATCGGAACTCTTATCTTAGAGGACTTGTCACTGAAGCCCAGATTGAAAATCACTCTGTTTTCAGCAATTTTGAGAATCGGATATTTATCAGAGGATAGAGATTTAACAACTCGTTTCAAAAGCTTGTCGTCCACATTGAGCGATTGTTGTATCTCTTGAAACGACTTCTCAGGAGTATCATTGAGCTGCAAAAGCACAGAAGCCTGAAGACAGTTCAAAAGTAAGTCTTTCGGACCTTGATCAAATTGTGTTTGTAGTGTGACTTGATGCAAAGCTAAGTTGGACCAGTCCAACTTGTGGAGCTCTCTCTTCAGAGATTGCAGCTGATATAATGCAGTAAACTCGCCAAGTATTTCATTGAGAGCTGGTGGCAACTGAAATCCCTCGGAGTTGAGTCTTGGAATTTCTGGCCAGTCAGACTTCTTAAGCACAATCGCATTGAAGTCAATATTAGTAGCAGATTGAAGCTGGAGATGCAGATAAGCTTCACGAGAATCTGCCACGCCTTGAAGCATTGCATGAAGATGGTTCGACTCTCCGTCGTCCCCAATTTCAACCAAGAAGTTCTTGATGATCCGTCTCTCGGCCTTAATACTTGCTGGTGCCTTGGCGAGAAGCAACCTTTTCGAGAGATCTCTTTCGTATAAAGCGAGAAAATCGTTTTTGTTTGGAAGAAGACGGAAAAATGCCAGTGCCTGCTTAAGACCACTTTCGAAAGCTGTATCTTTGTTGCGGACAAAACCATCACAGAACTTCGATAATTTGATGAGGGCATAATTACCTGTGGTTTTCGATCCTAGAGCCTTGGTCACACCAGAGTTATAAATAGAGGCCATGGATATTTCTTCCGTAAAAGAATCATCTTCAGTGTCCACTAGAGATTGCCAATATTGCAACAAAGGCTCGACCAAATTGTCGTTGTCTTGCTTGGACTGGTTTATGATCGATGAAGCCAGGTCCTTAATATGGTTTTCCAAAAGATACCTATACTGCTTCATATATCCACCGTTGAGTTCTTTGTCGGCAGAGTTAACGATTCGAATGAATGTAAGTAGATGCTTGGGGTTGTTGTACAAATTGTCGATACTTGGCAGAACACAGGAGGCCAAGTCATGCAACAAGGAATCGAAGATGATGCCCTTCTTGACCTTGTAAAAGATTTGGTGCATTTTAAGACGCTTCATCAAGTCTATTTGCATAACAAGCCTGTCAAGCACGGTGACAATGTATGTGGAGGGAGTCTCTGCCAAGTCAGAGGAAAGGGATCTGAAATTCTTTCTGTAGACATCTTGGTACTGGATGGCATTGGAAACAATGTGATCAAAGTCTAAGCTTTCTAGCTTTTGAACAAACGACTGGTATAACGAGCTGAGATCGTCACTGTTGTTCTGAATGAGCCGAAGATGAAGGGATGCATGGAAATGACAAAGTTTTGGGAGAAGTGAAGTGGCTTCGTCCGTGAAGAGGTCCCTGGTAACAAGGTACAGACCAAAATCAACGATAGTCTTCCTCTTGGGATGCAGGTGAAGATAGTTTCTATCTAGATGAAGAAATAGGTTTCTTAATAGCCTTAGAAGTTGCAACCATTCACCGAGCTGCAGCAAAAATGTCTGAGCAAATTCAATTGGATCCACACAATCAAAAACTGATCGAAGGGTCTGTAGGACGTTCCCACGGAAGTGGAGTTCAATCTGCTCCATTATGTGGTCTGCCAACAGGGCTTGTTCTGAGTACTTGCATAAGGACAACAGCTCCACATCCTGGTAGACAGCAGCGTAGGAACAAGGTAGATTCTGACGGGCTAATATGAGCTCCACCACACTCTCTAGTCTTTTTCTTGTGGTGTTCCGTCTTTTGATGATCATCTCGTTATCCTCCTTTCTATGAGCCGGTCTTTTCTCCTTATATTTGTAAGGTTTGTTATTTCTGGTGGTTGGACCCAAACCAACGAGAGAAGGCAGAGAACTCATCGAATCCTCATTGGCAAAACTCAATATATCTTCTTTGGTAGACATTGTCCAGCTCCACGATGAGTGTCTAACAAAGGATCTAAATGGAGTGCGCAGAGATTAGGTCTATTACTACATCAACGCGCATTTCCATCTTCACCACAACATGAGTGCTCCAGACCATAGAGAGCTATCTGCGATATACAAAAGAAAGGGTTCTTTTGACAAGCAAAGAAAACAGCTTTTACAAAACTTCAAGAGCTCACAGACCCATGAGAATCTTCTTCTAAAAGTAAAGCTCATGGTTGAGCTGAAGGTGAAGTCAGACCCCTCCATTCTCTTGAAGAACAGAGGAAAGATGGCAGCTCTTATACAGGGAGAAATCATCAGCGGAAGCGGATCAGGTACCAGCAGTATCTTGAGTATTGTTGACAAAGACATCCGGGAGAAGATCATCGATTCTCCTGACTTCCACGAGAATTTGAACTCTGAGCTCAAAGATATCCGTCGTCAGTGCTTGGGTATAAGTGATGAGGACTACGCAGCACAACTAGCAGAAGAGAAGAAAGCCCGTGAGGAGGAAGCCGAACGCCGGGAGCGTGAGAAGGCAGAAAGGGAAACGGCATACAAGAACAACTTCAAGGTCAAGCAGCTCTCTGCTCCATCCAAACCTTTGAGACCTCCACGTTTCAACCTACATACTATGAGAGACTCCTACCGTGGTTTTGCTAGCAGGTCTGGTGGAACTGACGACAAGTCCAGGCACAGCACTACTAGACCGGGTTCTGGCGGGTTGATGTATTAATGTACAAATAAGGGTATAATCTAACAGAATAGGAGGGAGCGTAACGCTTTCTCTTAATCATCAGAATCAAAAATTTCGTTAGCAATGAGCATTAACTCTTCAACAACCTTGCTCTTGTAGCTCAAGTCTTGAGGTGACATGGAGTTGTCGTTGAGGATAGCAGGACCCCAGATAATGGCAAGTGACTTGGGTGTCATTCTGTTCTGGTGCAGGTAAGCTGCCACTTTGTTCAAGTGGAAGATCAAAGCCCGAAGCGTGAAATAAGCCCCATCAGGCAAGTTGTACACCAAGTGGTGCAACTTCTTGGCAATAAATGTCTCGTCAACAGACTTCACTGTTTCGATGAAGGATTGGTAGTACTCCCGGGTCAAAAGCGGCTCCGGCAAGGCAGCAAAGTAGATTTTGAGAAGCGATGCTGTGCAGAAAATGTCAGCATCCATAACGTTGTCAGGGTCAATGGAGTTGCCAATAAGCAAGTAGTTGGCAAAGTTAGAATCGATGGACTCCTTGAGCAGCAGAACGGTGGTCTTGTTTCCGCTGGTACGGTAGATACCCTCGATGTTCAACCCGTAGGATTCAATCACATCTATACATCTCTTGACGACCAACGGCACATTGTCAATACCAGCGTACTGGATAACGTCCTCAATAGAAACACCAAATGTTGGCTGTGCGTACTGGCTGACCTGACTTAAGGACTTAGGCCCAGATAAGTCTGAAGGAGGGCCGGCACTTGGATCCAACGAGCTATAGTTGAAAGAGCTTGTATTTTCACTTGGAGTGCTTTGATGATTTTCTGGCTTGTGCAGACCCAAATTCTGGGGCTGCGGTTGTTTTTGTTGCGATTGCAACGACTGCAGTGAGGTATTGCTTTGGTCTGCGGGATTCGATATTTTAGGAAGGCTAGAATTCAGGGTGCTGTGGTTAACATTCGAGGAAGATGCGGAGTTGTTAAAGAAAGGCTTTGCAGGCTTCGAGTTCCTGGAAAAAGAGGGGTGGGGCTTGTACTCAACAGGAGTTAAGCTCTTGGTGGTTGGAGAGCCTGCGTTCTTGGAGAGGTAGTTGAACAAGTCCATCTCGTTATCGATGCCAGCAGCCAAAGCCTTCATGGAAGCCTTCTCTGATTGCAATGGAGACACCAAAACACCGGAGTTCATAATAAGGGTTTCACTCCAGGTGGCGAACTTCTGCAACTGCACATTCAAAGCAATGTCGAGCTCCAAGATCAAGTTTTTCAACTTCTTTGTGTTGGTGGGTCTGTAGATCATGAGCATCTCATCCTTGAGTTTCTTGCACGAGGTGACTTTCTGCTTGTAGTCTTGGTCAGCCAAGTCCACCTTTCTCTGGAGCTCCTCCTCCTCGGGCTTGCTCTTGAGGAAAGACTTTTTGTTTGGATCAGACATCCTGAGACGCTCCAAATCGTCACAGCAATGGTAGTATCTTTGCTTTGCCTTCTCAGCAGCTTGAATAGAATCGGCACATTCCTTTTCCTTTCTCTTGGATTCGTCCTTCAATGACTTTCTTGTTCGACTCACTGTCTGGATGAGCGAAATGATTTCGTCGTGCATGACGTTCAACGCAGCAACATACGAGGAACCTACACTGTAGAGTTTCTCGTCGAACTCGATAATCTGGTCCAACTTGGTTGTGAACAGGTCCGTCTTGGATTTGTGGTTTTTGATCGAAGACCTCACATTCACCGAGTACTTTTTCAATTGTCCGTAGTGGTCGTCCTCGATAAGGGCTTTTCTCTTGACGTACTTGGCAAGTTCGTCCCCTGTGGTAATGGATTGCTTAAGACGATTGAATAGAACTTCTAGAGCACCGTCACTGTTCATGAAAGCCTTTATTTGCTCGGATTCCAATTTTTTGGCCCCCTCGGAGGGCTCACTTGGCTGTTGTTGCACCATTCTGAGTGGAGAGTGGGGATGCGATTCACGCTAATTTTACCGTCTACATTTGGCTCGAACTTTAGATGTAGGATCAGTTGCGCGTACGGAGAATAGACTTCTGGAGGAGGCACTCACGCGTGGAGGCACCAGGAAACCGTTGAACGAAGTGAGATTTCTAAAAATAGCACATTTTTGGCTACGACGTTTTGTTTTTTCAATTGTGTATTTTATTTTGTTGTGGCAGAGGCTGCCATGGAAATTGGCTCAGGTTTCCCGAAAACGAGGCATTGCACATTTAGCAGCCAGTACGGGTCCTCTGAGAATCTTCCGACAAAAAACGAAATGTCTGTCGATAGAGCACGTGCCGGAAGTTTATTTTGAACACTGTAAATGAAATTAGCAGTTTTTCAATATTGCACTGTAATAAGTCTACTAGTGAAGTAAGAATGTTCCCAGTAGTGCACTAATAAGTATACGAATGAAGTAAGGTCATTCTCAGGGTAGAGCTCTACTATGCTACGACACTGTCATGTCTTCCAATGTGTATTGACTTCTGCAAGTCAGTAGACCAGGCTTGGCCAAGAACCCTAAGCAAACGAAGGAAGGGCTCATGCTCTAGTGTTAGCTGTAGTCATTGTATGTGTTGAAGCGAAAGCTCGGAGCTTTCAAATCCGATGAAAAGAAACTTTCACGATGGTCTGGCAAATGTATGCTCCCCAAAACCATATGCTTAGAACAAAGTACTGTAGCGTTTCTCGGGCTCGGAGAAGGCAGGCACACCATTTTCAGCGTTGGCCACGGAGAACTCCAAGTCGTCCGTAGTGATCATATCCCAGAACTTGTACACCATCATCAAGGCAAACAAGTTGCAGGCAGTGGCAAAGAAGAGACCATCCACATAGTGCTTTGTGCCCAGGCAGATCTGGCTGCTGAACACGTACATGATGATTTGGCCTGCAACGAAAAAGAAGCAGAACAAGAAAATGGCACCCAAACACCACCACGAGTCCAAGGCGAAAAACACAAGAATGAGCTGGGACACAACGTACACAGCCAAAAGAATGGCGTTGATCACGTACGCCAAGACAAAAAGAGTGGTTGTCTTCCGGTCGTCAAGGGCTGTGTCCCAGTGCTTGAACGTAATCATAGCAACAAAGAAGTTCACAGCAAACCAGGTCACACAGGCAACCCTCATGATCCACATGGACCGGGTCAGGCCGTCTTCCCAGAACTGGAAACATAGTAGCCCGTTGTACAAGAGTCCGATGCAAAAGGCAGACGCTAGGCCAATCTGTAAGGCCACAAAGTATGCGTAACTGCCACTGGATGGCGGAGAAACACCACAGTCAACCACCAACGACGAAATGGTAAGTCCTAGGTATATCTCTAGGAGGAAGAGCATTTCGCTTCTGCCAATAGCAGTATACTTCTGCCTGACGTTGAAAATGATGATAAGCACAATCACAAGTGCTCCAATATGAATAAAGGCGTTGCCTAGATTGAAGATCATCGTATTGGCTAGCTCAACTGGTCTCAGGTAGCACTGAGGCACAACCCCTTTGTCAAACACCGAGGTTGTGTTTATGGACCCGATGGTGGAACATAGTGGGAGCATGGTATTATTGCAAATACCTCTAAAGTCCCCAAAAGTCATTTTGGTGATGCTTTGGTTAGGAAATCCAGGGTTCTAGTGAGGTGTCTTTGTGCGGAATGCTTGTGATCTGAGGGAAATAAAAATATCGAGATGCGAACTAACAAAAGGGGAAATAAATTCGCGACTATTTTTATCTCGTTTCGCTCAGCCTTACAATAGTGGGTCTGAAAAACAAAAACACAGCTTTATATTGTACTTATTTACATCATATCATATATCATCTTGCATATGACAGCACTCATCGTGTAGCATAACATCGTAATTCGTTTCTTGATAAATTTGCCATCCAGTCAATGGACGCTTTTAATGAATATAGTATGGGGGTGGTGGAATATCACTGGCACTTTCGTTCCAGTGGCTGTTACCTTTGTGAAACGCATCTTCGTTCAAACGAAGCTGAAGCTGAAGCTTCTCGTTGATCTGGCTGATATCAATATGGTTGAGAGACTTCTTGATCTTGAGCTCCTTCTGCTTCTGCTTCTCCTGCGTTTGTTGCGTCTTTTCATCATTGTACTCTGCGCTCTTATGCAATTCGGCGCCAGAGTCTCTTCTGAGAGGCGATGTCGTCACAGGTGCATTGCTCAAGTGCAATGAAGAGTTGCCAATGCCGACACTGCCAATGAAGGAGTTGTTTGAACTCAATGGCGACAGACAAGGGTTGAAGTGAGAAGCAGCAATGTGATTGTAATGGCTTCCGTAAGCCATCAAAGGAGGACGCTTCTCATGAGAAACAGGAATGGGCTGCTTGTACTGTGCGTGGTTCGTGCCTTCAACAACAGTAGAGTCCTCTGATATGGTATCATCTGCGAGCTCAGCTGGTGCTTTAGAGACGGGTCTGCTGGATAAGTCTGGTGTAGAAGGAGCAGATCCACTCTTACTAGAGGGACGGCTCTTCTTGCCCAACTTGATCGTCCGTCTCTTTGGCATTCTCTTGTCGTTGTTATTTGACGACCTGTATGTCTTATGCTGAATACTAGAGATTTCGTTGAGGATATCATCGACCTTTTGATAGTCGTTGTCAACGAATAACTCAACTGGCACGCTGTTGCTATTTGGAGATGCAGATGCCGTTGTAGACAAATTAAGATTCGAGTACAACGAGTTCACCAAGTTTGGATAGAGGTGTCTGTTGAATTTCTCCATGTTGTTTCTCTGCACAATCTTCTTCAAGCGCTTCACATTCAAGTCCAAAGTCTCTCTAGAGCTATATAAGGATGCTAATCTAGACAAGTTCTTTGGGGAGATGGTCTGCGACTCAGACAAGTCGAGGTTGGTGAAACCTGGTGTTGGTGTGAGGTGATCTTTGAGGTTGTTCATAACGTCCGTCGGACTTAAAGCAGACACATACTTTAAGCTGAGGCGATGGATTAACGTCGGAAGCGTTTCTCTGAAAAGATCACGGATCTGGGTTTCAATTTGCTTCTGGAGAAAGTTTGCCAAGACTTGTACTGTGTCAAACGTGGAACTGACCTTGATGGAATCTAGAGGGTCGTTTCTGAAAACGAGGGTGAGACCTTTGGACTGGGAGAACACAATGATGCCGATACCAGAGATCTTGATGTCACTGAGCTTCAAGTCTAGAGGTAGATTGAAGGCGTCAACAGATAAATGAAAGTCTGGAGTGACGAATGAAGAGTCGGGGTTAATCTCCTTTTCGACAGAGTTGTCGTTGTAAATTTTCAACGGATTTGCTTGCACTTTGGTGTGGAGGGTCAAGTGGAAATCGCCAGAGTATTCGATCTTAAAGATGCCACGGAAGCGGTCTTTATCAAGCTCACCAATCTCAAGGATCTCAAAGTCCGGTGCAGTTTTGCCGAAGTTAAGGTCTTTGATCACAATATCAGATGCTAAGATATGGGGGCGTTTGCCGGAATTCAAAGCATCTGTGAGTAATTCGGTAGTCCAGGATCTCAATGAGTCCGTCTCCAAAGTATTCCAATTAACATTAAACGACATGATGGCCTGGAGTCAGTTTATTGGGATGGCGCTATCACCGTTATTGCTTCAAAGAAGGGGGTAGACTTAAGTCCGACGCAGAGGATTCGGCCTTAGTGTGTTGTGTCAATTTTTGCGGGGAGTTAGGCTGCAAATAATAATGACAATAAATGAATGAAACGGAGCAGCAGCCTCTGTCTGTGGGGGTTGGACTTGTGTGTTTTTGAATTTATTTTATTATTATTTTTTTTTTTTTTTTCTTCTTTAGGATGTCGCTAATCAATTCTCAATCTGCCGGACAAACTCGGGTAGATGACAGAAGGAAATGAGAAGGGACGCACCAAAAATCAAAGAGCCAAACAAGAACAACTACTTCAATAAGATCAAATACAGCTTCAAGAGCAAGAGAATGATTGGTTTTCTATTTATTTGAGCAAATTTCTTGCTGTTGCCGTATGTTTTGGTTTGAGAAAAATTTGCGGAGGTACGGGTGTTTTGGTCATCCATGGGACTAGCAAAAAATCAGCCGCTCGACTTCGCATATCCGGGGTCAAAATCGTGTGACAAATTAGGGAAGTATCCATTTGAGGGACAAATAACAAACAGCAAATACCAAATAGTACGGCATACAAATTTCGGAGGCATCATCCTGAGACTTCTATCCCGCTGCGCATCTGGCGCGTATTACTGGTGGTGTACGGGTCCAAAGAAGATGCATTCCAAGCAGCCTGTTTCACTTTGGCCAAGCACAGTAGATAAATCCCCATAAAAGCATATCAATGCTGTCATTCTATGAATTGTCGACGCAGGACGGACATAATAAAAAGGTAGACTTTTCCCAATTCAAGGGAAAGGTCGTCTTGTTGGTCAATGTCGCGTCTCTTTGTGGATTTTCTTTCCAATACCATGAGCTAGAGAAACTCTACCAGAAATACAAGGACGAAGGCTTCGTGATACTAGCGTTCCCTTGCAACCAATTTGGTGGCCAGGAGCCAGACCTAAACGAAAACCTAGAGGACTTTATAAGAGCCAAATTTAAAATTACATTTCCCGTTATGAAGAAGTCCGAAGTCAATGGTGACGACACCAACGCAGTCTATGATTATCTAAAAAACCAAAAAGCCGGACCTTTGGGTTTTAAAGGAGTCAGATGGAACTTTGAAAAGTTTGTTGTTGACAGAGAAGGCAACGTTGTCTCTAGACTAGTCTCTGGCGTGACACCAGCATCGATGGAAGCCGGCATTAAATCTTTACTCGCTAAGTAACGAATAAACGACCTAATTTTGATGGACTTGTTCTCCGTTTATTTTCTCTTTTTGACACCCGCTGTCTCTGGGGCTTTTCTCTTACCATTTGAAGAGCTCTTGCCATTAGGGGCTTTTGTAGGATGGATTTCTTTCCACACGCAAGACACCAACGTGTTGCATCTTCTGGACAATTCTGCTGTAGTTCTAGATTGCATGAAGAAGTCGAACCTGAGCAAGGGGCTCTGGCGAATAGCATCTCTTATTCTCTCATAGAGGTCTGGACGATCAAGGCCAAATCTGTACATCTGCACAATCAAGAATCTGTCCTCATCATCCGTGAATGTTCTCTTATTTGTAGCCGTTGGAGGATACTTCAAGGTAAGCTCCTGGAGTGGATATCTGTACGAAGACACCTTTCTCCGTATGCTTTCCTTCTGCATCTTGATTCTTTGAACCTTCTCTTCTCCTGCTTCTATCTGATTGATGTACTTTTCGTAGCCATCAATCTCTTCGTAGCTCAGCCAGAATTTTCTGGCGTACTCACGAACTTCCTCAACTGTTTTATCCTCAAACTCGGATGCAATCATAGAGATGGCGTTACGCCCGTATTTGGTGGTCACAGATATGAAATGAGTGAAGTCTCTTCTGTTCCAGTTGGTGAATCCTTGAGTCAAAAGTTCCTCCTTGAGCTGCTTTTCCTCGTCTGTCAAAGGACGAGAGTTTTCAATTTCTTGTTGCTCTAGTCTTTGTTCTTCTTCACGCTCAGCGAGATCTTGAGGAGTTCCCTTCTTCAATGGAACCTGGTAGTTGGTGATCTTCTTAAAGTAATTCTTTTCCATGTCATGAAGCTCAAACAACTTAGGTGGGAAGAACTGGTGATCGTAAATGTTGAGTTGTTTTGGTGGTCTAGGCCCGCTCTTGACAGGCGCTCTACCGCCGCCAGACTTCAACACATCCTTATAGTACAGATCAATCGAGTAATTCTCCTTTCTTTCACGTTTACCTGGGTTGATCCAAGCGTGGCCAACATTAGTGATCGAGTTAGGTTCCTTCTTTTTGAAGTTTTCACCATTCCACTCGTAAACAGACTCGTCGTTGCTGAAGTTCTGAAGAGCATTAAGATCTAACTTGGCGTATTTTTTGTTGAGCTCGCTGGTCTTCTTTTCAGAGTCCGCAAGCAATTCTTCGATATCAATATCTTCACCAGCCAGTTTGTCGGCATCCTTGTTGAAGATTTCAGCAGCACCGTGCTGAATCATATCTAGCAACTGATCCTTGGATGCGGCCTTTCCGCTCTGCTGACCAGAGTTAATACCGCCACTGTTTCTACCTTGCTGAATGACCAATTGGTCAAGTCTCAACTTCTGGGTTGCACGCTCCAAGACCTTCTCCTCAATGGCATTTTCGGTGACAAATCTGAACACCTTGACCTGCTTGGTCTGACCGATTCTGTGAGCTCTGTCCATTGCCTGTAAGTCGGCTTGAGGATTCCAGTCACTGTCGAACAAAATGACAATGTCAGCAGTGGTCAAGTTGATACCCAAACCACCGGCTCTGGTGGTAAGAAGAAACACGAACTTGGAGGAGTCAGGCTTGTTGTACTCATCAATAGCCTCAATACGATCCGAATGATCAGTTTGACCGTCAATACGGCAGTATTCGTAGGAGCGGAACATACAGTAATCTTCCATGATGTCAAGCATTCTAGACATTTGGGAGAAGATCAAGACTCTGGATCCTTCACTCTTGAATTTCTTCAAGAGTTTATCAAGGATGATCATCTTTTGAGCGTTGTAGACAAGATGCTCATCTGTAGTATATGGAGGGCCAGGTTCAGCACCCTCGAAAAGATAGGGGTGATTACAGCACTTTCTTAACTGCATCACAATATTAAGCAAACGGGTCTTGGACTCCTTCTTACCGTTTGCACCATTGACAGCATCAATGTCCTTCTCAAGAAGTTTCTGGTACCACTTTCTCTGCATATCAGTCATCTTGACGTACACGTTCATTTCTTGTTTTGGAAGAAGAGACTTTTCGACATCAGACTTGATACGACGCAACAAGAAAGGCTTCAAAACCTTGTGTAGCTGTCTGACAACGGAGTCCTCCTTTTGCTGACTCAGCTCATCCCCATTGACACTGTCAGAGGAGGAAGAGGAGTTGAACCATAGGTCAAAAGAATCACTATCACCGAAAATATCGGGAAGGATGAAATTGAGCAAAGCCCAGAGCTCATGTAAGTTATTCTGAAGCGGAGTACCTGTGATCAAAAGACGGTTTTTAGAGTGGAAAAGACGGATGATCTGTGAAAGCAGAGACTCTTCGTTCTTGATACGGTGGGCCTCATCAATGACAATATACTGCCAGTTGAACTTTCTGAAAGCAGCCTTCTCACGGATGATAATTTCGTAGGAGGCAATGACCACGTCGAAATCGCACGCTAGCAAGCGGTTCTGGATCATGTTGTGTCTTTCTTCCTTGTCACCCTGGAGAACGAAAACGTTCACTTCTGGGGTCCATTTGGCAAATTCTCTTGCCCAGTTGTCAAGAGTGGACTTTGGAGCCACAACCAAGTGTGGACCAGAGACCGATCTGAAGTAGCGCAAGTAGCCAAGAAACGAGATGGTCTGGAGAGTCTTACCGAGACCCATTTCATCGGCCAAGATTCCGGACAAGTTGTTCTCGTAAAGGGATACAAGCCAGTTCAAACCCTGGATCTGGTACGGACGGAGTTCTCCGTGGATGTAGGAAGGAGACTCGGTGAACTCGTGGATCTGAGCGGTGTCCTCTTCATCATCAAGCAACTCCTTGTCCTCTTCACGTTCAGTCTTTCTGCGACGGTGGGACGTGTTTTTCGTGTCGGGCTTGTCAGAATGGCCTTCATTCAACTTTTCGACCACGCTGGCAAACACGGGGTCTTTTTTCGCCTTGGAATCGATGAAGTGCTGGAAGAGACTGGTGAGGCCAAGCAAGTACTTGAACTTCTTGACCGTATCATCCACGTCAATGCGGGGTTTTGTGTCTGGAGCAAAATACAGCTTTTGCTTCTGCTCGATACTCATGGTGGATATACTTCGGCGAGGGATCCACTTAATTCCAGCAAAAACACTGATGGACGAAGCTGCGGAGCGCGACTTCTTGCCAGTGTACTTTACAACGAGATTGCGCGGTCCGATTGCGAGACCCGACTGTACGGAGCAGATTTAGAGAAGACCGGATGCCGTTTCCAATAAATTCTACTTGCTTGGGGACTTGGCATACTGTGGTGGATTTGTGACTCCGGAGTTGTGGTGGAGTCTGTTTGGCTGCAAATCGGCAACGCGTCTCGGGGGCACCACGGGGGTCACGACATGCATCGAAGAGACGAAACCGCCAATTTCGGCACTTGCCACCGATGACCGGGAGGCAATTTTTGAGCCTAAAAACGTGTTGAGCCTAGAGTGTGTTCAGCATCATGGTGTTCCAGCTGCTGCCTGCACTGCCCTGGCACGTGACCCGATGCATACATGGTGGCTTAGGAATAGCCATCTATGACTTGATGCCCGACACTTCCACTGATCTTCACGATGGACGAGTCTAACCCCCCTACATATGAGGAGAGCCAGAATCTCCAAAATGGCAACCAAAACCTACTGTCGGCCTCCCGTGATCGCCTCAGCCAGGAGCTACCCCGCAACATCGGGCCGAGCAGAACGCTATCTAGGAGAGCCCCACCAAGCCCACCACCTAGAACATCAGAAGAATCCACAATCGGCAAGGGTGACAACCAGGGCTTCTGGAAGTTCCACATGCAAGTTTTTGCCAACGATATCTACCTTACAACCAACCCCACCATGAGGCACCTCCACTGCAGAAGTGCGCCCGGGTACTTCATCAGCGTAGAGAAGGACCCGGCTTCGGAACGTGGGTACACCATGAACTTTGAAGACTTTGGAACCGGAAACTCCATTCTTCGAGTTGGAAAACAGGACAATGGGGACTTCAAGTACAAAGTGCGCCGCAACCGGTCGGTCAAAGACGGAGTTTTGCAATCCACAGATGATCCTGATCCCGTATACGCTGGAGTTCTCCGCAGTCGAAGAATTGAGCCCAAGTTCTATCCGATAGCTCCTCCACATGTCATGCGGAACCATAACACAGAAAACATCGATGGCCAGGTATGGAATGTGGGAGATATCCCCAGGTGCCGATTAAAGTGGTCACTCAAGAAGCGGAAGGAGGTGTTGCAATACATTGGCAAGCAGAACACTTACTTCCACAACAACTTTGAACGGAACATCGTAGAGGACTCAAGCAACCCTCCTGATGTGAAGGCACTTTTCCGAGTCTGCGAGTCCAGAGCCAAAAAGAGAGCCATCAGGTCTCTTAACAGACTACTGAGAATGGAGTATTCTGAAAAAGCACCTGAGGAGTCACCAGAGTCTGACCCCTACGAGGAAGTCAACTACTACTCCAGGTGTGGAGACGGACTATATGATGACCAATTCCCCAAGGATGATGAGCCAGATCACCATATCAAGCTTGGCTGGCTAACTATCTATGAGCTGGATTTGTTGACCAAATCTGGCATGTTCGACTTGATTGTGGGCTTGACTGCGGCTTCTGCGTATGATAAGCTCATGAGCAATTGACGCGTCACACTATACAGAAAAACCCAAATAAAGTGGCTACCGACTTATTTATATTATTCTATAATAAAATATAGATATTTACAGCTCTTAAGCCGAAAAAAAGAAATTTACGCGTGCCCCTGTTTCGAATATTTGCACCTCTATTGTTGACGCGGCTCGGCGGCTACTCCTAAGCCATGCACGTCAGATCAACATAAATATGGCAATCCGCCTTTGAAACAATTTTCAGGTACTTCTTCTCCAAAAATGTCTGAAGACGCCATCCGTCCAATTGGAGCTGGCCCCATCTACAATGGACATTGCGCCAATTCCAGACAAACACTCCGAATTGCATTGAATTTAAAGGCTGTCATAGATAAGATCATCCCCACCGCATTCGACACAGAAGACGTTACTTCCAAGCATTCTGCTATTTTAAACCACAATGTGTTGAATCTCGTATATAAGGCTGCAGGTGGTAAGGGCAATGGTGAGGTGGCCACCAGTTCCCGGAAATACAGAGCGGCTCTTATCTTTGCATTACTCAAGGTTACCGGCTGGTACTGGCAACAGGCAGAGTACAAGCTCACCGACAATGAGTTATATTCCTTACGTGCAACTGCTGCCCAGATCTTGGCTGCCAATGTCATTGAGCATCTGAAAGACGACGAATACTTGTTTTTGGGCATGCTTTGCCACAGGTACGTCATTAACTTGAACGGTGTTGACGCCGATCCGGTCAGTGCGCTTGAGCTTGCTGTTGATATGCATCTGACTATAGTCATTGGCTCCTCTGGGTACCAGAGATGTATCAAATGGCTCTGGAGAGGCTGGATTGTCCAAAGTAGCACCGACCCTCATTCATTTGTGTTGTACAAAGGTATATCTTCGGAGTCGATCCGCACCCATTTTGACCCTGACAGAATCAAAACCCCTGCTTACCAAAACAAGCTTGAGATCTTCTTCAGTGTGATCTACCTTGTGCTCTATACCATTATCTTGAATACCAACGACGCCGGTACCCACAGCATAAACGTGTTCGAGTGCTTCTTCTATGCTTTCACCTTCGGATCTATCCTTGACGAGTTAGTCAAGCTCTACCATGTCGGTTCGAACTACTTGACATTCTGGAACGTCTTCAGTGATGTCATGTACGGCATTATCACTATAGCTATCAGCTGCCGGTTTGTCAGTCTTCTGAATTCAGGCTATCGAAAGGAGGTGTACGACGAAATGAGCTTCAGAATTCTCTCATGTGCCTCTCCCATGATGTGGTCTAGACTCTTGTTGTACTTAGACGCCCAGCAATTTGTCGGTGCCATGATTGTTGTTGTCAAGACCATGATGAAGGAGTCTCTCTTGTTCTTCGTGCTTCTCGCTGTTGTCATTCTTGGGTTCCTTGAAGGTTTCCTTGGATTAGATGCTTCCGATGGTAAAAGTGACGCAACAAAAAACATCTTGTTGTCACTTGTCAGAGCTGTTATTGGTGCCTCGGGATTCAAGGATGTGGAGAACCTTGTCCCTCCTTATGCGCTGATTCTCTACTACATCTACTCCTTTGTGCTTCAGGTTATTTTGATGAATATCCTTATTGCCTTATATTCCACTGCATATGCTGCTATTGTGGAGAACGCCACGGACGAGTACTTTGCATTGGTGGCCCAGAAGACTTTGCGCTACATTAGAGCTCCAGACACTGAGTTGTATGTCCCACCATTGAATCTCTTGGAGTGGTGCTTGTGGCCATTCTCGTTCCTCTTTAGTAAGACATCTTACAGGGCACTCAATCACTTGGTCATGTTGGTGATCTATTCACCGATGTTAACCTACATCACAGTGGAAGAGCTTGGTAACGCACGAAGAGTGAAGTATAACCGCTACAAGGGTCTTTCTGACGATGCTAATGAAATAGACACTGAGTGGGATATCACAGATGGATTCCAGGTTGAATTCTTGGGCGGAGACGAAATCCACGCAAGAGATGATGAGATCGACGCCGCAGTCCACGAGCAAAGACTAGCTGAGCAAGATGACCCAGAGTTCGGGGCCGAGTTCCCGGAGCTCCTTAAAGAAACCGATCAATATGCTCAACCGGTTGCCAGAGCTGCTCAACTTGGTGTCAAGTGGCAGGACTACAAGCTCCACACCAAGTTGGACAAGCTCACGTTATTGGTTGAAACGCTTGTGGAGGAAAATAAGGCTCTTCGCAGTAAACTAGACGGGAACTAAGTGTGCATTGGGGCAATAATACTCGAACAGGCGGTTTGCATGAAAAGCAGCGGCCCCAAACGCTAACTATAACTCGGCTATGTATTACCCTTTTAGGACGCTTGTGAGCGCAAGGCTTGGACCCGGCTACAGGCCCAAGTACTATTCATGGCTATTGATGAAAAAAGAAATTAGTGGTGAGTGATGTCTCAGCCTACTCACTGACGTCCTGCGCGTAAAAACGGCGGATCAAGTTGGCGTGCCCCACTTAGCCTTGGCGCTCAAGAATCTGACGAATAACACTACCAAATACACACACAGAGCATTATTTTGCTCTTGCTTCATTGTAGTATGGCAATCTCGGCCCTGTCACGTAGATGCTAAATAGTTGGTCCAAAATTAGCCAAGTACCGTTTGACCTGTATATAGGGCACACGACCCACAATAGAATAAAAAATTCGGTAGTAGCATTAAGACTATTGCAACCAACACCAGGCACAGTTGATATCAGGACGCTGGAAGTGAAGCAGAGAACATATTGAATAGCTCACCGGTGTCGTATATTTCGCCATGTCTAAACCACCAACACATTTTCGGAATGGCCAGGACATCCATTTTGATTACTCAAACCAACCATCAACTGCCAACGCCAACTCAGTTGCAGCAAAGAAGAAAAAGCGGAAGAGCAAGAAGAGCAAACTGCAAACAAAGACTAAAACGTCTCACTTTTCCCTTTCCGATGCATCCATAAACGACCCTAACGTGGATTATCCTACTTCACGTGTTATCAAGGTTGGACCAACGGGAGACGTCATTGTGGAAAGCTTGGATGACGAGTACCAGCCTCCAGGATCACCCAGAAATGAACAAATTACAAGTGCTACCTCCAGCCTGCATCCGTCCGAGCCTCATGAGGGGTCTGCTGACATGTCTCTATTCCAGTTCAGCTCAGACGCAGAACGTTCTTTCTGGGAAAACTTACCGGAAAAACAAAGAAGAGATATTCTTCGTGTGGACAAAGACGTGATCTTAAGCCAGTTACGTCTGCAGAGGAAAAACGAGATTGCCAGGTCCGGTGCTCTAGATCCAAAGTATTATGCCTCCTCGGCTCCTCCAGAATGCTCCTGTCCCGCTTGTGGCCGTAACAAGGCTTACATTGAAGAAAGACTAAATGCCGCCTACGAGTTCTACCTAGACGACATTGCCGAATATCTCCAGCTATTCGAGGACCCCAACTTCAGACTCATGCATCCTCCACCAATGCAGACGCCTTTCATGTATCCTCCACCACTACAGCCAAGCAATGATCAGCATCACTCACACTCACCACCTCTACACGATGACTTCGATCCCGAGGATGAGGCAGAAGTTGAGGAAGAGTCGTTGTCTCGACAGATTATCGAGAATGACGGCAAGATGGACCATTCTCTGAGCTCCACGATAAAACAAGCAGACTCTCTGGAGCTAGGGCCTAGTCTGCCGCCTACACCACAGGATAAAGCCGAGGAGCTAGCGAAGCACGAGAACTACCTCATGTCCATAAATCCTGAAGAAGCACTTGAGATCTTACGAAAGGCAAAGAAAGTGCTGGACCTTATCAACCCAACCACCGTGCAAGAGCTTGTCAAGTACCAGCTTTTGCAAAAAGACTCGGTTGCGGAGACTTTGATTGACGAGTCTGCGAAGAACTTGACAGAAATCTTCGCTAGCATCAAGAACGAGGACGAAAACGGTGTTCTCAAAGCCGTGGAGTTCATCAAGTGCTGCTCCAGGCTATACAAGGACTCTAATGACCAGTATAGTGATGTGCTGCAGTTTCTCTCCAATTTTGCTGACCTCATAATGAAGAACGATGGCAGAACGTTCGTGGACATGCTAGAGACGCTCTCAGATGCAAGAAACGCAAGAATCAGTCTGATTCTCGATGAAACGAACCCTGAAGAGGAGCTTGCAGCTGAAACTGAAACCCAAAAAGCTCTAGAGTCACCTCTCCATGCTGATGATGAAAATGCTGACGCCCGTGTCTTGGACGAAAGCGAGAACGAGGTTGAGTCTGACTTTGAATCTGAAAGACCCTTGCGAATCAATACTGACGGCAATGTCGACGAGAAAGATCTTTCACCAGAGGAGATCGAGTTCCGCAAGCAGAAGCTTCAAGCTGCACTTGTTGATTTTGAAAGTGGGACCAACAAGGAGCCAGAATACAAACACGAGCATGAACACGAAGATGATTCCGAACATGAACACGATGACGATGATCATGATGACGAGTATTCTTACGAGCATGACTGTGAACATGGGCATAGTTGTGGTCATGATTGTGACCTCGATAATGATGACAATTACGATGGCGACAGCTACCATGATTACGATGATGACTCCGAGTTCGATCTGGAGCAAGCCAAACAGGAGCGTATCGAGGAGATACGAGGCTTCTTCATGATTCAATCCGTGCATGTTATTCGCCAGCGCTTCAAGGAGGCCTACGAAAAGAAGCTTTCTGAAGACCGCACTCAAAAGTTCATTGAGGAGCTTGAAGCTGAAGAGAACGCTAAAAAGGAGAAAGAACTTAAGAAGCAGAAACAAAAAGAGAAGCAAAAAGAGAAGAAGAGACTTCAGCAGCTCGCCAAGGAGGAAGAGAAAAGGAAGAAGGAACTCGAGGAGCAGGCCAAGGCAGACGAATTGAAGAGGAAGCAAGACGAAATCAGAGCTGAGCAGAAACGTAAAAAGGATGAAATAAGAATGAAGAAGGAAGAGGAGAAGAGAAAACGCGTGGAAGCCTTGCGCCAGAAAGAGTTGGAGCAGCAGAAGTTGGCTGAGCAGAAACGTCTTGAACTTGAAGAGCAACAAAAGAAGCTTGAGCTCGAAAAAGCGCAACAAGCTAAGAAGGAGCAGGAAGAGCTCGAAAAGCAGAAGGCCCGTGAGCTTGAGCAACAGGTGAACGAAGCCAGAGAGAAGGCAGAACTTGCACGTCAAGAACAAACTAGCGAGCAAAACCAAAGGTTGTCTGAAAATCTGCTAAGCTCTGACATTCCACCCTTGAACATGCCCGCATTCGATCAAGAAGAGCTCCTCAGGAAGACCCTGGACTTGTCGCTTGCAGAACACGGCTTACTCAAGACCCCTGGTGGTGAGACCGGCCACTCTCCTATGAAAAACCATCTTCTTGACCAGCTCTACCAAGCACGTCCCAGATCCTTATCTTCGACTTCGCCATCAATTCCAAAGATCAATGGCCCAGACTTCAACGGTTTGCCTATGAATGAAGTTTCTGGTATGTACGGCCAGCGCAAGCCGAGTGTTTTCTCGCAAGATCCACTTGGAGCATGGTCTAACGGCCAACAATTCCCACCACCAGCACAACCACAACAGCGCATGTCGCCTAACGGCACGCAATTCAGTCCATTTGGTCCACACGAGACTTTGGACACATGGAAGGTGCCATCGAATGTGGATGCATTCCAGCCAGCGATGAACCGTGGATCTGGGTTGTGGAGCGATGGACTTGGGGCTAAGAACTCTATCTGGAACACTACGCCTAAACAGAGCAATGGGTCTATTTGGGGAAACCCACAAGCCCCAAGCAGAAGCAGCGGATCTCGGGTGTCTTTAGGTCAGGACGCAGGAGTGGACAAGACGGCTGCGCACAATGCTGCAGTGGAAGCTTACCAGTTACTCCAGTCGTCGAACCAAGCAACCTTTGGAGCTGTAGAAGCCGGGAGCTTTTTCCAGGTTGCCAAGGGCATCATGGGCAAGAACGACTACGGCATGGCCGACTTCTTGGGAGCCATCAGTGGAAACAACGGCCAGTCTGCTTTTGATTTGGTCTACGATAATTTCGGGAGCGTCACTCACGTGAAGCCGTCTACCCCCACGGTTCCCCCGCAGATGAACGTGCCTCTCCGGCAAGGCGTACAACCCCCGCTTTTCCACCAGCCCTTCCCACGCCAGCAGCCAGTGCAACAGCCTTTGCAGCAGCAGACGCCTTTGCAACCGGTGCAACCAATGCAGCAGGGAATATTCCCGCAGCAGCCACTCCAGCAGGATCCAATTCACCTCCAGCAGCCACTAAACCGGCCACTACAAGGGTTTGGAAGTAGCACACCCCACGTTCCGAGTGCGGTCCGGCCGCAGCAGGAGGGCGCCCTAGGGGGCCTTGACCTGTCTTTTCTGGTCCCGCAAGGATTCAGCACGGGCAGCATGAACGGTTCACGTGACTTGTTCCAAGAGTCTGAGCTGATGCCTCTTCCAGGTGCCGTGCAGGGCCTGTTGAACCAATTGGGCTTCTCCCAAAGGGGCAGCATCTGGTAAGTAATGCAATGAAGTTATGCCTACACCTACACGCTGTAGAATTTTCGAGACCATGTTTGGTTGCGCAGGCCACACGGTGGTGGATCAAATAGAGCAACTGGCCAATGTGCAGGCCGGAAGCTAATACAGTTGCTTAAAGAGACAGACGGCCATTGTGAGCGAGACTAAGGCAGAAATTTGCAGACACACAAGTGGCAATCTGCCTGTAGGCTGTCAGATAGCAAAAAAATCTAATTGTCGAGGATCTGGCTCTTTGTTGTGTTCATGCCGTTCCGGAGGCCGCAGTGCCGGAGTTGCCAATCGCGAATTCGGTGCTTTTCGACGCAGATTGGCCACCAACCACAAATTGTCAAGCCACCCACAATTCAAGTCACTGTACTCCGAAACTTTAAGCGGAACGCCAAAACGGCCACGTCGGGCACCTAAAAATAGGTAAGCCGGCTTCGAACAGCGAACCGAGACCCTATACTGTATACAGGCGAGACTTCCTGCGACCTTGGCCCTGCATCATGACTTCAATTGCGCAGCCTTGCAGCATGTCGCACGTCGAATTTAGCAACCCTATCAGTGTATAAGTATCCGCCCCGTCCCCCTCAATTGGCCGAAATCAGTATATTCTCAGTACACAATCAAAATGACAAAGTCTCTCCTTAACGAAGCTCTCGGCGAATTGCCAAGACCAGCCCCAAAGTTGGCCAAGAACGTGCTTGACTTGTTCTCCTTAAAGGGCAAGGTGGCCTCTGTCACTGGCTCCTCCGGTGGTATCGGCTGGGCCGTTGCCGAAGGTTTTGCCCAGGCTGGTGCCGACGTGGCTCTTTGGTACAACTCCCACCCAATTGAGGACAAGGCTGAGTACTTGAGAAAGGAGTACGGTGTCAAGGCCAAGGCATACAAGGCCAACATTTCTGACCACGCTGACGTGGAGAAGGTTGTTGAGCAGATCGAGAAGGACTTTGGTCGCATTGACGTGTTTGTTGCCAACGCTGGTGTCGCCTGGAGCGAAGGTCCCTGCATTGATGCTGAGGGAATTGACTCGTGGAACAACATGATCAACTTGGACTTGAACTCGGTCTACTACTGTGCCAAGCCTGCCGGCAGAATCTTCAAAAAGCAGGGCAAGGGCTCTTTCATTATCACCGCATCGATGTCTGGTCACATCGTCAACGTGCCCCAGCTCCAGGCTCCTTACAATGCTGCCAAGGCTGCCTTGATCCACTTGGCCAAGTCCTTGGCTGTCGAGTGGGCTCCTTTCGCTAGAGTCAACAGTATCTCCCCAGGCTACATTGACACTGATATCTCGGAGTTTGCTGCTGACGAGGTCAAGAGCACATGGCACTCTTTGACTCCTTTGGGCAGAGAGGCCCAGGCTCAGGAGTTGGCTGGTGCTTACTTGTACTTTGCCTCTGACGCTTCCACGTATACCACTGGTGCTGATCTCTTGGTTGACGGTGGTTACGCCTGCCCATAATCTGGTACATACTGCACCCTTATAAATTATTATACACTGCCTGCTTGTAGTTATCGCACCCAAAGCATTCACAACCACACCTGGGTGGCCAGTAGCTCAAAAATGACACAAAGCACAGTAAAAGAAACAAAGCTCAATCTGTCAGCAAGCCATCTAACAAAAAACCAAAAACAGCTAAAGACTGCCCAACTTGCTTCTTGGGTCCAGTCCTGCACACACCACAACCTTACCATGTCCCCGCGGACACTTCACCAACTTTACCGGTATTACTTACGTACTATGGACGAAGATCTTACCGCTTCCCATTGGGAAAGTGTGCTTCTGCCTCTGAGAAAATTCGACACTGCTGATGCTCCCGATTTAGGTGAGCAGTTTACAGGATTGAACATCTTTGGCCCTCAGAACGACTCCAACAACGAAGATCAAGAGTCCTCCCACCATCTGGACGAAGAAAATGACCAGGACGATGAAAGTGAGCATCAAAGCGAACATCAGAATACCGAGTTTGCCCTGGGTCTAGGGTTTGGAGCCCAGTCCGGGATCTTCCCCGAAACTCGCAACCAGGACGAAGCAGAACAACTTGAAGAGCTTCGAAGAGAGGAACGCCAGGAAAAGTCTACCCTGCTCTTGAATCACTTGACGCAGTCAGATGACCCTGTGTTGGAGGCTCCCAAGTCCCCAAAGATCACGAAGTCGGATTCCTTGTTTGGCAACCAAGAAAGTCCTATCAAACTAAGTGAGACCAATGGCTCCTCTGAGTCCTCCTATCCTCCTCCAAAGGGCCCCTTGCATCTTAAAAATAGCCAAGTCGTTGCCCCTAGGTCCCGCAGATACTCTCCAAAGACTGTTGTTCGCCACCTTCAGTCTCCAACTCAAGATGACCCAATTTCTGATCCGCTAGGGCCTCTTGGTGGTCCCACCAACACTTCTCGTGATGATATCAGCGAGCTGCAGCGTGTCAATAAAGCTGATCAGTTGGTCCAGGAGTCGAATGCTCCTTTGTACAATATCGAAAGAACCCAGCAGGAGGAACAGCTCCAGCAAAGCTTATCTGAACATCAAACAGAGCATACTGATAAACTGGACACAGAAACTTCTACCAACAAGGACAACAACGATCTTGACATATCTGTGGGTGACCCAATCAAGGTTGGTGATATCACAACTGCGCATATCGTCTACACCATCAAGACGAAGAACCTAAATAAAGAATCTTCCCACTTTCCCCAAGAAGTTGAAACGGCGTCTGTCTCAAGAAGATATAGGGACTTCCGCTGGATCTACCATCAACTTCAAAGCAATCATCCAGGCCGCATAGTCCCACCACCTCCGTCCAAGCAGACATACATCGGCAGATTTAATGAGAACTTTATTGAAAACAGAAGATACTCCTTGGAGAAGATGCTCAGCAAGATTTCCAAGATTCCATACTTTGCCAACGATGCAGATTTCGTCATGTTCTTGACCAGCGACAATTTCTTGAATGACCTGAAAGAGAGGGAACGAATTAGCGGGTCGGGAGCTTCAGCAACCAGAAACGACTCCTTAGATAACGACAACACCGATTCCCTGAGTGGCTCTTCGGGAATGCCTCTTGTTTCGGGAACTTCTGCCGGTGGGTTCATGAGCAGCTTGTTTTCTATCCCTACGAGGCTTCCTGAGCCAGACGAATACTTCACCAAAAAGAAAACATACATTGAAGACCTAGAACACAACTTGAAAACATTATACAAATCTCTTGAGCTTATTGCAGGACAAAGGTTAGAGATTGTGGGTGTCATTGAGGAGATTGCCGTGGCTGTCGATGAATTAGCTGATCTTGAGATTCTGAAGACGACCTCAGAATTGTTAGACGCATTTGCTCAGGTCCAAAGAAAGATCAAGGAAAACCTAGATCGTGTGAACATCCAAGACAACTTGACTCTTGGATTCACCATCGAGGAGTACTTGAGGATCATTGGATCTGTGAAATTCATCCTTGAGACGAGAACAAAGATCTTCCAGCAGTACCACTCCTTCAAGCAGGAGTATCTGAAGAAGCAAGAATCTTTAGAAAGACTCCAGCACAAGTACAAGTCTTCTATTGACAAGATCAACCTGCTCAAGTTTGAGGTTGACAAGTTGTCCCAAAAAACGGAGTACTACGAGAACAGCTTCAACAGCATCAGTGAGACTATCAAGGAGGAGAT
The DNA here is from genome assembly GCA_030573315.1 of Osmozyma mogii. NCBI lineage: Eukaryota > Fungi > Ascomycota > Pichiomycetes > Serinales > Metschnikowiaceae > Osmozyma > Osmozyma mogii. The sequence continues at coordinate 597,873 of JAJMDB010000001.1, forward strand.
TGACAACTTCGAGATGGAGAAGATCAAGGATTTCAGAAATAGTGTGGAGATCTACATTGAAAGCGCCATTGAGTCGCAAAAGGAAGCCATTGAGCTTTGGGAGACGTTTTACGAAAGACACAATTTGGCCCTGGTTTAAGTGAGGCTTGGACCACGGAGTCGCGCATTGTGCGTGGAGATCAGATCGGTGGCTAAAACAAAGAGGAGTCACCAAATAAAAATTTGTGCGCTCAGTGACTCAGTTCAATCTGCTAACCGCATTTATATACAGTTCAATGCACAATTCCCGAGGGGACCCAGTGGGGAAGAATCGGATCATCTCGTAAGGAAAATGATTCATCATCAAATTTTTCCTCTTTAAAACTCGTTCCACTTCTCTCTTTTCTTTTCCTTTAAAAGTACCAGGTTTTCTTTTGAAGCACTTTTCTTTTCAAAACCTTCTACATTGCCTACACAGTCTTCGTCCCCGCCGGCTTCGATGAATCAAGTTCGTTTGGACCCTACACAGCTATCGATACTATCTATACCCAGGAAAGACGCCTGGATCTTTGACTCCCCTATTCTTCGTGTTATACACAGAGAGTCCAAGAGAACGCCGCAGAACGGAGGAGATCTGGATGAAGAAGATTTTTCAGATGACTCTGAGTATGACTCGGATGGCGAGTTGACTCATAGTTGGAGCTCAAGCAGCTCTAGCAGTAAAAGGGGTAGTTTCTCCCGGAAAAAATCGGTAAGCAGAGTCGATAATTCTGCAAAAGATGAGCCTCCAGCTGCCGCAAACCTTAGTGCTTCCTTGACCCATACTAACTCAGGAACAGCAGATGGTGACGACAGTTTTGATGAAGAAGGTTCTTTCTTCTTTCACATTGCATATACGCCGTTGGAGTGTACGATTATATGTTCAGCAGAGATCTGCAAACGCTACTTTACAGAGCCTTTGGACTTTTGCCGGAGAGCAGGTTTAGAAAATGTCATTTTGATCGAGGAGCAGTATATCAATCTCCAAATTGACAGTGACGGTGAAGTTAACAATTCTCTTAGGATTCTTGAGCTCACTCGGCCATTGTCTGCAAATGGCATTACATTGTTCTTCTTATCGAGTCATTTTACCGACATTGTTCTCATTCCGTACAAAGAGAAGGAGCAGGTGATCCAAATCTTAACAAAGCAAAACTTCGAGTTCTCTGACGTCTCTAACAGCTACATTGTCAGCCAAAACCAAAGCTTCCAGGAACAAGAAAGTCTTCTGGTAGGTGACATCGAAGCCTCCACACTGCGGCTCTTTAAAGAACATGGCATCACACCCAAAATCAGCAAGAAATCAAAGCTTCTTCTCACTGGTGCCAGACCAGGAGAGGTCAGCAACAGCTTTACCAAAACTGCACGTTGCATTGGAGCCGGAATAGTGCCGGACTACTTTGCCATCACTCGTACCTCAAGCAACGAGGTGTCCTTGATACTCCCAGGCTCAGCAAGAAAAAGAGAATACCTTGGATTTGACTTCAAGTCGATTATCGGATCAGCCACCGATATCATTCTCCCCATCACTGTTGATTTAACAAAACTTCCAATCGACTCGACTGGTATCGTAGCCGGATTGGCTAGTCGTATTATCAGCAACGCCGGGAACTCTGCTTTTGAAATGACTTATTTGTCTATGGCCAGAGCAGGTGTGGTGATGATTCCTGAGGAGAACCTAGACAAGGTCACAGAGATCATCAGGGGTATCAAGGAATACAACACAGAGGATATCAGAAGCAAGTTATCTTCTTTTTCATTCGAATAGCATTACAAACAGATAATATATAGCATCTATTTCTATACAAATCCTATTTCCGGGTTGCCACTAGTTCTTCTTACCTCTCTTCTTGGACTTGGAGCTGGTGCTCCAGCCCTCGTCGTCAACAGAGGGCACCTTGTCAGCACTGGAGATGATGGCAGAGGACCAAGAGCCCGAGTCTCCGGAGCCAATTTGTCTCTCCACTTGTTGTCTCTTCTTCATGAACTCTTGGGCAAATCTTCTACCGTCCATGGTGGCAGAGGAACTGTAGATGGTTTCAGAGATCAACTGAGAAGAGTCAGAGTGCAAAGGCAAAGTGGTGAAGATCTCAAGCAAGTCATTCTTGGA